>OX422214.1:128146200-128816200 GCA_949130495.1 Sambucus nigra
ATTGTAGAGTTAACTTGAACACGACCAATAAACATACTAGGGCCAATATTTGCAAGACATGGGATGATTTAAGAGATTATAAAAATGAGGAACCTAAATCATCTAATGTTTTTAATCCTTGCATGTCTTTCTTTGCAAATATTGTCTATAATGATGATATGCTTGTGCCTATGTATAAGAATGATGTTAGTAGCTCTACTTCTGTTGATATGAATCGTGCTGCTACTAATTTAGATGCTTTAATTTTTGAGAACAATGCTATTACTACTGCGGGGTGTGCGAGTCAAAGGGAAAACAATAATTAGGATTCCAATGTGTCTGTGAGTTCTAGAAATGAATCCTTAGGGGTCACTTCACACACTACAATTAGTGATTCAGACACTGAAGACCTCCCTGATATTCATATACTTTATTCCAAGACTCTCTAGAAAAGCTCTAGACTAGAGAAGATTGTGAAAGATCTCACTAAGAAACTAGAAGACCTAAGTTTAATGGTTAAACTTAATGCTGAAGAGTATACTACCCAATGTCTAACTCATGAAAATGAAGTCAAAAGTTTTGATAAAAAATTGAAGAATTTGATTGAAATAAATGAAACTCTGGAGAAAAAAATATAAAAGGACATTATTAGAATTGGAACAAGATAAAGAAAAGACAACAACTATTTTCAAAAAAATTGCTAAATATGAAAGTAATTCCAATTGTTTTGATGATTTTGTTGTTGATTCAAAAACCAATTCTGATGAACGAACTGGAATAGGATTTTGCCCAAATTCAAAGACCTAAATTAAAAAATTTGAACCAATAAAGTTTGTGTCAGGTGGCAAAAGACCTATAGAAACCTGTCCAGATTTTCAGACCTCAAATGATGAGTTTGATAAAAAAACAACAAAATTTGGATATTGGGGAATCAAGTCACTCTAAGTGTGTTTTCCTAAGGCTAAATACGTCTGCCCTCGGATTAGGAAGAGTGCTTCTTCGTTTCAAACTGTACTCCTTAGGAGTAAGGTTCAACGTCAAAATCTCATGAAACCTATGTTTAGAGACTTTCCTAAGGAGATACCCTCTTCAAGCAATCTATATTTCTCATACTATGACATATATGGTCATTATTTTGAAGGTTACTACTCTAGACGTTTAGTAAAACCTATCTGTAATAATCCTTTATACCAAAATTTTAACTACTCTAGGAGAAGCAGTAACAATTATGTCCTGCCTAGACAACCGGACAAAAACTCTAACTATAGAAAGAGAAAGACCAAACCTAAAAGATCATTTCCAAGAAGGATTCCTAAGCACTTTACTAAACCAAATGCTCATATCCTTCATAAAACTCAAATGCATGCGCAAAATATTTTTCAACAAAAATCTAATTCTTGCAAATTTTATCAAAAGAGAGGAAATATGCGCAAAATAAAAATAAGAGCTCTTTGGGTTAGAAAAGATGAGTTATTTCCCCAGATGAAGTGTAACATCGTGATTACTGCTTTAAAAGCTGAACACAATCCCTTTGATTGGTATTTAGACTCTGGGTGTTTAAAGCACATGACTGGGGATGATACAAAATTTTAAACCAAACCAGCTTTGCTGGAGAAAAAGTTATTTTTGGTGATGGTGTATCATCTCAAATCATTGGTAAAGGAACAATACAAGAAGAAGGAATGCCTGTTCTTGAAAATTTTCTTCTAGTAAAAGGTCTTAAGGCTAATCTACTTAGTATTTCGCAATTTTGTGACTCAAATCATACTGTCACCTTTTCAAAGAATAATTGTAAAATTTTAAATGAAAAAGGTGAGTGCATAATTACAGGACTCGGGACTCCAGACAATTGTTATATTGTCCAGAATAGTACTGAGGTCTGTAACATTGCCACAATGGATGGCAATGAGATATGGGATAATCGAATGGGCCACATAAATTACAATAGCCTTAGTTGATTGTCTTCACAAGAAATTGTTAGAGGAATTCCAAAGATCAAACCTATTTCTAACATTATCTGTGGTTCTTGTCAGGAAGGAAAAATTGTTAAAGCACCTTGTTGATGTAAAAAATTAGATCATTCTAATTATTCAATCACATATAAATAAATGAGACAAAGAATTTTAAAGTGGTTCAGCCTTATAAGAATGGCCTACGTCCACTGTTATGTTATTGCTGAGTGTTTGGGAATTCTCGATTACAAGTTCTATCAAGAAATTCCGGTCCCTGTACAATGAGGATTGTACAATGTATTTATAGCCCTGAGGCTGTAATGTGAAAGGGTAATACATTAAATGATGTACATATGAAAGGGTAATACATTAAATTCCCCTTAAGCATGTGCGTCTGAATGATAAGTATTTAATGAACAGTCAAACTGTTGGTTATCCAGCTATTAGTGCTTTGTTCGAGGTGCAGCTCGGACAGACTGAGTTGCTCAGATAGCCTAAGCTTCTCGGTGTCTAAGAGTTCCTCGGAGAGTTCTTGTTCCTCGGAGCGTCTGAGTTCCTCGGGGAAGCAGTGTTCCTCGTTGTAGTATGGTTCCTCGGAGCGTGTGAGTTCCTCGGAAGTATTTAGTGTTGCCATGTAAATTTCCACGTGTCATCATTCAATTGTGCCATGTCAGTAGACTAAATTTAGTATCAACACACCTCATAAGAAAGTGAAAGATATTCTTTCCTCTAAACCCTTAGAGCTCATCCATATGAACCTAATGGGTCCGTCTCGTACTGTTAGTCTATATGGACACAGTTACATTCTAGTTATGGTAGATGACTTCACTAGGTTTACTTGGGTAGCTTTCTTAAAACAAAATTCTGACACTTTCAGAACTTTTTTAAAAATCCTACTTCGTATTGAAAATGAGAAAGACACTCAAGTAAATAGGATTCGTAGTGATAGAGGAGGAGAATTCATAGATACATGTGTTATAGAGTACTGTGACTATAATGGTTACAAACATGAATTTACTGCTCCTAAGACTCCTTAACAAAATGGAATTGTTGAGAGAAAGAATTGTACCCTTCAAGAGATGTCTAGAGTTATGATTCATGCCAAGTGTTTACTTAAATATTTTTGGGTAGAATCAATTCGTACTACTTATCACATTATAAATAGGGTCTATCTTAGGAAGAATTCAAAACAAACTCCTTACGATCTATGGTATGGGAAGAATCCCAATCTTAAATACCTTAGAACTTTTGGTAGTACATGTTATGTTTGTAAAGACAGAGAACACTTATCCAAATTTAAGACTCGTGGAGATAAAGTTATTTTCTTAGGATACTCTCTTGACAGTAGAGCATACCGTGTCTATAATCTTTGTACAAAGACTTTAATGGAATCCATAAACGTTATTATAAGTGACACTACTGTTGATAGCAAGACTGGAGAACCAACTATTGTGGAAGAGTCTGAAAATGTTTTAAAAAAAGACTCCAGAAATAGATGATTCTTTACCAATTGAGAAACCTAAAGTACCTAACTAGGTTTCTAAAGATCATCCCATAGATAACGTTGTTGGTAAACCTTGCGAGCCTATACGTACAAGATCTCAATTAAGAAACTATGCTCATTATGCATGTTTTGTTTCCCTTGTGGTACCAAAGAATGTAAATGAGGCATTGAATGACCCTCAATGGATTTCTGCTATGCAGGAAGGATTTTTTCAATTTGTCATTCATAACATTTGGTATCTTGTACCTAGGCCTGATCACAAAAAGGTTATTGGCACACGTTGGTTATTTAAAAATAAAACTGATGAAAGTGGGATAATCATTAGAAACAAGACCAGATTAGTGGCTCAAGGATATTCTCAAATTGAAGGAATAGATATTAACGAGACATTTGCACATGTTACTCACTTAGAATATGTTCTTCTTCTCTTTGCCATAGTTTGTTACTTGCATTTTACTCTTTATCAAATGGGTGTAACGTCTGCCTTCCTTAATGGAATTTTAACTGAAGAGACCTATGTTGAATAACCAAAAGGGTTTATTTACCCTCAGTATCCAAACCATGTTTATAGTCTTAAAAAGGCATTGTATGGTCTAAAACAAACGCCTAGAGCCTGGTATGAGCGTCTTTCTAATTTTCTCTTAGATAAAAGTTTTAAGAGTTTGTCAAACATTTTGACAAACATATTATTATAGATCAAGTTTATGTTGATGATATCATTTTTGGATCAACATCCCGTTCAGAAGTTAAATCTTTTTCTGAAATCATGCATAAAGAATTTCAAATGTCTCTTATGGGGGAGTTACAATTTTTCCTGGGTCTTCAAGTCAAACAGAATTCAGAAGGTTTATTTTTTTCACAATCTAAATATGCTTTAGAGATTGTCAAAAAATTTGAGCTTGAAAGTGCTAAAGAAGATAGAACTCCCATGAGTACTACGGTCAAATTATCTAAGGATGGGAGTAGAAAATCCATAGATCCTACTCTATATCGTAGTATGATAGGAACCTTACTATACCTTACTGCCTCGCGTCCTGATATTATCTACGCAGTTTGCGTGTGTGCCCGATATCAAAATAATCCTAAACAGAGCCACTTAGTATGTGTAAAAAGAATCATTAAATACATAAAAGGCACTCTAAATTTAGGACTCTGGTACACCAATGATACTCCTAGTACAATAATAGGATACACTTATTCCGATTGGGCATGGTGTACTGATGATAGTAAGAGCACATCAAGGGCGTGTTACTATATCGATAACAATTTGGTAGGATGGAGTAGTAAGAAACAAAACTGCACTTCCTAATCCACAGCTAAATCTGAATACATAGCTGCTGGTAGTTGTTGTGTCCAATTACTTTGGCTTAAGCAAATGCTAAATGATTATGAAATTTAAGAAGATAAACTACATCTCTATTGTGATAATCAAAGTGTGATTAATATCTCTAAAAATCCTGTTCAACACTCGCAAACTAAACATATAAAAATTTGACATCATTTTATACGCTAATTGGTTGAGACTAAGGAATTAGAAATTAATTATCTTCCTACTGATTTGCAACTCGCAGATATGTTTACCAAACCTTTGGATTATAATAGATTTCTTAGTTTGCAAAAATTGATAGGAATGGTTTGTGCTGAATAAACTCGCGTGACTTAAGTATTTTTCCCTTTGTCCATTTGAGATAAAATGGGGGAGAAGTTTGAGTCTTATGAGTTCATTTTTTCGGTTCATTTGATTAACAAGCTTGATCTTAGTGTTATTTGCAAGAATATGTACAGTTGTATTCAATTGATGTTATTAGGGTATTGGTTTGTAATTAGTTGAGTTATGTAATTTTCTTTTTCTAGGAAATGGGTAGATAGAATTTTTGTATAGGAATAGGTTTATCCTTATTTTTTGTAGCCCTAACGAGTCCTAGATGACTCAAAGCATATTTTGTCTCATATTTACAAAAGGGCAGATATAAGCACCTTATACTCTTGGCTCACTTGAGTCTACATTGTATAAGTGCTCATCTAGTTTGGAAATTATGATAAAATTGGAGTTTCGCTCCCTAGATACCAAACAGCCTCAGATTCTTCTCATAATGCCACACTTGATTCAATTGAAGGTATAAATCTCAATCACACATACACTAGGGTTGCATACATTTTTCATATATTGCTTTGATTGATTGTGTGTGAGTTGTGTGTGTTAAATCCCACTCAAATTGTTTTTAATAATTTTTGGGAATTTTAAATAATTTTCAAATGATTTTTTGGAAATTAAAATTTGGTTTATAAAACTTTTGGGGTCATTCTATAATTACTTTTATTACCTTTTTATACCTGAAAGTTGTGTTGGGTAGGATCCGAAATCGCTTGAGACTTCAAGGGAGCTGTGTAAATATTTTCAAAACACGCGTGTGAGAGTTCATCCTGTCCATACACCTGTGAACCTTATAACGGCTAGATTTGTGTTTATTGTAAGACTCATATCTCTTGTGTTATCTCAACCATTGGATCTATGTTATCAATGCTTGCATGCGTTTAATCCCAATCCAAGTGAAACCTCTCTTGTCCAATTAGCGTATACTTTTTCCACCGCTTTTATTACACCGTTGGATCAAATCTCAGCCATTGATTTGATGAGCCATTATCGAAACTTTGCCTCTTAGTAAAAAAGTAAGCCAAGTCTCTGCATTTAAGGACTTTTTCCAGTTCGTCCAAATAGAGAGAGAGAAGAGAGAAGAGAGGAGAGAGAGAGAGAGAAACTAGAGAGAAAAACCTATCCTGTTTCAAACCCTAAATTCATTTTTCCAAAAACGTTTACACCAAACACCATACCTGAGTGTTTGAGAGTGATTCTAGTAGAGGTTTGAAAGCTGTTTGAGAGTTTTATCCTCTGAGTTCGAGATCTTACTTCTAACTTAGATATTTCATGTTAGATCTCTATTTTATTTTTATAGAAACTGTAGATGTGGCTATTGCATGTCATATTACACTTAGATCTGCATATTTTAGTTTCTCATCTTGAGAAATCATATTTATTGATTAAATATTTTTTTGTAAATATTTTTAACAACTTAATAATCAACAAATCTATTTTCTGTTTATAGTTCTTGTGAAATAATACTTTTAACCTAGTTGGAATCGCAATTGGTAGTTTACAATTTCCAAATCATTTTCAAAACGCCTGAAATTATTTAAGACCTTGGCAGTCTTTCGAGCAAGGTGACCTTGGATTCTGGGATTATTTGAAAGGTCAAATAAAGTCTTTTGTTTCTAAAGAAGAGAGAAACTGAAAATATCTTCATTTAGATCTGATCTGTAATTTTCTAGGACTTGTTTGTATAAATAAGTGTTGGTGTGTGCATGCATGTGTTAGAACAGTGTCACAAACACTTGTCACACTACAACACAAGAACTGTTGGTTGTAAGATCTTGAAACTTCAAGAGTTGACGTAAAGATAGAACAAAGTGGAGAAGTTAGCAAACTGAGAAAGCCACATCAACATCAGAACTGCAGACAAGTTAGAATCAAACCCGTGGGTACATATTCTAAACTTGTATAGGTCTATTTTGTGTGCATGTGTGTTATATAGTTTGTAAGTTGAATATTTTATTTTAGTGGATTTTTGGTTTGTGAATTAGATGTCACCGTGGATGTTTCCTTAGTTGGGTGAGGTTTTTCCACGTTAAAAACGACTTGTCCTTAATCTTTCTACATCTCCTCATCTCATTCTTGTGGGTGTGCTGATTTAGTTTACTTAATCTTTTTAGTTTTGGTTTTCAAAACTAGTTACAAAATCTTGATCATATCTCGTAAATTTTTCATTAAACACATCTTGTGATTAACCTGTTTTGATTTAAAGAAAAGAGTTTCTCTAAAATACAGTTCAGAATTATTTAGACTTTTTAATCCTGAATTAAACGACTTGAGTAACAACTTTTTCAGCACCACTTTCTATGAATATTCTTTATGTTAGACCAATGGATACAAGTACCTTGGAATAAATGGACCACTTTGGGTTTTTATCGCACCAGCAATTCTATGCTTTAATGGTAACCAAGGGATGCGAATATAAAAGAAATAATTAAAGGAAAGGAGAATTTAAATGTTGTTATTACAGGTTGATGCTAAGCATATTATTACATCATGCATCTAAAATAAGAAGAAATAAATATTTATTCGTACATGCCACACATAAAAGGATAAACTTGTAGAAAACATAAGGAAATCGCGGGAGCTGATAAGTCGTACTATAGACGTTGCAGTGGGGAATACCACCCTTGTCTGCTACCATCCACACTTATGTTATTGAATTAGTTTTCAGGGGCAGAACGGAGTAAAAGTTCATAGGTAAGGGTGGCATTTCGTCTTCTTCAGGATCAGTGTTCATCTTAAAGGAAAACAATTAAGCAAATATTCCAAGTAGATAATTTTATTTCTGTACATGATGTGAGTATCATGTGTTGTCAGAATATAACTAGAATCAAATTATGCAGATGTTATAGATAGAAACAAAAGGAAATATCATAAAACTATCAGGGGTATACTGAAGTCTATTGATATGTAAAAAAAATAATATGGTGAATTGTAATTGATTATGTTAAGTTACAATGTTAAGGGTTCAAATTATAACCCGATAACCCATAAATTATTTGTTAAAGGGTCTACAACTGCGTAGTCATACTGTTACAATATCATCCAAACCATATAATACAATTGGACATGCAATACTAAATAATTGGGGAATAATAAACAACTTGGAACATTTAGCTAGAGTGGAACTCATACGTTGTAGAAAAATAATAATTACGCACTCACCATCTGAGTTTTACAGGACAATTAGAACTACCATGGTATACCGAGATCTAATCCCTGAATTATAAGGTATGCTACTAGGGTCTCACTCATAAAAGGTAAAAATAGCATGGTTTATTGCAATTAACCCATATAGGATGAAATGTTATACACTAATTAAGTGTTAAAAGCAATTAAGTGGCCTACTGAATTTATAGGTTGTATCAGTGTATCGAGTTTCAGGAATAATAGAGATATCGATAAAATCAATATTCACAATAAATATAAACTACACAAAAGAGTTCGTAATGAGGGTATGAGTTCAAATTATCACACAGTGATACAACAACACAATAATGTACAAAGACATAAGTTCAATTGTTTAATATCAAAAATAGAATCACCTACATTGAAAATACAGTTTTCGATTTTATGCGTTTATCTCATGGTGGTTGGCAGATAGTCTAAAATTAGGGAGAGTATAAGTAGGTAGTATATGACTAAAATAATGCTTATGTGGTTCACTATAGTGAAAAATTGAAATACATTCTAGTGTAAAAGTAATTAAGAAGCTGCAATACATAATTTTAAAAAGTTTAAAAGGTAACATTTTTCTTAATTTCCCTTGGGATTTTCTTTTAGTGAAAAGAGAAAAATTGACTTTATTTTACCTAAACAATTTATAAAAAAGGTTTGGAATTTTTTTGAAATACTTTGAAAATTGACTAGGGGTTATGTATTGAATGAAAGTTGAGTTATTAATCTTAAAACTATTTTTCTCAAGATTATGATTTTCGATTATCTAAAGAGGGTGATGTAATATATCATTTTATTCAGAATTTAAAAATAAAATTTTTGGAAAAAATCATATTTTTCTATTGGAAACGCAATCTCACACGCTTATTAAATTATCACACGCGGTTGGTTTAACCTCCACTCCCGCTCTTGTAATCCACTTCACATTCAACCTTCGAGAGTTTGACTTTAGGGTTTTAAATCTTTTACCTTAAATTCGAGCTGTTTTAGAAATCCATTTGAGTTTGTTCCTGAATGAATGTTGTGTAATTTTTTATGAGGAATCCAAACATATTGATTTTAAAGATTTTGGTGGGTGTAGGGTGAGTCCACACTCAAGATTGATTAGCTAAGACGACCTTGTATTTAAAAATAGGCTAACAAGATAGCAAAAGAAGAGGTTACTCGAGAGACTTCCAACAAAGACCAAGATCATTTGAATAACAATATTTGTAACAAGAAATATGATGAACTTGTCCTTGTATTTGTGTATACTTATAAAAGATTCACTTTGTAATATGTGTGATGATGTTTGATACCCTCGAGGGACCATGCTTGGTAGGGTGTGGGAGAGCTCACGCACTCTATCAAACAACCTCCTCTTGGGAACTTCTCAGGGATTTGGTTTGGAGGATTGGGATAAAGGCAACATTGGGAAATCAATAACCAACCCTCTTGCCACACTTAGGCAAAACTTCATTTTAACACAAACAGTTGCTCGAATAACCATACTATGTGGAACCTCCTCGAGGGACCCCAATCCCAGATGATCGTCTGGATATAATTCTTAGTCAACATACAGTACACTAGGTACTCAAGCTACTCCCAGCCGAACAACCTCGACTCGATAAACTCTATGTTTGATTGATGTGACAACGCACCCAGCGTGGATCACTGTTCACCTACTTTGTGATGTCATAATGCATGGAAATTAGGGACTCAAAGTAAAAACACTCATGTGGGTTTTATCCTTAGGATGGCAGACCTATTTGATGAATTCATACTTTATAGCCTTTCTAGGGTAGACCTCTAGGTTGCCATTTCACACCCTCATTAATGCCACCACGCTTTTGATTGGTGAGGCAATTTTCCACAAAAATACATTATCCCATGCATTTAATGCATTATCTTTGACATTAATGCCACGGTATCTTGGCATTTAATAGTGGTCAAATCCATTTAATATTGGTAAGCTTACTCGAATAACCTATCCTTCATATATATAGATCGAACAAACAGTTCACAAATACAACAATTTTGAACCTAGAATTGCTATTCGATTTTCCTCATACACGAGTGCGATTGTGAGAATATTATTATCTCAACATTCACCTTGCTCCCATTAATATCACCATCACTGAGCATTAACTAAGCTTGAAGTTCCTGCCTTGCCTTTATTGTGACAAGAGTGCTTGCTTTTTCTCCCGCCGACCAAGTCTCCTGTTGGTTCCCCTCATTTATTGTGTTCTCATTTCTTTAATGGGGCAAAAGGTCTCATTCAATACCAATTTGAGTATTGAATATCATTGTCTCTTTCATTCTTATATACTGTCATTATTATACATATCCTTGAGAATTAATAATGGTCTTGATAAGGGGTTACACTTTCCTTGATACTAATCGTATTCCAAGAACCCACATCTTATATTTGGTGACTCCACTGTGGAGGTATTCTCTTTTGAAAATTTGACAAAAGATAGCATTGCCATGACTTTTGACGCCATGAAATGTGAAGACGAGGCATATCTCACTATATTACGTGAAGGGGTGAGAGTGGCATGAGAAAAACCCAGCTCAGCCGCTACAGGCGTGACAGAGATGGCTTGTATGGCAGCCAAAATAGGCCTAGTGAAAATAACGGGGCTCATGGGCCTATTTGCAGAGTTCATCAAAACCCCTAAGGCTCAGGAAATGTTGGGAATCACTAGAGGATCAAACTCTTTCATGACGCTCCTGACGGGGATACCATCTCCCTCCGTTATAGGAGGAGTGTCCCCGCCTACTATGAATAATATTTCTCTCACCTCTCCACCATCGATCGTTCTATCTGTTACCATGGGGGTAGCTGCGCAGGGCACAGGAATAGCTATCGCATAACCCACGTTGACTCATTATGTGGGGGAGGTACACTGGCTACGCTGCTTACGCCTGTCGTGGTGGTACCACTACCAACCAGTGCTCCACCATCTATCATGGTATGAATAAGGAACTTTTCAAGTTCATAGTGGTGTTCAATGTTGGGGGATAGGGATCCTCAGTTTTTGATGATTTCCATAGTCCTTACCTAGAGGAGTATAATAACGAGCCTTACCTTGTAGGGTATATTCCACCCATCTTTGAGAAATGCATGAGAAAGGGGAAAAATCCTAAAAAACATGTGAAAAGGTTCATTGAGTACCTTGGGTCCAATTGTAATGATAAAAAGCTAAGGTTGAGGGAGTCTCAAAATCCCTAACAGCCAAGGCATACACTTGGTACTCCCACCTGGCTCCAGGGAGCGTGGCCTCCTGGGAAGAATTTCACGTGATGTTTATGCAAAAGTTCTTTTTGGCTAAAGATGAGTTCACGCTCACACAACTGGCTCATGAGAAGTAAAATTCAGGGGAGGATGTTATGTCCTACATCAGAAGGTTTCGTGAACACTCCCTAGATATAGGGGAGGAAACGTGAGAAGATAAGCTTTTATAAATTTGCGCTGAGGGGCTACTACCCGAATATATTTTCCACTTGATTAATGAGACACGTGAGGGTAAATGTATGGAATTTTTAAAGGCAGCAAGAAATATAGCGTTGGTGGTAAAACTTTCGCCACCCCCACCTTCCTTGGAAAGTTTGTTACTGAGATAATCACCCGGTTCGTGGAATGGAGTACCCCCAAGGGTAAACTATGCAAATGATGGAGGAAGAGGGAAGGGAGGCAGTGGCCGAGGAAAAAGAGATAGAGCCAACAATAGGAGGTTCGAAGGAGAAGATGACCCTCTCAAGCTACCATGTATAGTTGAGAAAGAATTAAACATCTATGACCTCATGGTTTGCGATATACTTTATAGGCCAGTTAATGGTAGTATGATGCAAGCATCTCAGGAAGACAGAGAAAAGCCAAACATTTATGTGCTACACAACAAAGTGAACCACTCAACTAGGGTATGTTTTTCACTGAGGAGGTTGATTAACCATCATGTGAAGAAATGGGATATTGAATTGCCCCAAGTTAATGTGAATGATAATCCTCTACAAGCTTAAGAGACACACATGGCTAGTTCCTTTTACGAAGAGGCCAAGAAACTACTGAAGGAACATTGGCTCTTCGAGGAATATTTTAAAGAATCAATAAAGGAGTCTATCTTTGATATGGATCAGTTACAGTTAGAAGATGACAAAATCCCCATCGAGAGCTTGAGCGAACAGATGGAGGCTTGCTCTCTAGGGGTAGTGAATGTTGTGATAGCATTCGATGAAGCTTCCTATAGATAGGTGGAAGAATTATATGAACTTGAGGAGGATCAAATTGATTCTTGGATTGAATGCGTAGTAGTAGCATGCTCACAGAAGTTTTGTTGGTTCTTCAACCAAGTTAGGCTCCCTGAGCACTCACTGTTGGAGGTCACGCGAGCAATCTTAGAGATGGCCAAAAAAAAATATGGCTCCACACTTGAAATGGAAGGGGGCCATGGTCAAGCTTGAAAGGAGGTACATCTCTGAATTTACATTTTTGCAAGCTGACAGATCGATAAGTTACCCCCACAACAAACCTCTTTATGTTATAGTTGTTAGAGAAGTATACTAAAACCATGCTTTATGTAATAGTTTTATCTATGGATTTATTTTTAAAATAAAATCAATTTTTCCTATTTTAATGAGAATCATGTATGAACATAATGTTTGCAGTATTTTATATATTTTTGATGTCTTTTATCTCGCTTAGTATGTGTTCTGGTGTGTAGAGTACGACTTACACACAGAGGATCAGATCACCAGTTCTTTTAGAATATAATTTTTATCATTCATAGTCTTAGATGGAACGGACACACCATCAATAGGGTTGTAGCACAATATTTTAGTAGCTATATCTTTATTACGGGAAATGATATAGTTTCAATTTATCATGAAGTAACTTTATGTATTGAACGGGACCAATTTGAGGTCATTATTTTTATACTGGTTTTATAAGACAATGTAAAGCTCGTGATTATTAGGTTTACTTAAGGCTCTTAATTTGAATATTATTGATGGAAACATGCACTAGTTATTTATTACTTTGACTTATCGGGTGAGATTCATTATTGGATCAATAACCTTGATAAATTGGGTAATGGTTATTAATGTATGGTGAAAGTCTTTTATGGATGGAATCCACGTCTCGGTATAGAGACTAGTAATACCCCCTTGTGTTTCTTATAAGTTTTGTATGTGTCAAACCCTGCATGTGGATTACGTTAATCTGACACTACAAATAAGTTAAGTTGGACCGCTCAAGGACTTGAAGAAGTTAATCAAATAAATTATCAATAATTTATTTTATTAATGGGTATTTGTAACCTTAACATGGGGAGAATTAAGTAATTAATAATAAGGAGCTCAAAATTTAATTTTGATTTAAGGAGTGGAGTTGCAATTATAATTATTTAGTGCTATTAATTATAATCAAGGGACTGGAGCCACATCCTTATCTCTCCTTAAGGTCCCTACTATAGATTATATATATGAACCTAAGGATCCTTTTTCCTCAACCCAGTCGTCACTCTTTGCTAATAAATAAACCCTAATACAGATTTTTGAGGAAGATATGTAGAATGGAGGAAAAGAGAGACGAGAAGGTGGTCACAAAGGAAGATTCCACACTTTGCTCGTGATTATTCATATTAGGAATACAATAGAAGATCGTGAGGTGCATTTGGGCTTGCATTATAGATCAACTGTCATCATATTATGACTGTGATAAGATGAGATCGAATCAAAAAGATCTCATAGGTAAATCCTAAATCCGCCTTGTGGGATTTCACGTATGTATAATTTTTTTGTAGTTCGATCTATAGGCGTTTTAAATAGACCCTTGGACTTTTGCTCCAACAACAATGACTGTGAATGGTTGTGTTTCCACTCGTGTTCTATTGGATGGGGGGAATCAATCAATATAATACCCATTGGGTCTTTATATTCCACGGGCCTCTCTAATACGAGAATAGTACAATACCCTCTGGATATCTCGGGGTATGATATCCAGTCCTCCAAATCCATGGGATATGTTAATGTGGGAATTACAATGGGGAATAGTACTTCCCATATTAAATTCTATATCATGGAATGTGAACCATCATATTACAATGGGGAACATTACTTCTCATATCCCTTCAGGGCAAAACCTTTTTATTTCACTATAATTGTAAATTGTAACTTACACGTTTAGAATGAAGTACACTTGTTTTGACACAGGAATGCCCGCAGGCATCGATTGTCGTCGTCAGCAATGAATTACGCGCAACAATACACAAGAACCACAATCCTAACTTCAGCAAAGATCCACACGTAGCGAACCTCAAAGACACATAGCCATATGATGTTGAAATCCTATCCACAAAGGTTTGAAAACTAGCAAAGCGTGTTCATAAACTCCAAAACAATTCACATGAATAATTGGAACTTTTGTGAATTGAAAAAACAAAAGGGTTTAATCCTTAAACGAAGAAGACAAAAAGTTTTGTTGATTTCACATTATTTGCTCAATGTAAAAACATACAAACTTCTTGAGGAAAACGGAGTTACAAAGACCCTTGTATAGAAAACTTAAGGCGGTGGGTCGTTCGAGCGAGATACGCTATCTTTAGAGAGAGACACGATGTCATTTAATGTATCGCACGACATGCGGTGTCGTTTGAACGATATATGTTTTCGTTCGAACGAGATCAATAAAATAATAATTTTTTCTTATTTATCCTTTCAGTAAATGCATCGCCTCAAACACTCTGAAAAATATAATTTTTGATGAAAAACATTTAAAGCTCCGCTCCAAAACTTAGAAAATATTTTATGAAAAATATCCCAATATCCTAAGTGAATTATTAAGGAATTAAAAACACAGCTTTACCAAATTCATTTCGCAGAGGTTTGATTATTGATAAAGCTTGATATTAGGACCATCTTGTTGCGGATTTTATCTTGAACCTATTCGACAGTTGTAGCGGTATACGACATACTTAATTGTGACAGACTATGTCCTTACAAATCTCCCCCTATGTCTATGCCGGTACAAAATAAAAAAGTCAGAATTATCAATCTCAAAAAAATCTAAAAAATGACCTATACAAATCTACCCTCCCATAAACTCAAAAGTGGAAAACTAAACTGTCAAGTCTTCAAACTTTGCTTCAACAATCAATTCTTCAAAACTTTAAGCTTTTCTCATCAGGGTGTGAAACATAATGATCTACAATTGTACCTACACACATGAGACAAAGAAAATACCTCATGATGTTTCGAATTTGAAATGATATAAGCGTAAACATGAAAGCATAACCATTTATCCCTCATACTTAAACTCCCCCATAAAGTCATAATTCCTTCTCCCCCTTTTTATTTATCTTAAATAGATAAGAAAAAGAATAAACAATGTAAATTAAATCAGGATGTCACGATCAATAAGGCAATCAAACTATTTTTGATTTTTCATATGAAAAAACAAAAATGATGTTCCAAAAATCACACACCATGAATTTACACTAAGATAACCAAATCATGGATACGAAATGAATGGGTGTGAAGAAATTCGATAGGAAAATTGACTCAATCGTGACATGTGTGCACGATGCATAAGTGTACTCCTAACGAATGAACATCAAAATAGTCCTTAAGTGTCAAATTGTTGAATTTAGATGACATCCTCTTAATTATATCAACAAATCAAAGTATAAACGATTTTCACATAAGTAACGTCCAAAACTATTTAATGCTTTTTCATGACTTTCAAGGATGTGCAAACCGTTTTAAATTTCATCCAAACTCCCTCATTAAAAGATAATGCTTTTTTTTCTTATGAGGTGATGAAACTAAAACCTATTGGCCCCTTTTGGCATATTTTCTTTTAATTGCTTTTTTTGGGTTCTTTTAAACCTCATTGGACCCTGAATAATTTTCAATTCCTCACTTTTTTAGGTCCTTTTAAACGATGGCTTTATCACGAAGGAGAAAAATGAAATACCCTTTGCAGCCCTTTTTCATTTTTTAAAATAAATCACACAAACTCACAAGCGGTTTATATCATGCACTACTTTTTGTCAAGTTTTATCGCATTTGGTTCGTTGTATAGACATAATTGAGATGAAAACACTCAACTAACATGTGATAGACAAGCACAAAAGTTAAACAAATCCGTGCATGTGTGCAATAAAGGACAAATGAGTCAAACTTGTAGGCAGCAACACTATACATCATCTCAAAGACTCCAAACTTTGTAAAGCACATGAATGACACAACATATTATCTCAAAACACTATCAAATAGACACATGGATATGGAATGAAATTGTGACTCGGTCATCCTAAATGTCCATTCATATACAGTGTAAACAAAATACAAAGCTCTTTTTCGATTTTTCAAAAATTTTACAAAAAAATGAAAATCTTTTTGTATTTTTTGAACACTATTTAGAATTAACCCAGTAGTACCAAATAATATAACAATATGAACCAGAGGACTACAAACAAAAGAAACAAAATTCTCTAGGGGTCGCTTGAATGAAAAGGTCTTCTCGTGAGAAGAAGCTTCGAACGAAAACTCATCTCGCTCGAACGAAATAAAACTTTTCACAGATTACCCAGAATGTCATGCAGTTTTGTCCAGTGAAAAAATTTCGTGAAAACAGTTCCTGGAATGGGCAAACAGATCTAAAACAGTGCTAAAATACATCAAAATGGGAAATATAAATACAAAATGAAACACACTAGCAATAGGCAAAATAGTCATCATATAAATCATCATATGCTAGCAAATAAGTCTAGACCTCATCTAGTAGGTGCGATGGAGTTTTCCAAAGACGGTGACATCTCTTGAAACAACTCCATCAAGTTATGTGAAGTCTTTACCAAAAATTTTACTTGCTCCCCAATATGTGCAAACTCTCTCATATAATCATCAAGAGTGTCAGGTGTGGGTGCGTGCATGTGGACACGTTTAGTAGCATAATGTGGCACATAACCCAACTTAAAGAAAAACTCTCTAAGGTGTCCTATGTTCTTGTAGTGTGTGCGGACATAAATAGGCCTAGGTACACCTCTCTCAAAATGTCTCCTACGCGCTCTCCCAATAGGTGCGGGATGCCTAGGTGGGTCGAGTCGAGAGTCATGTGGATCTAACACTAAAGTAGGAACCAACTCGGGTACAACATGTGAAGTAGACGCACCGACATGAATTATTCCTAAACTCTCACCATTATCCAAAATGGGATTGAGAACCATCTTTCCAACCTTCTTAGATGCATTCTTCAAAGTGACTTTAAACTCCAGGGCGTGCTTAAGATCTTTCTCTAACTGTGACACGCGAGCTATAAGTTCACACTTTTCCCTATTCACGACGATCAACTGCTCACTCAAACTAATTTTCACCTTCTCAAGTTGACTCTTTGTAGCCTCAAAACCTCTCAAACTCTCAAACTCTTCTAGTTTAAGATGACTCAAATTACCCAAGGTGTTCAAAACAGTTACTTTCGAGATAAAACATTTAGGCAACGATCTTAAAATCTTTTTAAGCACTCGTGCATCAGGTATAGGCTCACCAAGATTAAAACTAGTGTTGATAATATAAGATAAACGTGCAAAAAACTAGTCAAGACAATCAATCTCTAGCATGGTGATCATCTCAAATTGAGTAGTCAAAATTTGAATTTTAGGCTCGTTGACTGCGTTAGTGCCTTTGTGGGTGAGTTGCAAAACATCCTACGCTTCTTTAGACGTGGTCCACATCATAATACGTAGGAACTCGTCAGGGGTGATGTGTTCCAAAAATTGCACTAAGCCCTCATGAATTGTAAGTGCTCCACCTAAACTCTTCCTCAGTCCAGTCTGACATAAGTTTTAAATTAGTGACATTATTCGAAGTGATAGTGGGAGGATTCCAACCTCTTTTGCAAATGACCCAAACTCTTTTATCGATTGCCTTTAAGTGGGATTTCATTCAGGCTTTAGAGTAAGCATAATTAGACCCGTCAAAAATTGGCAACTGATTATATAAGTTTTCACTTGGAAACGTTGCGATAATTTTAAAAATATGATTTTTCAGAAAATTAATATCACACAATTTTGCGAAAAATAGGAATACGCGATAAATTAGCACAACCTGCTCTGATACCAATTTGTAAAACCTTATGTGTGATACTTATTCGAATAAATGCACAAATCCCAATTCACAAACTTATTTAATTAGAGTCAATTTATGAATCAAATTAATTCAACCCTCAAAATCAACTAGCTACATGCGTGCATGTTTCAAACCAACAGAAATAAAATATGCAACACAAAGTTCAGGAAAAATTCCCTCAGGGCAAAACCTTTTTATTTCGCTATAATTGTAAATCTCACCTTACATGGTTACAATGAAATACAGTTGTTTCGACATACGAATACCCGCAGGCATCGATTGGCATCATCAGTAATGAATTATGCTCAACAATTCACAAGAACCGCAGTCCTCACTTCAGCAAATATCCACACACAGTGAACCTCAATGGCACGCGTCCATATGATGTTTAAATCCTCTCCACAAAGGTTTGAACACTAGCAAAGTGTGTTCATGAACTCCTAGACAATTCACATGAATAATTGGGACTTTTGTGAATTGAAAAAACAAACTTAAAAGAAGAAGACAAAAGGTTTTGTTGATTTCACATTATTTGCTCAATGTTCTACTGATTTCGCATTGTTTGCAGAATGTAAAAACGTATAGACTTTTTGGGGAAGACGGAGTTGAAAAGACCCTTTTATAGAAAACTTAGGTAGGTGGGTCGTTCGAGAGAGATACACTGTCGTTCAAGCGATACACAATGTCGTTTGATGTATCGCACGACATGTAATGTCGTTTGAACGATATACGTTGTCGTTCGAATGATATCAATAAAATAATAATTTTTTCTTGTTTATCCTTTCAGTAAATGCACCGCCTTAAATACTCTGAAAAATATAATTTTTGACAAAAAACATTTAGAGCTCCGCTCCAACACTTAGAAAATATTTTATGAAAAATATCCCAATATCCTAAGTGAATTATTAAGGAATTAAAAACACGGCTTTAACAAATTCATTTCGCGAAGGTTTGATTATTGACGAATCTTGATATTTGGACTGTATCATTGCGTATTTTTGATCTTGAACCTCTTCTACGATTGTAGCGGTATACGACGTACTTAATTGTGACGGACTATGTCCTTACAGTGACAACACACCATGTGTAGATCATTGTTCACCTACTTTGTGACTTTATAACGTTTGTAATTTAGGGCCTCAAAGTAATAGTACTCAAGTGTATTTTATCCTTAGGATGACAAACTAATTTGATGAATTCAGACTTTATATCCATTATAGGGTAGACCTCTAAGCTGCCATGTCACACCCTCATTAATGCCATCATGCTCTTGATTAATGAGGCATTTTCCCGCCAAAATACATTATCAATGAATTTAATGCATTATCTTAGACATTAATGCCACAATATCTTGGCATTTAATACCGATCAAATCATATTTAATATCAACAAGGTTACTGGAATAACCTAGCCTTTATATAAAAAGATCTAATAAACGGTCCACAAAGACGATAATTTCGAACCTAGAATTGCTGCTGGATTTCCCTTATACACGAGTGCTATTTTGAGAATATTATTTTCTAAACATTTCCCTTACTCCCATTGATATCACCATCATTGAGAATTAACTTAGCTTGAGGTTCCTTCCTTGCCTTTATTATGATAAGAGTGCTTGCTCTTTCTCCTTCCGACCAAGTGTCCTGCTGGTTCCCCTCATTGTTCTCATTTCTTTTATGGTGTAACGATCTCATTGAATACCAGCTTGAGTACTGAATATCATTATCTATTTCACTATTATTTACTGTCATTATTATACATAGCCTTGAGCATTAATCATGGTCTTGATAAGGGGTTACGCCTTGCTTAATACTAATCGTATTCCAAGAACCCACATCTTACAGTGGGATAGTTTGAGCTATTGACTTACTATAAAAATGGCAAAAATTAGACCTGCGGATAAGTGATTGGAATCTATGATTCTTATTTCAACATAGTAATGGTTGAATTCTATGTTGAAAATCCAATCAAACAGGCTTGGTTTGAAGGATTTTGGTTGAGTATAACTCCTGAATTCAAGCTCTGAAATTTTCAGGCTCGAAAAATTTTAAACTTCAAATTTGGGAATTAAAGCTTGGTTTTGGTTCAATTACACATTGTATATAGCTTCCTGAGGACTAGAGCTTAAGTTTCCTCACTTTAAAACTGGTTCAAAGTCAAGGAAGTAGAATCCACCATTGAAGCTCAATCTTCAATGGATTTTTTTAGTTTTTAAGCTTATACAGTGCATTCACATGTTAACATCCATATGTAACTACATATATTTACTCTATATAAGTGCAGAAACATAGACAAATGAAAGAAAACAACATTCACACATAAAATGACAAAGATGAATAAAAACTCAACATTTTACTTTGAAAGTGTGTTGAGCTGAAGTGAGTTTTCTCAGGGGTAAATGATGCCTTTTATTGGGTTCGTGGGGTAGAGTTCATTGGTGGAATTTGAGGTGATTTTTAACTTGGTTTTGTATAAGTTTCAATGTAGGGTTAAATGGGTACCTTGTGTATTCCATTTGGTACATGCCATGTTGGCAGTCAAGCTAGTCTTACATCAGCAGGGAGTAAGTGAAAACAAGTTTGGTTTTTGATTTGGTCCTCGGGTGGTTTTGGTTTAGAGTTTAGGACTTATAATTTACTTTTTAAAATTTTTTGGGTCTTGTGTGTAATTTCTTAAAATAAGGTGATTGGTCCATGATATTCCTATAAAATATAAGTTATTTGGTCAAAATTTAGGTTAAAATTGGGATTTAATTGGTATAAGAGAGTGTATACTAACATGCTACTTTATTCGAGGATATTTCGGTAATTTGACAAAGTCTAGGGTTTCTTAGGAATTTTAGAAATTTAGAGGGACTAAATTCCTATTTAGGGCAGGTTGTTATAGTTTTCGAGCGCACTCACCTGACCTCGAGTTTGCTTGTAATAAGGGCATAATTTTTATAGGCTCCAACACTAACACTGAGCGCTTAGCAAGGCTAGACACCAAGATAACATCATCCACCATTTGGACCCTAGGAACTGGAATGCTCACTAAGGTATTGAACTTCAAGCATTTAGTGGCTTAGAAATATTTTTCCTAATGACCAAAGCCTTAGTAGGAATATCTTTTCTAAGCGTTCGGGCTATCCTCCCTTCTTTCCATTCATCTGTTGGACCAGCAATAAGTTAAAGTTAGCTTTTAGAGGGTTAGATACAAACATAATGTAATTAGAGAATACAAAGCCAATTATAAGGTGAACAATTGGATTGAAGAAAGAATAGGTTCATTAGCTGAGGTAGAGACTCCTTTAGTCCTTAGGGGCTAAACCTGCCTTTTAGTTAGGTCATCTTCAACCTCAGAGGCCTCAGGAACCTCATTGGGAACCTTAGTAGTGGCCCTACTTTTTAAAGGCACCTAAACATAGGTTTCAAACCCTAGCATGCTCGTTACCATGATTCAAAGAACCTTAGAGGCTCAATTCCTAGCCCAGAGTTGAAGCAACGCGTGGCTATAACCATGATGTCAAAGGGATGGAGGCCAACTTCTAGGCCAAAATATTTTTTTTCAGTTCTAACATGGATACACCAAAGGGTAGGGTAACCAATGGGCTCAGTAAGGTATGGAATGGTCCAAACTTCCCTAATAAAACAAAATTTTCTTCTAAATTTTAGGTACATTATGATTATCCTTCGTAAAGAATATCACGTTGTCCCTAGGGGTTAAATATGCATACACTTGTCATTAGGCTTGTTTTCTCTAGAACCGGGTACACCTTGAAGAATTGGGTCAAGGTGACATTGTGCTTACCTCCTCTCGACTCACTAAAGGCCAAACTTGTGGCCATCGTAGGTCTCCATAAATTAGCCACTAATTAGTAAGGGAATATACCAATGGACTACAGGATCCTCACCACTGGAAATAGCAGTGAAAATTTAGTCCCATACAGGAGAAATAATTCATTAAAGCACAGATGTTGGTCCATCATGGAACAAAACCTATCTTCATGCCTTGTGGTCCTCAAAATGACATTACCTATAATTTACTAGGTCTTACAAATCTCCACCATATCCTACTCTGTAATTCATAGGCAGAGTGAGACCTACCTATAAAAGAGGGGTTGTAAACCCCCTCGTATATTATCACCTTTGTGCTAGGGGGATAGGCCTAGTGAGAAGACGAGTAGTGTAAGGTATAGAAATATGAAGAACAACGGTGAATAAGAGCTTTGGGTCCAAGGCCTTTGAGGGGGGAAATTCTCAGTGGACATTTTTGGAAGAAAGAGTTGCTTATTCAAAGGAATTATGTATAGATAAGATGGTTGGAGGAAACAGTGAATAATCAACCCAACCCAAGGGGATCTTTTATAACACCGAAGGCCTAGGGATTTAGTCCACTGCAGCCACCAATATCATATGCCTCAATGCACTCAATAACATCAATTCCTTCAGCCCTCAACACCTTTCCATTCCTACGTTCAAGCGCCTTCCCAAAGAAATCTAATCTTGGTGGCTAGTCAGGACCTTAACTCCAACTCAAATAAAAGATAAGTGTTTCACATTACAAACATTGCAAAAAGAAACAAGGGGACACTGATGATACTTAATTTTACATTCGTTAATTGTAACGATATAGTGGCCTCAAATACCCTTAGATAAGAGCATAGGTCACATGGATAACCTCTGACCTCAGACAGATTGTTATTTTCCCCCTAATACCTACATTGCTCTCAAGGATAAGCCATGATACTATAGAGGACCTCAACCTTTCCTCATTATTCTAAGTATGGGAATTTTCTCTAACATGTCCACCCAACTAAGATCAGAGAGAACATAACAAGGGTTTTGTTGTATTTGATATGCAGAAAAAACCTCGGACTGAAAGGAAAGGACCGCCCAATGTCACTTAGCCCTCAACACTTAGGTAAATCATTGGGAAATATCTCAAGAATAACTTGTGAGATTTTTATGATAGTCCCTGACCCCTTAGACCTACGATTGAGTTTTCGCAACCAGTCTTGCAGGTAGGTGAAAAGCACATCATTGTTTCACCTACCACCACCATCGACACCTACTTGCATTGAAATTTTCCATCCATATTAAATGCGTCCATTGACTCCCTTACACCACCTACAAATACTTTGGCCAAACTCTACCACCTAAAAATCCTTTGGCCAACACTCCATTACCATCCTTTATCAAACAACCCACTCATTATCGCTTCTAGGGTTTGCATATAAATAGGATGATGGTTAAAGGATAAAGGCATGTTTAAGAAATCAAGCTTATAGTGAATTAAGAGTTATAAGCATTCACAAGTGTTTTACTACTTTTTTCATACTCACAACCTAATATTGTGACTTTATATTGGTAACTTGGATCATTTACAATGGATACACATCTTGCATATCTTACTTTTCCCTAAATCAATACTTAGAAAACCTTAAATAAGTTGATTAGTTACTTAATAAGTCCATTTGGGTTATTAACAAAGGACACAAGACCTCATCCCTTGACTAAATATCAATAGTTCTCTTAGGCTATGATAACTCCTTTTCAATCTAATAAACCGTATAATGCCTTTGATAGTGGGTGTAGGACCCTCTACTGAGTTTCGAACCACTTTAAATCATTATCTTACACTTTAACACTACTCTCCCTTTACGTGTCTGAGGTCCAGGGGAGTGACTATGGGTGTGAAGTCAAACAAGATTTCTACACCCATCAGTTACGATTTTTTATCGCAAGGGTGACCTCTCTTAGGACCAAGTATTCTCTATGGCAAACTTTTTTCTTCAAATAAGGGGTTCTGCTTGTATGCATCCATTCAAATTAGTTCATTTTCCCTCTTTTCTCCTAATTTGTCAAAAAACCTTTTTAGAGCATCGTAATTAGTCCCTGGTTCAAAATTATCTACCCTTTGTGTGGGCACTTTAATCTTTATTGGGATTATTACCTCGGTGCCAAAGGTTAGGGAGAAGGGAGTTTCTCCTATTGATCTCGAACTGTGGTCGTGTAGGGCTATAACATGCCCGATAGTTCATCAACAGTAGACCCTTGGCCTTTTCCAAACTCTTCTACGGTCTATAGAAGATGGTTTTGTTAGTTACTTTAACTTTTCCACTGGTTTAGGTTCTCTTAAATATGAATGATGGTACTTATGTTGTATTTTGTGTACAACTCCCCGAAAGATGGGTTGTGAAGTTATTTTTTCATTGTCTTAAATCATGTCCTTAGGTTGGTCACATCTACAAATGATGTTCTTCCAAATAAAATTAATGGTCTTCTTCTTCGCAACGATGGATAATGCCTCAACCTTATCCCACGTAGTGAAATAATCAATGACCATAATACATAACTTATTTTTACCTTTGTTAAATGGAATAGGCCATAGGAAATTAACTACCCATTGAGAAAATGGCCATAGACTCAACATCAGAGTCATATTATCAGATGTTTACTTTGGAACAAAGGCGAGACTCTGGTACTTATCACAATGCTGGAACAAATCATTTTTTTTCCTAAGGTTGTCTAGAAGTAACCTTGCCTCAAGACCTTATAGGATAAGGTCTTAGGGCTTATATGGGCATTATAAATACTTTCATGGAGGTCTATGAGGACATAACTGGATTCGGATGGGCTAAGGCTTCTCTAAGGTGTTGAGCAAGACCCGTTCTTAAATAATACCCCACTTTCGACATAGAATCTGAAAGCTAGAGACTTATTCCATTTTCCCTCGAGCTTATATTTTGGTAGGAACCCATTTCCCAAGGTAGGATTTGATGGGAGTGGTCCATTATGAGCCCTGATCTACCTATGCAACGTTAATATAGAGTTGAGTGATGTTTAGCTGGTCCAAGGTGACAACTAGGACTTTTGGATCTACCTCATCTAATGAGTTCACTCATGCGAGATGGTCAACCTCTGAGTTTTTGCTCTGGGGACCCCTATGATGCAGTATTTGAATATTCTATGGATGAGGTTCTTAATAATTTCTAAGTGGCATTCCATCATGTCATATTTGCCTTATAAACCTCAGTAACATGTTTGACCATTAATTGAGAGTCACTAATGGCCTTTACATGTTTAACTTTTAGATGGTTGGCTAGGCCCAAGCCTGCCCCCAATACTTCATATTTTGCCTCGTTATTGGAGGCTTTGAATTTAAAATGAAGATCAAGAGAGATAGTACCTCCTTCTAGGATTACCAAATGAAGTCTAGCTCCACCGCCTGAGCTATTCAATAAGCCATCCATGTATAAGACCCATGTGACAAAGTTGAGGTCTATCTTACTGATGGTATGGGTTCTTTGGACATTGTTATGACCTATGATCCAGATATCTTGTCTTCTTCTTCCTTTTCATTTAGGTTATTGAATTTTATAATGAAGTCAACTAAGGCTTGACCTTTAATGATGTTTCTAGGCTGATACTTGACATCAAACTCTCCCGACCCCATAAAAGACTTGACAATTTCCTTGAGGTATCAAGGTTTTTGAGAATATGTCATAGGGTATGATCGGTCATGACCACCATAGTATAGGATAGGAAATAGGGCGTCAAATGCTTGGATGAAGTGATGATGAAGAAGGCAAGCCTTTTCATCCTTGGGTACTTGCTCTCAACACCTTAAAAAGCTCGACTGACATGGTAAACATAATACTGGACCCTAAATTCCTCACGGGGCAGAGATGAGCTAACAGTGGTTGGTGAAGAAATAAGGTACAAGTATAAATCTTCTCTAGTGATGGTTCGGGACATAAGAGTTGGGGACCCCAGTTCTTAAGGTCATAAAAAGCTTCTTCGGCCTCAAGAGTCCACTCGAAGGCCTTTTTCAGTATTTTAAAAAAGAAAGGAATTTATCCATGGACTTTGAGATGACTTCTTTGACTATACTCAGAGTTTTCATATTTAAAAAATCTTGGATCTTCTCTAGATTGGCCTCTTTGACTCACCTAATAACCGCGAACTTAATGAAATTTCCTCCAACAACTCCAAAACCACATTTTTACGTTGAGGGTCATCCGATTCCTTCTCAAAATGGCGAAGGTCTCTCTAATGTTCTGCACATGATTTTGGGCCTCTAAAATTTTGACTAACATATCATCAACATAAACTTCCATGGTATTGCCAATGAGATTAAACCTTTAGTTTTTAGTCCAAAAGGCATAACCTTGTAATAGTAGGTACCTTTTTCATTAATGAATGATGTATTGTCCTCATCAATAATGGACATCTTTATCTGGTTATACCCAGAGTATGCATCAATGAATGAGAGGAGCTCATGAACTGATATTCAGTCCACAAATGTGTCAATCTGAGGAAGAGGATAACGATTCTTGGAGAAATCCTTATTGAGGTCAGTTAAGTCGACACACATCCTTCATCTTTATTGACTTTAGGCACAAGTACCACATTAGAATCCATTATGGGTACTTGATCTCGCTGATAAATTCAACCCCTATAAGCTTGTCAACCTCCTCAACTGGAGCATTTTTCCTCTCTAGTCTGAAGAATCTTTTCTTCTAGTGGACTGACTTGTGGTTTGAGTCCACATTAACGTGGTGTACCATGACCTTAGGATTCACTCTGATCATATATGAGTGGATCCAAACAAATCAAATTCCTTCATAAACTGAGAATGCTAGTGATTTAATGGATTAATTTGTATAATAAATTGCTACATACAAACCCAATTTTTACCAAATTTTATCTTCGATTAAATTAGGTGTGCATATTAGATGAAGTCCAATATTCAATTATCAACCAAGCATGCAAACAATTATGTAAAGATGAGGAAAAATCTCCAAAAAGGAAAAATTATATATTCAGCAATATCAAATGATTTGACAGATAATTAACTTACAATTTAACTTAGACCAAATAAGTAAGACCGACCTTTAATAGAATACGACTTAGTCCAGAGATATCCTCGAGTAGTGGTCTACCCTTGGTATCCACTGATTATCCTTTCCTTCTTTAGTAATGAAACCATAGTTCCACAAATTAGCAGAAGAAATTTCTCTTTACAAAGTTTTTTTGTGCTAGAAGCCTTCTTCTTTATTTGGTAAAGTGGTTTTTATGATTCCAAGGGGTTTGGAATGATTACAGAAGTATTTGATCACAAAGAGAACTCAAAAAGGTGTTTTTAGATGATAAAAGGAGTTCTTAAGAAGTCTAATGCATCCTATTTATAAGAAGGTTGGTTATAAAAGGATAAGAATGAAATATTTGGATTAGATCTAATTAATAAACATATACTCGCTAGGTCGTTTGAATAAAAGCGTACCTCGTTCGAATGACATGCACATTCTCATTCGAACAGGGACTTCGAACGATATTCCAGAGGACATCCAAAAATGCTTCATTTGAAGATAATCGGATCTCGTTTGAATGATCTGCCAATATCATTCTAATGGGATGGTTAGTTCGTTCTAATAAGGCGGCGTTTTTCCAAAAAAAAAAAAAAACCTTTTAAAAAAAACTTTAAAAATTCTAAACGCCCTGAAATGATAAAGTAAATATTTTACCAATCAAAACCATAACTTCTTTTTAAATGTTAAGACGTACGATTCATCAATCTTCCAAATGTCTTCAACTTTGTCTTCGAGTCCCCTGAAGTCATGTAAGGGTAGTGTTTGTGTAATGGGAAACACCAAAATAAAAATAAAAATAAAAATAAAGCATGAGCAATTATAAAACTTGATCTTACGAGTCTCCCCCTTTGGCTATTCCAGTAGAAAACGCAAATCGAAGACAAATTGAATCCTAAAGACTAAAAAAATAAGCACCGTCCAAAATCAAGAAAAAGAAAGTAATATATGTGCAAGTCTTCAAATGGAATGGATATTCCTTTTGGCAAGGTTTATCTTCATCTTATGTGGGTCCAAGTGATCGTCATCTAGGTGGAACATCCTACACACATGAAACAAATAAAAATACCGTGATGCATATGAGTTTTAATAGAAAAATAAAACTCCCACTCAATTTCGTCTCCCCATTTTGTTCGTAATAGACAAAGGAGTAGAAATAAGTCATGAAATTTAAGCATCACATGAAGAAGTAAGATATCTTCACAAGAGTAATCAGGTATGCTCAAGTAATGATAATCTCAAAAGGCATCTTTATAACCAACTATTTTTGAAAATTTTCTTTTTTAAGTATAATATATATATACAACACAGCATGGAATAACACTATTATATTCGTATCGTGGATGCGGAATGTAATTGTGTGAACATTTTCCAGTAGGTAAATCAACATAAACATTCATAAGTAGTGTGCATGAAGTCATGAGACACTCCTAACGAAAGAGCCCAAATACTACCTTAGGTGTAAACATTATGAACTCATATGAAATCGACTCAACTTAATCAACTTGTCATGAACTTAAATGATTCCCACACCAATAATGTGAGACTATTTAATTTTTTTAAGAAAGTCCTAAACACATTGGTCTTCGACTTCAATTCCCAAAAAATCTCTCATATATAAGAATTCACTCTCAATTATTTTAAAGAAATCATAGACTTTTTTATGAAAATGGAGGCTTTTAACGCAAAGAAAATTTTGATCTTTTGTAGTCCCTTTCCATTTCTTAACATATAGCAATATTTTTCGGAATATAAATGAAGTTTGGGCAATAATTCTTACATGCACAAGTTATCTCTTTTTACATTTGGGTCATTACTGAGCAGAATTGAGAAGAGAACATCGTATTTGACAAATGACAAGTAAGCGCAATGTTCATAAAGCTCCTGCACGTATGCATTAAAGGCGACAAGAAGTCTAAGATATAGATAATAGTCATAAAAGATCAACGTAATGATATCTCCACATTATTAATCACACTATCATAATAAAGTCATGTCTCAAAATACTACAAAATAGTCACGTGAACGGATAGAATGTAGGGGTGATTTGAATCTTAAATGTTCATCCATATACGATGAAAAAGGAAAATACAAAACTCTTTTTATCTTTTTCAAAATTTTTATCAAAAATAAAATATTTTTCACTTTTTCATCTTATTAAAAAACCTCGAAAATCTTTTGTGTATTTTTCAAAAAATTTCAAAAAAAAACTCTTTTTGGATTTTTTTCAAAAAATATCAAAAGGCAAAACATATGAATACAATGATAGTATAATATATCAATAGGAATATAAGATGTGAACATGATAATCACTCTATTTTAGAAATAAGTCACAACCTCAATCATTAGGCCTGAAGGAGTTCTCAAAAAGGTAAGACATCTTATGAAATTTCTCTATCAAACTTTGTGAAGTCTTAACTAAATATTCTACTTTCTCTTGATAACACTCAAAATTTCTACGGTGATGTGTGGGATCATGTGGAATAACACGTGTGAGAGTGCGTGTGGAAACAAATGCAGAAACTCATATAAGAACATACCGAGGAACATGCATGCGAGAAACTCTCCCTAGCTTAAAACAAAACTCTAAAAGGTAACATGTTTATTTGTAATGGGGAAAAAGGGAAACGGGCTTAGGTACACCTTGCTCAAAACATGTAGGATGAGATCTTCTAGCTTGGTTAGGTCTCCTAAGTTGGCTAAGACAAGGGCCATAAAGATCCATCACAAGCTCGAGAATCGGCTTGGGTGAGACTTTGTAAGTGCATGCACCATCATAACCTATTCCTTGCCTCTCAATGGTACCTAATGCGATAACGATGAGCATCTTTCCAACCTGCCTAGATGTGTCCTCTAAAGTGACCTTGACCTCCGAGAACGTTTGAGATTTCTCTCAAGTTGGGATAAACGGGCTTCAAGTTTCTCAAGAGTATTTAACGAAGACATATTTCCTCTCCGCTTACTTGGGAGAGGCTGTGGCATGCCTTTTCGAAATATCATCCTTAAAATTCATATATTTCGGAGCTCTTTTGAGTATTTTAGTCATGGATTTTAGAGGTTATTTATAAAATACCTAAGCAAATCCTCTAACATGAGGCCTCATATGAAAATAACCACACATATCGTATCATTAATATAATTAACTTAGATAACCTCTTAGTTGAATCTACTGGCACAATCCCTAAGGTTTTTGCCAATCTGTATCTAACATCGAGAAGGAAAGTAACAAGTTTCCTTATCTTATGAGCTCTAATAAAATGGTTGACAAAGGATTTTTCAACTTTGTTAAGATACTAATGGTCCCTGGTTTGATCTTTCGAAAAGTGCCTAGTTTTTACCCTCAAAGTAGTGGGAAAAGCTCTACACAATAACTCATTTATGGTGTCTTTAGACCCATCAAATGGTTTGATAGTAGGCATATTATACTTTAGGGGACGAGCATAGTGTTGAACATCATTGTAGAAGGTAGGCAATGTGTTTTAGAGGTCCCACTTAATGGTGTTGTGAGTCTGAATCTTGTACTAGTTGAGGAAATTACCCAACCGGTCTTTCATCTTTGTAATCTCATTATCCCAGGGACCGGACTCTTTAGAAACTCCTTGGGATTGATCTCTGGGAAGTTACAACTTGTCTATGACTAATATATGGGTCAGTGATCATTGGGGCCCTAGGAATAGTCTCCAAATCATTTTCCTTCTCTAATTGTGGCTTGTGGTTCTCCCTAGTAGCATGTTGTTATGTTCTAACTGGTTCCTCTACCACAGGTGGTTGGGGAAGCCTACTTAGAATCATAGTTAGATGCTCTTGGAACTCCTTTTTTAGCTTTCATTTCTTTAAAATAACGGGCCAAAATGACATTGGTTGGCATTTTAAAATGAGTTAGTTTTATATTTGAAAGAAATAAAACATGTCATTCCAACAGATAACACCAAATTGGTGGGTACTGAAATCGTAAATGACTACAGACCCAACATGTACTCCTCTTAGGACCTTAGACAGGTAAAAGGTGAAGAGTATCGAAGTGTAGTACAAGTAAACCTCAGCTAAGGATAATATGTAAACTCTCAAAGGGTGTTGTATTATTTCTTATATCATAAAAGAGTTATTAGGATTTGTTAAACCTCTTAGGCATTGGCCACAAGAGTTTGAGGTGCTTGCATCCTTTGTTAACAGTCCAAAGGACCTTAGGAAATAACTCATTGACTTCTCTAAGAGTTCCCAAGTACTAATTTAAGTCTCAACAAGGTATAAAGTAGTTGGATATGACCCAAACTATAGCTATGAGCTCTCATTAGTGAAATAAGAGAGTAGAAAATAATGATCAAACAGTTATGAATTCAAAAAATATTAGTTCTCTAAAAATATGATGATTTGAACCTTCCTCCAACCCTTCCATATCCTCCTATTTATGAGTAAATTCTTGGAAAGGGAATGAGTGGACTGACACAACATGATTGTGGTGTCCTCGATGTCTGACAGATTCATCAAGGTGGTGGAGTGTTGTCTTAAGGTTTTGCAGTTGGTGTAATAAATTTATTGGGTGCATTAAATTTGAATGGGAGCTTTTAATTTAGTGGCCTTGAGTGGTTGTGGCAGGTGGAATAGTGTTTTGGTTTCCACCGACTCCACCATATATGCTATAGTTGTTTAACCAGACCTACGAAAGTATGGAAATGCTATTATTTGGTCTTGAGATGATTTTGAGGTATGTTGTGACAATATCTTTTTAGGTCGGGGCCAATATGACCTTAGAAGGCCATTTCTCTTTAGACGAATCTTTGATATAAACATTAGTTATGGACGAACTTTGGTATTATGGTCTATAATCTTGGTTGAAGAGAGATGTTAGAATAATTAATCATTCTAGGAGAGAGAAGAGGTGACTAAGGTCTTCTACAGTACTTTGACATTTTCTTAAGAGCGCCAGAGGTCTTATGGGCCAAATAGTGGTCTGGATGAGGTCTGAGATTGACCTTGGAACCTCTGCTCTTTCATGAGGACAGTTGAGGGGACTAAGATCCTTTGAAATAGCAGTGGTTAAATAGGGTATCATAAAAAATATAAAAGGATTTAATGTGCTTCAGCAAGGTCAACCTTGCCTACATCCACTGGACAAGGTATTAGAGTTTTGTTACTAACAAAAGAGAATACTTGGGTCTTAGAGATTGTTAGCTGAGATCCAATTATTTAGGTTAAAATCAACCCCTCGCAATGATGCGTATGCGTGTATAATTACATTCAATTAATATCGGAATTCATCATCGGACTTTAATAAGGTTAAAAGTTCATAATTAGACCTACCCTCATTAGGAAAGTCCTTAATGTGTTGTAAAACGGTGATTGTCCCAAATTTTAATTTTTCAAAGAAAATTAATTTGCAATTAGAGTTCAATCACAATTTTAATTTCTTTAAAATTAAAATTAAACTTAAAGTGAAATTAAGTCTATACACACAATTTAATTTTTTATTAAATTAACCCAAGCATATTTTATCACCAAATTAAAGTAAGATTGCAAATTAAACCAAATTTTATCTTTTTAACCTAAGTATGTGTTCTAAGTGAGTTAAACAATATAAAAGAAATAATCTCACTACACAGGTACGAGGAAAACCCAAATGAGAAAAACCTCGGACGGCCCCGTCCTAACAAATCCACTAGACAAGGTTTTATAATTACAAGATAAAAGACTTACAATACTCGACTTGACTCCCTTCAAGTCCCGAAGATTCTTCTTACAAATACCTCCATCTAGTTGCTAACCACGGCAACCATTGCACTCTCGGAGTCCACCAATGCAGGCATAACCCACCGTAAACCACACATGGTGCCTTTCACCATGTGAAAAGGTCACAACAAACTTTTCTCCTTTTTGGGTAGAAAATGAACCCAAACTTCTCTTCTTGTTGGTGTAGAGAAAACCCGGTGCCAAACACTCCAATAAAGATATCTATATCTATATCTATATCTATATCTATATATATATATATATATATATATATATATATATATATATATATATATATATATAGAAAACTTGGATAGACGAATATTTAGGGTATAGAACTCTTGGTTTTGTTCTAAAGATTAAGCATTTTAAACAAAATCTAAGGGAACTTTTTCTTGAAAGAATTAGGCCCTCAAAACCTCTCTAGAGATGGAAAAAGTTCTTAGGAAAGACGTGTTCCCGCACTTCTTAAAATACAGCAAAACAAAGTGGGGAAGTGGGTGGTTAAAAAACAAAACTGGAGAAAAACTGACGAAATTGAAATTTCGTTTGAAGTTTCATTCGAACGACATTTCGAACGAGAATTCAGAAAAAAAAAATCTGAAATATCGTTCGAACGAGGTCGTTTGAATGAACTTTCTAACGATATTTCAGGCCATGGTTCTATAGAATTTTGATACGACCGCATGGCCGCCAATTTCATATTTTTCTAATTTTTTTGGATTTGATATGATTTTTCTACGGAAAGGTGTCCGAGAACAAAATCTTTAGAATTGTGAATTCAAAAAAAATTAACAAAAAATAATAACACCCAAATTAAATTTCCAAGTATATATATTAATGCATTCATACCTTTAGGAGACATTGAAATCCACATGTTGATGACGTGAAACTTGGCACGAAAATCGGTAGTGATAAAGCTTTTAAATTTTGGGCCGCTACATCTTCAACTCCACAAACATGTCATAGGTTTGATAGGGAAAACTTATATAATATGACTCAAATGGTTTTTTCTGAAATTGAGCCAACACTACATAAGACTCAATTGGAAATTTGTGACCTTACAAATCTCCCACTTTGGCTATTCTGGGATAAAATCCAACCAAAAATCCTAAAGGGCCCTCAAGCTCATCTAGACATAATATCCCACCCAAAATAATAAAAAAATAGACGCGATGACTCTACCCAAGGATGAACCATTTTGAAACTTTAAAGATGCCGCTAAAAGAAAATTTCTGCACACTTAAGCAAACCATTAAATGCATAGGGAATGTCAAAAATATAAAGTGCATAAAATTAAACTCTCCTCTTTTATCTAACAATAATTATTATTGTATAAATTAGATTTAATCTAATTAATTAATCACAGATAAATATGATTAAAGAAATAAGACAAGAGATTTTTAAAGTGGTTTAGCCTCAAGGAAATGGCCTACATCCACTGTTTTGTACTACTGGGTATCTTGCTTTGATCACGATTATGCTTGCGTACTTCCCTTGCCCTGCTGAGAGGATGTTACAATGTATTTATAGCCTTTGGGCTTTTAATGTGAATAGATAGTATGATTTTATCGAATAAGTGTATACATCTATACATGGTAAGGAATGAATGTAATACAATAACCATTGAATTTGTCTGGTCGTTTGGTCTTCCTAATAAGTTGCTCGATACGTTGAGTAGCTCGGTACTTGATCGTGTGCCATATTGGATGATATGTGTCTCCATATAATTGGTCAACGTCAGCTGACTAACTTTTATATCAAAAGAAGCCCTCAATGTTTCACAATTGAGGTTGGCTGTGAGAATGTGGAATATTTTACCCAAAAAGTTGCTCGGGTATATTTTTCATGTCTTGATTAATTACAGACCTTCAACACTTATAAAAAAATTCCACTTTGCGTAACAGTTTTGAGCGCAAAATGACAAATTTGTAAATATTTTGAATTATGATAACCGCTTAGGTATTTGCATATTTTTCCTTTGATTAGCCATCGAGAACGCAACCGTCGTCAGTTGTGATCATTACTTTTCTTATTTTTCGAGGCGGCATATATAAAGACGGCAAAATTCGATTGTCTTCTACTTTTTACTATCTTGTTTCCAAAGTCCTTGTTTTCTCATTTTTCTCTTACGAACATTCTTTCTATCATCCGCCTAAGATAATTCCTTAATCTTCTGTAAGAAGTTCCTCCTTTCTTCTTCTTTCTTAGCTTTAACCATCATGGTTAACCTTATCGAGTCATTAGATAAGTTTAGAGATGATTTTGAGATTCCTTCTTGGGTTGATTTGGAGGAACCTGCTTATCCTTCTGACTTATTTTCGTTAGCTGAAGGACACTAGTTTCCCTCTATTTTTATAGCAGAATGTGGTTTTGCTTTCCCGCCTAATCCGCTATGTTTGAAATTTTGCCAATATTTCGATATTGTACCTACAAAAATAGTTCCAAATACATGGAGAGTAGTTAATGTCGTACATAGGTTGAATCAAATACATGGAACTCATCTCGGGATTCCTGAGATTATGTTTTGTTATAAATGGGTCACCAACGACACCACTTTTTATTTAAAAACTAGGTTTGTTAACAGAGCCTTAGTGGTCAATCTCCCTGGTTCTAATAGGGATTATTTTAAACATGGAGTTGTGATGAAAAATTGGCAACACCCCCATTAAATGGGAATGATGTATACCAAGTTCCCAGATGTCCTCCTTATGGCAATGGGATAGGTTGTTCTTTATTTTTTAAACTAGCTCTATTTTTGTTTGATAAAATGTTTCACTGACTTTTGCTTTCTTTAATTTTAATTTGCAGTTGACAGTAAAAGAACCCCCCCCCCCCCCCCCCCAAAAAAAAAAAGAGAGTTATATTGATATAGAAGATTTGAAGTTTACCTGGGGTTTACATCAATCAGTTGTTGGGGAGCACGTGAGAGTTGCTTCCTATTTGTTGAAATATAGGAACACCACTTCATCTTTTATTACCCGACCTACTGCTCTTCCTTTTTTAGTGATTGATCTCGAGAAAGATCCAATATTTTCTTCAGTTGTTGAAGAATCTTCCTCTGATTTGGGTACTTCTCTTGCTGATCTGATGACGAAGAAGAGGAGAATGCTTGATCTCTTTTCCAAGATTGTCCCTGGTGCTGATGGGGCAAAAAAGAACAAAAAAGATGTCCGAGCTGAAGGGACTAAGAAAAAGGATACTGCTCCATCTGGTGGGGCAATTACACCTGCTAAGGAGGTTACCAAGAATCCCCATGTTGTTCAAAAAGAGGCAGCACCTTTGAGAAGAATGAGAAGGGATCTTGCTGAGAAGACCAATAATGTTGTTGCTCAACCTACTGGAGTTGAAATACCTTCCTTGAATATTGGTCCTCCAGCATTTATTACTCCTGGATTGGCCAGGAAATTGATTTGGTCTGGAACTCTTCCTGATCACAGAGCTGCTGAGACCTCTACTCCTCATGGGAAAGTCTCCAATTTGTCAACCCATCACCTTGCATCAGTAAGTGTCATTATACCTTGTTATTTGAGTTCTGCTTTCAATTTTCATTTTCTAACTTGAGTTTCTCCTTGTCTTGCAGTTTTCGGTGTATTTCAATAATATCTTGGAAAAGGATGGAGCTATCAAAGTTGCTTCCTCTTACAGCGAAGTAGAAGAAGCTCTCGCTGGGTTATCAAAATCTTTGGTGGACTCCCGACAGAAATATGAAGATGACACAACTTCTTGGGAGAATAATGTAACACCCCGCCTGCCCGGGGAGAGCGAATGGAGCGCTACTCAACGATAAACTAAATTAAAATCCATAATTCACAAGGTATAGAGCATCTAATTCCCAAATAACAAAAGAAAACTAGGAATCCCAAATCTCTTCAAAATACAAATACAACAATTCTCTCGAATAAATTATAACATCTAACTCGAAAATAAAATACAAATCTCCAATGCTCTATACATTAAAATAATACAATCTTCTCATTGTAATCTCGAATATTCTTTCGAAAATAATCCACGCTAAAAATCATCCCAATTGGTCCATATCGCTCAAATTCGCGCTAACCTGCTAACTAAAAGAAAATATGGAGAAGTACACAATACGACAGGAAAGATGCTCAATAAATATTAATGGTGAATAAAACGTCACAATACGAGTACGAATATTCAAATCAAATGCGAATCTAATAAGCAATTATATCAATATAATTTCTCAACAACACATTAACCGGGTCACCAGGCCTCACCACCGTATCCCGCCAATGCATTTTTCTAGCATATCCGGAAAAATGAATATTGGCGGGTGCCCAACTTCAGTGCCATATTAAAATATCATGACAACATGCTCAACACCAAATATAATACCACATGAATCGAAATTAGATTCCAACAAATATTTTCAAATTTCCAGATGAATTTATCAATTCAAATATGAGTCAATAATCATAAGAAAACAAAGGGAATAACACTCGCGAGATTAAGGAGCATATTGTGCAAAACCCCATACCTTAAAATCATCACATGAATCATCACATAATTTCAACCTCAAAACCTAATCAGACCATCACATTCCTCTCGCGAAAGTAATCCAATCCAGTTCTAGCCCAAACTCGAGAAAACACCAAATAAGCCTTCTAATCTAAGGTTGAAATCTTGAATAAGTTTGGGGCTATGGTTTGTATATGAAATGGAGTAATTTTGGAGAGGACTTCTAATTGAAAAGTTTGAGAAAAAGTGAATTGAAAAGCCAAGCCACGAATTTGTTGATATATAAAGGATTAAGAGTTTGATTAAGAAAAGAGTTCTAATCAGATACAAACACTAAAACATTTATTCCGGATGATCGGACCGTTGGAATTGGATGAAGTTTTACAGAGAATTAGATGAAGACGATAGGAAGTGGTCCAAAAAATTTCAGCTCGATCCGAAAGTTAAATATCTTTAAATATTTTCTTTTTGCTAGAGAGTTTTATGTTTTGAGGGCTCTAAGAGAGTTTTATATTTTGAGGACTCTTCCATATAATAAAAGTTCAATTAAAACTCAATTTTAATTTCGATTTCGAAACCGTTTGAAATTCTCGCCTTTAAAAATAATAATCAACATATTTGAGCAATTAAAATAATTTTATCTCAAAATTTATTTTTCCTCTTAATTTCAAAAATACCCCAAAAATTACGCGGGTTGTTACACTTTCCCACCAACAATGGAATTTCGCCCTCGAAATTCGCTGAATGCCTAACTCTAAAAAATCAGGCCAATAATCTCCAAAAATAATTTTCCTCACATCTAATCTAGATGACTAACGCGAAACGATTCTCTAAAAATTTCTATCTCCAAAAATACGCGCCACAAAAACGCAACAGACCCAAAACCCAAGACCCGAGGGTGGTCGTATACCTCAGCTCTAATACCATTCTGTAACACCCCGCTCGCCCGGGGAGAGCGAACGGAGCGCTACTATCGATAAAACCAAGAAAAATCCACAATATAACAAGGGGAATAACACTCGCGAGATTAAGGAGCATATTGTTTAAAACCCCATACCTTAAAATCATCACATGAATCATCACATAATTTCAGCCCCAAAATCTAATCAAACCATCACGTTCCTCTCGCGAAAATAATTCAATCCAGTTCTAGCCCAAACTCGAGAAAACACCAAATAAGCCTTCTAATCTAAGGTTGAAATCTTGAATAAGTTTGGGGCTATGGTTTGTATATGAAAGGGAGTAATTTTGGAGAGGACTTCTGATTGAAAAGTTTGGGAAGAAGTGAATTGAAAAGCCAAGCCTCGAATTTGTTGATATATAAAGGATTAAGAGTTTGATTAAGAAAAGAGTTCTAATCAGATACAAACACTAAAACATTTATTCCAGATGATCGGACCGTTGGAATTGGATGAAATTTTATAGAGAATTAGCAGAAGACGATAGGAAGCTGTCCAAAAAATTTCAGCTCGATCGGAAAGTTAAATATTTTTGAATATTTTCTTTTTGCTCGAGAGTTTTATGTTTTGAGGGCTCTAAGAGAGTTTTATATTTTGAGGACTCTTCTATATAATAAAAATTCAATTAAAACTCCATTTTAATTTCGATTTCGAAACCGCTTGAAATTCTTGCCTTTAAAAATAATAACCAACATATTTGAGCAATAAAAATAATTTTATCTCAAAATTTATTTTTCCTCTTAATTTCAAAAATACCCCAAAAATTACACGGGTTGTTACACTACCCCACTAACAATGGAATTTAGCCCTCGAAATTCTCCGAATGCCTAACTCTAAAAAATCAGGCCAATAATCTCCAAAAATATTTTCCTCGCATCTAATCTAGATGCCTAACGCGAAACGATTCTCTAAAAATTTCTATCTCCAAAAATACGCGCCACAAAAATGCAACAGACCCAAAACCCAAGACCCGAGGGTGGTCGTATACCAAAGCTCTGATACCATTCTGTAACACCCCGCCCGCCCAGGGAGAGCGAACGGAGCGCTACTATCGATAAAACTAACAAAAATCCACAATATAACAAAGGGAATAACACTCGCGAGATTAAGGATCATGTTGTGTAAAACCCCATACCTTAAAATCATCACATAAATCATCATATAATTTCAGCCTCAAAATCTAATCAAACCTTCACGTTCTTCTCGCGAAAATAATTCAAATCAGTTCTAGCCCAAACTCGAGAAAACACGAAATAAGCCTTCTAATCTAAGGTGGAAATCTTGAATAAGTTTGGGGCCATGGTTTGTATATGAAAGGGTGTAATTTTGGAGAGGACTTCTGATTGAAAAGTTTGAGAAAAAGTGAATTGAAAAGCCAAGCCACGAATTTGTTGATATATAAAGGTATAAGAGTTTGATTAAGAAAAGATTTCTAATCAAATACAAACACTAAAAGATTTATTCTAGATGATCGGACCGTTGGAATTGGATGAAATTTTACACAGAATTAGCTGAAGACAATAGGAAGCTGTCCAAAAAATTTCAGCTCGATCGGAAAGTTAAATATTTTTAAATATTTTCTTTTTGCTAGAGATTTTTATGTTTTGAAGGCTCTAAGAGAGTTTTATATTTTGAGGACTCTTCTATATAATAAAAATAAATCAAAACTGCATTTTAATTCCGATTTCGAAACCGTTTGAAATTCTCTCCTTTAAAAATAATAACCAACACATTTGAGCAATAAAAATAATTTTATCTCAAAATTTATTTTTCCTCTTAATTTCAAAAATACCCCAAAAATTACGCGGGTTGTTACACTTCCCCAATAACATTGGAATTTCTCCCTCGAAATTCATCGAATGCCTAACTCTAAAAAATCGGCCAATAATCTCCAAAAATAATTTCATCACATCTAATCTACATGCCTAACGCGAAACGATTCTCTAAAAATTTCTATCTCCAAAAATACGCACCACAAAAACACAACAGACCCAAAACCAAGACCCGAGGGTGGTCGTAAACCAAAGCTCTGATATCATTCTGTAACACCCCGCCCGCCCAGGGAGAGCGAACGGAGCGCTACTATCGATAAAAGTAATCGAAATCCACAATATAACAAATGGAATAACACTCGCGAGATTAAGGAGCATATTGTGTAAAACCCCATACCTTAAAATCATCACATGAATCATCACATAATTTCACCTCAAAATCTAATCAGACTATCACGTTCCTCTCGCAAAAATAATCTAATCCAGTTCTAGCCCAAACTCGAGAAAACACCAAATAAGCTTTCTAATCTATGGTTGAAATCTTGAATAAGTTTGGGGCTATGGTTTGTATATGAAAGGGAGTAATTTTGGAGAGGACTTCTGATTGAAAAGTTTGAGAAAAAGTGAATTGAAAAGCCAAGCCACGAATTTGTTGACATATAAAGGATTAAGAGTTTGATTAAGAAAAGAAGTCTAATCAAATACAAACACTAAAATATTTATTTCGGATGATCGGACCGTTGGAATTGGATGAATTTTCACAGAGAATTAGTTGAAGACGATAGGAAGCTGTCCAAAAATTTTCAGCTCGATTGGAAGTTAAATATTTTTAAATATTTTCTTTTTGCTCGAGAGTTTTTTGTTTTGAGGGCTCTAAGAAAGTTTTGTAATTTTGAGGACTCTTCTATATAATAAAAATTAAATAAAACTCCATTTTAATTCTGATTTTGAAACCGTTTGAAATTCTCGCTTTTAAAAATAAGAACCAACATAGTTGATCAATGAGAATAATTTTATCTCAAAATTTATTTTTCCTCTTAATTTCAAAAATACCCCAAAAATTACGTGGGTTGTTACACTTCCCCACTAACAATGGAATTTCTCCGTTGAAATTCGCCGAATGCCTAACTCTCAAAAATCATGCCAACAATCTCCCAAAATAGTTTTCTCACATCTAATCTAGATGCCTAACGTGAACCGATTCTTTAAAATTTTATATCTCCAAAAATACGGGCCATAAAAATGCAACAGACCCAAAACTCAAGACTCGAGGGTGATCGTATTTCTAAGCTCTGATACCATTCTTTAACACCCCTCTCGCCCGGTGAGAGCGAATGGAGCGCTTCTATCGATAAAACTAACCAAAATCCACAATATAACAAAGGGAATAACACTCGCGAGATTAAGGAGCATATTGTGTAAAACCATATACCTTAAAATCATCACATGAATCATCACATAATTTCACCTTAACATCTAATCAGACCATCACGTTCCTCTCGCAGAAATAATCTAATCCAGTTCTAGCACAAACTCGAGAAAACACCAAATAAGCCTTCTAATCTAAGGTTGAAATCTTGAATAAGTTTGGGGCTATGGTTTGTATATGAAAGGGAGTAATTTTGGAGAGGACTTCTGATTGAAAAGTTTGAGAAAAAGTGAATTGAAAAGCCAAGCCACGAATTTGTTGATGTATAAAGGATTAAGAGTTTGATTAAGAAAAGAAGTATAATCAGATACAAACACTAAAATATTTATTCCGGAAGATCGGACCGTTGGATTTGGATGAAATTTTATAGAGAATTAGCTGAAGACGATAGGAAGCTGTCCAAAAAATTTCAGCTCGATCAGAAGTTAAATATCTTTAAATATTTTCTTTTTGCTAGAGAGTTTTATGTTTTGAGGCCTCTAAGAGAGTTTTATATTTTGTGGAGTCTTCTATATAATAAAAATTAAATAAAACTCCATTTTAATTCTGATTTCGAAACCGTTTGAAATTCTCGCCTTTAAAAATAATAACCAACATAGTTGAGCAATGAAAATAATTTTATCTCAAAATTTATTTTTCCTCTTAATTTCAAAAATACCCCAAAAATTACGCGGGTTGTTACACTTCCCCACTAACAATGGAATTTCGCCCTTGAAATTCGCCGAATGCCTAACTCTCAAAAATCATGCCAACAATCTTCAAAAATAGTTTTCTCACATCTAATCTAGATGCCTAACGCGGACCGATTCTTTAAAAATTTCTATCTCCAAAAATACGGTCCACAAAAATGCAACAGACCCAAAACTCAAGACCCGAGGGTGGTCGTATTCCTAAGCTCTGATACCATTCTTTAACACCCCGCTCGCCCGGTGAGAGCGAATGGAGCGCTTCTATCGATAAAACTAACCAAAATCCACAATATAACAAAGGGAATAACACTCGCGAGATTAAGGAGCATATTGTGTAAAACCCCATACCTTAAAATCATCACATGAATCATCACATAATTTCACCTCAAAATCTAATCAGACTATCACGTTCCTCTCGCAAAAATAATCTAATCCAGTTCTAGCACAAACTCGAGAAAACACCAAATAAGCCTTCTAATCTAAGGTTGAAATCTTGAATAAGTTTGGGGCTATGGTTTGTATATGAAAGGGAGTAATTTTGGAGAGGACTTTTGATTGAAAAGTTTGAGAAAAAGTGAATTGAAAAGCCAAGCCACGAATTTGTTGATATATAAAGGATTAAGAGTTTGATTAAGAAAATAAGTCTAATCAGATACAAACACTAAAACATTTATTCTGGTTGATCGGACCGTTGGAATTGGATGAAATTTTACAGAGAATTAGCTGAAGACGATAGGAAGCTGCAAAAAATTTCAGCTCGATCGGAAAGTTAAATATTTTTAAATATTTTCTTTTTGCTCGAGAGTTTTATGTTTTGAGGGATCTAAGAGAGTTTTATATTTCGAGGACTCTTCTATATAATAAAAATTAAATTAAAACTCCATTTTAATTCCGATTTCGAAACCGTTTGAAATTCTCGCCTTTAAAAATAATAACCAACATAGTTGAGCAATGAAAAGAATTTTATCTCAAAATTTATTTTTTCTCTTAATTTCAAAAATACCCCAAAAATTACGCGGGTTGTTACACTTCCCCAATAACATTGGAATTTCGCCCTCGAAATTCGCCGAATGCCTAACTCTAAAAAATGGGCCAATAATCTCCGAAAATAATTTCATCACATCTAATCTACATGCCTAACGCGAAACGATTCCCTAAAAATTTCTATCTCAAAAAATACGCACCACAAAAACACAACAGACCCAAAACCAAGACCCGAGGGTGGTCGTATACCAAAGCTCTGATACCATTCTGTAACACCCCGCCCGCCCGGGGAGAGCGAACGGAGCGCTACTATCGATAAAACTAATCGAAATCCACAATATAACAAATGGAATAACACTCGCGAGATTAATGAGCATATTGTGTAAAATCCCATACCTTAAAATCATCACATGAATCATCACATAATTTCACCTCAAAATCTAATCAGACTATCACGTTCCTCTCGTAAAGATAATCTAATCCAGTTCCAGCCCAAACTCGAGAAAACACCAAATAAGACTTCTAATCTAAGGTTGAAATCTTGAATAAGTTTGGGGCTATGGTTTGTATATGAAAGGGAGTAATTTTGGAGAGGACTTCTGATTGAAAAGTTTGAGAAAAAGTGAATTGAAAAGCCTAGCCACGAATTTGTTGATATATAAAGGATTAAGAGTTTGATTAAGAAAAGAAGTCTAATCAAATACAAACACTAAAATATTTATTTCGGATGATCGGACCGTTGGAATTGGATGAATTTTCACAGAGAATTAGTTGAAGACGATAGGAAGCTGTCCAAAAAATTTCAGCTCGATCGGAAATTTAAATAATTTTAAATATTTTCTTTTTGCTCGAGAGTTTTTTGTTTTGAGGGCTCTAAGAAAGTTTTGTAATTTTGAGGACTCTTCTATATAATAAAAATTAAATAAAACTCCATTTTAATTCTGATTTCGAAACCGTTTGAAATTCTCGCCTTTAAAAATAATAACCAACATAGTTGAGCAATGAGAATAATTTTATCTCAAAATTTATTTTTCCTATTAATTTCAAAAATACCCCCAAAATTACGCGGGTTGTTACACTTCCCCACTAACAATGGAATTTCGCCCTTGAAATTCTCCGAATGCCTAACTCTCAAAAATCAGGCCAACAATCTCCAAAAATAGTTTTCTCACATCTAATCTAGATGCCTAACGCAAAACGATTCACTAAAAATTTCTATCTCCAAAAATACGCGCCACAAAAACGCAACAGACCAAAAACCCAAGTCCTGAGAGTGGTCGTATTCCTAAGCTGTGATACCATTCTTTAACACCCCGCTCGCCCGGTGAGAGCGAATGGAGCGCTTCTATCGATAAAACTAACCAAAATCCACAATATAACAAAGGGAATAACACTCGCGAGATTAAGGAGCATATTGTGTAAAACCCCATACCTTAAAATCATCACAAGAATCATCCCATAATTTCACCTCAAAATCTAATCAGACTATCACGTTCCTCTCCCAAAAATAATCTAATCCAGTTCTAGCACAAACTCGAGAAAACACCAAATAAGCCTTATAATCTAAGGTTGAAATCTTGAATAAGTTTGGGTCTATGGTTTGTATATGAAAGGGAGTAATTTTGGAGAGGACCTATGATTGAAAAAATTGAGAAAAAGTGAATTGAAAAGCCAAGCCACGAATTTGTTGATATATAAAGGATTAAGAGTTTGATTAAGAAAAGAAGTCTAATCAGATACAAACACTAAAATATTTATTCCGGATGATCGGACCGTTGGAATTGGATGAAATTTTATAGAGAATTAGCTGAAGACGATAGTAAGCTATCCAAAAAATTTCAGCTCGATCGGAAGTTAAATCTTTTTAAATATTTTCTTTTTGCTCGAGAGTTTTATGTTTTGAGGCCTTTAAGAGAGTTTTATATTTTGAGGAGTCTTCTATATAATAAAAATTAAATAAAACTCCATTTTAATTCTGATTTCGAAACCGTTTGAAATTCTCGCCTTTAAAAATAATAACCAACATAGTTGAGCAATGAAAATAATTTTATCTCAAAATTTATTTTTCCTCTTAATTTCAAAAATACCCCAAAAATTATGCGGGTTGTTACACTTCCCCACTAACAATGGAATTTCGCCCTTGAAATTCGCCGAATGCCTAACTCTAAAAATCATGCCAACAATTTCCAAAAATAGTTTTCTCCCATCTACTCTAGATGCCCAACGCGGATCGATTCTCTAAAAATTTCTATCTCCAAAAATACGGGCCACAAAAATGCAACAGACCCAAAACTCAAGACCCGAGGGTGGTCGTATTCCTAAGCTCTGATACCATTCTTTAACACCCCGCTCGCCCGGTGAGAGCGAATGGAGCGCTTCTATCGATAAAACTAACCAAAATCCACAATATAACAAAGGGAATAACACTCGCGAGATTAAGGAGCATATTGTGTAAAACCCCATACCTTAAAATCATCACCTGAATCATCACATAATTTCACCTCAAAATCTAATCAGACTATCACGTTCCTCTCGCAAAAATAATCTAATCCAGTTCTAGCACAAACTCGAGAAAACACCAAATAAGCCTTCTAATCTAAGGTTGAAATCTTGAATAAGTTTGAGGCTATGGTTTGTATATGAAAGGGAGTAATTTTGGAGAGGACTTCTGATTGAAAAGTTTGAGAAAAAGTGAATTGAAAAGCCAAGCCACGAATTTGTTGATATATGAAGGATTAAGAGTTTGATTAAGAAAAGAAGTCTAATCAGATACAAACACTAAAATATTTATTCCGGATGATCGGACAGTTGGAATTGGATGAAATTTTACAGAGAATTAGCTGAAGACGATAGGAAGCTGTCCAAAAAATTTCAGCTCGATCAGAAGTTAAATCATTTCAAATATTTTCTTTTTGCTCGAGAGTTTTATGTTTTGAGGGCTCTAAGAGAGTTTTATATTTTGAGGACTCTTCTATATAATAAAAATTAAATTAAAACTCCATTTTAATTCCGATTTCGAAACCGTTTGAAATTCTCGCCTTTAAAAATAATAACCAACATAGTTGAGCAACGAAAATAATTTTATCTCAAAATTTATTTTTCCTCCTAATTTCAAAAATACCCCAAAAATTACGCGGGTTGTTACACTTCCCCACTAACAATGGAATTTCGCCATCGAAATTCGCCGAATGCCTAACTCTAAAATATCGGGCCAATAATCTCCAAAAATAATTTCATCACATCTAATCTAGATGCCTAACGCGAAACGATTCTCTAAAAATTTCTATCTCCAAAAATACGCACCACGAAAACACAACAGACCCAAAACCAAGACCCGAGGGTGGTCGTATACCAAAGCTCTGATACCATTCTGTAACACCCCGCCCGCCCGGAGAGAGTGAACGGAGCGCTACTATCGATAAAACTAACCAAAATCCACAATATAACAAAGGGAATAACACTCGCGAGATTAAGGAGCATATTGTGTAAAACCCCATACCTTGAAATCATCACATGAATCATCACATAATTTCACCTCAAAACCTAATCAGACCATCACGTTCCCCTCGCAAAAATAATCTAATCCAATTCTAGCCCAAACTCGAGAGAACACCAAATAAGCCTTTTAATCTAAGTTTGAAATCTTGAATAAGTTTGGGGCTGTGGTTTGTATATGAAAGGGAGTAATTTTGGAGAGGACTTCTGATTGAAAAGTTTGAGAAAAAGTGAATTGAAAAGCCAAGCCACGAATTTGTTGATATATGAAGGATTAAGAGTTTGATTAAGAAAAGAAGTCTAATCAGATACAAACACTAAAATATTTATTCCGGATGATCGGACAGTTGGAATTGGATGAAATTTTACAGAGAATTAGCTGAAGACGATAGGAAGCTGTCCAAAAAATTTCAGCTCGATCAGAAGTTAAATCTTTTTAAATATTTTCTTTTTGCTCGAGAGTTTTATGTTTTGAGGGCTCTAAGAGAGTTTTATATTTTGAGGACTCTTCTATATAATAAAAATTAAATAAAACTCCATTTTAATTCCGATTTTGAAACCGTTTGAAATTCTCGCCTTTAAAAATAATAACCAACATAGTTGAGCAACGAAAATAATTTTATCTCAAAATTTATTTTTCCTCTTAATTTCAAAAATACCCCAAAAATTACGCGGGTTGTTACACTTCCCCACTAACAATGGAACTTCGCCCTTGAAATTCGCCGAATGCCTAACTCTCAAAAATCAGGTCAACAATCTCCAAAAATAGTTTTCTCACATCTAATCTAGATGCCTAACGCAAAACGATTGTCTAAAAATTTCTATCTCCAAAAATACGCGCCACAAAAACGCAACAGACCCAAAACCCAAGACCTGGGGTTGGTCCTATACCAAAGCTCTGATACCATTCTTTAACACCCTGCTCGCCCGGTGGGAGCGAATGGAGCGCTTCTATCGATTAAACTAACCAAAATCCACAATATAACAAAGGGAATAACACTCGCGAGATTAAGGAGCATATTGTGTAAAACTCCATACCTTAAAATCATCACATGAATCCTTAATTAATTTCACCTCAAAATCTAATCAGACCATCACAATCCTATCGCGAAAATAATCAAATCTAGTTCTAGCTCAAACTCGAGAAAACACGAAATAAGCCTTCTAATCTAAGGTTGAAATCTTGAATAAGTTTGGGGCTATGGTTTGTATATAAAAGGGAGTAATTTTGGAGAGGACTTCTGATTGAAAAGTTTGAGAAAAAGTGAATTGAAAAGCCAAGCCACGAATTTGTTGATATATAAAGGATTAAGAGTTTGATTAAGAAAAGAAGTCTAATCAGATACAAACATTAAAACATTTATTTCGGATGATCGGACCGTTGGAATTGGATGAAATTTTATAGAGAATTAGCTGAAGACGATAGGAAGCTGTCCAAAAAAATTCAGCTCGATCCGAAAGTTAAATATTTTTAAATATTTTCTTTTTGCTTGAGAGTTTTATGTTTTGAGGGATCTAAGAGAGTTTTATATTTTGAGGACTCTTCTATATAATAAAAATTATATTAAAACTCCATTTTAATTCCGATTTCGAAACCGTTTGAAATTCTTGCCTTTAAAAATAATAACCAACATAGTTGAGCAATGAAAATAATTTTATCTCAAAATTTATTTTTCCTCTTAATTTCAAAAATACCCCAAAAATTACGCGGGTTGTTACACTTCCCCTATAACAATGGAATTTCGCCCTCGAAATTCGCCGAATGCCTAACTCTAAAAAATCGGGCCAATAATCTCCAAAAATAATTTTCTCACATCTAATCTAGATGCCTAACGCGAAACGATTCTCTAAAAATTTCTATCTCCAAAAATACGCACCACAAAAACACAACAGACCCAAAACCAAGACCCGAGGGTGGTCGTATACCAAAGCTCTGATACCATTCTGTAACAACCCGCCCGCCCTGGGAGAGCGAACGGAGCGCTATTATCGATAAAACTAATCAAAATCCACAATATAACAAAGGGAATAACACTCGCGAGATTAAGGAGCATATTGTGTAAAACCCCATACCTTAAAATCATCACATGAATCATCACATAATTTCACCTCAAAATCTAATAAGATCATCACGTTCCTCTCGCAAAAATAATATAATTCAGTTCTAGCCCAAACTCGAGAAAACACCAAATAAGCCTTCTAATCTAAGGTTGAAATCTTGAATAAGTTTAGGGCTATGGTTGGTATATGAAAGGGAGTAATTTTGGAGAGGACTTCTGATTGAAAAGTTTGAGAAAAAGTGAATTGAAAAGCCAAGCCACGAATTTGTTGATATATAAAGGATTAAGAGTTTGATTAAGAAAAGAAGTCTAATCAAATACAAACACTAAAATATTTATTTCGGATGATCGGATCGTTGGAATTGGATGAAATTTCATAGAGAATTAGTTGAAGACGATAGGAAGCTGTCAAAAAAAATTCAGCTCGATCGGAAGTTAAATATTTTTAAATATTTTCTTTTTGCTCGAGAGTTTTTTGTTTTGAGGGCTCTAAGAGAGTTTTATATTTTGAAGACTCTTCTATATAATAAAAATTAAATAAAAATCCATTTTAATTCCAATTTCGAAACCGTCTGAAATTCACGCCTTTAAAAATAATAACCCACATAGTTGAGCAATGAAAATAATTTTATCTCAAAATTTACTTGTCCTCTTAATTTCAGAAATACCCCAAAAATTACGCGGGTTGTTACACTTCCCCACTAACAATGGAATTTCGCCCTTGAAATTCGCCGAATGCCTAACTCTCAAAAATCAGGCCAACAATCTCCAAAAATAGTTTTCTCACATCTAATCTAGATGCCTAACGCAAAACGATTCACTAAAAATTTCTATCTCCAAAAATACGCGCCACAAAAACGCAACAGACCCAAAACCCAAGACCTGAGGGTGGTCGTATTCCTAAGCTCTGATACCATTCTTTAACACCCCGCTCGCCCGTTGAGAGCGAATGGAGCGCTTCTATCGATAAAACTAACCAAAATCCACAATATAGCAAAGGGAATAACACTCGCGAGATTAAGGAGCATATTGTGTAAAACCCCATACCTTAAAATCATCGAATGAATCATCACATAATTTCACCTCAAAATCTAATCAGACCATCACGTTCCTCTCGCAAAACTAATCTAATCCAGTTCTAGCACAAACTCGAGAAAACACCAAATAAGCCTTCTAATCTAAGTTTGAAATCTTGAATAAGTTTGGGGCTATGGTTTGTATATGAAAGGGAGTAATTTTGGAGAGGACTTCTGATTGAAAAGTTTGAGAAAAAGTGAATTGAAAAGCCAAGCCACGAATTTGTTGATATATAAAGGATTAAGAGTTTGATTAAGAAAAGAAGTCTAATCAGATACAAACACTAAAATATTTATTCCGGATGATCGGACCGTTGGAATTGGATGAAATTTTATAGAGAATTAGCTGAAGATGATAGGAAGCTGTAAAAAAAATTTCAGCTCGATCGGAAGTTAAATATTTTTAAATATTTTCTTTTTGCTCGAGAGTTTTATGTTTTGAGGGCTCTAAGAGAGTTTTATATTTTGAGGACTCTTCTATATAATAAAAATTAAATAAAACTCCATTTTAATTCCGATTTTGAAACCGTTTGAAATTCTCGCCTTTAAAAATAATAGCCAACATAGTTGAGCAACGAAAATAATTTTATCTCAAAATTTACTTGTCCTCTTAATTTTAAAAATACCCAAAAAATTACACGGATTGTTACACTTCCCCACTAACAATGGAATTTCGCCCTTGAAATTCTCCGAATGCCTAACTCTCAAAAATCAGGCCAACAATCTCCAAAAATAGTTTTCTCACATCTAATCTAGATGCCTAACGCAAAACGATTCACTAAAAATTTCTATCTCCAAAAATACGCTCCACAAAAACGCAACAGACCCAAAACCCAAGACCTGAGGGTGGTCGTATTCCTAAGCTGTGATACCATTCTTTAACACCCCGCTCACCCGGTGAGAGCGAATGGAGCGCTTCTATCGATAAAACTAACCAAAATCCACAATATAACAAAGGGAATAACACTCGAGAGATTAAGGAGCATATTGTCTAAAACCCCATACCTTAAAATCATCACATGAATCATCACATAATTTCACCTAAAAATCTAACCAGACTATCACGTTCCTCTCGCAAAAATAATCTAATCCAGTTCTAGCACAAACTCGAGAAAACACCAAAAAATCCTTCTAATCTAAGGTTGAAATCTTGAATATGTTTGGGTCTATGGTTTGTATATGAAAGGGAGTAATTTTGGAGAGGACTTATGATTGAAAAGTTTGAGAAAAAGTGAATTGAAAAGCCAAGCCACGAATTTGTTGATATATAAAGGATTAAGAGTTTGATTAAGAAAAGAAGTCTAATCAGATACAAACACTAGAATATTTATTCCGGATGATCGGACCGTTGGAATTGGATGAAATTTTACAGAGAATTAGCTGAAGACGACAGGAAGCTGTCCAAAAAATTTCAGCTCAATCGGAAGTTAAATCTTTTTAAATATTTTCTTTTTGCTCGAGAGTTTTATGTTTTGAGGGCTCTAAGAGAGTTTTATATTTTGAGGACTCTTCTATATAATAAAAATTAAATAAAACTTCATTTTTAATTCCGATTTCGAAACCGTTTGAAATTCTCGCCTTTAAAAATGATAACCAACATAGTTGAGCAACGAAAACAATTTTATCTCAAAATTTATTTTTCCTCTTAATTTCAAAAATACCCAAAAAATTACGCGGGTTGTTACACTTCCCCACTAACAATGGAATTTCTCCCTCGAAATTCGCCGAATGCCTAACTCTAAAAAATCGGGCCAATAATCTCCAAAAATAATTTCCTCACATCTAATCTAGATGCCTCACGCGAAACGATTCTCTAAAAATTTCTATCTCCAAAAATACGCACCACAAAAACACAACAGACCCAAAACCAAGACCCGAGGGTGGTCGTATACCAAAGCTCTGATACCATTGTATAACACCCCGCCCGCCCGGGGAGAGTGAACGGAGCGCTACTATCGATAAAACTAACCAAAATCCACTATATAACAAAGGGAATAACACTTGCGAGATTATGGAGCATATTGTCTAAAACCCCATACCGTGACAACATCACATGAATCATCACATAATTTCACCTCAAAATCTAATCAGACCATCACGTTCCTCTCGCAAAAATAATATAATCCAGTTCTAGACCAAACTCGAGAAACACCAAATAAGCCTTCTAATCTAAGTTTGAAATCTTGAATAAGTTTGGGACTATGATTTGTATATGAAAGGGAGTAATTTTGGAGAGGACTTCTGATTGAAAAGTTTGAGAAAAAGTGAATTGAAAAGCCAAGCCACGAATTTGTTGATATATAACGGATTAAGAGTTTGATTAAGAAAAGAAGTCTAATCATATACAAACACTAAAATATTTATTTCGGATGATCGGACCGTTGGAATTGGATGAAATTTTACAGAGAATTAGCTGAAGACGATAAGAAGCTGTCCAAAAAATTTCAGCTCGATCGGAAAGTTAAATATTTTTAAATATTTTCTTTTTGCTCGAGAGTTTTATGTTTTGAGGGCTCTAAGAGAGTTTTATATTTTGTAGACTCTTCTATGTAATAAAAATTAAATAAAACTCCATTTTAATTCCGATTTTGAAACCGTTTGAAATTCTCGACTTTAAAAATAATAACCAACATAGTTGAGCAATGAAAATAAATTTATCTCAAAATTTATTTTTCCTCTTAATTTCAAAAATACCCCAAAAATTACGCGGGTTGTTACACTTCCCCACTAACAATGGAATTTCGCCCTTGAAATTCGCCGAATGCCTAACTCTCAAAAATCAAGTCACCAATCTCCAAAAATAGTTTTCTCACATCTAATCTAGATGCCTAACGCAAAACGATTCTCTAAAAATTTCTATCTCCAAAATTACGCGCCACAAAAACGCAACAGACCCAAAACCCATGACCTGGGGGTGGTCGTATTCCTAAGCTCTGATACCATTCTTTAACACCCTGCTAGCCCGGTGGGAGCGAATGGAGCGCTTTTATCGATTAAACTAACCGAAATCCACAATATAACAAAGGGAATAACACTCGCGAGATTAAGAAGCATATTGTGTAAAACTCCATACCTTAAAATCATCATATGAATCCTTAATTAATTTCACCTCAAAATCTAATCAGACCATCACAATCCTATCGCGAAAATAATCAATTCTAGTTCTAGCCCAAACTCGAGAAAACACGAAATAAGCCTTCTAATCTAAGGTTGAAATCTTGAATAAGTTTGAGGCTATGGTTTGTATATGAAAGGGAGTAATTTTGGAGAGGACTTCTGATTGAAAAGTTTGAGAAAAAGTGAATTGAAAAGCCAGGCCACGAATTTGCTGATATATAAAGGATTAAGAGTTTGATTAAGAAAAGAAGTCTAATCAGATACAACCACTAAAACATTTATTTCGGATGATCGGACCGTTGGAATTGGATGAAATTTTACAGAGAATTAGCTGAAGACGATAGGAAGCTGTCCAAAAAATTTCAGCTCGATCGAAAAGTCAAATATTTTTAAATATTTTCTTTTTTCTCGAGAGTTTTATGTTTTGAGGGATCTAAGAGAGTTTTATATTTTGAGGACTCTTCTATATAATAAAAATTAAATTAAAACTCCATTTTAATTCCGATTTCGAAACCGTTTGAAATTCTCGCCTTTAAAAATAATAACCAACATAGTTGAGCAACGAAAATAATTTTATCTCAAAATTTATTTTTCCTCTTAATTTCAAAAATACCCCAAAAATTACGCGGGTTGTTACACTTTCCCACTAACAATGGAATTTCGCCCTCGAAATTCGTCGAATGCCTAACTCTAAAAAATCGGGCCAATAATCTCCAAAAATAATTTCCTCACATTTAATCTAGATGCCTAACGCGAAAGGATTCTCTAAAAATTTCTATCTCCAAAAATACGCACCACAAAAACAAAACAGACCCAAAACCAAGACCCGAGGGTGGTCGTATACCAAAGCTCTGATACCATTGTGTAACACCCCGCCCGCCCGGGGAGAGTTAACGGAGCGCTACTATCGATAAAACTAACCAAAATCCACAATATAACAAAGGGAATAACACTCGCGAGATTATGGAGCATATTGTGTAAAACCTCATACCTTGAAATCATCACATGAATCATCACATAATTTCACCTCAAAATCTAATCGGACCATCACGTTCCTCTCGTAAAAATAATCTAATCCAGTTCTAGCCCAAACTCGAGAAACACCAAATAAGCCTTCTAATCTAAGTTTGAAATCTTGAATAAGTTTGGGGCTATGGTTTGTATATGAAAGGGAGTAATTTTGGAGAGGACTTCTGATTGAAAAGTTTGAGAAAAAGTGAATTGAAAAGCCAAGCCACGAATTTGTTGATATATAAAGGATTAAGAGTTTGATTAAGAAAAAGAAGTCTAATCAGATACAAACACTAAAATATTTATTCCGGATGATCGGACCGTTGGAATTTGATGAAATTTTACAGAGAATTAGCTGAAGACGATAGGAAGCTGTCCAAAAAATTTCAGCTCGATCGGAAGTTAAATATTTTTAAATATTTTCTTTTTGCTCGAGAGTTTTATGTTTTGAGGGTCTAAGAGAGTATTATATTTTGTAGACTCTTCTGTGTAATAAAAATTAAATAAAACTCCATTTTAATTCCGATTTCGAAACCGTTTGAAATTCTCACCTATAAAAATAATAACCAACATAGTTGAGCAATGAAAATAAATTTATCTCAAAATTTATTTTTCCTCTTAATTTCAAAAATACCCCAAAAATTACGCGGGTTGTTACACTTCCCCAGTAACAATGGAATTTCGCCCTTGAAATTCGCCGAATGCCTAACTCTCAAAAATCAAGTCAACAATCTCCAAAAATAGTTTTCTCACATCTAATCTAGATGCCTAACGCAAAACGATTCTCTAAAAATTTCTATCTCCAAAATTACGCGCCACAAAAACGCAACAGACCCAAAACCCATGACCTGGGGGTGGTCGTATTCCTAAGCTCTGATACCATTCTTTAACACCCTGCTCGCCCGGTTGGAGCGAATGGAGCGCCTCTATCGATTAAACTAATCGAAATCCACATTATAACAAAGGGAATAACACTCGCGAGATTAAGGAGCATATTGTGTAAACCTCCATACCTTAAAATCATCACATGAATCCTTAATTAATTCCACCTCAAAATCTAATCAGACCATCACAATCCTATTGCGAAAATAATCAAATCTAGTTCTAGCCCAAACTCGAGAAAACACGAAATAAGCCTTCTAATCTAAGGTTGAAATCTTAAATAAGTTTGGGGCTATGGTTTGTATATGAAAGGGAGTAATTTTGGAGAGGACTTCTAATTGAAAAGTTTGAGAAAAAGTAAATTGAAAAGCCAAGCCACGAATTTGTTGATATATAAAGGATTAAGAGTTTGATTAAGAAAAGAAGTCTAATGAGATACAAACACTAAAACATTTATTCCGGATGATCGGACCGTTGGGATTGGATGAAATTTTACAGAGAATTAACTGAAGACGATAGGAAGCTGTCCAAAAAATTTCAGCTCGATCGGAAGTTAAATCTTTTTAAATATTTTCTTTTTACTAGAGAGTTTTATGTTTTGAGGGCTCTAAGAGAGTTTTATATTTTGAGGACTCTTCTATATAATAAAAATTAAATAAAACTCCATTTTAATTCCGATTTCGAAACCGTTTGAAATTCTCGCCTTTAAAAATAATAACCAACATAGTTGAGCAACGAACATAATTTTATCTCAAAATTTATTTTTCCTCTTAATTTCAAAAATACCCCAAAAATTACGCGGGTTGTTACACTTCCCCACTAACAATGGAATTTCGCCCTCGAAATTCGTCGAATGCCTAACTCTAAAAAATCGGGACAATAATCTCCAAAAATAATTTCCTCACATCTAATCTAGATGCCTAACGCGAAAGGATTCTCTAAAAATTTCTATCTCCAAAAATACGCACCACAAAAACAAAACAGACCCAAAACCAAGACCCGAGGGTGGTCGTATACCAAAGCTCTGATACCATTGTGTAACACCCCGCCCGCCCGGGGAGAGTGAACGGAGTGCTACTATCGATAAAACTAACCAGAATCCACAATATAACAAAGGGAATAACACTCGCGAGATTATGGAGCATATTGTGTAAAACCTCATACCTTGAAATCATCACATGAATCATCACATAATTTCACCTCAAAATCTAATCGGACCATCACGTTCCTCTCGCAAAAATAATCCAATCCAGTTCTAGCCCAAACTCGAGAAACACCAAATAAGCCTTCTAATCTAAGTTTGAAATCTTGAATAAGTTTGGGGCTATGGTTTATATATGAAAGGGAGTAATTTTGGAGAGGACTTCTGATTGAAAAGTTTGAGAAAAAGTGAATTGAAAAGCCAAGCCACGAATTTGTTGATATATAAAGGATTAAGAGTTTGATTAAGAAAAGAAGTCTAATCAGATACAAACACTAAAATATTTATTCCGGATGATCGGACCGTTGGAATTTGATGAAATTTTATAGAGAATTAGCTGAAGACGATAGGAAGCTGTCCAAAAAATTTCAGCTCGATCGGAAGTTAAATATTTTTAAATATTTTCTTTTTGCTCGAGAGTTTTTGTTTTGAGGGCTCTAAGAGAGTTTTATATTTTGAGGACTCTTCTATATAATAAAAATTAAATTAAAACTCCATTGTAATTCCGATTTCGAAAGCGTTTGAAATTCTCGCCTTTAAAAATAATAACCAACATATTTGAGCAATAAAAATAATTTTATCTCAAAATTTATTTTTCCTCTTAATTTCAAAAATACCCCAAAAATTACGCGGGTTGCTACACTTCCCCACTAATAATGGAATTTTGCCCTCGAAATTCGCCAAATGCCTAACTCTCAAAAATCAGGCCAACAATCTCCAAAAATAATTTCCTCACATCTAATCTAGATGCCTAACACGAAACGATTCTCTAAAAATTTCTATCTCCAAAAATAAGCGCCACCAAAACGCAACAGACCCAAAACCCAAGATCCCAGGGTGGTCGTATGCCTAAGCTCTGATACCATTCTGTAACACCCCGCCCGCCCGGGGAGAGCGGACGGAGCACTAAAACTAACCAAAATCCATAATATAACAAAGGGAATAACACTCGCGAGATTAAGGAGCATATTGTGTAAAATCCCATACCTTAAAACCATCACATGAATCCTCACATAATTTCACCTTAGAATCTAATCAGACCATCACGTTCCTATCGCGAAAATAATCCAATCTAGTTGTAGCCCAAACTTGAGAAAACACCAAATAAGCCTTCTAATTTAAGGTTGAAATCTTGAATAAGTTTGGGGCTATGGTTTGTATATGAAAGGGAGTAATTTTGGAGAGGACTTCTGATTGAAAAGTTTGAGAAAAAGTGAATTGAAAAGCCACGCCACGAATTTTGCTGATATATAAAGGATTAGGAGTTCGATTAAGAAAAGAGTTCTAATCAGATACAAACACTAAAACATTTATTTCTACTGATCGAACCGTTGGAATTGGATGAAATTTTACAGAGAATTTGTTGAAGACGATAGGAAGTTGTCCAAAAAATTTCAGCTTGATCAGAAAGTTAAATATTTTTAAACAATTTCTTTTTGCAAGAGAGTTGTATGTTTTCAGGGCTCTAAGAGATTTTTATATTTTGAGGACTCTTCTATATAATAAAAATTCAATTAAAACTCCATTTTAATTCGATTTTGAAACCATTTGAAATTCTCGCCTTTAAAAATAACAACCAACATATTTGAGCAATAAAAATAATTTTATCTCAAAATTTATTTTTCCTCTTAATTTCAAAAATACCCCAAAAATTACGCGGGTTGTTACACTTCCCCACTATCAATGGAATTTCGCCCTCAAAATTCGTCGAATGCCTAACTCTAAAAAATAAGGCCAATAATCTCCAAAAATAATTTTCTCACATCTAATCTAGATGCCTATTGCGATACGATTCTCTAAAAATTTCTATCTCCAAAAATACGCGCCACAAAAGCGCAACAGACCCAAAACCCAAGACCCGAGGGTGGTCATATACCTAAGCTCTGATACCATTCTGTAACACCCCGCCTGCCCGGGGAGAGCGAACGGAGCACTACTATCGATAAAACTAACCAAAATCCACAATATAACAAAGGGAATAACACTCGCGAGATTAAGGAACATATTGTGTAAAACCCATACCTTAAAATCATCACATGAATCATCACATAATTTCAGCCTCAAAATCTAATCAGACCATCACATTCCTCTCGCAAAAATAATCTAATCCAGTTCTAGCCCAAACTCGAGAAAACACCAAATAAGCCTTCTAATCTAAGGTTTAAATCTTGAATAAGTTTGGGGATATGGTTTGTATATGAAAGGGAGTAATTTTGGAGAAGACGTCTGATTGAAAAGTTTGAGAAAAAGTGAATTGAAAAGCCAAGCCACGAATTGGTTGATAAGGAAGCCACTGCTCTTCTTTATGAAGGTTATGAGAAGAAGTACCAACAATTGAGTGCTGGTTATAACAAGTTTATTTCTGCTCATAATAAGAGAGACAATGCTAAAATTTGAGATTTAGGAGCATAGAATCATTGCCAAATTGCTGGAGGAGGAAAATAACGCTCTGAGAGAAGAACTGAGACAGCTAAAATCTACTTCTTCCTTTGGAGCTATAGTCCCAGTTAATGATGAAGGTATTTCCTTTTTAGCGACTGGAAATGTTTCATTAAGGGAAAAGTTAGAAACTTTGAAAAGAGTTAGACTTTCATCCACTTCCCGGGGTAGAACAAGAGTTGGTAGGAGTAGCATTGAAGAGACTAGAACTCAGAAAGTCTTAGAAAATCAAGATGCAAAAATCAAGCTCTGGCAGAGATGTCCCAGAATATTCAAACTCTTACAGAACAATTATCCAATCAGAGTTCTGCGTTGCAGAATAAAGAAAGTGTGCTAAAAAGACTTCATCAACATGTTGAACGATTAACTTATCCATTTCATAAGCAATCCAGATAGTTATGGATGGATGGATACAATAAGCTTTATATCATATTGATGTTAGATTGAAACAATCAAACAATTAAGGGTACAAATAGGGTCAACTAAATGCCTTAACTGTAATGAAAGTTGAGTAAGGAACTGAATTACGGGATTGGTACGACCCTAGACTACTTGATCTGCCAGTACCACCGTTTTAGCTAGATGTTAATTGGATTCCAGTTAACTCCATTCCTCACTATTTTATTTCCAAATACCTTAGTGATTATAGTCTTCATAAGGAATTCGAGATATCCCGACCTCCTCATTTGTAAGACCAAACAAGTTCAAGCAACACTAGAATGCTACAAGACTTAAATTTTATCAATTCTTCTTATGCTTTAGATAACTCTCCAACTGGAATGGATCATGTATCAAAATCTGAAGGAAAGAAACCAATAGAATAGACTATTTATAGTTTGTCAGTAATTGTTGTTGTAAATGAAGAAAAATCGTCTTCTTATATTTTTGTTTCCTTGGAAATAAAATAATTGCATGATGTTTATTCTGTCAATCTTGTTCATAACATGAGATCGATAATAGTAGTACTGTACTTATAACAGCAATGGGTTACGTTTCGGTCTTTGAATATATATATATATATATATATATATATATATATATATATATATATATATATATATATATATATATCTATATATATTTGTATTGATATTTTGCCCTTTTTTTTATTTGATTGCCTAGACAATGGAACCTTTGCCCCATGTGTTTCTCTAGTTGTAGTGATTGTTTCATGACCCATAAGTTCCAAAGCAATGGAATGTTTATTCCATATTCCTGCTTAATTATAACAATCTTATCTAGATTTCCTTGGTTCCCAGGCAATGGATATTTTACCCAACTTCTTGCCCAGTTTAGATGCTTTCTTGGGTCACCCATAATCAAGTAGGACTTGCTTTGATAAATTGTTTTACCAACATTGTTGGTGTTTATGTTGATGTCGACCAACATTTAGTTGGTGGTTGTTGATGTTGACCAACATTTAGTTGGTGGTTGTTGATGCCGACCAAATTTTAGTTAGTGGGATGCCAACTAACTTTTAGTTGATGCCGACCAACTTTTAGTTGGTGGTTGTTGTGCGTTTTCATTTTTAAATGCGTTTGCAAAAACTACTTGCTATAAAACTTGTTTAGTGTGTAGCACTAGTACTCTGAAAAAAAATGAATGGGAAATCATCATTTTCATTCATACTGAAACAATTGAGTACATGGGTTGTTACATTACTAGTAGTATTTTCGCAAGTGCTCTGCATTCCAGACATTTTTAAATTCTTCCCCTTTAACGGTTTTTATTCTGTAAGTGTCAGGTCGAACAGCTGTTGTAATATGATAAGGCCCATGACAATTGGCCTCCAGTTTATTATGCTTTTGAATTACCTTCTAGATCACGTAATCGCCTTCCTTTAGATCACATTTCTTGACCCTTTTGTTATATAACATGGCAGTCCTTTACTGGTAAGTTGCATTTCTGATTGCTGCATCTTCCCTAACTTCCTCTAGAATGTCCAAATCCAACCTTCTCATCAATTCACTTATTGGAGAGTTAAAGTTGAGCACCCTATGAGTAGGTAATCCCAATTCAGTAGGTATCACTACTTTTCTTTCAAAAGCTAACATGTATGATGTTTCTACAGTTGCTATTCGGGGAGTTATTCAGTAAACCCATAACATTGAGTGCAATTCGTTGATCCAATTCCTTTTAGCATCATCTAATCTTTTCTTCAACCCATTTAGTAGAGTTATGTTCATCACCTATGTTTGACCATTACTCTGGGGATGACCTGGAGAAGAATAGACTTTTTGAATGTTGGACTGTAAACAGTACGCTGCGAACTCATCATTGTCAAATTGGGTACCATGATCAGTGATAAAAGCTTGTGGCAGACCATATCTACAAATAATATTCTTCCAAATGAATTGATAGACCCTTTCATAATCCATATCGATGAGGGGTTCATCTTCCACCCACTTTATGAAGTAATCAACAGATACCACCAAATATTTGAATCGTCCTCTTATAGTTGGCAGAGGTCCAACTAAATCTATACCCCACATAGCAAATGGCTAAGGTGAGGTGATTGGTGTTAGCAACGCCTATTGAGTTCTTCGTATAGTAAAAAATCGTTGACACTTGTCACATTTTTTAGCATAAGTCATACAATCAGTGCGCATTGTTGGCCACTAGTATCCTTGCGTACTTATTCTTCATAGTAGAGTTCTTCCTGCAACGTGATCCCCACAAGATCCTTCATGAATTTCCTCTATTAAGTCCTTGACTTCTGCTGGATGAACACACCTTTGCAAACCAGCTATCAAACATCTCATGTACAAAACTCCATTATTCAAAACATATATGGTATCCTTGTACTTTAACCTTTTGGCTACAAGTAGGTCGGCGGGTAAAATACTATTTTCAATATAAGCCCTGATGGGATCCATCCAAGATGGTCCCATATCCAAGGTAATAAAATTCACCATCAAGTCTTCATCAATACTTCTACTAGCAAGTAACTCAATGGGTATTGTTCTTTGTAGCTCGATGCGAGTAGATGAAGCTAATTGAGCAAGTGCATCTGCTCTTGCATTCTCCAATCTAGGAATTCTAACCACCTGAATAGATGCTAAATTGCCTACAATCTCCAGAGCCTTGGTTAAGTATCTTGACATGAACTCCCCTTTTGTTGCATAAAGACTTAGCATCTAATTCACCACTAATTGCGAATCGCTAAACACAACTTGCTCTGCATTCAATGATTTAGCTAAATTGAGGCCCACAATCACGGCTTCATACTCATCTTCATTATTGGAAGCTTGGAATTGGAAATGCAAAGCATATTCAATATCTATCCCATTCGGACTGTTGAGAATAAGTCTAGCTCCGCAGCCTGTTGCACATGAAGAACCATCAACATATAAATTCCATATAGGAATATTATCATCAAACCCTTAGTCTGACAGAATCATTTGATGGAATATCTTGTCCTTCCTTTCTTCATACTTCTTTTTCAACTCTTGTACTTTACTAGAGGATGTTGGTTGATCGATTGCCTCTCTTTTTGGAAATTCTGCCATCGAGAGTTGATCAAGAATATTTTATGTTGATATTCTAATATCCTTGAGTTGCTCTGTATTTCCCCCTTGTTGATCAGAGACATCTGGCTAAGTAAACTCAACAATGAAATCTTCCACTGCCTGTCCTTTGAGAGAAGACCTTAGCTCATAGATAATGTCATATTCCCCTAACTCCATTGCCCAATACATAAATCTTCTAGACTTTTCTGGCTTATGTAAAGCATGTCTGAGTGGCATGTCAGTATATACCACTATTGTATGGGCTTGAAAATATGGTTTCATTCTTCTGCTTACTTCAATTAATGCTAACGCTAACTTCTCCAATTTAAGATACCTGATTTCTGATCCTCTAAATGCCTTGCTAGTATAATAAACATGTTTTTGCACTCCCTTTTATATTCTTATCAAGGCCGAACTAACTACACTTTCTGAGACAGCTAAGCACAAGTATAGTTTTTCTCCTTCTACTGGCCTGGACAATAAAGGAGGTGCACCCAAGTATCTCTTCAACTCTAAGAACATCTTCTCAAATTCAGCGTTCCACTCAAAGGTCTTTATAAGCACCTTAAAGAATGTAATACATCTATCCATTGCTCAGGAGACGAATCTATTGAGAGCTACAACACGCCCCCGTAAGGCTCTGCATTTCCTTCTTGGTGGTCGGAGATTATAACTCCATCAAGGCTTTTATCTTGTTAGGGTTTGCTTCAATACCTCTTTGATTCACAATGTATTCGAGGAACATGCCCTCCTTTACGCCAAAAATGCACTTAGTCGGGTTCAGCTTCATCTGGTACTTCTCTAGTTGATCAAATGTTTGGCTCAAATCAGTGATATGGTCAGCAGCTTTCTTGCTTTTAGTCAACATGTCGTCGATGTATACTTCCATATTTTTGCCAATCTACTTCGTAAATACTTTATTCACGAGCCGTTGATATGTAGCACCTGCATCTTTAAAACCAAAAGGCATAACATTGTGGTTTTATTTTAATTTGATTGTATCCGGAATAAGCATCCATGAACCTTAGCAACTCATGCCCTGAAGTTGCATCCACTAGCTAATCTATTCTGTGCAGAGGAAAATGATATTTTGGCAAGATTTATTCATATCTGTGAAGTCCACACACATTCTCCACTTATTCTTCTTCTTCTTCTTCTTTACCATCTGACGCGTCTCAGATAGTGTCTATAATGTGCATTCACTCTAAGCTCAAGTGCAAGCATGTCGCGTTACTAATAAATCCGGTAAGTCGGGATCGTATCCACAGGGAAATAGGACAACAGAGTTGTGACGACGTTGGATAGACAAAGAAATCCTAACTCTGATTCTAAAGGGAAAAGAAAATTGATTTGGTTCGTGGAATAACTACACTAAATGCAATTATGAAATTATGAAAAGTGCAATTATTCTAAATTACTTAAAATACTGATGAAGACTGATTTGAAACTTTAAACTATCTGATGAGAAAAAAGTAGGACGAGAATACAATCCCCCAACCCTAGTGTATTGCAGATATAATACTAACCATAAATTTAAATGATTAATTAGACCCAGAATTTAGTACTCCCAAGCATTACGTATATGAGGTTCAAGCCCGCACCATACTTAATCAGAGGACGAATAAATCGGTATCGCGGTAGTTACACTCGAATTGCATTCTGAAGCATCCCGGTTACCCTGAAGAAAACGAGATCCAAAGATCTACAATTATCGTGTTCCTACGCAATACGGTCGTAATAAATCACTAAATTCAGAGGATTAATGTTATACACATGAAACTATCGCATCAGGTTGGGTTCATGTATCCCGACCTTAGAAAATCTAGCCTAACATGCTTAAACTAATGAAAATAATTTTTGAATTGCAGAAAACCATGACTAAACTAAGGAAAATTTGTAGAATGATTTAAACGGGAAATTAAACAGAAGAAATTACTCACTAATCTTACCAACACACTCAAAGCATGAACTACGATTACTGGTAATCACTGAATCCTGAACAATCTTCAACCTTGAAATTAAAATTGTAATCTACCTTCAAACTAGGGTTTTACAGAAAGAATTGGAAAATTATACTAATTCTACGTCCTAAAAAATGATAATAACTTGGGTTTATATACCCCACAGTTTCAAGAGTTTTCGCTGCACTAGGACTCCCCATTAGAGAAGGATAAGAAATTTAAACTCGATAGCCAGATCGGTCCGGGTCTCCTGTGGATCGGTCTGCCAGGAATGCAGACCGATTCTTTTATTTCTGGGGCGGATCGATCCAGGGCGGACCGGTTCTTTTATTTTTCTTCCATCTTCGGTTTTCTTTCGATCCGGGGTCCTCTGGATTCTGGCACTACGGACCGGTCCGGGGCTACTGCGGATTGGTCTACCTCTTTGACTTTTTCTCCAACTTTGACTGCTCATAACTTTTGTTTCGGGACTCCAATTGAGGTGTCGTTTCTTCCTATGTGCTCATGAACTTGATATCTTCCACTTCTCTTTAGGTGCCTCATCCGAATTCTAGGTGGAAATTACACTTTTTCCCTTTTGAATTTCCTTCTTTTCTTTCTAATTCTTTCGATTTCTTTCTTCCTTTAATTGACATCAAATACCTGTAAAATCAATACAAACTACCAGAAACTCGGTGTACTCGTTAGGATAAGTCAGTAGTAAGATTATGAGATAAAGTCAAATCGATTACGTTGTTCGAGGTGCTAAAAATAACTAAATTAAGGGATAAATTGGGAAGAATTTATGCCTAATCAACCCCCCTAACTTGGAACTTTGCACGTCCCGAGCAATGTAAAAGAATCCTTGCACGGCTCAACTCATGAAAAACATTTTATTGGGAGACGTTTTTCGCGGGCAAGCGATTGCATTTAGCGATGCAACAAGCCTTTAAACCCCTAGGTCACCCTAGTATAACGAGTTGTGTCTCGTGAGGGTTTGCAGAGAATATACCCACAAAATTCGACTAAAAGAAACTTCAAAATACGCAAAAATTATACAATTCAAACTTTCCCAAAAAATAGTCATCATCAAGTCATGTTCAATAGTCTCAAATCATAGTGCGTGTGTGTGGAGCCAGAAATTTAACCGCGGATTTCCACCGATTGACCATTACGTTACTTATCCGAAGATTTGTTTTGATTTCAAATTCTCACGGAATTTTCTCTCAAACGAATCTCTCGGATTATGGCTATTCTATCGGTATACGTGATGTAATGAGTAAATGTAATGGACGCAAAGTCACGCATACAAGTGGAAAGACGAAAATTTCATAGTGATTGGATCTCTTCAACGAAATACGGTTTTAAAAACGGGAACATTGACTCTTATTCGCACATTCAATCTCTTTTATTATCTTTTGGTGTATTAGTTCTCCACTCGGTAACCAATTTTAGCAATTTAGACTCGGTTAGGACTTTTTCGGGCTTTAAGGTATATGGGTAGAATTGGAAAAGGCTAAGAATTTCGGAATTGGAAATTTTTTCTTATGATGTCCGTTAGTTCTTTTTCGAGCTTTTGTTCATTTTCTTCTTCTTCTTCTCTATTTTTTTTCTATTTTTCACTTCTTTTCTTTTCTTGATATTTTTATTGAGCATATCTAATTTTTTTCTTGCCCTTTTTTATGCACTTTTCGGACTTTAATGAATATTCTATTTTTGCAATTTCGGCCTACTTGGGTTTTTCGGGTTGTCAAAAGAAAGGACAAATTTTATTCGGTTCAATTTGGGTTACAAAAGGGTTGATTTTTCGCATCTTTTTCTGGCCAATATTTTTGGGTGACAAACGAGGGCCTACTTCATTGTCCAAAATACCAATTGCGTTACCATATGCGTTTCGAGATGAATTTAAATTTAGAGATCAATTTTGGTGCGTTTTTCAAAGCAATATCCCACACGTTTTTCATAACCGATCAAAATGAAAGGATTGAGATCCTTGATGACTTTTTAGGCGCTAAAAAGAACTTTGAGTTAACAATTAACTCGAATTGATTTAAAAACTCGCAAAAAGTGATAGGCTCGAATCTCACCGGGTTTGTTAATCTCCACACTTATTCGTTAAGTCGTCAATTTTTGCTCAATTTCCATCTTTAGTCAATTTCGGCTTTGTGTATGTTGAATTTTACAACTTTAGACTTCAATCCGACTTTTAATGATATTTTTGAAAAATTTGAATTTGAATTTTTATTTATTTTGAACAAAAATATTTTTGGGTTTTTCAAAATTGTATGATTTTTTTTGGAAATTTCTGGGCATGTTTGAAAATTTGTGAAGTTTTAGAAATACGAACTTGTCACCCCCCCTAACTTAGACTTTTGTATTGTCCTCAAGCAAAAAGGACTAAAAGCTAAACAAGGCAAAATAAGAAGTGCGATAAATAAAACAAACAAATGGCGAAAAATGTAGATTTTATATAAAACAGGACTGTTCTACAATTACAGGGAAAAACAGACAACCATGTGAAACAGGGAAAATAAATAAAAACTCCCATAACCACATAAAGCTTCACTGGGGCGGGGGTTGGGAAGAACCGGGCGTGTCGGGGCCATATGGGTCATTGGGATCCCCTTGGCGTCGGTATATGTCCTCTTAGAAACGTAACATCATGCTGGAGTCACGACGATAATCAATCAAGAAGTTGTCGAATCTCGTCTCCAGCGCCGCCATACAGTTCATGAGGTCGCTACCCAATCATTCAAAATTAGGATCGTCTTCCTCGTCCGCCGACTCTTCATCCGCACCGACATCACCCATTTTTACATCATCACCGACTGCTTCTTCTTCGCTCTCACTCGAGGCAGTTTTTTCCTCGCTATCACTGCCCCGCCTCGCCCGAAGGACGGCTAGCTGTTTGGCACTCTTAGTGCGGGTTCCCTGTCCAAAAGGATCGGGAATGCGAGTACGATCGAGCGGCGTTGCAATGCCAGCATCCTTGAGGATGGAGGTAATCAATCTTGCATATGGAAGCGGGGAGGCACCTTTTTCATCTAAGGCTGCGACCATGATGTCAGCGTATAGGGTGAGGGCCAAGTGGATGGAAGTGTGTGGATCAAATAGGTGGTAGGTCAATGTGGCCTGATGGGGCCGCATCGCGGAATCGTTGGATGTTTGCAGAATATTGGCGCACATAATTTGAAAAGTGAGGCGCGCCTTCTCATTAAAACTTCCAACGGAGACAGTTTGCCCCGTCCATGCAACATCCGGGGCAATGCGATCCATGATTATTTCTTTGGTGACCGGGGCGATGTTCCTTGGATAGGTGAATTCTTGGACATCGGGAACATCATATTCGGACAATTTAGCCGTGAGAAGGGCCAATGAAAAGGGGATTACGGTACCATCCACATATGCTTGAGCCTCGAATTAGCCCGTCCGAACAAGGGTGCCATAAAAGGAGCGTACCTCGGCTGCCCAAACTGCTTCGTACGGTTCATTAAGGAATCGGCACCAACCCCTATCCATGAATAGGGCGGTGACAGAGTTGGGCAGACCTGTCCATTGGACAGCGCGCTCCATATAGAGTTTGCGATCCGGACCGAAGAATCGATGGCACCACCGTTCCTCTTGGCGGGAATGAAATTCTCCATGGTCGGAGGGGAGGGTGTCGGTGGAGCCGTACTTGGTAAGGGTAGGGCGTTGGACCATGATAATAGGGAGAGGGTTTGCTGGAAATATAGGGAGAGAGAAGAGAGGAGTGATGGTGAAAGGTGTGGAGAGAAAGGGAGGGGATGGATGGTTATTTATAGGTGTAATGGGGTGGGTAGGGTATGGATTTGGAAGGAAAGTGTTAGGAGGGAAAAGGGGGTGTATTTGGGAGGGAAATGGAAGGCTTAGGTGTAGGGGAGACGAATTGGGAGGGAATGAAAGGGATTCGGGAGAAAGTGGGTGAACCTAGGGAAATGGGGAAAGAATTCTACAGAAAGCGGACCGCTCCGCCTGGGGATCAGACCGGTCCGGTCTTTTAATATGCAAGCCAATTCGACTACTGGACCGATCCGACTCAAAATTAAAGGAACCGATCCGGGGCGGACCGATCCGTCCCTAAAATAAAAAAACCGGCCAGGCTCTTGTGTTTGAGCTAGATTTACCCCTAACTTAATTTCGATCATTCTTCTTCGAAAATTTTCACTTTCACAACATACTCCCTATCAATTTTGGATTAAAAACCTTTCGATACCAATGGCCAAAGCAACGTTGTAAGGACATTTTTATCCATTAACAATTTATTATGTCGCACGCCGTTACACCGATGAAGAAATTCAAGATTCATACATTCATCAACGGATCCGAATATCAAAAGAAGAAGAGGAATCAAGTCTGACAGACCGGACCGGTCCGCCTTTAACAAAAGAATCGATCCGGCTAATCGGACCGGTCCGCCTCAGACCGGACCGATCCGTTTGATGCAGATCCAGTATACCCCGGACCGCAAGCGAACCGATGAAGCCTGTAATAAAAGAACCGTTCCGATCAACCGGAATGATCTGCCCCCAAGACGGACCGGTCCGCCTGGGATAAACTTCGCCAGATCTGCTCAAGATTTTTTAGGCTCAAAGTTTTCTTATTTAAGCCAACTTCGGGGAGTTGTTTTTCAAGACTTTTCAAGACGATTTTCAGAGTCCTAAATACTCTATGTCTTCACCTATTGAGCCCAAGACTCTAGGTTTTTTTATTCACACAATTGCAAAACCTTTGTGAATCTTTTTGGTAACCCAAGAACACAACTTTGAGTTTGTTCAACCCTTGTGGAGAAGCCGTCTTTCTTCTTCATTGTTGCCCTCCTGGAAAGGGAAAATTACAGCCGACAAACTTGTGGAGAAGCCGTTTCTCTTCTTCATTACAGCCCTCCTGGAAAGGGATATTTCCAGCCGCCGACTACAGAATTCGATACTTGAGGGTAATTCTTAGTCACTGTATTTTCATTGTAATCCGAAATTGTATGTTACAATATTATAATGAAAATGAAAGGTTTTGCCCCTTTGGGGGATTTTTCCTGAAATTGTTTGTTTTTATCCTGCATGCTATATTTTATTTGATAAATCATTTAAATGCATGTCTTAGGGTTTAACTAAAATTTGGGATTAATTAAAATTGGTTTTTATTTGAGAAGTTGCAATATTTCCGATGTAGCTACTCTCTCAAATTGGTATCATAGCGGGTTACGATAATTTATCGCGTGATCCTAATTTTTTGAGGATTTACTTTCTGATACAATTTGTCTACTCACGTTTTTAAATTGGTATCAGAGCCTATTGCACTAAGTTATTGTGGTTTGATCCTGATTTTGCACAAAAATGGCTTTTGATGGTTTTGATGATCTTCGATGTCAAATTTTTGAAACAATTAATTGGAAAATTCACACGAACTCTTGTTTTAAATATTCTGTTGAAAACGAATCTGAGAGGTGTCCTTGTTGTGAGGGTGTTGGTCACACGTTACATGAGTGTACCACAATTTTAAATAAGAAATTGAATAAACCGATTTCTCATGTTTCTACCCTTAGTGATTGTGATTCGGAAGAAGAAGTTTTTTATGTTTCTAGGCGAGAGTTTCCCATCCATGTGATTAGTGATGATAGTGAAGTTGATGGGAGTGTGGATGAAAGTGAGGAGGAAAGTGTAGATGAGCATGACTTGCAAACTGCTTTCAATGAACTTTATGCTGAAACTTTGAAAACAAAGAAAGAAAATTTGAAATTAAAAGCTCAGTTGAAAGAGTGTGCCATAAAAAATAATGATTTTTTAGTTGAAGAACTTAGGGCTCATGTGAAAATTTTGAAAGAGAAGCTTGAGTACGTTGAGGGTGAGAGAGATAGTCTTAGAGGGTTGATGGAGACTATGAAAAAGGAGCTTTTAGAGTTTGAGGATTCTAAACGAGTACTTGAATCTAGGATAGGTGAACTTGAAGTGAAATTGAAAGATTCAAGTAAAGTGAAATTTGATTTGGAGTCTAGGTCTGAAAAACTTGATAAGATTTTAGGCACAGTCGAGATCAAAATGGATAGGGGTGGGATTGGTCTTGAAAAATATGTTGCACCCATTCCCACACGTGTGAGAGAGCCTCCTAGGATTGTTAAGAAAGAGGCACCTAAGTTTGTTAAAAAGGCGCCTTACAGGAACATCGTAAGAGAACCTCCTAGGATCATTAGGAGAGATCCACCTAAGCAAATTCAGAAAGCGCCACCTAGGAAATTGATGAGGGCACCACCTAGGAATTTGAGGAGAGGGCCACCTTTAGGTAACACACACCTCCCGATTTACTCTTGCACACAATGTGGTAGGCAAGGTCATCTTAGGCACTTTTGTTATAAGCTTTTAAATGGACCTAGGAAGGTTAATGAAAGAATAAATTCGCTTCCCAAAACCCCCACACTTCGTTACACATCATTTTGGGTTAGAAAATCGGATTTAGAGGCTTATGGTTTATTTGTCCACGATTCCCGTTTGCTTGCACGTAATTCACCCCATGTGAAATCTTTTGGTTGATTGTGATTGCATGTTTGTCATACACTAGTTGTGGTTTCATGATATATTTTTTCTAGTGTGATGACTTGTACTTTTTGTATAAATTTTTGTTTTTGAAAAATTTTGAAAAATACAAAAAGATTTAATTTTGTCAAATTTTTTGAAAAAAAAAATCCAAAAAGATTTTTGTTTTTTTTTGCACCGTTTATGGATGAACACTTAGGATGACCAAGTCACAACATCATTCCATTTTCATGTGACTATTTGATAGTGTTTTGAGACAATAGGTCAATTCATCCATGTGCTTTATAATGTTTGGAGTCAGTAAGATGTAATTAAGTGTTACTTCCTACATGTTTGACTCATGTTTCCTTTATTGCACACATGCACGGATTTGTTTGATTATTGTGCTTATCTTATCACATGTTGGTTGGGTGTTTTCACTTTAATCCTGTCCTTCAATGAACCAAGCGCGATAAATTTTTGATAAGGAAATTGTGCATATAGAAACCATTTTGTGAGTATGTGTGCTTTATTTTAAAACGGGGAAGATCTGCGAAAGGTTCTTTAGCCTTTGCGAATACTAAGCCACCGTTAAATTGGACCTAAAAAATGGAGGAATATTATTATCCGGGGTCCAAAGAGGTTTAAAAGAGCCCGAAAATTTTTAAAGGCAATAAAAAGATATTCATGCCAAAAAGGGGCCATTTAGGTTTTTGCACCAATTCTCCAAAGTTTGAGAATTTAGATTACATCTACAAGAATATATATATGAGGGAGTTTGGTTGGAGAATTTAAAACGGGCTTGCACGTCCTTGAAATTCTTGAAAATGCGCTATATAGTTTTGGACGTTATTGGTGTGGAAATCATTTGACTTTGATTTGTTGATTTGCATAAGACGATGTCATCTAAATTCAACAAATTTTTACACCTAAGGATACCTTTGATGTTCATTCGTTAGGAGTACACGTATGCATCGTGCACATATGATTGATTGAGTTGATTTACCTATCGAATGTGTTCACACCCATTCATTCCATTTCCATGACTTGGTTGTTTGAGTCTAAATCCATGGTGTGATTTTTGTATCATATTTGTTCAAATTGGTATCCTATCTTTGTATGAAATATTAAAAAAATCAAAAATAGTTTGTGTTTTTTTTTATACCGTGACACCCCGATTTTGCTTGATTGATTCATTCTTCTTATTTGTCTATTTGGGGACATCATAAAAAGGGGGAGAAAGAATTATCTTATTATGAGGGAGATTTGAAATTTTGAGTTTGCTCATAAATTGGTATATATGTTTATCTCATTTCAAACTCGATATGTCACTTGGTATTTTGCTTTGTCTCATGTGTGTAGGTAATTGAAGAGCAAACGCTGTAGTCTTATTCAATTGTATCTTTCCAGTTTTGGGTTCATGGAAGGGTAGATTTGTATAGGCATTTTTAGTTGTTTTGATAATTCGGATGTTTTATTTTTATGTATGTACCGGCATAGACATAGGGGGAGATTTGTAAGGACATTTTTGTCCATTAACAATTTATTATGTCGCACGCCGTTACACCATTGAAGAAATTCAAGATTCATACATTCATCAACGGATCCGAACATCAAAAGAAGAAGAGGAATCAAGTCTGACAGACCGGATCGGTCCGCCTTTAACAAAAGAACTGATTCGGCTAACCGGACTGATCCGCCTCAGACCGGACCGATCCGTTTGATGAAGATACAGTATACCCCGGACCGCAAGCAAACCGATGAAGCTTGCAATAAAAGAACCGATCCGATCAACCGGACCGATCCGCCCCCAAGCCGGACCGGTCTGCCTGGGATAAACTTCGCCAGATCTGCTCGAGATTTTTTAGGCTCAAAGTTTTCTTATTTAAGCCAACTTCGGGGAGTTGTTTTCCAAGACTTTTCAAGACGATTTTCAGAGTCCTAAATACTCTAAGTCTTCACCTATTGAGCCCAAGACTCTAGGTTTTTTGATTCACACAATTTCCAAACCTTTGTGAATCTTTTTGGTAACCCAAGAACACAACTTTGAGTTTGTTCAACCCTTGTGGAGAAGCCGTCTTTCTTCTTCATTGCTGCCCTCCTGGAAAGGGAAAATTCCAGCCGACAAACTTGTGGAGAATCCGTTTCTCTTCTTCATTGCAGCCTTCCTGTAAAGGGATATTTCCAGCCGCCGACTACAGAATCCAATACCTTAGGGTAATTCTTAAGCACTGTATTTTCATTGTAATCCGAAATTATATGTTACAATATTATACTGAAAATTAAAGGTTTTGCCCCTTTGGGGGATTTTTCCTGAAATTGTTTGTTTTTATCGTGCATGCTATATTTTATTTGATAAATCATCTAGATGCATGTCTTAGGGTTTAACTAAAATTTGGGATTAATTAAAATTGGTTTTTATTTGAGAAGTTGCAATATTTCCGCTGTAGTCAAACGTGACTCCATTTCCCAAAAATGTGAATGCTCTCTCCCGAATGTACCCTAAATACTATTGACTCTCACTACACACGTGACTCTCATCTACTATAAACAAGAATTCACCCCATATGCATCGGGGGTGCGACGACCTCGCTGTAGCAGCTCACTCTACCCCGTAAACGGGGTTCGACAACCAAACGGTGCCGACTTCTTCCACACACGCCTCTAGATATGGCTTTAGGAGTTGTCTATTTACTTTGAATGTATTTCCCCCTTTCAAATCGTCTAATTCAACAGCTCCGTGAGGGAAAATATTCTTCACAACGAACGGGCCAGATCATCGTGATCGCAACTTGCCCGGAAAGAGATAAAGCTGAGAGTTATAAAGAAGCACTTTTTTCCCGGGAAAAAACTCTTTGCGTCGAATGATGTTATCGTGAGTGAGTTTTATCCTTTCTTTAGCATTCTCATACGCATCATTGCTTAGCTCTTGTAACTCATTTAATTGAAGCTTGCGAGCTTCACCAACCTTATCCATGGCATAGTTCAACTGCGTAATCGCCCAATACTCCTTGTGTTCTAACTCCACGAGAAGATGGCAAGGTTTGCCATACACAAAGCGGAAAGGGGACATGCCGAGTGGATTTTTATATGTTGTGCGATAGGCCCATAGCGAATCGTTCAATCTAAGTGACCAATCTTTCCTGGTAGGATTGACGATCTTTTCAAGAATGTTCTTGATTTCTCAATTTGCTAGTTCGGCCTGCCCATTCGTTTATGGGTGATAAGTCGTTCCAATCTTGTGAAAGACACCATACTTTGTCATGAGCTTCGCGAATGGCCTATTGCAAAAGTGCTTGCCATTATGACTAATTATCGATTTCGGAGCACCGAAGCGGGAAAGTATGTGTTCCTGCATGAACTTTATCACCACTTTGTTGTCATTTGTCTCGGTAGCTATAGCTTCCACCCATTTAGAAATGTAGTCTACCGCAACAAGGATGTATAGGAAACCAAAGGATGGGCAGAAGGACCCATGAAGTCAATACCCCAACAGTCGAAGATCTCAATAATGAGTATGGGGGTAAGAGGCATCATGTCTCGTCGGGTAATCGCTACCATTCGTTGGCACCTATTGCAAGATTTTCAAGCAGCGTTCACATCACGAAATATTGTTGGCCAATAGAGGTCGCATTGCAGAATTTTAGCGATCGTCTTTTTTGTCGAAAAGTGGCCTCCACAAGCTTTCGAATGACAAAACTGGATGACTTTCGGGATCTCGTCATCTGGTACACATCGTCGGATGATTTGGTCAGCGCAATATTTAAAAAGGAAGGGATCGTCATAGAAGAACATGCACGACCAAGTAATAAATCTCTTCTTCTCTTGCGGTGTCCAATCGGGAGGGACGACTCCCATGACAAGGTAATTCACTATATCCGCAAACCAGGGGAAAGAAGAGGTAGCAAAAAGTTGCTCATCTGGAAAGTATTCGTCTATGGGTATGGGATCACTAGGTACGTCGGACGAAAGTCGTGATAAGTGATCAGCAACGACGTTTTATACCCCTTTCTTATCTTTAATGGAGAGATTGAACTCTTGTAGGAGTAGGATCCACCTTATGAGGCGCAACTTTGCATCTTTCTTTACAAGTAGGTATTTCAATGCCGCATGGTCGGTGAAGCAAGTAATGGGAGAACCGATAAGGTATGACCGAAATTTATCAAGGGCTAAGACTACGTCTAGCAACTACTTATCCGTGGTAGAGTAGTTAAGTTGTGGTCCAGTAAGAGTCCGGCTAGCGTAGTAGATGACATGAGCCTGCTTATCTTTTCTTTGGCCCAAAATAACCCCTATCGCATAGTCGCTAGCATCACACATAAGTTCGAATGGTAAAGACCAATCTGGAACTTGCATGATGGGAGCGGACACAAGCATGGTTTTCAATTTTTCAAAAGATCTTTAGCATGCTTCCGTCCACTCAAATGGGGTGTCTTTCATGAGTAGTTTTTAAGGGTCTAGCGATGGCGCTAAAGTCCTTAATGAACCTTCAATAAAACCAAGCGTGGCCCAAGAAGGAGCGCACGTCTTTGAGCGATTTTGGTGGGGGAAGATCATTTATGACATCTATCTTTGCCCTATCAACTTCTATCCCTTTTGATAATACTATGTGGCCAAGAACTATTCCCTCAGTGACCATAAAATGGCATTTCTCCCAATTCAGCACTAAGTTCTTTTCCACACACTGGGCAAGCACTTATTCCAGTTTTTTTAGACAAAGATCGAAAGAGGTGCCAAAAGCGCTGAAATCGTCCATGAACACTTCGAGTCCTCTCTCGACCATGTCGCTAAATAGGCTCAACATGCACCTTTGAAAGGTCGCGGGTGCATTACACAAGCCGAATGGCATACGTTTGTAGGCAAACGTACCAAAAGGGCAAGTGAAGATCATTTTCTCCTGGTCAAGTACATCTACCTCAATCTGGTTATATTCGGAATAACCATCAAGGAATCAATAGTAAGGGTGGCCCGCTACTCTCTTAAGCATTTGATAAATAAATGGTAAGGGGAAATGGTCTTTCCTAGTTCCCTCATTGAGTTTTTGGTAATCAATACAAACGCGCCACCTGGTGGTGGTACGTTGGGGAACTAACTCTCCTTTAGCATTCTCAATCACTGTCATGTTCGACTTCTTCAGAACGATTTGAATAGGGCTCACCCACTTGCTATCCGAGATTGGGTAAATAATCCTGGCATCCAATAACTTGATGATTTCGGCTCTCACCACTTCTTTCATATTGGGATTTAGCCTTCTTTGCATTTCTCTTGAGGGCTTGAAATCCTCTTCGAGATGGATCTTGTGAGTGTAAATAAAAGTATTTATCCCCTTCAAATCAGCAATGCACCAACCAAAAGCACTTAGGTGCTTTCTCAGAATTTTTAGCAATTTGCCCTCATGCTCTTCGTCTAGGCTAGAGGAGACAATAACAGGAAATGTCTCATCCTCTCCTAGGTATGCATATTTAATATGGGAGGGGAGTTTCTTCAATTCGAGGGTTGGAAATTTGTCGCTGGAGGGAACCATGCGTGTATCCCTCGGAGGTAACTCCTCGAATCTAGAAACCCAATTTACATCTCTCGTGTCCTCGTCCGACGCTCTCTCATCAAGTAATTCTCTCAACTCCCCAACCTCCCTCTCGAATTCGGTGTACTTCCCCTCACTCTCGTGTATTGACACTAAACAGGATCCTAAGACATCTTCGCAATAATTCTCCTCAAAGTACTCCTCTACTATCTCATCTATGAGGCTCACTGCGTGAAGATCATCTTCTTCCCCCGTATGCTGGGCTATATGGAAGATGTTGGTCTCTAAGTTCATGTTCCCAAAAGTGAGTTGCATCTGCCCATTCCTAGTGTTGATAATAGCGTTAGCCGTAGCTAAAAATGGACACTCGGGAATGATGGGAATATGATTTCTTGCGATGAAAGAAGGCTCCGTGTCCCAAATGACAAAATCTATTGGGAAGTAGAAAATGTCAACTTGGATGATCACCTCCTCAACTACACCTCGTGGGATCTTCACAATTCGATCCGCTATTTGGAGAGTGATTCTTGTGGGCTTGAGGTCGCCCAAATCAAGTTGCCTATAGATGGAGTAAGGGAGGATATTGACACTTGCTCCCAAATCAAGTAAGGGTTTTTCTATTTTATTTTCTCCAATGATGCAAGAAATGGTGGGTGCACCGGGATCTTTGAATTTAGGAGGGAGATCGTTAAGTAGAATGGAGATCACGTTTTGTGCTAGAAAAACATTTTTCTTTACCTTCATTTTTCTCTTTACTGTCAACAAGTCTTTGATGACTTTTGCATAAGCTGGAATTTGCTTAATGGCATCGAGGAAAGGTAAGTTCAGCTTTACTTGCTTGAGCACGTCTAGCACATCATCACGTGGGTTTCCTTTATGGGAAGGAATCAACCTTTGAGGAAACGGTGCCACGGTGGATGGTTTCACTACTACCTTGGGCTCACTAGCGTCTTCTTTGTCACTCTCATTCAAGGGGACATCTTTGGCTTCTTTCATTCCGGGCGAAATATCCTTGTCTTTCGTTGTGTCGTATGGGGGAGGTGATAAATCAATGACTCTCCCACTATGAAGAGTGGTCACAGCTTGACATTGCTCCTGATGTTCAGTAGAGGTGGAGCTAACACTAGTTTGACCTTGGGGAGGTTTTTGGCCCTGGGCAGGAAACTTGCCCTTCTATTCGACACTAAACGAGGATTGTATCTTTGACAGACTTACATTTATGTCACTAATCAGGCGATCATATCTCACATTGGTTGCAGTCTGGCTAGTGATAAATTGATTCATAGTATCCTTGAGAGTTCTCCGCGATGGCGGGTTATATGCTCCTTAAGGTGGTGGTGCTTGCACGTGTGGAGCTTGTTGAAAGTGTTGTGGTGGAGGAGGGGAAACATGTGAAGTAGGGTTCATTACAACATGTTATCACCCATAGCTAAAATCAAGATGGTTTTTCCATGAAGGGTTGTAAGAATTCCCGTGCGGTGCACCAAAATTACCCTTAAATCCTCCTATACCACTAACATGCTTCTGAAGCATCACTTTGTAGGCGAGTATAGTCGGGCATTCCTCAGTTGAATGACCCAACTCACAAATCTTACACACCTTCTCGACGGGGTTTGGTATGGATCCAGTTGGTCCTTTTCCATATACCTCGCATAGGTATCAAAATCCTTTCTCAAGTGTATCTAATCGAATGTCCGTCATAGAATTCTTATCTACGTGAAATAGACCGGACGTCGCTGGGGTGGTGGTCACTTGACGATTTTGATTTTGAGCATTGGGATAAGATGTATCCCAGGATTGGGTTGTCTCAGCGACATACTTCAGGTGAAGCTCAGCATCGTGGGCATCTAGATCGACAAAAGGACCACTACCCATGGTTTCAACGAGTTGTTTGGAATTAAGACTCAGCCCATTATAGAGGAAAGAAATGATTTGCACCGAATCAAATCTATGATGGGGGCATGAAGTAACTAACTCATTGAAACGCTCGTGACATCGATGAAATGGCTCATTTTCAGATTGTCTGAATGCTAGAATTTGAGCCTTTATGGAGATTGTTCGATGTGGTGGGAAGAATTTCTTGAGAAATATAGATTGCAACTCGTTCCAAGATGGAATCGAGCTTGGAGGTAAAGACCATAGACAGGTCTTAGCTTTATCTTTTAGTGAGAAGGGGAAGAGTTTGAGGCGGATCACCTCTTGTGTGCAAGTTTGATCATTGAGAGTATTAAAATGAAATTTCCCGGCATTATACGGGAGTATAATGCATCCCGAAGTGACAGTGCGCTCGAGCTATAAGATTTCTCTCAGCGGACGGTGTGGGGCCTCTTCATCACCGGCGGCTGCACTACCGTGTTGCGACATCTCTCTCTCTCTTAACGACTCGGTGTCCTCACTTGGTGTGCTCGAAGCGTGCTCGGAGGTGTGTCCTAAGAAAGAAAATGGGGTGTTATTTGAGATTGAGTGTGACGGTGTGGGAGGTGGAATCTAGAACTGTGGAGCGTTAGGAGTGTGAGGGCTATCGAGATCGTACTCAATAATTGAATTTTCGTGAATACGGGTTGGAGTATTATGGGGTGTGGGAGTGAGTTCAGAATTTTGCATTAACAGCTTATGAGAGATGATGGTGAATCTTTTTGCGCTTTTTTTTTTGAATTTTTTTTTAATGTTTTTGGATTTTTTTTAGAAATTTTTGGTCAAAGATTTAGATTGACTCGATCTAATCCTAAGTCTACCTAATTCCCCGGCAACGGCGCAAAAAACTTGATGCAACTCCGAAAGTGTCTCTAATGTGCGTTCACTCTAGGCTCAAGTGCAAGCATGTCGAGTTAATAATAAACCCGGTAAGTCAGGATCGTATCCACAGGGAAATAGGACAATAGAGTTGTGACGACGTTGGATAGACAAGGAAATCCTAACTATGACTAAAGGGAAAAGAAAAATGATTTGGTTTGTGGAATAACTACACTAGATGCAATTATGAAATTATGAAAACTGCAATTATTCTAAATTACCTAAAATACTGATGAAGATTGATTTGAAACTTTAAACTATCTGATGAGAAAAAAACAGGACGAGAATACAATCCCCCAACCCTAATGTATTGCAGATATAATACTAATCATAAATTTAAATGATTAATTAGACCCAGAATTCAGTACTCCCAAGCATTACGTATATGAGTTTCAAGCTCGCACCATACTTAATCAGAGGACGAGTAAATCGGTATCGCGGTAGTTACACTCGAATTGCATTCTAAAGCATCCCAATTACCCTGAAGAAAATGAGATCCAAAGATCTACAATTGTCGTGTTCCTACGCAATACGGTCGTAATAAATCACTAAATTCAGAGGATTAATGTTATACACATGCAACTATCGCATCAGGTTGGGTTCATGTATCCCGACCTTAGAAAATCTAGCCTAGCATGCTTAAACTAATGAAAATAATTTTTGAATTGCAGAAAACCATGACTAAACTAAGGAAAATTTGTAGAATGATTTAAACGGGAAATTAAACAGAAGAAATTACTCACTAATCTTACCAACACACTCAAAGCATGAACTACGATTACTGGTAATCACTGAATCCTGAACAATCTTCAACCTTGAAATTAAAATTGTAATCTACCTTCAAACTAGGGTTTTACAGAAAGAATTGGAAAATTATACTAATTCTACGTCCTAAAAAATGATAATAATTTATATACCCCATAAAGTTTCAGGAGTTTTAGCTGCACTAGGACTCCCCATTAGAGAAGGATAAGAAATTAAAACTCGATAGCTGAACCGGTTCGGGTCTCCTGCGGATCGGTCTGCCTGGAATGCGAACCAGTTCTTTTATTTCTGGGGCGGACCAGTTATTTTATTTTTCTTCCATCTTCGGTTTTCTTTCGATCCGGGGTCCTCTGGATTGTGGCACTGCGGACTGGTCCGGGGCTACTGCGGATCGGTTTGCCTTTTTAATTTTTTCTCTAACTTTGACTACTCATAACTTTTGTTCCGGGACTCCGATTGAGGTGTCGTTTCTTCCTATGTTCTCATGAACTTGATATCTTCCACTTCTCTTCAGGTGCCTCATCCGAATTCTAGGTGAAAATTACACTTTTGAACTTTTGACTTTTCTTCTTTTCTTTCTAATTCTTTCAGTTTCTTTCTTCCTTTAATTGACATCAAATACCTGTAAAATCAATACAAACTACCAAAAACTCGGTGTACTCGTTAGGATAAGTAAGTAGAAAGATTATGAGATAAAGTCAAATCGATTACATTGTTCGAGGTGCTAAAAGTAACTAAATTAAGGGATAAATTGGGAAGAATTTATGCCTAATCACCATCACAACATTAGCCATCCAATCAGGATATTTCACGTCTTCGATGAAAGAAGCTTTTTACAACTTTTCCACTTCTTCTTGAATATCTTGGTTCTTCTCGGGACTAAAGACTCTTCTCCTTTACTTCACTGGTTTCATCTCCTTATTGACATTGAGATCATGTCTTAAGAAAGATGGGTCTATCCCTGGCATATCCTCCCGACTCCACGCAAATACCTATTTTCTTTGCTTCAAAAATGCTACTAGTTCCTATTTCAGCACTGGATTAAGTGAAGCACCAACTTGAGTTGTTCATTTTGGTTGCTCGTTATTCCGAATAATACTTTCTATTGTCTCTATGATTTTTCCTTTAACAAGTTACGTTTCATCTCTTGGGTCTATGGTTTCAATCTCAGACTCATTAGATTCATCCACTTGATAAGTGGTTGTTTTCTTCCTACCATCCTCCAATTCCTCTTTCTCGAAAGATGAGTAGTACCATTCTCAAGCTACTTTTTAATTTCCCTTTACGATTCCAACCCCAAAGTTGGTCGGGAACTTTAAACACTGATGTATAGTGTATGGAACTGCTTTAAACTATTTTAGGATTACTCTTCCCATGATTATATTGTAAGCTGACTGGACATTATTGTCCATCATAAATAAATGCACCTTCTATGTTCTGCTAGCTGGCCAGGTACCAATCAACATATCTAACTTGATTGTTCCAAATGAAAAAACTTTTTCTCCAAAAAACCCAATGAGGGTCTTGTGATACGGATCCAACTGACCAAGTTTCAAGTTCAATCTATCTAAACAAGGGTAAAATATGATATCTGCCGAGCTACCATTATCCACCATCACTCTTGCAATTATTACATCCTTCACTATCATTTTGATCACCAGAGGATCATCATGAGGATACAAAACACCTTCCAGGTTATTTTTGGAAAAGCCAATGACCATCTTATCTTTATTGACCTTCCTTGGGCGATTATCTTCTGCCAGATTTATTCGATGTATATAAGAACAAGCTTGAGTCTCATTGAGGTACACTTTCCTTTCAGCGGTATGATCACTCCCTCCTGCGTCTCCACCTGTATTCATATTACAATCAAATGATTCAAAACGAATCAAAAATACCTCATGCTCAGGTTGTCTTAGCCTTTTTGGGAGCTCGAGATTATCTTCATGGTCCTTTTTTTTATCTTCTCTTGGTCGGCAAGGAGATTTGGACCTCTTCTGAGCTTTATTATTGGTATTCCCACCATTCTGATGATCAACATACTTGTTCATCTCTCCTCGTCTAATGAGTGCCTCTATCTCATTTTGGAGGGCTACACGCTGCTTGGTAGTATGGTCGTGATCTTTATAGAACTCATAATACTTGGATTTATCCCTTCTTTTGGGAGATGTCCTTAGTTTTTTTGGCCAATTTAGTTCCTCGTTGTTCTTCATTTCTTCAAGAACGTGGTTTATATCCACCTTTAAAGGAGTATAATTTGTATACTTCCTTAAGTGATCCAATATTTCTTTGCCTTTTGACTGCTTGTTCCCACCGTTATTCTTGTGATATTTCCTCTCCGACTTGCCTTCAGTTTTAGCCTCCACCTTTGTCTCAGCATTCTTCTTCGCAGCCATAGCCTCATCAATGTTCATAATTTGGCTACTTTTTCCATCAATTCATCCATGGATTTGGGGGGATCCTTGGCCAAGGTATAATAGATCTTGTCTGGCAAAAGACCACTCATGAGAGTTGTGATGGTTGTCTTTTCTTCATAGTCTTTGACCTATAATTTCTCATTATTGAAATGAGTAATATAGTCTCTGGTACTTTCACATGTTCTCTGCCTAACACTCAACAAATGTGCTACCCTTTTAACTGGATTTGCACCAAAATAAAAATTTACTATAAAGAGCTATGCCGGTTAATGGCAAGTTGCAATTTTCCCCAGAGGAAGGCTACTGTACCATATCTGAGCTGATCCGATAATGGTTCCTGAGAACGCCCTGCACCTCATTTCATCTGGGACTGCATAAATATCTGTTGCAGCTTGGTACTGCTCTATGTGAAGAACATGATCGGTTTTTCCATTGTACTTCGATGTGACCACAGGAGCCTTGAATTTTACTGGTGTGGGAAAATCCACAATTGTTTGTACAAATGGAGATCCCTTAATAAAGGTTCTTTGGAGAGGGTTCTTGGCCTTGGCCATCTCTCCTAACCTGTCTTCTAACCTCTGAATAGATCTTTTCCATGCATCATTTCCAGCCCTTGATTTATTTGTATCTGCCCAAGCAACAGATCGTGCAGAATTTTCCTCTTGAGATCTTTCTCTTCGAGCTGTAGGTCTTGGGTTTGGATATGATTAGGCTGAGCCTTCCCTTAAATCATTTAGTTGTTGAGAATTTCTTGACGCAGACCGAAGAGGATTTCTATTCCTCCTGGGACCCAAATGGTCGAAGGGAGAGGGTCTGCTCAACCTTTCCAGAGCACTTGGTTTTTCTGGCATTAGAGTGATGTTTTCTTGTGAATTCGAAATTCCCATAAGTGAAGTTGCACTAAGGCGATAAGATGGATCACTTGAGTTTCTAGAATAATTGACTTCAGTATGTCTGGATCATGACATAGATGGTTTCTATCATGAAGATGGTGGATGCATGCTTCTTTGGACACTTCGTTGGTCTGTCTGGGCAGATGCTCCATTTTGAACATTTTGAATAAACTGTCGCATAATTTCCTGCATAGTTATTTGTCCCCTGGCTAAGCTTGCAAAAATTCCAGTGATATCATTTGCATTTAGAGGGACAGAAGGGTTAGGAGGATTCCCTTCATTATTCATACTGCTAGATTTTGGGATATCATCCATTTATGATGAGTTATTTGGTGAAAAATGCTTTGTATGGTCATTCCCACAGACGGCGACAATCTATTGATGTAAAAAATTAGATTTGCTCTAATTAATTAATCACAGATGAATATGAGTAAAGAAATAAGACAAGAGATTTTTAAAGTGGTTCAGCCTCAAGGAAACGACCTACGTCCACTATTTTGTATTATTGGGTATCTTGCTTTGATCACGATTATGCTTTCTTACTTCCCTTGCCCTGCTGAGAGGGTGTTACAATGTATTTATATCCCTTGGGATGTTAATGTGAATAGATAGTATGCCTTTATCGAATAGGCATATACATCTGTACATGGTAAGGAATGAATGTAATACAATAACCATTGAATCTATCTGGTCGTTTGGTCTTCCCAACAAGTTGCTCGGTACGCTGAGTAGCTCAGTACTTGATCTTATACCATGTTGGATGATATGTGTCTCCATATAATTGGTCCACGTTAGGTGACTAACTTTTATATCAACAATAATCTTCCTAGAAAGATAGCACTCTCCCCTAAGTTAGATCTCCTAAACTAAAGGTTTAGATACCATATCTCCACCTTTTTGTTGAGGAATAGATAAAGGTTAAAGAATAAATAAATAACTTATTTCTCCCACAATTTAATGAAAATACTATTTCTCCCCCTTAAATCTACATAAGGGATATGAATAAGGAAAAATAAGACAAGTATGCAATGGTCCATAAGGTGATAAGAACATTTAAGCATATGGGCCATAATGAAGTACAACTAGACCACATAAAGAGACATGAGCATCAACTATGATGCAAAAAAAAAATAATACAAATTAAAATGTAATAAACGTAGCATGGAATATCAACCAAAATACGCAAAAATATCCATACTAATTATAACTCGAAAGCAAATATGGACTAGATGGCATGGCAAAGACTCGAAAACCAAAAATACCATATATATGTATACATAATGAATATTACTAACGCACACGCACATATACATAGATATAGACACCACACATGACACAAAATACATTAAGCTCTACACACTCGTATGAAAAAAAATATGTCCAAATACATGTGGTAAACGAAAGTGTAGGGGTGTGAACTAGAAACAATTAAATTTCGACACAATCACTTAAAACATGTTCATGGAGTTCTCATTTGAATGCAAAACTTTATCACATTTATATATAGCCTCATGTGATAATATAAATTGAACTCAATAAACAAACATACACAATGCACACAAGCCTAGAATTTCGATGATTCTACAATCCAATAGTCATGAAAATAAAAGCTTAACTAGGATACAAAGTCATCGTGCAAACCCGTTAATACATCCAACCAAACTCCTAAAAAAATTCTTTTTCTTTTCCTTTTGGACATATTAACTAAACTATTTTTTGCCTTAGCAAATATTCGTTTTAATGCCACTTGTTACGACATAAACAAATAAAAATAAGTACAAAAGATATACACAAATCATAATTCTAGCATGTGATTAATCATGGATAATAGACTAGAAAATGGCAAACATACATACAACTAGCATAAATTTATCATAAAGAAAAAAAAAGGTAGAGTATGCAAACATGCAAGCAATTACTCATAACATATAGCAAGTGAAGAGTCATGTGCAAGCATGCGAGAACCATAAAAAACTGGAAATTTCGAAAAAGGCATATTTTCCATTATAAAAACTCAAAAGGATCTAAAACGCAATAATTTAGTGATCCTCGCTCGGATACCACTTGTAAAACGGTGATGGTCCCAAATTTTAATTTTTCAAAGAAAATTAATTTGCAATTAAAGTTCAAACACAAATTTTAATTTCTTTTAAATTAAAATTAAACTTAAAGTGAAATTAAGTCTACACACACAATTTAATTTTTCACTTAAATTAACCCAAGCATATTTTATCACCAAATTAAAGTAAGATTGCTAATTAAACCAAATTTTATCTTTTTAACCTAAGCAGGCATTCTAAGTGAGTTAAAGAAGATGAAAGAAACAATCTCACTACATGACGATGCACGTGGAAAACCCAAAGGAGAAAAACCTCGGACGGCAATGGCCTAACAAATCCACTATATATGGTTTTATAATTACAAGACAAAAGACTTACAACACTCGACTTGACTCCCTTCAAGCATCGACGCTTATTATTGTAAATACCTCCGTCTAGTTGATAACCACGACATCCATCGCAGTCTTGGAGTCCACCAATGGAGGCACAACCCACTGTCAACCACACATGGTACCTTTCACCATGTGAGAAAGCCGCTGTAAAATTTTCTCCTTTTTGGATAGAGAATGAACAAAAACTTCTCTTCTTGTTGGTCTAAATAAAACCCGACGCCAAACACTCCAAGCAAGAATATATATATATATATATATATATATATATATATATATATATATATATATATATATATATATATATATATATATATATATATATATATATATAAAAAAAAACTTGGATAGAAATTAAACAATTAGTGTGTAAAACTCTTGGATTTGTTATAAAGATTTAGCATTTTTAACAAAATCCAAGGGAACTTTTCTTGGAAGAATTAGGCTTTCAAAACATCTCTAGAGATGGAAAAAGTACTTAGGAAAGACTTATTCCCACACTTCTTAAAATATGGCAAAACAAAGTGGGGAAGTGGGTGGTTGGAAAACAAAACTAGCAAAAAACTAACGAAACTGAAATTTCGTTTGAAGTTTTGTTCGAACGACATTTTGAACGAGAATTCAGAAAAAAAATCTAAAATATTGTTTGAACGACCTTTCTAACGATATTTCAGGCCATAGTTCTAGATAATTTCAATACGAACGTGTGGTCACCAGTTTCGTATTTTTTTGATTTTTTTTGGATTTGATATGATTTTTCTACCGAAAGGTGTCCGAAAATAAAATCTTTAGAACAATGAATTCAAAAAAAATTAACAAAATAATACTAACAATAAAATTAAATTTCTAAGCTCCTATATATATATTAATGCATTCATACCTTTAGGAGACATTAGAATCCACATGTTGATGAAGTGAAACTTGGCATGAAAATCGACAATGATGAAGCTTTTAAAATCTGGGTCGCTACATCTTCAACTCCTTAAACACGTCATAGGCTTGATAGGAAAAACTTCTGTCGTATGACTCAAATGGTTTTGTCCAGAATTGAGCTAACACTAGTGTTGATGTAAAAAATTAGATTATATCTAATTATTTAATCACAGATAAAATAAAATGAGACAAAGAAATTTTAAAGTGGTTTAGCCTTATAAGAATGGCCTACGTCCACTGTTTCTATTATTGCTGACTGTTTGGGAATTCTTAATTACCAGTTTAATCAAGAAATTCACGGTCCCCTTACAATGAGGATGATACAATGTATTTATAGCCCTCAGGCTGTACATGTGAAAGGGTAATACATAGCTGTCCATTAGGCGTATACATCTGTATGATAATAATAAGCATTTAATGCGCAGTCAATCTGTTGGTTATCCTTCTATTAATGCTCTATCCGAGGTACAACTCGGACCGCCTAAGTAGTTCGGTACTCATAAGTTGCTCGGTGTATTAAAGTTCCTCAGAGAACTCTTATTGGTCAGAGCGTCTGAGTTGATCGGGGAAGCAGAGTTCCTCGTTGCAGTATGGTTCGGAAGTGTTTGTTATTGCCACAAAGATTGCCACGTGTCTTCACTCAATTGAGCCATGTCAGCAGACTAAATTTGGTGTCAACAGAAGCCCCCAATGTTTCATAGTTTGAAATTTGAGGACTGTGGAACATTCTTTCTCGAAATATGGAGGTTTTAAATGGTCATCCTAAAATTAAGGAGTATTTTCTTTTGTATTTATTTCTCCTTCTAAATTCGTAGAGTAGGACTTTTTGAATTTTTATAACCGCTTCGATTCCCGCGCCCTTTTTGCCATTTTAGTCGCTGGTAACGTAACCGTCTCTTTTTGTAATCATTATCTTTACCCATTCCCAAGACAGGGTATTTAAGCGTTGTAGAAAATCCCCTCGTCTTCTACCTTTTCAAATTTGTCTCTGAGTTTTCCATTGTCTCTCTCTCCTGTGCGTTCATTCGTTGTCAACAAACTCATCCTTTTTCCTGTAAGATCTTCTTCTTTCTCTTTGATTTCCTTTACTCATCATGGTTTACCCTATAGAGTCGCTTGATAAGTTTCGTTCTGATTTCTCTATTCCTTCATGGGTTATTTTGGAGGAACTTTCTGAGCCTTCAGATTATTTTTGTTTGGCTGAGGGACATTGGTTCCCCAGTCTCTTTGTCGCTGAATGTGGCTTTTCTTTTCCCCCAAACCCTCTATATCTGGAATTCTGTCAATATTTTGACGTGGTTCCTGCAAGAATAGCCCCCAATACGTGGAGAATAGTTAACGAAGTTCATAGATTAAATCAAATTCATGGAACTCGTATAGGAATTCCAGAAATTATGTTCTGTTATAGATGGGCTGTTGGTGACAATACCTTTTATTTAAAAACTAGGTTTTTAAATAAGGCTTTAATGGTCAATCTCCCAGATGCCAATAGGGATTACTTCGAGCATGGGGTTGTTATGAAAAATTGGCAACACCCTCCACTGACTGGAATTGATGTGTACCAGGGTTCTAGATGTCCTCCCTATGGTAATGGGATAGGTTGTTTTTATTTTATTTTATTTTTGAAATTATGCTTCCTTTGTGTTTGATAAAATGTGTCACTGATATTTTAATTTTCATTTATTTGTAGTTGACAGCAAAATAAGGTCTCCAAAAGAGACAGAAGTTAATTTAAAACATTTAAAACTTATCTGGGGGTTGCATCAGACTGTTGCTGACGAGCATATCAGGTCAAATTCATATTTGTTGCAGTATAAGAGTTACACCTCATCTTTTACTACTCGTCTGGTGATAAGTGAGGTAGAACCAGTACCTGCTTCAGTGAGTTCTTCACCTGAGTCTCATATCCCTCTGAGTGAAAGAATGAAGAAAAAAAGAGCTCCTGCCATCTTCGAGAAATCTGCCTCTGTTGCTGGAGAGGCAAAGAGAAGTAAACATGATGTTCCAGAAGAGGGGACAAAGAAGATTGATGCACCCCCTACGGCTACTACTGTGAAGGTTGCTGAGAAGACCCCAGTGGCTCCGAGCAAGGCTGCTGTTCCAAGAGAGGTGATTGTTATCTCTCCGACTAAGACTACATCGTTAGTCGAGACCATTCCTGTTCCCCCGAGGAAGCTAAAGAAGATATCCTCGATCAATTTGGCTGAATCCATCTCTCAGCCCCCGATTACTGGTAGTGGTGTTCCCACTTTTATTGCCCCGAGCTCTGCCATGAGCTCGGTGAAGTCTTGGATCATTCCCGAGATCCAAGGTATGGGAGAAAATCTTTCTCGGGACATGGTTACCTCATTAGCTGCTCGTCATATAGCTTCTGTAAGTATCATTGTACTCAACTTTAATTTTTCCCTTGTTACATCTGTGTACTGACTTGATATCATTTTCTTTTCCCAGTTGGTGACCTATTTTAATACCATTTTAAAGAGAGATGAAGCTATTAAAGCTTTAAGTTCCTCGTCTGGTGTAGAGGAATCTTTGGTGGGCCTGATGCAGTCTTTGAAAGATTCTCGTCAGAAGTATGATGGTGATAAGGATGTTTAGAAGGATAAACTTGATTCCACCGAGTAGGAGAGAAACCAAGCTGTTGAAGTCTCCAAAGGTTTGGAGAAGAAAATAAAAAACTTGGAAGAGAAGAATAAAGAACTCGATGAGAAGCTCAAAAATGCTAGGGAGCTTGAAAGTAAGCTCAAAAATGCTGAAGAAGAGTTGGGCCGACTTCGTGAAGTAGGTCGTCAAAAGGAAGAAATAGAGAATAAGCTGAAGGCTGCCGAGGATCTTCTTTCCGAGAAGCTTTCCTTGGAGAAAGCGAAAAGGAAGTTGGCTATAAAAAAGTCTTTCAGCACTGGCTGGGATAAGTGGTGGAATAAAGGTCTGGCTGCCATGATGTCACAGGTGGAATATGGTAGCCACAAATACTTTAGGGATGGCTGGGTCGCTTCTCTGCAAGAGATGAAGGTCGATGAAAATTCTGACCTGTTTCAGCGACACATCTCGGGCCCCCCTCCAACTCCTGAAGAAGAAGAAAAAGAGGAAGAAGCCGCCTTTGAAGAATCCTCCATGGTGATGGGAGATCAAATTCCTCATTCCCCAGCTATCCAGTCCACCAGCGAGCAACTTCAACCATCCATTGTTTCAAACGAGTAACTTCCAGCACTCCCCGAGCAACCATCTGTACCATCCGAGCAACCTACCTACTCGTCCCAACCTTCCGAGAAAGTTTTGGGAGACAAGGAAAAGGTGTAGAGTTGTTCGGATTTTTCTCTCTGTTTATTTTTCTTTATCAAATGTAACTCTGAATTTTATACTTCTCCTTTATGATGTAATAAAATTTGAAGTTTCGTCTATTCATACTGTTGTTTCTCTTCTTCATGCTTTGTTTGAACTCTTATTGATTCTTGCTTTCTCTTCCTTTACTAGTTTATGGCCAGGATAGAGTTATTATCTTCTCATGATACAAAATTGTTGAGGCAATGCAATGAGTACGTCAAAGATGGTCATACAGAGATGAGTGCAGCACATATCGTTGACATCCTCGGTCAAGGTGCTTCAGAGCAAGCAATTTTAGCCTACCAGTATTTGAAGTGCCTGCTTGACCGTGCAGTGGCTAATAATGTAGCATATTATGAAATGATTGAAGATCTCCAAGGAGCTCTTGAAGAGCTTCAACAATAATATAAGGAATCTACAGCCCTTTTACACGAAGGATACGAGAAGAAGTATCAGCAACTCAGTGCTGATAAGGGATACGATAAACTATTTGCTGCTTACGATGTGAGGTAGAGAACTTTGAAGGATGAGGTCAAAGAGAACATACAGATAGATGAGCTGTTAGAGCAGGAAAATAATAACCTGTAAAGAGAGGTGTCTCAGTTGAAGTCTGCAGCTTCCACCTCAAATGCTTTGGTCCCTATGAACGACGAGGGATTCTCTTTCTTGGAGGTCGAAAATGCCAACCTGAGGAATGAATTAGAAACCTTGAAGAGAGATGGCCCTTCTACATCTACTTGGGGACGAGCAAGAGATCCTCGAGGATGAGCAAGAGCTGCTCGGATTACTGTGGAGGAATAGAGAACTCAATCTTCCCTAGAGAACTAGGCCTTCCAACTGATGGCAAAGAACCAGGCATTGGCTGAGATGTCTAAGAAGATCAGGAATCTGGACGAGCAGCTTTCTGCACAGAAGTATGACTTGGAGAATAAAGAACTCTTTATAAAAAGTCTTCACGAGCAGTTGTAAAGGTTGACTTATCAGTTCCACAAGCATCCCAGAGAATTTTGGATGGCTGGCTACAATAAGGCTCTTTACCATTTGGATGATCGGATCCAAAATGCGAATAATGAAGGTTACAAACAAGGGTGGTTGAATGCCCTGGGTGTACTGCAAATGGAACAAGGTCACTACTTGTGGGATTATCATAATCCTGGGTTGCTCGACTTGCCAGTGCCACCCTTCAAACTCGACATGAGCTGGATCCCTGCCCGGGCAATCCCTCAGTGTTTGATTTCCAAATACCTTGGCGATTATAGTCTCCATTCTAATGCTGAAATATCTCGCCCCGAGCACCTACTCGATCGTACATCTGTGATGAACATCAGGATGCTTAAATATCTTAATTTCATAAACTCCCCTTATGCTTTAGATGATCCTCCTGCTGGCGAGGAACCTGTTTCAAAAGCAGAGGGGAAGAAACCAATAGAATAGGAATCTTGATGTAATAATTAATTTTTATTTCCTGCTCAATGTATTCTATTTTTGGATTTAATGAAAGACTTTTATTTTTGTTCGCAATCTTGATTGCCATTGCCTTGTGGTTGTAAAACACTTTATATATGTATATCTGTTAAAAAGATAACAACATTGTGTTATTTGTCGATCAACTTGGTAGTAATTTAAAAAGTTACGAGTATCAAAAATTTTGCTCGATCACTTTCTCGTACTCATAAAATATTTCCGACCAACCAAGGTCGGTAAATTTTCCTTCTCGACCAACTCAGTTACTGGGTTTTTATTCCCGATCAACCATAGTTAGTGGATTTTTTCTTACCGACCAACTTTGGCACTTTTTGGAATAGATTTTCTTCCTAACCATCCTTAGTCGGCATTTTTAGGAATAGTTTTACTTCCTAACCAACCTTAGTTGGCATTTTTAGGAATATTTTTTCTTCCTAACCAGCCTTATTTGGCATTTTTAGGAATAGTTCTTCTTCCTAACAAACCAACCTTAGTTGGCATTTTTAGGAATAGTTTTTATTCCTAACCAACCTTAGTTGGAATTTTTAGGAATAGTCTTTCTTCCTAACCAACCTTAGTTGGCATTTTTAGGAATAGTTTTACTTCCTAACCAACCTTAGTTGGCATTTTTAGGAATAGTTTTAATTCCTAACCAACCTCAGTTGGCATTTTTAGGAATAGTTTTGAGTAGTCTGAGTTTTGCTGAGTAGTGTGTAGCACTAGTATTCCGCAAAAAATTTCCAACAAAAGTAGAGAACTGGGTAGAACATTGTCACTTTATTCATACTTACGAAAATGTATTACATGAGAGTTTACATCACTGATAATACTTGCGCAAGTGTTCTGCATTCCATGCATTCTTAAACTCCTGCCCTTCTAAAGTTGCTATTCTGTAGGTTCCTGGTCGAACAACTTCTGTAACTCGGTAAGGTCCATGCCAGTTTGATTCCAATTTGTTGTGCTTTTGAATCACTTTCTTTAGCACATAGTCTCCTTCTTTCAAGTCGCACTTCTTTACTCTCTTGTTGTAGAACAAAGTTGTTCGTTGTTGGTAAGCAGCATTCCTGATGGCTGCTTCTTCTCTAACTTCCTCGAGCATGTCTAAATCCAATCTTCTCATTAAGTCGCTGACAGGGGAATTGAAATTCAGTACTCTGTGTGTCAGGAGACCCAACTCGACAGGTATAACGGCTTCACTTACAAATGCCAGCATATATGGAGATTCCCCTGTTGCTGTTCGGGGAGTAGTTCGGTAAGCCCATAGTACTGATTGTAGCTCGTTGATCCAATTTTCTTTCACGTCATCCAGTCTTTTTTTCAAGCCATTCAGTAGCGTTCTCTTTGTTACTTCAGTTTGTCCATTACTTTGGGGATGGCCTGGTGCTGAGTGGATCTTCAAGATATTTGACTGATGATAATAGGCAACGAACTCCTCGTTGTCAAATTGTGTTCCATGGTCGGTAATGAATGCATGAGGAAGACCATATCTACAGATGATATTTTTCCAAATAAATTGATACACATTCTCGTACGTCATGTCGACAAGAGGCTCAGCTTCTACCCACTTAGTAAAATAATCCACTGCGTCGACGAGATATTTAAATCTTCCTCTGGTCGTTGGAAGTGGTCCGACCAAGTCAATTCCCCACATAGCAAATGGCCAAGGGCAAGTAATGGGTGTCAACAACGCTTGGGGATTTCTTCGGATGGAGGAGAAGCGCTGACACTTGTCACATTTATTATTATAGTGATTCGTCACTTTTATTGTATTTTATACCCCGTTAATTTGTACATTCTAGCTTTCCCGTGCATGTATTTCCCGGTTCTTATACTCATTTATTGACTAACCCCTGAATTCATCATATATACTTTGTATATGTCTTTATTGAGCTTTTATAGGTCTCGGGAATGCATTTTGGGGAGTTTGGTTTTGATCCGGAAAAGTTCCGTTGACACTTGCACAGTCAGGGGCAATTTGGTAATTTCAGCACTCAGGTTTTGATCCCGATTTCTTCACAGAATTTGTAGACCTTCTTCTTATCTTCGCGTGGCCTCTGACGGTGCTTGAATCCGACCTTAAACGAAGAAGTTACGAAAGTTTCGGTGAAACATGGTACAACTAATGCCTATATAGGCAACTCTCCTTCTCACAGCAGGCCCGAATCGATTCGTCATTACTACCGAATCGATTCGGTTACATACAGGGGAAATTCTCTACACTTCCGAATCGATTCGGATTTGGCACCGAATCGATTCGGCCCTGCATTTCCAGCTTTCTTCTTATTACTAGTTTGCCATTTTGGTTGGATTTTTGGGGATTTATCCCTTGTTTTTCCTTTTTGGTAGGGAGATTACTTTTGTTAGATATTTGGTGATATATAAAAACACTCTCTTCTCTCTCCTAGGTCAAGTTCATTTATAGTTTTCACCAACTTGTAAAGCTTTTATTACTAGTTGAATTGTGGTTATTAATGCAAGAAAGGTTCATTTACTTCATCTCTACTTGTTCCACTATCTTTAACTTGCATTTAATTCCATCTCTTGCATTGGTTTGTGTTTAAACTAGATAACTAACTTAAGTATGTTGTTAACTAGCATGTTTAGTGTAGATTCAATTATGAGTAGCTAGACTTATGATTGGGGATCAAAACCCCACCTTGGATGCTTGAACTTAATATTTAGAGTTTGGTTTATAATTATTCTAATGTAACTTCATGTGTTGGTATTGGAGTATCATAGTTTCTTAACTTCTCTTGTCATGCAAGGGTTAGTGTTTGAAGCTTTACTACAAACCCAACCCATCTAGCAATAATTAATTATTCCCTAATCCTCCATTGTTGAGTTTAGTCTCTACATGGTTGATGTTCAGAATTAATTAATTATGCTCGATTAGAATTAATTTCAACCAAGCCCTATAATCCCCTTCTTTGTGAATCCGAGGTGGGAGAATGATCCTCGATCCCTTTAATTTCTTGAACTCAAGCTTACCTTAGTTCTTTTCATAGTTCCGTAATTATTAATTAATCATCTGATCATCAATAGTATGTTAGTTTAGAGATTACTCTTAATCACTTTTCCAAACTATTAAATCATCTTTTACACTTTAACTTTTGTGACGTTTAGAGAATCCCTTTACCCCAATCCTGTTCTCTTAGGAGTGTTTCAATCCCTGTGGATCACGATTCCGTACTTACCGGATATTACTTGTTGCGATAGATTTGCACTTGAATCACAAGCTTTATTTTGGGCGCACCAAGTTTTTAGCGCCGTTGCCGGGGATTGGCAACTATCTTAGGGTTTAGAAATTCTCTTTACACTATCGTTCCCTGTGGTCACCGTGACATCACGATTTCCAAAAAGTAAATCAATCTAAAATTCCGTGAATGCAAGACTCGAGTAGTAGCAATTTGAATCCTATTCTTGAACCATCGTCTAGTGAGCCCTCGGACTATTGGAGACCTTTACCATCAATTTCTCGTTCTAGTTCGGTCTCGTCTTCTTCGTATACCTAGGCCCACTCCGATCCTACAATAATGGCCGACAATGTTAGTGAGCACGGTAGTCAAGGGGTTGCACCCGACCCCCCGTATAGGACCATGCGTGATTATTTGCAACCGGAGAGGACCACCTCTCCGTCTTGTATCATTTTTACTTACAATGCCACGCAATTCCATTTTCGTAACGGAATGATCCAATTACTTCCTACTTTCCACGGCATGGAAAGTGAACAACCTTACCTTCATGTTAGAGAGTTTGAGGAGGTGTGCGCTACTTTTAGCGATCAAAACTGCCCTTTAGATGTCACACGACTCAAACTCTTCCCATTTTCCTTAAAGGACAAAGCCAAAACTTGGCTTTGGTCCTTGGCTCCTAATTCCATCGGGAGTTGGCGCGAAATGCAAGCGCAATTTTTGAAGAAATTCTTTCTTACTCATCGCACCAACTCTTTAAAGGGTCAAATCCAAACCTTCGCTCAAGCTGAAGGTGAATCATTCTAGAGATGTTGGGAGAGATTTAATGAGGTACTTCATAAGTGCCCACATCACGGATTCGAAAAGTGGAGATTAATCTCATTTTTCCACAATGGCCTTACCCTTAATGCAAAACAAATGGTGGAGACAATGTGCTCCGGCGAGTTTTTTGGTTTAGATCCTGATGATGCGTGGGCACATTTCAAATATTGTGCCGAGACCACCCAAGCGTGGGACACTTCGGACCCTAGAAAAACCAATGCCCAGTCATCCAATCTACCTTCCTCTAGCCATGGGATATATCACCTTGCCGAAGGAGATGATATGTCATTAAGAGTAGCCCAACTTTCTAAGCGTATCGAGGCAATGGATGCTAAAGCTCGGGAACCATCCCATACTTCTCCCTCACATGTAGAGGAGTCTTGTGCCATTTGCGACGTTGACGATCTCTCAACGAGGGATTGTCCAACAATCCCGGCATATAAAGTTATGCTTCACGATCAAGCCAACGTGATGGCCACTTACAAGAAACAATACATGACTCCTTTAGGTGAGGGCTATAATCCTTCGTGGAGAAACCATCCGGGTTTCTCCTATGGGCAGCCCCAACATTCTCAAAATCCACCTCCCCCGAATTATCAAAATCTTCCCCCACCTCATAATTTTCAGCAACCATATAATCAAGTTCCTCCACCCCAAGCTCAAATGCAAGGTCCCCCTCAGGGACCACCACCTCCGGTTATACCATTATATGCTCACCCGAACAAGAGGAGCCTCGAAGAGACTCTTAAATCTTTCATAACCTCTCAACAAGCCACGAATTCTAGGCTTGAAAAGGAAATCTCCAAGTTGACCTCGGCTTTGAGTATCCAAGAGAAGGGAAAATTCCCTTCCCAACCTCAAAAGGCCTTGGGGAAAAATAGTGCCAATGACACTTCGAACCCCCCTCCTGATAGTGCTAAGGTTGTGACCGTTCTAAGGAGCGGGAAAGTCGTTGATAAGCCCACCCCTCCTAGTGTCCCCACCGTCGTTAAGGAGGTTTCGACCGACCCATTAGAGGTCGAATATGCCTCCTTGAGGCAGAGAGAGGGGAAATCCCCGTTAGAGTCGGATGTGATTTCGAAGCTTCCTAGCCCCGTACCTTACCCTCAAAGGCTCCTGTTGCAAAAGGGGAATGTTAATAACGCTGACATACTAGAGATGTTCAAACAGGTAAAAATTAACATCCCTCTTTTGTATGCAATCAAGCAAGTCCCCGCTTATGCTAAGTTCTTAAAGGACTTAATAACTGTTAAGAGGAAATTGTTTGTAAGGAAGAAAGCCTTCTTGGCCGAAAACATTAGCTCAATAATTCAATCTGAATTACCACCTAAATATAAAGATCCCGGATGTCCCACCATTTCATGTGTGATAGGGGACTTTAAAATTGAGCAGGCTTTGCTAGACCTAGGAGCAAGTGTAAATTCGTTACCTTACCATGTCTATGAACAGCTCGATCTAGGGGACCTCAAGCCCACAAATATAACCCTCCAATTAGCGGATCGCTCCGTTAAGTTTCCGAGGGGTGTAGTAGAAGATGTCATAATACAGGATGACAAATTCTACTTTCCTGTGGACTTTGTGGTGCTTGACACCCATCCTATTTCTCCTAGCGGTAGAACTACCCCCATTATCCTTGGTCGTCCTTTCCTGGCAACTTCCAATGCATTAATTAATACTAGGAATGGCCAAATGAACCTGACATTTGGGAATATGACCTTGGAAATTAACATCTTCAATGTTTCGAACCAAGTAGGAGAATCTGATGATGAAGTCCATGAGGTGGACTTTTTAGAGGAGGTGGTACAAGAGCATTTTGATGCTACATATTTTTCGGACCCCTTAGAGGGATGTCTTGTGAACCCAATTTACTTGGAGAATAGCTATTCTCCTTATGATGAAGAGGTCAAGTTTATGAGATTGTTGTTAGATGAGGACGAGAGTGTTGATGATGTTAATTGGTGTAGTATTTTTGAGGACTTACCCCCTCGTGATTCGTATGAAGTTCCCTCGGATGTGCGATTCCCCAAACTTGAATTAAAGCAATTGCCTTCCGAGTTAAAATATGCTTATTTAGGCAAAAATGAGACATATCCCATTATTGTCTCATCAATCCTCGAGGCGGGTGAAGAACAAAGGCTGATAGACTTGTTAAGGAGATACAAGGGTGCGTTTGGGTGGACAATTGCAGATTTGAAGGGAATTAGTCCCTTGATTTGCACTCACAAAATTAATCTTGAAGAGGATGCAAAACCATCTCGTGAGATGCGAAGGAGATTGAATCCGGTGATGAAGGAAGTTGTGAGGGCGGAGGTAATTAAGCTTTTAGATGCTGATATCATATATCCGATATCCGATAGCAAATGGGTCAGTCCAATTCATGTAGTTCCAAAGAAATCAGGAGTCACCGTTGTAGAAAACATAAAAGGGGAATTGATCACTAAACGCACCACCACTGGGTGGCGTGTATGCATCAACTATAGAAAACTTAATGCAATGACATTAAAGGATCATTTTCCCCTTCCATTCATTGACCAAATGTTGGAACGCGTGTTCGGCCATCCTTACTATTGTTTTCTCGATGGGTACTCGGGTTACAACCAAATCGAACTTGATCTCAAGGATCAGGACAAAACTACCTTCACATGACCTTTTGGGACATTTGATTACAAAAGGATGTCCTTCGGGTTATGTAATGCGCCTGCTACGTTCCAAAGGTGCATGTTGAGCATGTTTAGTGATATGGTAGAACGTGGTCTAGAGGTGTTCATGGACGATTTCAGCGTCTTTGGCAACTCCTATGACCATTGTCTTTCTATGCTAGAGAAGGTTTTGTCTAGATGTGTGGAGAAAAAGCTCGTGTTAAACTGGGAGAAGTGACATTTTATGGTCACTAAGGGTACTGTCTTAGGTCACATCGTCTCCTTAGATGGTATTGATGTAGACAAGGCAAAGGTTGAGGTCATTGCCAACTTACCCGCCCCTAAATCTCTGAAAGATGTAAGGTCTTTCCTTGGGCATGCAGGATTTTATCGTCGTTTCATCAAGGACTTTAGCTCGATTGCTAGACCCTTGTGTAGTCTCCTCTCCAAGGAAACCCCTTTCGAATGGAGCGATGAGTGTCAGGCCGCTTTTGAGACTTTGAAAAGTATGCTCACCACCGCTCCCATAATTCAAGCTCCTGATTGGACCTTACCCTTCGAATTGATGTGTGATGCTAGCGATTTAGCGGTTGGGCCTGTTTTAGGACAGAGGAGTGACAAGAAACCCCATGTCATTTACTATGCAAGTCGAACTCTTAACGGTGCTCAGTTGAACTACTCGACCACCGAGAAAGAGTTATTAGCGGTTGTCTATGCTTTGGATAAATTTCGGGCATACCTCGTGGGATCCCCCATAGTTTGTTTTACGGATCATGCGGCGCTCAAATACCTTCTGTCTAAGAAGGACGCCAAGCCGCGCTTGATTAGGTGGGTGCTCTTACTCCAGGAGTTTAATTTGACTATTAAAGATAAAAAAGGAGTAGAAAATTTTGTCGCGGATCACTTGTCGCGTTTAATGTTTGAGGCACCCAAGGACCAACTCCCCATTGCTGAATTATTTTTGGATGAACAGCTGTTCTCCACTTCCTCTCTGCCGTGGTTCGCTGATATCATGAACTACCTCGTGACAGGTTTGATTCCATCTCATTGGACCCCTCACGAGAAGAGGAAATTCTTTAGTTGGGTGCGGAGATTCTTTTTCGATGATCCGTATCTGTTCAAATATTGCCCCGACCAGATCATCCGGAGATGTGTCCCGGATGATGAGTATGAGAGCGTAATTCGTCTCTCCCACACGGAGGCATGTGGGGGCCACTTTTCTTCCAAGAAAACCTCCGCAAAAATCTTGCAATGCGGGCTTTATTGGCCCACACTTTTTAAGGATGCAAACGAATTCTGCGTTTCGTGTGATCGTTGCCAAAAATTAGGTGCTATAACCCGTCGAAACATGATGCCAATGTCCCCCATTCTAGAAATTGAAGTCTTTGACTGTTGGGGAATTGATTTCATGGGCCCATTCCCGTCGTCTTTTGGTAACCTTTACATCCTGGTGGTCGTAGATTATGTATCAAAGTGGGTCGAGGCCATTGCGTCCAAAACCAATGATCATCAGGTGGTGTTGAAGTTCCTTAAGGAACACATGCTTTCGCATTTCGGAACGCCGAAGGCAATCATAAGCGATAACGGAACGCATTTTTGCAATTCTCCGTTTGCTACTCTTATGCGAAAGTATGGGGTAACTCATAAAGTTGCAACTACCTACCACCCGCAAACAAATGGCCAAGCTGAATTGGCTAATCGAGAGATAAAGCACATCCTAGAGAAGACGGTCAATCCCGACCGCAAGGATTGGTCTCTTTGGCTTCCTGACGCTTTATGGGCATATCGTACTGCCTACAAGACCTCCTTGGGTATGTCGCCCTATAGACTTGTGTACGGAAAACCATGTCATTTACCTATAGAAATCGAGCACAAGGCCTATTGGGCGATCAAGAAATTCAATTTTGATCTAGACAAGGCCGGAAAGAAGCGAATTCTCCAACTCAATGAGTTGGATGAACTCCGGAATGATTCGTACGAGAGCGCGAGAATCTATAAGAAAATGGTGAAAGAGAGGCACGACAAGCGCATATCCTGTAAAACATTTCACCCTCTTCAAAAAGTTCTCTTATACGAATCTAGGTTGCATTTGTTCCCGGGTAAGCTAAGGTCTAGGTGGACGGGTCCGTTTGTCGTTAAGACCGTCCATCATCACAGTGCAATTGAGATTGAGAACCCATCTGATGGGAAGTTGTTCAAGGTCAATGGTCAGCGCCTCAAGCCTTTCCTAGAACCATTTGACCCATGTTCGGACACGATTCCATTGTCCGACCCTGTTTACGGGGCTCTATAGGACGTCGAAATTGTGATTTTTTGTGCCGAGCATCCCCCGACATGTGTGGGGTGCAAAATTTTTGTCCTGGACCCTTTGTACATATTAAGCTCCACCTCTCGGGTCCAAGAATCCACCCATTAGCAGCCCAATCCATCCACCCTCGAAAAAATGCTGTTTCAGTAAAGCAGAAGCTCAGGTCTCCAATGCCGAATCGATTCGGTTAACCACCGAATCGATTCGCCCCCCTTCCAGTAGCCAACTTTGGGTTTGCGAATCGATTCGCAATTCTGGCAAATCGATTCGGTAAATCAAAAGTGTCAGGTCTCCATTTGCGAATCAATTCGTTTAAACACCGAATCGATTCGACCCCCTTCTAGTGTTGAATTCGAGAAATGCGAATCGATTCGGTTAACCACTGAATCGATTCGGTAAACCTGTCACTTAAAATCCCTTATTTTTTTTAGGCATTCTCTTCTCATTCTCTCTTTTCCCATAGCCTGCGAAATCTCCCTCTCCCTTATCATTTCCCTTCCTCCAATCATATTCAATCCATGGCTTCCTCATCCAAGGCTTCCTCATCCAAGGTAACTACTTCAATCCACTCTATTCAATTTCAATTCTTATTTAGTGTTCTTGGTATAGAAAGTAGGGTTATTTGGGATATTTTAAAAATTCGAATTTTATGCCAAATGCTCCATATTATCTAATTATTTGTGGTATAAATCCAACAAATACAACTTGTTTATGATGCTTTGATGATTCAGTTGTATTTGTTGGGGTTGTTTCACATTAAACATGTCATTTTCACCCTACTTTCTATACATTGCACACTAAGTGTTCGATAAATTGCCTCTGTGAAGATTTTGTGCGCTAATGCTCTATCTTTGCACCTTTTATCGCACATTCCAGTTGAATTGTCTTTGTTTGAGTATGGTGTGCGCCGAGTACGTCTACTCGACCATTTTTCCCAACGCGCACCATCCGAACCTAATTTCCCCGAATTTCATGATCACTTTGATTTTATGCATCGCACTTATCGTGTGTGTATTGAATTATTCTTTTGTAGGTTCCTTCAATCACCAAGACAACCTCCTATGTGGTTACTGGATGGGGAGGGGATGGTTTTGAATCTTTTCGTTCCAAAGAAGAGATAGAGTGGTATCGGGACATGGTCAAAACCAGTCGCCCGATCGCTATTGAGAAGGAGGTGATTGTTGAGGAGATGCCGGCTTCTGTGCGGCGATTATTGGACAAATTCAACTGGGAGGCCCATCTGGCCATGAGAGGTGAGGTCAACGAGGACCACGTGCGCCGTTTCTACGCTTCTCTGGTATCTGTGTGCGGAGGCGCGTATGAAGCATATGTGAGAGGGAGGCGGATCACTTATCAAAGACCATCTTGGCTACACGCCTAATCGGGGTGTCTAACCCCGAGCTATTTCATTACCCGGTCCTTACAGACGCGCCTCAGCTTCCACAAGACCAACTCATTGTGCGTCTTGCACCCGACAAGATTTGGGCGGGTGAAACTTTCCCCACTTCGGGCATGCCCAATGTACATCGTATCCTCCATCTCATCGCGGTTAACTCCATCATTCCCACTCAGACCAAGGCGGTCCTTCTCTACAAGCAGGCCCTCTTCTTATATAGTCTCTTGTCGGATGACATGGTCATCAGTCTTCCCGCCCTCATATTACACCAAATTGTGAACGCTGCCTACAGCGAGAAGGGAACCACAACTCTTCCTTTCGCGCGTCTGATTTCTCGAATTTGTAGGGATGCCGGGTGTGAGGTTTTGGGCAGCGACAAGATACCGAGGCTGCCCAAGGTGTTTAATGATAAGACTATCGCAAAAAGCTTGGGGCAGGACTATTGGGAGAGGAGAAAGAAGCGAATGTTGGATGCCCCTGATGCCCCGGATGCCCAGGATGCCCTTATGCCGGATATTTCGGATGTGCCTCATCCTATCCCACCGCCAGCCCCATCTACTGTTGACCCCATCGCGTATCTCAGGGTGCGGATGGATGAGTTACAGGCGGATTTTTCCGAGTTTAGGGGCACGTATATGTCGGGTTTTGCTTCGTTCCAAGCTGATTTTGCCGCCTATCGGGGCACTTACGAGCGCGATATCTCGATGATTACTCGAGCGCAGATGGACTTATTTTCACACCTACGCGGGGGCGAGGCTCCTGTGCCTCCGTACCCTCATGACCCCCCGCGCCCGAGTCCCCGCGCCGCCATCCGGACGATATGTAGGCCCCTGTGACCCCGTTTTCTTTGCCGCTGTCATCCTATTTCTGCTGCTGACTATTGTGGTTGTTCATTTTGATCTTTGGGTTTGTACTTTTGTAGTTGTGTATTAGTGTGGGGAGGAGAGAGTACATTTATTGTATTTTCTAATTTTGTTTTTTTATGCCCCATGTACACAACTCTTAATTATTAATGAAATTACTCATTTTCAGTTTCATAACTGCTCTTGTATATATCTCTTTTGTATATATTATTGTTTATGGTACTAACTTGTAACAGGCATGCCGTTGCGCGTTTCTCGAGTTACTCCTTACGGGGTGACTATTTTCTAACCCCTTTTCCCTTTTTATCCCTACTAACATTGGGGACAATGTTTCATTCAAGTTAGGGGGTATGGTTTACAATTGCGATGCCGGTTATCATGTTAGTATTTATTTATTTAAAATAAAATAAAATAAATAAATAAATAAATAAAAATTTAAATTTTTTTCTTTTTCTCTCTCATATCTACTATGATTACTTATATGATCGACATATCCTATTGTATAGCTATGAAGCATGCTTTGAGTCGTTGATTTATTACCCTTTAGCCCGTTATTGTTTGCATTACGAATAGCATCATAAAATTAAACTATGAAACTTTGAGCATATACACAAATAATTATTTATGATTTGGTTTAAAGTGTTTCAAATTCGTTATTCTAAGGCGCATGCTATACCCTTCAAAAGTGAAAATTGAGACTTATCATCATTTGTGAGCGTATACACCCACTCTATCTCTTTCTTGTCAATGAACTCGTTGACGATCTCATTTTCTTTTCATTTGATTGCATACTAACTGATTTATCACTTGAGCTTGATTTTCAATGGTGTTGAGTTCCGCGAATCACATGAAACTCTAGGAAAGGATTACAGGCCCTTGTTGTTTAACCCATATGACCTTGACCTTTCCCTTAAATGTTTCCCCTAGTCAACCCCCTTGAGCCTTATTATTCCTTTCATTTCAACTCCAAATCCCTTGTCCAACTCCACATTGGAGTCCTAAATCCTTATTTACTCCTCCCGTACCTTGATTAGGGATAGTTCCCGGGATTGAATGATGTTGTTTATATGGATTGCAATCAAGCTATAATCAAAGAAAATCAAAGAAAAGAAAAGAAAAGAATAAGTATCGAATAAAATGGGTCCTAGTTGTTTACCATTTCACCATGTGCATGAATATCAAGGTCTCACTCTCATGAATACATTTCTTGTGGAATTTGATTTCGATTCCTAAATTGGCCATTAAATCCATTATCCTGCGCGCTATCCCCGAATCTCCTTTGATCCTACACACATCCCTTTCTTTTCCTAACCCTAACCCAGCCTAAATTCTATACCCCCAAAAGTCCTATTTGATCCTAGGGTGATGTGATTCAAAGGTCAAACATTAGCGATAATCTGTTTAAATGCTTTTCTCTTGGTTAATATGCGATATCCTTTCATGAGATTGTATTTTTCACTTTTATATTACGTTCTTCATTGATGACATGTGTGTGGCCTAGTTTCCCTTTACAATTACTCTTAATGCCCGCATGTCCCGTGTGTGTTACATCCCATTTCTAAGTGTTTCATTTGTTGAGTGTAACATCCGGAGAGAACTTGAGTATGCATTCCTTAGCTTTTATATGGATTTTGAAAGTTTTGCCAAATCTAAATTACCACATGTGTCCGCTTATTTCGCATTTCCATGGTTTCGATTTTTATTGAAGTTATTTGTTTAATGCCGATAATTGCCGTCTTTTGTGTGAGCTTCGTTCACTTTGTTGATAAATTGTGCTTCTTAGATATTTGTTGAGCTACACATTGGATTATGCCGTATCACAGTATGAGTTGATTTTATGTTTGTGGGTGTCATCCCTGGAGACCCTCACGAGACCTCACTCGTCCCCTAGGGCCACCTAGGGGTTTTAAAAACGGCTTATTGCATACGCTTAATGCAATCGTTCACCTACGAAAGTAGCATTTTTCCTTTGTTGTACATATTTCTTGTATTTTGGTTGCGTTGTTGGCCCTTGTTTCTTCATACTTCATTGCTCGGGACTAGCAATGTATAAGTTAGGGGGTGTGATTTGTCACTTTTATTGTATTTTATACCCCGTTAATTTGTACATTCTAGCTCCCGTGCATGTATTTCCCGGTTCTTATACTCATTTATTGACTAACCCCTGAATTCATCATATATACTTTGTATGTGTCTTTATTGAGCTTTTATAGGTCTCGGGAATGCATTTTGGGGAGTTTGGTTTTGATCCGAAAAAGTTCCGTTGACACTTGCACAGTCGGGGGCATTTTGGTAATTTCATCACTCGGGTTTTGATCCCGATTTCTTCACGGAAGTTGTATACCTTCTTCTTATCTTCGTGTGGCCTCCGACGGTGCTTGAATCCGACCTCGAACAAAGAAGTTACGGAAGTTTCGGTGAAACATGGGACAACTAATGCCTATATAGGCAACTCTCCTTCTCACAGCAGGCCCGAATCGATTCGCCATTACTACCGAATCGATTCGGTTACATACAGGGGAAATTCTCTACACTCCTGAATCGATTCGGATTTGGCACCGAATCGATTCGGGCCTGCATTTCCAGCTTTCTTCTTATTACTAGTTTGCCATTTTGGTTGGATTTTTGGGGATTTATCCCTTGTTTTTCCTTTTTGGTAGGGAGATTACTTTTGTTAGATATTTGATGATATATAAAAACACTCTCTTCTCTCTCCTAGGTCAAGTTCATTTATGGTTTTCACCAACTTGTAAAGCTTTGATTACTAGTTGAATTGTGGTTATTAATGCAAGAAAGGTTCATTTACTTCATCTCTACTTGTTCCACTATCTTTAACTTGCATTTAATTCCATCTCTCGCATTGGTTTGTGTTTAAACTAGATAACTAACTTAAGTATGTTGTTAACTAGCATGTGTAGTGTAGATTCAATTATGAGTAGCTAGACTTATGATTGGGGATCAAAATCCCACCTTGGATGCTTGAACTTAATATTTAGGGTTTGGTTTATAATTGTTCTAATGGAACTTCATGTGTTGGTATTGGAGTATCATAGTTTCTTAACTTCTCTTGTCATGCAAGGGTTAGTGTTTGAAGCTTTACTACAAACCCAACCCATCTAGCAATAATTAATTATTCCCTAATCCTCCATTGTTGAGTTTAGTCTCTACATGGTTGATGTTCGGACTTAATTAATTATGCTCGATTAGAATTAATTTCAACCAAGCCCTATAATCCCCTTCTTTGTGAATCTGAGGTGGGAGAATGATCCTCGATCCCTTTAATTAGGTAGACTCAAACATGTCTATGTTTGCACTTTTTGCAAAACAAGAGGTCACCTTATAGACTTTTTCTATAAATTAGGTAGAACTAGGTGTGCACATACTCCCACGCACTGCTTTAGCAATTTTGCTAGTCTTGAAGAGGAAGTTGAGTTCCTAGTCATGACTTCTTAAAGCTTAATGGAAAATTTTCAGCAAATACCTTTACAATTTGAGAATGCTTCCAATGCTCCGACTAGAGCCAATAATGACAAGTGAAAATAAAAGGTTACCTCCACTTGGGTACCTAAGTAAGATGTCAAAAACCTTATTGTGCACATTGCTCTCAAGGTTCAAAATACTTCCCAATGGTATTTTGATAGTGGGTGATACAGGCACATGACTAATGACATTTTATTTTTTTATGCACCTTGAAGATTGCTAGGAAGGTAATGTCGTTTTTTAATATGGGGTTAGGTCTGATATGCCCCAAGTGTCACCTCGGCTCAGAGACACCGACCTCGGCCGAGGACATGGCCGACGCTGGAAAAGCCTTGGGTCAGTGACCAGCACCCTCAGCCATAGAAGGGTCGGCCCTGGCCGACACCATTACCAACCTCTTCAGGGGGTACTACATGAATTAGGGGGCCAACAGTTCATCACATCACCCGGGAATGACAACCTCGGTCGGGGGTAGGCCGAGGTTATAAGGAACCATACTTCTACCAAGGTCGACCTCAACAGTAAATCAACCGATGTTCCATGCACATGCCAGCTTAACCTCGGCCCTAGTCGACCCTAATTCCTTACCTCGGCTTCATTTAAGTCGAGACCTTTATAGCTCATCTCGGATTGAATGAGCAGCTAAACCTTATCAACCTCGGACTCTGCCAGGCCGAGGTCATGACAAAGCACGGAGGCCGAGCACTTATTGACGTGTGGATAAGGACACGTGGACACAAATCAGTTATAACAAATCATTCCCCCCACGTGGGGGGAATATTTCATCATCATTCTTTACATGTGACAGGGACAGATGTCTTCATCGTATTGGCTAGATCAACACACACATGCTTATTGCATGCATGGGGGGTACACTACACCCCCAAGTACTATATATACTTGTCTTCTCCTTCTCAGAGGGGATCCGAAATCAGTAACCTAGCTGAAACTCTGTTCAAATACACAGTAGAGAGAGAAAGCTTGAGAGTTTGTATCCATGGCCATTAGATCCCTCATACAGTGATACATATCATACACTCGCACAATGGACGTAGGCCAGATTGGCTGAACCACTTATATTTTGGTGTGAATCTTATTCTCCTCACCTCCTTCTACTATGTGCGTATGTACTCTTGTGCTGCCATTGTTAACATTGAATTGAGCTCACAACCACCTTGAAGGGTGGTGCTGTTTCCAGCATCATCAAGGTCTAGTATTTTAGGGCATGGATGTGTTGAGATATCTGAATTACCTAAACTAGACAATGCGTTATATGTGAAAGAGTTGAAAGAGAACTTAATTACCATAAGCCAACTATGCGACGCAAACTTTTTGGTAAAGTTTGATCAGTCCGAATGAAATATTTATGACCAATTTGGTGAAATTTTACTACAAGGTGTGAGGAACGAAGATAATTGTTATAGGATTGTGTTCAAGTACTCCTTTGTGTACAACAGTGCCACGGTCTCCATTATGGAGCTTTGGCATCAATGACTAGGTCATGTGAACTTTAAAAGTCTTGAGCGATTAGTGAAAAGGACCTACTTCATGGCTTACCGTCATTTGGAAAACCAACTTCCTCAGTTTGTGGACCTTGCCAATAAGGAAAACAAATTCGAAGTCCCCATCGAAAGTTCAAAACCATTACTACCTCTCGTGTTTTGGAGTTGATTCACATGGACCTTATGGGTCCTACTCGCGCCGAGAGCTTAGGTGGTAAAAGATATATTCTCCTGATGGTCGATGACTTTTCTAGATATTTTATCTATAAGAGGGTAGTTCCCTCAGGGCTGGGGTGTCAAACGGATGTGTAACCCCTATTATTATGACAATAAATCATAAAACCATATGTTATTAATAATGAAAAGATCAACACACAATATGTATATGGAAAACACTTAGATTGCACTCACAAAAGCACTCATATATAACTCAGAATAAATAATAAATAAACCTCAGAAATAACTCGATCAGAGGGAGTGAGAAATAAGCACTCTCATAGACACCTTAATAGGGAGCTCAAACACTAAGGTCCCGCACATAATAAATGAACCTCGATAATAACTTAGTGAGGGGGAGAAAGAAACAAGCACTCTCAGATACACCTTGGTAGGAAGATCAAACACAAAGGTCCCGCATACAATAAATGAACCTTAAAAATAACGCATCCAGAGGCAGAGAGAAACAAGCACTCTCAGATACACCTTGGTAGGCAGATCAAACACCAAGGTCCCGCACACAATAATGAACCTAAAAAATAACATGGAGAGAAAAAAAACACTCTCAGATACACCTTAGTAGGCAGCTCAAACACCAAGGTCCCGCACATAATAAATTAACCTCATAAATAACTCGGTCAGAGGGAGAGAGAAACAAGCACTCCCGGACACACCTTGGTAGGCAGCTCAAACACCAAGGTACCGCACATAATAAATGAACCTCATAAATAACTCAGTTAGAGGGAGAGAAAAATAACCACTTTAAGATACACCTTAGTACGTAGCTCAAACATCAAGGCCCCACACACAATAAATGAACCTCAAAAATAACTCGATCAGAGGGAGAGAGAAATAAGCACTCTTAGATACACCTTAGTAGGAAGATAAAACCAAGGTCCCGCACACAATAAATGAACCTCAGAAATAACTTAGTCAGAGGGAGAGAAAAACAAGCACTCTCAGATACACCTTGGTAAGTATCTCAAACACCAAGGTCTTGCACACAAGGATCACAACACTAAATGGTAGTAAAATCTTGGTAGCTTCCAATAATGATGGGTGGTTAAATGCTCTGGTTTGAAATAATTATTGTTTCCAGAATATCTCTATCTCTTATCTCTAATAAGAACTATATCTTCTCTCTAAAGAGAACCCCTTCTTTTTTGAAGTACATGGGACCTCTAAATAGCCACCAACCTCTCTTGAGATCTCTCAGTCTCAATCAATATGAAATACCTTCCCCATGTACTTTATGTCACTAGCATTAAATGCCAGCAGACACCTTTTGGCTACTAATTGTGTCAGGTAGTTGTCACATGTCAGTAGTCATCCACCAAACCTTCTGACAGTCCCTCAAACTGCCATGGTTTACTCAAGTTTGGATTGGGTAGCAGGTAGGTGGGGTGTGACATCACTCAAAGCAGATGTGACATTTTGTAAAGAACTGTTTAACACTGGGCTCAATGTGAGATGGAACTCGTGGTTTCTCTGGATAATCTCTCTTGGGTGGTGGTCCCTCGATATTTTACCAGGTGTATCTAAAATGGTTAAGTCAAATATTAACGTTACATTGCTTCTAAATCCCCCAAACTAGTTCCCTCTGAGGTTCTCTTGGTGAGGTCATTCAATAGAGCAAGAAATATCTCTCAGGACCTATCAGACGTGGTCCCTCGTGGATACCATTTGACCTCACTCTCATATTACAAATCATTACAACTTAAAAGTCACAATACATCTTTAAAAATACATGATTTGAATAAGTACAAAAAATTGCCAACCCTAAGTTGCCTCTATGAGTAAGCTTTTTCTGAGCTTCCTCTGGCAAGCTTCTTCTGAGATTATTCTCTGAGCTTCCTCTGGTAAGCTTCCTCTGAGCTTCCTCTAGAAAAGATGCCCTGAGCTTCCTCTAGTAATCTTCCTCTTTGAGCTTCGTCTGAGATTTCTTTGGTAATCTTCCTTTGAGCTTCCACTGGTAAGATTCCTCCGGATAAGCTCCCTCTGAGCTTTCTCTCATAAGATACCTATCTGAGCTTTTTTCTGAGATTCATCTGGTAAGCTTCCTCTGTATAAGCTCCCTCTAAGATTGATCTCTTAAGATTTCTCTAAACTTCCTCTCTGAGCTTCCTCTAGTAATATTCCTAGCAAGCTTACTCTAAGCTTCTTCTAGCAAGTTTCCTCTGATCTTCCTCTAGCAAGCTTACTCTGAGCTTCTTCTGGAAATATTTCTCTGAACTTCCTCTGGAAAGCTTCCTATGAGCTTCTTTTAGCAAGTTTCCTCTAATATTATGTACTGATCTTCCTCTGGCAAGCTTCCTCCGAGCTTCCTCTGGTAAGATTCCTCTGGAAATTTTCCTTTGAGCTTCTTATCTACAATCTTCCTCTGAGATTCTTCTATCAAGTTTTCTCTAAACTTCCTCTGGTAAGCTTACTCTCCAAGCTTCCTCTGAGCTTCCTCTAGAAAGATTCCTTTGAGCTTTTTCTCTAAGCTTCCTCTGGTAAGCTTCCTCTGAGATTCCTCTAGTTAAGCTCCCTATAAGCTTCCTATCGTAAGCTTCTTCTTGTAAGATTCCTTTGGGAATCTTCTACCGAGCTTCCTCTGGTAAGCTTCCTATGAGATTCCTCTTTGAGCTTCATTTCTGATCTTCCCCTGGCAAGCTTTTTCTTAGCTTTCTCTGGCAAGCTTCCTCTGAGCTTCCTCTTGTAAGATTACTCTAAGCTTCCTCTTGATAATCTCCCTATGAGATTCCTCTCATAATCTTCCTCTCTGAGCTTCCTCTAATAAGCTTCCTATGAGCTTCCTCTGGGTTTCCCACCATTATCTCTAATCACAAACTGCCTTTAGGCTTCCCTTAAACTATCGTATTTTTCCTTAGATAAAAGTTCGATGCGGTTGAGTTCCTTATAACCAAGTGTCATGTATTATAAACCAACATAGTGTCACTACTAATCGGATGCATAGTGACAATGACACTAAATTTAAAAAAGCTAAAATGGATAGCTATTATGATGGAGTGATCATCAAACATGAGTTTTTAGTTGTTTGTACTCTTCAGTAAAATGGGATTATTAAGAGAAGGAATCGGACGATATAAGAAATAGTTAGATCCATGCATCTTTGGAAAAACATGCCTGGATGTTTTTGGGCAGAGGAAGGGAGTATCGCATGCCATACAGTGAATAGGGTACATCTTCATCCACACAAACTTCACAAGCCTTATGAATTTTGGACATGAAAGAATCCCAACCTGTTGTATTTCTATCTCTTTGGGAGTATTTAATACACCTTTCAAGATAGAGAGCACTTAGGAAAGTTTGACTCCTAGAGCTACGAGGGGATATTTTTAGGCTATTCATCATCTAGTAGGGCTTATTGGGTTTTTAACCTTGCAAGCTCTAAGGTTATGGAGTCAGTAAACATCACGATTAGAGATGATGAGACACTGGTGTTTGTTGCACCCAGTCCCCAGTGTGAGGATGATGCACCCCTCATTAACGATCCCATCCTTCCTCATTCTACCATGGTGAGCCCCATTGTTATTTTAGGGGAGACACCATCTTGGGTTCGAAAGATTTTTGTCCTTTACTCTATACTTGGTGATCCTACACTAGGTGTAAATACCCCATTCTAGGACCCCCTAAGAATCTCCTTAGGTCCCTTTCACTTCCCCCTTCACTATAAACCCTAAGGCATAATTCGAGTACTAATCGGAGGCCTTCGAGCGCTCTCGAGACCCATTTTACTACCAGTCAACTTTCCAATTAGAGAAAAATCTCAATCGATCTTCGAAGGGTCCGAATACCCTTTTCCAATGGTCTCTATCATACGCAAATTGGACCTATGATTCGAGAGAACTATCTATTTTCCCCCAAAAATTTATCTATAGGACACTAGGTTCTCTCGAGCCCCGTTTAACTCCGATTAACTCTCCAAATTAAGTGAAGCGCTTTGGATCCTCGAAGGGCTCTGAATCCCCTTTCTAACGATTTGTCCCATGCACGAATCTGCCTTACGGTATGGACAAATGACCCGTTTTACTCCAAAGGGTCACTAAGTTCTTCCAAAACCCATTTGACCATGTTCAACTCTCTGAACCAAGCAAATATCTTTCGAACATCAAAACACCCTATATAACCTATATAACGGTTCATCTCGTGCATGAATCGGCCTTACAGTTCGGACGAACAATCCATTTCCCTCTTGTTCAAAAGACCAATAGGTGCATCTGAGCGCCATTTATCCACAGTAAATTCCTAAACTCGGGAGAGGACCAATGGATTCTTATAGATCTTTGAATACCTTCATTCCATGCATGATTCGGACTCACAGATTGAATTTTATGACCTTTTTTGGAAAATCTGTAGAGGACAGCCAAATGGCAAACCCATTTCTCTGTCTGTCGGCAGTGTGTCTAGGGTTTCCCTACCAATAGGCAAGTCAAGGACAATGTCGATCAGCACCCCCTTGACCCTATATAAGGAGAGCATTATCTCACTCCGAAAGGCACCTTAGAAATATCCCTCCTAGTGATCTTAGTAACATTCTCTCTAAGTCATCATGGTTTCCATCTTGAAACCTCTCCCCCACATTCTATTTCCATCCTTTCCTTACCCAATTTGGAAATTCCCTTCCCTCTTCTCCTATCACCTTCCTCCACTTGCAAGACTAACCCTTCAACATTCAAGTTCAAATTCAAGGCTTCAAAAGAAGGTTCAAATCTTTCACACTCTCTTTAAATTCTCTTATTTTGGCATTAGTTACTTAATTCCTACTTTAGCATTCCATTAGATCGCACATACTAATATCCAACTTTTTTATTAGTAGTATTTCACATACTATACTTTCTATAAAAAATAAAAAATAAGAAAAAGTTGGTTTTCTTATAAATTCCAAATGGGGATTTTCACTACATTTTCTCGCACTAAAACATCCTTTTTCCGTACACACACACATATAGGAAAAGTGCCCGATTGGATTTATAGGATAAACCCCACCTCGTGTTATATGCGAATACGTGGACTTTGATTCCTTTCTAGGATACATAGGTGTCTCGGGTAAATTTTGAGATTTGAGTTCACTCTTATTTTTGTTCATATATTATTTTTATATCATATATTGGTGATCCATGCTTGTGTTTTGTCAAATCGACACCATCGTCCTTCTATAAACGATCGATGACCCGACAAACACACACATAATATTTTGATTACTATTTTGGGAACACTCCTAAGACCTCACTCTGCCTTTATCCATAATGCGAGTCGAGTAATTACTCTCCATTTATATATACACGCACACACTTCATGAAGTTATTAAGGAGAAGAATAATGCATGCCCATTAGATACCGAAAGGGGGGGATGGGTTCTTAACACCTTCGCATTCCATAACTTAGTCCTCGAATCCTTAAACTATTGGTTTCTCATGCATCAGTATGTCTTTGATGCCATTCTCTCGAGGCTACAATATTTCGTTTGCCTGTTTTGTGCGAAATAGGATGGCGACTCTATCTCTATACATTACCCCAATTGACCACGGTTGAATCGTCCCGAGGAAGGACACAAGGCCCCCGTGAGAGCGCGCACCGACCAGGGGAGGTACGCCCACAGTGGCAACTTTCCTGGCAATGAATTGCATTCTTTGAGTACTAGACTTTATTTTTACATAGGTGTTATTATTGTCTTCGTGTGTGCGTATGCACCTGCTTATATGTTCCCCTTTTCCTCTATTACTCCTTCTACATATCTACCTCAGGTATATATCACTTCTCACACATTTTTCACTTCACACACTTGTAAATACTCTCCATGTACACTTCACACTACCTAGACCTATACATAGGATCATTTATATCGACATGCTTCACACACCACTTAGAATATCCATGCTTACATTTCACTAGAACACACCTCCACTTATCACACTTGTATATATCCATGCTCACTTGCACCTATCATATGCCACTTGTAGGTGATCCATGCTCAGGATCACTATCACACACTGACTTGTAGATGTTCACATATCACTCACTCACATGTATCAATGCTTAGTTTTCATGCTCCATGATAGATTTACCTTTCATGATACTAGTACATTCTTCCGCATTAGTATAGTGCTTCTTTTACTCATTATGACAAATAAAAGACTATATCCATAATATACTAACTAAGAATCATTCATTTTGTTCACTGCATCATTAATATCATTGAAATATTGACCAAAATTTTGTCCATACTGGGGGGTCACTTTGTGATGGGCCCGATCCTGCGGGTTGCAGTTAGCCTAAGCAATATGACTCTCACCTTCCATTGGCCTAGTACCTTCTAAGTATATCGAATGGCTCCCCCTACATCGTATTGCTTGATCGAACTCATGACAAGAGGTATATAGCAGGGAACTCGTTCCTGTACATCGAGTGTATCGAATTCGCTCACACGTATCGTCCCCATGAGGTATATAGTGAGTCCATTCACGTACACTCGGGTATATCAAATGACTTGTCCACACATATCGATTGCCCTCAAAGGCAAGACGTGTATCTTGGAAGACTAGCCCAACAAATTGCATAAATCTCATATTGGCATCAAACATAGGGGACTCATATTTAGTTTGTCGGTTTCTACACGAAACTCTGTCGAGATATTAGGTCGGCATGCTGCCCAAATTTTTGCACTATTTCGCTATTTTTTCAAAACAGGACCCTGTCCATGATCCTGGAAACAAGTCAAACCATGTCTTACATATTTTTCAAACCCAATTTTTTAGGCTCGGGTTCTGTCCGGCATTTTTTACATTTAGGTAAACCTAATACAAGTGAAAACATAATAATAATAATAATAATAATAATAATAATAATAATAATAATAATAATAATAATAATAACAATAATAATAATAATAGTAGTAATAATAATAATAATAATAATAATAATAATAATAATAATAATAATAATAATAATAATAATAATAATAATAATAATAATAATCATCATGCTGAGATTCTTCTCTTTTTCCCTCCTTTTATCAAAAATACCCAAAACATTTTCCCCTCATTTTCCAAAAATACCAAAAATATTTTTCCTCTTTTTATCAAAAATACCAAAGGAAAATTTCCTCATTTTATCAAAAATGCCAAAAACAATTTTCCTCTTTTTCAAAAATACAAAACAAAAAAAATTCTTTCTTCCCTCTTTCAAAAATAAAACTCGATCCATTTTTCCTTCTCAGGTTGATCGCATACTCGATCGTCAAACTTCCCAAAGCCACACCAGCTCCTTTGTTACTTCATTCGAGTTATAAATCTACCTTCGTCGAGTCTTCATGGAAATGTCGACCAAGCATCGAACGTGCAGCTTGATCTGATGGCACTCTTAAGATTAACAACCTTCAAACCAAGGTACATGAGATGTAGCGAAACCGGGTCCAAATTCCTAAAGAACCTGAGGTCCTCTTTCCTAATGCCATGGGTCCACCAGCTCCCGATCCTATCAAGGTCCTAAATGAACATCAACATGCTCTACTTTCCCTATTTGCTAATAGGCCACCTCCAGCTCAACTCCTTATGCCAAACCTTGCCCAGTTAGGGGCTAACTTGCTAGTACTTATCGATAGCAAGGAATAAGAACTGAACAAGGCCAAGAAAAACCTCAAACTTCTGTCCAAGTAATTCGACCAAGTCAGAATATTCGGGAACTACATGGAATACACCCATATGTCTCCCTATCTCAAAACAAGATTTCCATAGAAGTTTAAGATGCTAGCCATCGAGAAATTCGGGTGCAGCAAGCCCCTAATTATGCACCTTCACAGTTATAACCGAGACATGACCTGCTTGGTGCCTCTGAAGAGATAATGGACAAAATGTTTCAACAGAATTTGAAAGAAAAGTGTCCTCCAATGGTCCATATCCCTTGAAATACAGAATCCATAGTTCGTAAGTTGTCACCCGAGAATTTATGTCTCTATAAAAGTACAATGATGAACTAGAGTTTACATGTCATGATCTAGAGTTTATTAAGTAGAACTCAGGGGAAACTTCCAGTAGCTTCATAGAGAGGTGGAGAGAGAAAACTGCTACCATGAACAACCGACCCTCCAAAGAAGAACAAGTCGGCATGAAGAAGAATTTCTTGCCCCATATACGAGTGATTATGGGAGGTTTGTATTACCCACACTTTCGATCCCTCCGAGAAGTGGGTGTAGAAATTAAAGACAATGTTATCAAGGTAGAAGTCAAGACGAAAAAAGTGACTGGATAGTTCATTTCCAAAAATTATGAGAATCCTACCAGTGCTACAGTCTCAAAAATATCTCCCAACTTGCTACCTCTTGGGCACTAGAAAGCAACACTAATACAGCTAGAAAAGAATATACCAAGCTCCATGCTCCATTGTCCAAAGTCTACAAGGCCTTGTTAAGCCGAAACCTCATCAAATCCTTGGAACCCCTTCCATTACCAAACCCACTTCTTAAGAACTTCAAAACCGATGCCCACTTTGACTTTCACCAATCCGCGGGCCACAATATCAACCGATGCTTCCATATGAGAAACGAGGTTCAAGTCTTGATTAACCGGGGTCTCATCGCTCCACCAAAAGATTCAAAACCTAATACCAACAACAACCCACTTCCCGCACATGCAAATGCAGTCGTCCTAGAAGATGGCCCTGAATTTGATTTATCTGCTTAGATTGTGCCTAGTAAAGCACCCATCATACCCGTAATTTCACCCAAACCGCTTAGAGTTTGCCCATAGTTTCTCCTACACCTTACTTCCTTCATTGACCAATATCTGTTACTCCTTACAAGGGATTTTATTAAAGCTCGTACCCAGTCTTAAGGGAAAAATATGGAGTTACCTATTGTATTGAACTAACTTCTGGAGTTTGGGCTGAAATTATCCACTGAGATGACCATCAACTGTCAAAAATTCAGTGCCCTATTCATGAAAGCCCGAAAATAGGCTCAGGAATCAGATGAATGGTTGGTACCTTCCAAAAAAATCAGTTTAGACGATATGGTACAGATCATGGTTGACATGTTTTAACAAACTAGCTAAATTAACAACATCTCCAAACTACTAACTGCTTTAAAGCTTCAAAGGCATTTGGTCCCTTCACTCCTGCACCTCCCCGTTGAGTTGGGAGATTTATATGAGGAATCCATCGATGTCATTGAATGCATCAATTTATCTTATCAAGAAGACATCATTGCCACTGCATAAGGGGATGAATTTGACAACTCAAATGATGAACCGAGTAAGGGAAAAGTCAGTAAAGTTATCAGTATGTGCAAAATGATATCCTTCAATACTTATTGGGGTAAATTAGTAAAATAGCCATTCATCCAGAAATAAATAAAGACATGAGGTTCTTGTTCATCCCTACCTCAGTAAACCACATGACCAGATCAGAAGAAACTATAAGGATCTGAATCCTCATCTGATCGAGACAAATAAAGGAAAGGGAGTTACCGAATAACTTCCCATGCCAGAAATAACCATCGAAGAAAGTAAAGTCCTTGACTAACTCCAGAAAACCCAAGAAAACATCAACTTATGGGGACTCTCCATATCTTACTAATTACGTCGGAATTCTTTGATAAAACTTATCACCAATCCCATGGTCCCTACTTTCACCACTCCCGAAGAATTTGTAAACTTGGTTGGGTCTTTGACCACCACAAGACTCCTTTCCTTCTCTGGAGATGAAATTTAGAAGATCGAACCTAACCACAACTATGCCAGTAACATCTCCGTTAAAGTGATGGGAAAGACAGTCCCACTCTCACTCATTGACAACGGATCTACCCTTAATGTTTATTCGCTCAGAACTTCCAATTTCTTGGGGTTAAAGGTCAGTGACCTTACTTCTATTTTTTTCGTAGTGAGTGCTTACGATAATACCCATCGAAAGGTAATAAGATCCATAACACTCACGATAGGGGTTGGCCCTATCAACCCAATCACTGAATTCCAAGTCATTGACATACCTACATGATTCAACCTGTTACTTGGTTATCCATGGCTTTATAGCGTCCATGGGGTATCTTCTTCCCTTCAATAAAAACTGAAATTCTTCGCCAAAGGGAAGGTCATCACCATTTTGGGGGATGATGATGGCACATAAAATGACAACACTTCAATACGATATTGGAAATACAACATGGGATGAATGACAAGATCCTATCTATATTTAAAATTGATTCACTTCCCCTTCTAGCATGAAATAATTTCAAAGATCGAGTATGTCCAGAACATAGCCTTCATGGCAACATTAATGTGATACAGATGTTCAAGAACATGCATTTTATGCTCGGAATGGGGGATGGGGTGACGTCAATAAGGGATACTCTAGCCTATGGTCCTAAAAGAGGCCTTTCCCCCATATGACCTGGGTTATCAGCCGTCACCGGAAGAACTCAAAGTACTTCACCAACCACAACTAAAAAGGGGTTTTGAAGATGCAAACACTGTTCAAGAGATTCTCTGAATGGACGATTTATTAAAGAGGGCAAAGACTTCCCTTTCTGTGGCTTCCCTAAACCATGGTATGACCACGTCGAAAAGAAGATAAAACCGGGGATGGAAGTATTCTTTCTAATCAGCTACTCTTGGGCTAAAGACTAACCACATAAAGTGAAACCTCTCACCGAGAAAGTCGTAACAGCTATCGAGGTCTCCGAGGAAAGTGATTCTAAAGACTCATTCAACCTACAAACAGTGAGTGTGACTCTATGTATGATCCATTCAGACACTACATCATCGGACCCGTCCACTCTGATCAAGGCTGCTGATAGGCCTCTTCTCAACTAGAATGCTTTGCCATTCCAACCTATTGAGATTCAACCCCTCCTTGATGTTTATCCTATCTCTTCCCTGTTGTTGTTTCTCCTTTTTCTGATACCAATATAATCGAGGCCTCCTTTGACGAGGTTCTCAATGTTATTTTTCTCGAAAGTGAAATAAATAAGGATTTTAAGAATCTTGTTGTGCCTTACATTAATTGTCTTGATTATAATCAAACCCTTGATGATGATGATGGCTTTTCAAATGAAAAATTCTTAACTAATATTAATAAGTCGAATAAAAAAACAATATAATCGTGTTTAAATTAATGAGGATGAAATTATTATTATCAATCTCGGTTCTGAAAAATGTTACTAAAGCCGTTTATTAAAAATAAACTATTTAAGTAACTCCGATCGGTTTTTTTAAGAAACTCTTTTCGTAAAAACCAAACTATTTGAACACAAGATGTGTTTAACAAATCAGTATGTACAAGATCTATTCAAGAATTGAATAACAGGTTTATAAAGTAGTTTAAAAATCTTAAACTCAGCAAAACCAAGAATGAGAGAGGAGATGTAGAAAAATTATGTTCACGATATTTTTTACGTGGTAAAACCTCACCAATTGAGGAAACATCCACGACTCCCTCTACGGAGTAAAATGAAAAACTCACTAAAACAAATATATGAGTTACAGACTATATAACTAACATGCAAACAACTCAGTCCTATATAAGTTTAGGAATGTACCCTCTGGTGTCCTTAAACTTCTCTACAGTTCTGATTGTAGATGTAGTTCTTCCAGTTTGTTAACATTCGATTTGATCCAGCACTTTACGTCGACTCTTTATTCACAAGATCTTATAACCAACACTTTTCGTGTTGTAGGGTGAAAGTGTTTGTGGAAGTGCTTTCTAACACATGCATGCACACACACACACTTATTAAGTACAAACAGTCCTAACAAATTACAATAACACTATATGTTGTGATCTTTTCTTTTTCTTTCTTCTTACAAAACTTTGAACCTTATTTGACCTTTAAATCATTCCCAGAATCCACGGATACCTTGCTAGGAAGACAGACAAGGTCTTAATCAATCTCAGAATTTAGAAAAACTTTTCGAGATTGAAAACCTCCAAGTGAGATTCCAAACTAGGTCAAAGATTTAGTTTTACAAGAACTAGAAACAGAAAACATTTATTGTTGATTTTAAGTAAGTAAACGTTTTAGAGAAAATAATCAACAATATATTTCTCAAGATGAGAAATAAAGAATGAACCTAAGTGTAATGTAACATGAATAACTCAGATCTGAAATTTTTATGAAATCAGAAAGTAGATATGAATAAACGTTTAAGTTGAAAACAAGATCTAGTGAACACGAGGTTACAGCAACAAAAACAAACTCAACTCAAACTCCTAGGATCTCAAGAACACTCATAGCAGTGTTTTGGATATGAAAGTATGAAGGTGTTTGAGTTTAGTTGGAAGAGGTTTAGACGAACAGGGTTAGGGTTTCTAACTCTCTCTCTTCTCTCTCTGTTTTCTCTCTTCTCTCTCTTCTCTCTCAATTTCTCAGAAGAAATGAAAATGGCAAAAGTCTTCGAAGTCTGAGAATAGGGTCCCTTTTATAGGGTGAGGAGAAGGTTCGAGAGGCTGGCTCAGAACCAAGGGCCTGGATTAAGTCAATCCAAATTGACTTAGATCGAAGGGTTCTAATAAGGCGGTGATTAAACGAATCCTGATTGGTCTAAAGAGTTGTACTGGGATTCACCAAGATAACATGCAGATCGTTGATAGCTAATGATCTAAGGTCTAGGAACAAACGCTGTTTTAACTCAGTAAAGAAACACAACTTCAGCCAATCAGACAAGGACAGGTGTTGGTCAATAACAGGATAACAAACGCGCGTCTAAAGTTAATTAAAACCATACCCTCAAGTTTACTACGCTTTCGGATTCTACCCAAGGTAACATAAGGCAAATATCATCAACAAATTATATTTACAAATTGACCACAAAACTTTTTAAAACAAGTTTTAATTAAGAAAACCTTATTTTAAAAATGGTTAAAAAATCCCAAAAAATTATTAAAATACCAATTTAGGGATTTAAACACACTCAACATATGTACAGACATCATTATGCAATATGATATGCAATAAATGAATTCTACTGTGTGTGAGTGTTGGCAATATGTTCTTGATCACTACAAGATAGAGAGATGAAGTAGCAAATCAACTTCTGAGGTTCTTTGGATTCTAGGTAGGACACAATTTTGTCACAATTTCCAAACTAGATGAGCACTTATACAATATAGACTCAAGTGAGTCAAAAGTATAAGGGCTTCAATCTCCCCCTTTGGAAATATGAGACAAAATCTCCTTTGAGTCATCTAGGACTCGTAGGGCAACAAGAAAATAAGAAAAACTTATTCCTATCAAAATTCTATCTACCCAATTCCTAGAAATAAAAAAGTACATAACTCAACTAAGTACATATGAATACCCTATTACAACTGTTGAGAGTAACTGTACAATAACAACCTGCAATAAATCACTAAGATCAAGCTGTTTAGCATATGTGAGATTTGAATAGACTCAAATTTCTCCACCATTTTGTCTCAAATGGACAAAGGGAAAAACTTGGATAAACAACAAAATGATTAGTCAGCATAAACCATACCAATATATTTTCGTAATGAAATGAATCTATTATAATCTAGAGGTTTGGTAAATATATCTGCGAGTTGTAGATCAGTAGGAAGATAATTGATTTCTAATTCCTTAGATTCAACCAATTCGCGTATAAAATGATGTCTTATTATAATATGCTTTGTTCGCGAGTGTTGAACAAGGTTTTTAGAAATATTAATCGCATTTTGATTATCACAATAGAGATTCAATTAGTTTTCTTGAATACCATAATCACTTAGCATTTGTTTAAGCCATATTAATTGAGCACAACAGCTGCCAGCAGCTATGTATTCAGATTCAGCTGTTGAGAGTGATGTGCAGTTTTGTTTTTTACTACTCCATCATACCAAGTTATTACCTATATAATAGCATGCTCCTGATGTGCTTTTACTATCATCAGTACACCCAGCCCAGTCAGCATCAGTGTACCCAATTATAGTGCTTGGTGTGTCATTAGTGTACCAAAGTCCTAGATTTAGAGTGCCTTTTACATATTTAATGATACGTTTAACAGCATTCAAGTGGCTCTCTTTAGGGTTACTTTGATATCGAGCACATACACAAACAACATACATAATATCAGGACGCGAGGCAGTAAGATATAGTAAGGTTCCTATCATACTACGATACTGAGTAGGATCTACAAATTTTCCATTTGCATCTTTAAAAAGTTTTAGCGTAGTACTCATGGGCGTTTTAGCATCTTTAGCACTCTCGAGGCCAAATTTCTTTACTATCTCTAAAGCGTACTTGGATTGCGATACAAATAATCCATCTGAATTTTGTTTGACTTGAAGGCCTAAGAAGAATTGTAGCTCCCCCATAAGGGACATTTGAAATTCCCTATGCATAGTTTCAGAGAAGGATTTGACTTCTGAGGAAGAAGTTGATCCAAATATAATATCGTCCACATAAACTTGAGCAATAGTGATGTGTTTGTAAAAATGTTTGACAAAAAGGGTTTGGTCATTTCTGCCTCTTTTAAAACCTTTATCTAAAAGAAAACTGGAAAGACGCTCATACCAAGCTCTAGGAGCTTGTTTAAGGCCATACAAAGCCTTTTTCAGACGAAATACATGATTTGGATGCTTAGGGTCAATGAACCCTTTAGGTTGTTCTACATAAGTTTCTTCAGCCAGTATTCCATTAAGGAACGCAGATTTGACATCCATTCGGTACAGTGTGAAGTGCATGTGGCAAGCTATAGAAAAAAGTAGATGAACAGATTCTAAATGAGTAACAGGAGAAAAAGTCTCGTTAAAATCTATTCCTTCTATTTGAGAGTATCCTTGAGCAACTAATCTAGCTTTATTTCTAATTATTATTCCATTTTCATCAGTTTTATTTTTGGAAATCCAACGTGTGCCAACAACCTTTTTGTGATCAGGACGTGGAACAAGATACCAAACATCATGAATGACAAATTGTAAAAGTTCTTCCTGCATAGCAGAAATCCAATGAGAGTCATTCAATGCCTCATTTACATTCTTTGGTTCCACAAGGGAAACAAAACATGCATAATGTGCATAGTTTCTGAGTTGAGATCTTGTACGCACTGGCTCACTAGGGTTACCAACTACGTTATTTATGGGATGATCTTTAGAAACCCAGTTAGGTACCTCAGTTGTCTCAATAGGTAATGAATTATCCATTATAGAGGAGTCATTTTCTAAAATATTTGTAGACTCTTCCTCAATAGTAAATTCACCAGTCTTGCTTTCTACAGTAGTGTCACTAACAATTACATTTATGAATTCCATCAAAGTTTTAGTGCGAAGATTACACACTCGATAAGCTCTACTGTTAGGAGAATATCCTAAAAATATGGATTTATCTCCCCGGCTCTCAAATTTGGATAAGTGTTCCCTATCTTTGCATAGATAACAAGTACTGCCAAAGGTTCTAAGATATTTGAGATTAGGCTTTTTATTGTACCAAAGTTCGTAGGGGGTTTGTTTGGAATTCTTTCTAATATAGACCCTATTTATAATATGACAAGCAGTACGAATGGACTCTACCCAAAAATATTTAGGTAAATTCTTGGCATGTAACCTAACACGTGCCATCTCCTAAAGGGTACGATTCTTTCTCTCCGCAACACCATTCTGCTGAGGGGTCTTAGGAGCACTGAACTCGTGTTAATAACTATTATAGTCACAGTATTCTACAATACCAGTGTCTTTGAATTCACCACATCTATCACTACGAATTCTATTCACTTGAGTATCCTTCTCATTTTCAATCCTAAGAAGAATTTTTAGGAACGTTTGAAATGTTTTAGACTTTTGTTTTAAGAAGGCTACCCATGTAAATCTAGTGAAGTCATCAACCATAACTAGGATGTAATTGTGTCCACAGAGACTAACAGTTTGGGAGGGACCCATTAGGTCCATATGGATGAGTTCTAAGGGATTAGAGGTAAGAATATATTTGACTTTCTTATGAGGTGCCTTAACAATTTTACCTTGTTGACAGGAACCACAGATAAGATTGGGTATAAGTTTGATTTTAGGAACTCCTCTAACTATTTCCTGAGAGGTCAGTCTACTAAGATTATTGTAATTTATATGACCCATTCTGTTATGCCATATCTCATTGTCATCCATTCTGGCAACATTACAGATTTCAGAATTGTTCATGACAGTATAGCAGTTGTCAGGAGTTCTGAATCCAGTAATTATACATTCACCTTTTTCATTTAAAATTTTGCAATTTTTCTTTGAAAAGGTAGCAGTATGATCTGAGTCACAAAATTGCGATATGCTAAGTAAATTTGCCTTAAGATCTTTGACTAGAAGAACATCTTATAGAATAGGAAGCCCATCTTCTTGGAGAGTTCCTTTGCCTATGATTTGAGATGAAACTCCATCACCAAAAATGACTTTACCACCAGCAAAGCTGGTTTTGTTTAAAAGTTTAGTTTCATCACCAGTCATATGCTTAGAAAATCCAGAGTCTAAATACCAACCAGATGATGTGTGTCCAGCTTTTAAAGCAGTAACAACAACATTACACTTCATCTGAGGTAATAGATCATCTTTTCTAACCCAAATTGCCTTAATTTTCATCTTGCGCTTATTAGCTCTTAATTGATAAAATTTGCGAGCTTTGGATTTTTGCTGAAAAACATTTTGCGCATGATTTTGAAATTTGTGAAAGACTTGGGCATTTGGTTTAGGAAAGTGCTTAGGATTCCTTCTAGTAAATGTTCTTTTAGGCTTGATCTTTCTCTTTCTATAATTAGAGTTTCTATCTGGCTGTCAAGGAAGTATATAATTATTGCGGCTCCTCCTAGAATAGTTAAAGTTTTGATAGATATAAGGATTATAGATAGGTATTATGAGTCTCCTAGAATAAAAATCATCAAAAGAGTGACCATAAATGTCGCAGTAGGAGCAATAAAGATTGCTTAGAATTGGAGTCTCCTTAGGAAAGTCTCTAAACAAAGATTTTGAAGAGTTTGGAGGCTGAACTCTATTCCTAGGTGTGACAGTCTTGAATGCAGACTCACTCCTCCTAATAGAAGGGCAGACATATTTAGCCTTGGGTGAACTTTCATGTTTAGAGCAACTTGATTCCCCAATGTTAAAATTTTGATTTTTTGAATCAAACTCAGTTTTAGAGAATGAAAGTCTGGGCATGTTTCAATAGGTCTTTTGCCACCTGACACAAACTTGATAGTTTCAAAGGATTTTGTTTGTGTTTTCAAATTGGGGCAAAACCCTATTCCAGTTCGATCATCAGAATTGGTTTTTGATTCAGCAACAAATTCATCAAAACATTTTGAATTATTTTCAAATTTTGTAAATTTTTTGAAAACAGTTGTTGTCTTTTCTTTAGTTTGCTCCAATTCTAACAATGTCCCTTTGTATTTTTTCTCCAGAGTTTCATTTGTTTCTTTTAAATCTCTGAGTTTTTCATCAAACATTTTGATTTCACTTTTATGAGTCAAACATTGGGTAGTATACTCTTCAGTATTTAGTTTAACCATTAGGCTTAGATCTTCTAACTTCTTAGTGAGATCTTTCACAATCTTTTCTAATCTAGTGCTTTTCTTGAGAGTTTTAGCATAAAGTGTGTGAATGTCAGGGAGGTCTTCATTGTCCGAGTCACTAAGTGTGGTGTGTGGAGTGACCCCTAAAGATTCATTTGTTAAACTCACACACCCATTGACATCGTCATTATCTCTATCCCTTTGACTCACACACCCCGAGGTAGAACATGCAACATTCTCAGTAATCAAAGCATCTAAACCAGTATAAACATGATTCTCAATAGCAGGAGTAGAGTTACTAGAAGCATTCTCATACATAGGCTTAAGCACATCATCATTATATATGATCTTTGAAAAGAAGGACATGCAAGGATCAAAAACATCAGATGACTCAGGTTCCTCCTTTTCAGAATCACTTGAGTCATCCCATGTTTTGCAAATGTTAGCTCTAGTGTGTTTGTTTTGAGTGTTCAAGTTAACTCTATAGTCTTGTGCAATGTGCCCCAATTTACCACATCTATAGCATTCAGTCTTCTTAAGGTCTATATTAGGTCTAATGTGAGAGTCCTTGTGATTTTTTTCATGGTTTTTCTCATGAGGCCTGTGATTAGAGGAAGTTGGATAATTTGAATTGCCTTGTTTATTTGCCACTTTGTTTCTAAACTTAATAATTTTCTTAAACTGTTTAGTAATTAAGGCAATTTGATTGTCCAAACTCTCTATATTTCATTCCTCATCAGAATCATAAGTGGGGAATATAAGTTCAGGCTTAGTTAACTTAGAAGAGAAGCTAAGATTGGAACTAGTCTGTTTCCTATGGGTTTGTATCAATTGTTTCTTAAATTCTATTTCCATTTCCACGGTTCTTAGTTTACTACTGAGTAATTCAGGAGTGAGATTTTGATCACACATTTCCTTAATAGCATATCTTTTGTTATCAAATTTTTGTGGTAATGATCTTAGAATTTTAGATACAATTTCATGTCTATCATAAGTCACCCCATTAGCATGCAGTTTGGTCACAATATCAGTCAAGTTCATATAGAAGTCATCAAATGACTCAGTCTCAGACATAATTAAGGAGTTATACTGATGAATAAGCATTTGGGTTTTAGCATCCTTAACTCTAGTGTCTCCTTCATGAGCAGTGACCAAGGTGTCCCAAGCTTCCTTAGAAGTGGTACAGGACGAGATTCTTTTGAACTCATGTTCATTTATAGACATAAATATGGCATTCTTTCCTTTATTTTTATTTCGAGAAACTTGTTTCTCTTCTTGAGTGAACTCACTTAAAGATTTCTTAACCCTCTCATTACGTCCTTCGTTGGCTGGTTTAGTAGGAAAAATATAACCATTTTCAACAATGTCCCAGACATCATCTCCAAAAGTTCCTTGAATGAAAGCAATCATCCTTACTTTCCAGTAAGCAAAATTGGTTCCATCAAAGATTGGAGGTCTGGTCAAGTTACCAAATCTTTCATTTTTCTCGTCCATAATTGATTTTCAGAAAACAATTTCAGAAACACAGGATCTTTTTTGAAAGCAGTTTACCAAGATCTGATACCAATTGAAAAATGTTACTAAAGCCGTTTATTAAAAATAAACTATTTAAGCAACTCCGATCTGTTTTTTTTTAAGAAACTCTTTTCGTAAAAACCAAACTATTTGAACACAAGATGTGTTTAACAAATCAGTATGTACGAGATCTATTCAAGAATTGAATAACAGGTTTATAAAGTAGTTTAAAAATCTTAAACTCAGCACAACCAAGAATGAGATGAGGAGATGTAGAAAAATTATGTTCACGATATTTTTTACATGGTAAAACCTCACCAATTGAGGAAACATCCACGACTCCCTCTACGGAGTAAAATGAAAAATCCACTAAAACAAATATATGAGTTACAAAGTATATAACTAACATGCAAACAACTCAGTCCTATATAAGTTTAGGAATGTCCCCTCTAGTGTCCTTAAACTTCTCTGCAGTTCTGATTGTAGATGTAGTTCTCCCAGTTTGTTAACTTCTGATTTGTTCCAGCACTTTACGTCGACTCTTTATTCACAAGATCTTATTACCAACACTTTTCGTGTTGTAGGGTGAAAGTGTTTGTGGAAGTGTTTTCTAGCACATGCATGCACACACACACACACTTATTAAGTACAAACAGTCCTAACAAATTACAATAACATTATATGCTGTGATCTTTTCTTTTTCTTTCTTCTTACAAAACTTTGAACCTTATTTGACCTTTAAATCATTCCCAGAATCCACGGATACCTTGCTAGGAAGACAGACAAGGTCTTAATCAATCTCAAAATTTAGAAAAACTTTTCGAGATTGAAAACCTCAAAGTGAGATTCCAAACTAGGTCAAAGGTTTTGTTTTACAAGAACTAGAAACAGAAAACATTTATTGTTGATTTCAAAGTAAGCAAACGTTTTAGAGAAAATAATCAACAATATATTTCTCAAGATGAGAAATAAAGAATGAACCTAAGTGTAATGTAACATGAATAACTCAGATCTGAAATTTCTATGAAATCAAAAAGTAGATCTGACTAAACGTTTAAGTTGAAAACAAGATCTAGTGAACACGAGGTTACAGCAACAAAAACAAACTCAAATCAAACTCTCAGGCTCTCAAGAACACTCAGAGTAGTGTTTTGGATATGAAAGTATGAAGGTGTTTGAGTTTAGTTGGAAGAGGTTTAGACGAACAGGGTTAGGGTTTCTAACTCTCTCTCTTCTCTCTCTGTTTTCTCTCTTCTCTCTCAATTTCTCAGAAGAAATGAAAATGGCAAAATTCTTCGAAGTCTGAGAATAGGGTCCCTTTTATAGGGTGAGGAGAAGGTTCGAGAGGCTGGCTCAGAACCAAGGGCCTGGATTAAGTCAAGCCAAATTGACTTAGATCGAAGGGTTCTAATAAGGCGATGATTAAACGAATCCTGATTGGTCTAAAGAGTTGTACTGGGATTCACCAAGATAACATGCATATCGTTGATAGCTAATGATCCAAGGTCTAGGAACAAACGTTGTTTTAACTCAGTAAAGAAACACAACTTCAGCCAATCAGACAAGGACAGGTGTTGGTCAATAACAGGATAACAAACGCGCATCTAAAGTTAATTAAAACCACACCCTCAAGTTTACTCCGCTTTCGGATTCTACCCAAGGTAACATAAGGCAAATATAATCAACAAATTATATTTACAAATTGACCACAAAACTTTTTAAAACAAGTTTTAATTAAGAAAACCTTATTTAAAAAATGTTTAAAAATCCCAAAAAATTATTAAAATACCAATTTAGGGATTTAAACACACTCAACATATGTACACCCATTATTATGCAATATGATATGCAATAAATGAATTCTACTGTGTGTGAGTGTTGGCAATAGGTTCTTGATCACTACAAGATAGAGATATGAAGTAGCAAACCCACTTCTGAGGTTCTTTGGATTCTAGATAGAACAAAATTTTGTCACAATTTCAAAACTAGATGAGCACTTATACAATATAGACTCAAGTGAGTCAAAAGTATAAGGGCTTCAGGTTCTAGTAGGCAATACCGTGATATTAGGATAGGTCCACCCTTAACAAGCATGAGTGCACGTAATTTAAATAACTGCTAAAGAATTCATGGATGTCTTTGCATGGTCCTATGATGACATGCCTTTCATCGATACAGAAATAGCTCAACACAAGATACCGACATTCCTAAAATGCAAGTTGGTCAAACAGAAGCTAAAAAAACTCTGCACCGAATGATCGCTCAAATTAAAAGAAGAGGTAGTCAATAAATTGAACATGCGCTTCATCCGTGTGATCAAATATCCCATATGGCTCGTCAACATCGTCCTTGTGCCAAAATCAGGATGAAAAGTTTGCATGTACATTGACTATCGGGACTTGAACAAAGAATCTCCAAAGGACGATTACCCATTGCCCAACATCAACGTGATCATGGACAACATATCCAACCATGCCCTCAAGTTATTCATTGATGGGTTTGACGAATACAACCATATCAATATGAAACCTGACCATCAGGATAAAACCGCATTAATTACCCTTGGGGAACCTTTTGCTACACTATTATGCCATTCGGGCTCAAGAATGCTAGGGCTACCTACCAAAGGACTGTTGCAACCATCTTGCATGATTTGATACACAAAGAGGTCAAAGTCTATGTAGACAACATAATTATTAAGTCTAAGTCTCAGTATGGTCACGTTCCTGCCCTTCGAAAGTTCTTCGAACGACTATGGCGATACCAAATACGTCTAAACCCACAAAAATGCATTTTTGGCATGCTTTTGGGATTCATAGTTACCGAGAAGGGAATCGAAGCAGACCTTGCCAAGATGAAAGCCATAAGTAAAATTTTACCACTACAGACAGAGAATGGAGTCCTGGGATTCCTGTGTAAACTTCAATACATTAGTCATCTCATTATCCAGTTGACTTCTATTTGTGACCCATCTTCAAACTCCTTCGGAAGGATTATAATAAACTATGGAATGAGGCATGCCAAGAAGCCGTTGATATAATCAAGTGATACTTTATGCGACTTTCGATGCTTATGCCTCCACAGCCAGGTCTTCCCCTCCTCTTATACTTGATCGTGATAGATACGACAGCAGGGGCCTTGTTAGCAAAAGATATTGAAAAATCTTGAAAAAAGAGCCATTTACTATTTCAGTGGAAAAGGCCGAGGAAGAAGTCAACTACACTACCTTGGAGAAAGCATATGTCACCCTAGTCTAGGTTACTGAAAAGTTACGACATTACATGCTTGCCTTCCCCATCAGACTAGTGTATCATATGGATCCCATCAAGTACTTTTTAGAAAAGTCTTCCATGGCTAGCCAAATGGCATAATGGTTGATATTGCTAACTGAGTTTGATATTATTTACATCACGTAGAAAGCCATAAAAGGGAAATTCATCTCTGACTACCTTGTTGACTACCATATAGAAGAAGTCAATGTTTGGTTCTCTGAATTCCCAGACGAATATATTATTTGCAACTATCAAGAAGATCGTAGATGGAAAATATTCTTTGATGGAGATTCCATGAAAAGGATATGACACTGGGATACTCCTGATCTCCCCTGATGACTCTCACACTCACATTTCCATCAAGCTAGATTTTCCCTACACCAAAAATATGACCGAATATGAGGCATACACTGTAGGACTCAAAGTCGCCCTCAAGAAAGGAATCAAACACCTAGATGTCTAGGAAGAATCTACCCTCATCATCGACCAAGTCCTTAGAAGATAAAAGTTAAAGACAAAAATCTTTTACCCTTCCAGAAGAGCTGGCCTCCTAGTTCTAAGATATCACCTTCCACTAACTGCCTCATGTAAATAATAGTTTGGCCGATGCCCTTGGGACCCTGGACTCTATGGTCGACATGCCCAAAGGAATAATAATGCCCCCTTCCTAGTCCAAAAATAAGCTATGCCAACGCACCACATTGAGCTCATAATCATGGATGATTCTGATATAGCTGGGTTATGGTATTATGATATATGGCACCTCCTCAAATATGGTAAGTATCCCCAAGATGTCGATAAAAAAGATCTTGCTACCCTTCGTAAATTGGTTGTCTAGTACGTCATTTACGACAAAGAACTGTTTAAAATTAATTTTGATGGAACCCATTTTCACTATATTACAGGGGCTGATGCTGAATAAATGATGTAAATGATCCACAAAGAGGAATGCAAACCCCATATAAACAGTCATATGCTTGCTAAGAAAATTACCGATCAAGGATACTATTAGACCACTATGGTTCAGAATTTCACCACTTATGTCCCAAGATGCCTCAAATGCCAGCAGTTTTCCAACCTTCAACACTTACCTCCTCAGGAATTATACAATATGACTTATCCCTAGTCGTTCTCCACTTGGGGCATTGACATCATAGGAAAATTGACACCCAAAACCTCAAATGGGCATGAGTTCATCTTAGTCGACATTGATTACTTCACCAAATGGGTCAAAGTTAAGTCATACACAGTGCTGAATACAAAGCAAGTGGCCAAGTTTATCGAAAAGAACATCATCTGCTGATACGGGGTTCCTTATAAGCTAGTATTTGATAATGGGTTACTCTTCAAAGCCGAGGTCACAAAATTGGTCGACGAGTATGGGATTCAGAGACACAAATCTTATCCCTATCGACCCTAAACCAATGGTGTTATCGAAGATGCCAATAAAAACCTCAAATCCATCAAAAGAAAAATGACTGAGAGTTATAGAGAGTAGGCCAAACAGATCCCTTACGCCCTTAGGGTCTCCCTCACTTCAGTCAGAACATCTACTTGAGCTAACCCTTAATATCTGGTATACAACATGGAAGCAGTCCTAACCGTTGAGCTATAAATACCTTCCCTTTGCATCATGCTCGAGAGCAAAGTTAGCAAAAAAGACTGACATCAGATTCGTTTTGATAAACTGTCACTCTTGGATGAAAAGAGATTGAAGGCTCTATACCATATACGAGGGTCCCATCACTGTATAGCATGATCATTCAACTAAAGATTTAAGGACCATGGTGTCCAGGAAGGATAATTTTCCCTTAAAGAGATTATAGAACCCGTTTGGGACCCCAGAAGGAAATTCAAGATGAATTAGAGCAGTCCTAACATAGTGAAGAAGATCCTATCAGGTGGCACCGCTATGCTCATAGACCTCGATGGAGAAGAGATGGAATGTCCAGTCAACCTGGATAGTCTCAAGAAGTTCTACCCTTAATCCGAAATCTCGGTGCACTACGACTCTTCTCATCCTAATTCTATTCTTAAAAAAAATTCTTCATTTCTCTCTACGCAGAACTACGTAGGGATTGATTCTCTCAAAACCTTTCTTCTTTCAAAATTGAACTCATAAAACTTTCCAAAACCCCAAAGGTACATAGGCATCCCATACACCTTACATGGGCACGGTCACCTTCTTTTTCATAAAATGCTATTCTTTTCTAATCTTTGAGAACGGTAATTTATTTTAACATTTACGTGAACAAAAGGGTTATGTGTGCCTTAGCGATTAGTATAGATAACTCAAATGTAAAACTCATTAAGAGGTACGATAAAATATTATTAAAATCATTTTTTATTTCAAATAAGGAAATGCAGCATCATTACATGAAATATCAATGAAGGGAGTTAAATAAACCATCCCCCTTTTCACTGAGTTAAAACCAGTCTTAAAATAACCGCCTTATCAAGCAACACCAAATTTATTTCAAAAATAAAAAAAACACACAAGCTCTCCCTAAGCTTCACACAAATTATCCCTAGCTTCATAAAATCCTAAGCACAACTGCCAGAAGATCCAGCCTCATCATCATCGGCCCTCGGAGGTCCCCTTATTTCCCCGACCTGGTTAATATTTTGAATGTGAACCATGGAGCGGTACGCCCTGACCAGTTTAGAAAAAACCACTACCCGCTTTTATGGTGTCGAAAAGAATAAACCACCTATGACTAGTCTATTCCGCCAGGATCTTCTCCACTACTCATTTCCAAAACCACTTCAGATAGTCCCCGGATATATGCTAGACCCTTCCTATAAATTGAGATGCACGAGTAGATGGCCGACGACTCTCCCACAGAGAACCCAGCAAAATGCGTTGAGATTCAATTAGGTCATCCACCAAAAAGAAGTCTAGTGTGCGAGGAGGCACTATTTGTTGCCACCCAACTTGGCGTAGAAGCTGCTAAGGGAAATAGAACGAAGTCAACAGTAGACCAATTAACAGCGCATGTCAATACTTTCCCAACTTTAGAGAAGGCTGCAATTCTCCCCACCATAGCACCGACCACTGAAGATATCGGGATCCATGCTCCACAAACCAATTGACCCAATATCTATAAATGGGACAAAATTAAAAAAGTATCGAGCAAAGAAATTTAGCACACCCGCTAAGGGGTACTCGGGAGGAGCCACCAGACAAAACCTCTCAGTAAGCCAAATGAACAACATCACTGTGACCCCCTCATAAAATCGGAGATACCTTCTCTCCAAGCATCAAGTCCATTAAGAGTCCCATCTAGTATCACCATCATAGGATGCGATGATAATACATTTACGTAGTTATCACGGCTAACAGGGGATCCACCATTAAGTCCCTTATCACTAGCAAAGGCCTCGCAGTAAGGCCCAAGGCAATAGCTCTGAAATAACTCACGTCATTAAAATACCTCAAGTGCTTGAAGTGAATAATAGCCCGAAGGAAAATTATCCCCCCAGTAACCAACGGTCGAGCCATCGAAGGGGAAACATGGAGCAACTCCGCTAATAATGCCTGGGAGAACGAGAAAATTCGAGCATAGCTACCGCTACACTGGGGTTGACACCAATATGGCCGAGAATTCTTCATAAGTTGGATAGACCTCATTTAGGCCGAAATGAAGGACATGGTCTTCGGGATACCAGAATTGTACCACCATCGCTAGCATATTCCAGTCAATGGCTCAATTACGCCACAGAGAGACTCGACATAGGTTAAAATCCATGCAGTCCACATTATACAAACACGTGGCCTCTAGACCATCAAGGTAAAAGGAAAATTCTGCATGCATTGGAAAGTCCATTTGGGAATAATAAAGCAAGAAGAAATAAGAAGAAAGTGGGTATGGGTGGAAGAGTCACATTCCTAACCTCTCCCCTTATACACAAAAGACTTGGCAAGAGACAAATGATCTAAAATATTGAGTACATTCCAAGCCTCACAAGGGTGTAGGAAAATGCGATCAAATCTTTAGATTGATTTGACTTGACCCATATGCCTATAGGCAGGACAAGGGGTATGTCGATCGGTAACCCCCTTATTTTGGAAAAGTCCATCTTTCATATTTTGTCAAAATCAAATTCTCAAAAAGAAATCCTTATTTTGAAAAAAAACAAGTCATTTATCCTTAAAATCCATTTTTAATTATTATTTCAAAATAAATATTTTCCTAAGTTAATTTGCTCTCTTTTTCCTGAATAAATAAAAATGATGTCATCTTTGCAGTTTCAACAGAAAAGTAAAGTGCATATAGGATAAGTTATTAAAGAAAGAAAATATAAAATGCATCTCCTTAATATATATATATATATATATATATATATATATATATATATATATATATATATATATATATATATATATATATGTACCTAGAAACCCCGAAACCCAAAAATGATCCTACCCACATCCTAGTGCCGCCTGAACCACCTCCGGCATCACCCTCACTATGCAATCCACCTCTATCTAAACACCCTCGGAGTCAATCCCTAGTAGTTTCTGAACATCAATGGTAGTAAAAGTCATCTCCCCGAAGCCCAAATGGAAGGTGTGGGTAGTGTCATATCACCTCTCTCCCAAAATGCACAAGACCGTAGTAGAATGTGGCGTCTCATCCAAGGCCTTCGCCAGACGACCAAAACCAGCAGAAGAAACCATCTAGTGCATCACTATCGAGAGTTCCACCCAAACATCCTTCAAACTAGTTATTCCCCGAGAATGCATGCTCGAAGAAGCTATATCAGTCTGCCAAAGCAAAAGAAGAAGAAACCTTTCATCAGAACAAAGAACAAAGAGAAAAATTAAATGGAATACCAAAAGTCACCCTACTTATGTAGACACTAGGGATATTCACCCTAAATGAATGGTGGTATGAAAGCTCACTCAAAAGGAATCACTCTTCAGCTACCATCTTAAAAAAATCGAAGGAATTCTTGTTGCTTAAGCCATGAGGCACCCTAGACTGCCACTCCAAGCCAGCCCAGTCGTCAACGCCCAGCCACTCCAAATTGTATCCCTCATTAGAAGAACCCACCATTTGAATTTTTAAAAGGAAAAGTACATAGGAATGATTTTTAGAGAGAGAAATAACAAGATTCAAGCACTTAAAGGTGTGAAAAATGAGGAGGGATCGCCCCTTTTTATAGGATATAATGCGGCATGCTAAGAGGCAGACCTCTGCACATACAGATCAGCACTAACTTGTCCCTCTTCCCAAGGATGCCCAAGAGTCCATGCCATTGACGAATGGCAACCACTCCACCCTGCCTATCGGTAACCTCTTGCAAATTTTGTAGAAAATGCCAGAAAAATGCAAAAATTACCCAAAAAATTCTTAAAAATACCAGGAAAATATTGGAATATTTCTTCATCAAGAAAACCATTTTTTCGAGCACTAAGCCCCCTTATAAGCCATTAACACACCCATCAAGATTAACATTCTAGCATTGCATCGGCATCCAAGTCTACTACCTTTCCCTAGTGGAATCTCAATCTCAAATCAAACACTTCCCTAGCATAATAGTAAAATAATACCTTACCAGTGGAATCGCCAGTCTAAACCAGTCCCCCAGCGAAACTTCAAGATACGCCTACATTAAAATCCCTCATGGATTCCCCAATGAAGTTATCCCCTCTCTAAAACTATAAATTACCAGGAGAACAACTCCTCATATCAACTTTAGGTCCTCAGAATTCACCTTGACTCGTAAAATTGGTCCCCTAAACTTAAGGGCCTTAGAATTGACCTCAACTCGCAGAATCGACCCCTACAACTTCAGGTCCTCAGAATTGATCTCGACCCGTAAAATGGGTCCCTATAAATTTAGGTCCTATAAATTGATCTTGACTCATAGAATCGGTTCCCTCAACTAAGTCCTCAGAATTGACCTCGACCCAAGAATCGGTCCCTACAACCTTAGTTATTTAAAATTGAACTTGACCCGCAGAATCAGTCCCTAGAACACTAGGTCCTCAAAATTGATCTCGAGGTGCAAAATCAGTCCCTACATCTTTAGGTCCTCAGAATTAACTTCGACTCGCAAAATAGTTCCTCACAACTTTAGATCCTCATAATCGACCTCGACCAGTAGAATCGGTCCTCATAACTCTAGGTCCTCAAAATTGATCTCGACCAGCAGAAATGATCCCCATAACTTTAGGTCCTTAGAATTAGCCTCAATTCGTGATGTCGGTCCCCTCAACTTTAGGTCTTCAGAATTAACCTCGACCCATAGAATAGTTCCCTACAACATTAGGTCCTCAAAATTGACCTCGAACTGCATAATTGGTCCTCATAACTTTAGGTCTTTATAATTGACCTCAACCCATAGAATCGACCCCTACAACTTTAGGTGCTCGGGATTGACCTCAACCCGTAAAATTAATCCTCACAACTTTGAGTCCGCAGAATTGATCTCGACCCGTAGAATATGTTACTATAACTTTAGGTCCTCAAAATTAACCTCGATCTACAGAATCACTCCCTAAAACTTTAAGTCCTCAAAATTGACCTCGACCCACAGAATCGGTCCCTACAACATTAGGTCCTCAGATTTGACCTCGACCCAAAGAATCGGTCCCTATGACTTTAGATCCTTATGATCAATCTCCACCCTCAGTATCGATCCTCATAATTTTAGGTCCTCAGAATTGTCCTTGACTCACAGAATTGATTCCTATAACTTTAGGTCCTCAAAATTGACCTCGGCCCACAAAATTAGTCGTCATGACTATAGGTCCTCATAATTAACCTCGACCTGCAGAATCGGACCTTATAACTTTAGCTCCTCAAAATCCACCTTGACCCACATAATCGGTCATCACGACAATAAGTCCTTAGAATTGACATTGACCCCTGATTTGATCATCCCCATCACCACCATAGGTCCTCAGAATCAACCTCGACCCTCTAAACTGCTCACTCTTATCCCTTTTGGTCCGTAGAATTAACCTTAAACACCCCATTTCCCAAAATCAATGTAGTGTCTATTCGATCGCCTTCACTCTTTCCAAGCTCACCCATCGAGGGGATCTGTAGACACCACATTCTTCCCCCCCCCCCCAAAAAAAAAATACCCTTAGGTCCTGGAACTTCCCCCTTCATGATAAACCATAAGTCATACTCCAAGTATTGATCCGAAGGGGGCCAGTGGGCACTCTCGATCCCCATTTGACTTTTAGTTAACTTTATCGTCTGAGAAAAATCTCAATAGATCTTCGAAGGGATCTTAATCCCCTTTCAGACGGTCCATTATGTGTGCAAATCGGACTTACGGTTTGGGCGAACGACCTATTTTCCTCAAAAAACTAATTTGGAGGACAACAAACGCTTTTGAGCCTCGATTGACTCCAGTCAACTCTCCAACCTAAGTGAAGCTCTCGAATCCTCAAAGGGCTCTGAATCTCCTTTCCAATAGCCCACCATGTGCGCGAATCTACCTTATGGTACGGATAAACGATCCATTTTACTTTGAAGTGTCACCGAGAATTTATGGTCCCTATTTGACCCTAGCCACCTCTCCAAATTGATCGAAGATCTTTGGAACATAAAAGGGCCCTATATAACCTTTCAAATGGCTCATTCGTGCGTGAATTGGCCTTACGGTTCCGATGAATAATTTGTTTCCCTCTTGTCCAAAAGATTAACAAGCGCTTTCGATCCCCGTTTGACCATAGTTAATTCCTAAAACCCTAGATAGGCCCGTGGATTCTAAAAGGGCTCTTAATATCCTTTCTAACGGTTCCTCCCATGCACAATTCAGACTCACGGATTTCATTTTACGACCATTTTTTTGGAAAATTTGCAGAGGACAGCTGAATGGAAAACATATTTATATATACACACACACACTTCATGTAGTTAGTAAGGAGAAGAGTAACACATGCCCAGAGAGATCGAAAGGTAAGGACGTGTGCCTAACACCTTCCCATTTCGTAATTTAGTCCCTGAATCCTTGAACTATTAGTTTCACAAGCATCGGTATATCTTTGATGTCGTTCTCTCGAGGAGAAAATATTTCTTTTGCCTGTTTTTTGCAAAATAGGTTGGAGACTCTATCTCTATACATCATACCAATTTATGATGGCCGAAACACCCCAAGGAAGGATGCGATACCCCCACGTACATGCGTCGATCGGGGGAGGGATGGCCACATTAGGTGTCAAGACTCGTTATTAATTTAAAAAATATGGTTATCTATATGTGCTATGCATCCTTGGTCGATCCAAAAAATGTGAAAGAAGCATTCAAGGACAAGCATTGGATATCTGCCATGCAAGATGAGATGATTCAGTTTCGTAAGAACGATGTCTGGGAGATAGTCCCCCGACCTAGCGAGTCTAAGGTGATAGATACCAAGCGAGTTTATATGAATAAGATGGGTAATAATGGTACCATATTTCACAATAATTCTAGGTAAGTCTCTTAAGGCTACAAAAATATCGAGGGTGTATACTTTGACAAGACATTCACTTATGTTACTAGGCTTGATCCTGTTCTCTTACTATGCGTCATAGCATGTCATCTGGGCTTCAAGTTATATTAGATGAATGTCAAGAGTTCATTTCTTAATGTTATTCTACAGGAGGAGGTTAAATTGGAACACACAAAAGGATTTGAATACCTTAAGTACCCAGGACACGTCTATTATCTTAAGAAGACCTTGTATGGTTTAAAGCAAGCACCCTGTGCTTGGTATGAGAGGATCACTTCCTATCTCTTTGCTCATGGCTTCAATAGAGGGGGAGTGGATAAGACGTTGTTTGTGAGGAGAGAGATTGGTGATATTTTGGTCACCCAAGTCTATGTGGACGACATAGTCTTTGGATCCATGTGCTCCTACCATGTTCACACCTCTGAGAAGAAAATGAAAACTGATTTTGAGGTGAGCATGGTAGGTGAGCTTATGTTCTTCCTAGGTCTCATGGTTTGTCAGCTTAAGGATGGGATATTCATTTCTCAATCCAGATATGCAAGAGATCTTGTGAACCTATGACTACATTGACAAATCTTAGCAAAGATAATTTAGGCAAGGATGTAGAGTTCACCCTTTATCGAAGCATGATAGGTATTCCCTCTACTTGACCTCTAGTCATTTCGATATCACCTTTAGTGTTGGAGTCTGTGCACGATACCAAGCGGCCCCAAAAGATTTACACTTACACGCACTTAAATGTATTATTAAATACATGCGTGGAACTCTTTCATATGTTATTTGGTATTCCTTTGATACTAATGACCGTCTATATTCCAATTCGGATACTGATTATGATGGGGATATCAATGGTTGTAAAAGCATTTCAGGTGGGTGTTTCTATTTTGGGAGTGCTCTTGTCTCTTGGTTGAGCAAGAAGAAAAACTCCATATCTTTGTCCTTGGTGGAGGTTGATTATAATGTCACCGAGAGTTATTGCACGCAACTCTTATGGATGAATCAAATATTGGAGGATTATGGTATTTCACAAGGCACGATGACTATTTCTTGTGATAATACGAGTGCGATGTGTATTGTCCGCAATCCTATTTAACATTCGCATACAAAGCACAATGGGATACGCGAGCACTTTATACGAGACCTAGTTGAGGAGAAGGTCATGTCCTTAAACTTTTTTAGCACCGATCGTCAGTTAGCCGATATATTCATGAAACCTTTAGATGCACTTCAATTTGAGGATCTTAGGAAATCTTTAGGTATTTGCACCGTTGAGTGAGTTCTAGTACTTTATCTAATACAAGATGATTTTTATGATTATATCTCATATTCATGTTTCTAGATTGTATTATCATTATATATATTTATTTATTTATTTATTTTTTATATATATATTTTTTTTAAATACAAAAAGAGTTTTGTGTTTCTGAATTTTTTTTAAAAAAAAATATACAAAATGGTTTCCGATTTTTAAAAAAAAAGTTGAAAAGGGAAAAAAGATTTTATTTTGATAAAATTTTTGAAAAATTCAGAAAGAGTTTTTTATTTTTTTGTCACCATATATGGATGAACATTTAAGATGTACGGATCTCCTATTCATTCCATATTTCCACGTGATTTTTTCGCATTGTTTTGAGACATGACGTGATTTTAGTAATGTGCTTAATAACATGTGGAGTCATTACGTTGATATTTGATGATACTTTCTACATGTTTGACTGTTATTCACCTTTAATGCAAACATGCATGAGCGTGTTTGAACATTTCACTTACTTGTCACTTGTTGAATATGATGTTCTCATCTCAATTTTGCTTTATAACGAACCAAATATAAAAAGAGATAAAGTTGTGCATGTAAGAACCATAGCCCAAGTTTAAGCTATATTTTTTGAAAAATATTGTTATATGTTAAGCAGTGGAAAGGGGCTATAAAAGATCAAAGGTCTTTATGTTAAAAGCCACCTTTTGCATGAAAGAGCCTAAAAATATTAGAGGCACATAAAAACAAAAGTGCTAAACCAATTTTTGATACATTTATGCATCGCTATATATTAGCATTAATTTATTCAAAAAATATTGAGAGTTTATTATTACATATGTGATAATTTGAGAGAGTTAAAGTCGAAGATAAATGGATTTGAACAAATAAAATGTCTTAAAAAAACATCACATAGTTTGTCATCATTGGTGTGAGAATCATTTATGTTCATGACATGTTGATTAAGTTGAGTCAATCTCACTTAAGTTCACCATTTTTACACTTGAGTTAGACTTTGAGATATTCCGTTAGCAGTACCTCAAAACTTTATGCACATATGTTATGACTATATATGTTGATTTACATATGCAAATTGTTCACACTCCAACATTCCGCATCCATGGGTCAAATATGTTAGTGTTATTCCATGGTGTGTTTTATTTGATCATTTATACCTTATCTTTAAAAGAAAAGGAAAATTTTCAAAAATAGAGGGTTGACACATGCCTTTGGGATTATCATCACCTATGATTACTTGCTTATTCTTATGATTGATATCTTACTTCTTCATGTGATGCTTTTTAATTCATGATAGTAGAAGTATAGCACCCTGCCGTGGCAGTACTTCTACAATCGCATTCAGGCCACATAGGCCGCGGAAGGTATCTCACTCAAGGCGCGGCCAGAACTCCTGTAGGGTGCGGCCCTATCCATAAGAGGTCGCGGCACCCCAGCTCAGGGTCCGCGGACCCCCTCCAACAGCTCAGCGCTGCTACTCTGTGGGCCGTACGCCCTCATCCACATCTACTACAGGCTTGGTATACGTCGCGTGCTCAGCGCACGTGACTCAACACACTTCCTCATAAATAAGGGATCACACCTGGGAGTGAAAATAGGTTTTTTCAGAGACCCGAGGCACTACAACACAGACTCTCTCTACATCACCCCAACATAAGCTTTGGAGGCCTAGAATCTACATCACAACCACCTCACGGGCTCACCGGAATCTCTAATACTATCATGTACTCTCCTTTATTCTCATACTTGTACGCCTCTATAGGCACGATTATATTGTAAAATGCAATGCACATAATGAGAAGGGAGCAACACAGTGGACGTAGGCCCATTTTAAGGGCTGAACCACTCTATATCTTGTCTACTCTCTGTTTTCATGCTTTATATATTTATTCTACACTTCATACTTGATTTGTTGGCACGATATCTACCTACGTACGATTTCTCGTATCATCAATTTGGCACCGTCTGTGGGAACGAGATACTTTAATCTTGTTTCTCTGCATATATGAGTTCTCCAAACGCCTTATTCGACCCCTGAGGGTCCTTTGGATCATCTCCTCGTGGGTCGGTAACCGGTTATTGGACTCTGCACCACATTCGCCCCCTTTAACGGGAATTTCATATTTTTGGATCTATCTTTGGATCTTCACTTAATGGCTTTGGATCTATTTTGCATACCCCTATGATATCATTCCATCTAGATAATGCTAAAAAGCATGACGGGATTTTGCCTCAAAAAGATGAATGATTATGGAGGGATTGTATCTACCCCATTTTTGTTGTCATCTACCTATGATCTAGGGTTTCCATTGAAGTTGTGCCATATTGCGCGCCGTAAGGAAATTCTCTCATCAATGGACCCTAGTAGGTTTTCTTCACGTGTTGGGGGAGAAAATACCAGCTCTTATATCGGGATCTCTCCCCTGCCCAGACAGGGGTGCGGCCTATAAGGTCGGCAGTATCTCATGCCGCGACCCCTACTTGTGCGAACCTGCCACAACAGTTCAAAATCATCGTGGGAGGGATTTGAGTGGACTTTGGATCGACCTTGGTGAATAACACTGAAAGGCTGCGGCAGTGCACTTATGTGCCATACTGGCCGCGGCCTCAGCAGCATAATCATGGAGAAATTCAAACCCTCCTTCCTGATACTTCTGTGATCACTCACCTCTGTTAAGTTTTGTCTCAGATTCTGTATACTTTATAAAGACTAACAAAGGCAGAGATGGAAGGATAATCTAGCCGGAGTGCAGAAGTCAGGGATGAGATTGTGCAACTATACAATCACCTTAATCACCTCTATGACAGCCACGCCTCACTTCAGACCCAGGTCAATTTTCTAACTCAGGGGGTGCTAATGCTGGAGGTTGCGGCATCTAAAAACATAGGCGCGGAAGTGGAGGAAACAACAAAGCCAACCTTGCCTGCCACGGTAGTAAACGAGACCACGGGATCAACTGTCGGAGGTCAAAAAAGGCAGAAAAAGTCGGGTGTCTATACTCAGTTGAGCCTCCCGATTGAAGAGATCTTCGAGTTCATCAAAGGGGACAAGATTTTGAGGTGGCCAGAGAAATTGAGAGCTCCACCCCACAAGAGGAACAAAGCTACCTGGTGCAGATTCCATCACCATGGCCACGACACAGAGCAATGCTATGCTCTGAAGGATGAAGTTGAAAGGCTAATCGGGCAAGGAATGCTGCAGCGATTCCTGAAGAATGCATAAGGGATTCATCCAGATCTAGCAGAGGCTGCATACCGCATCTCATCCTTAGTCTTTCTAATTTCAACTATTTCTGTTTATGTTTTATGAAGCTCACTGTAGCCTTAATACTCGAGACTTTATATTTTGTTAACAAAGTCATTAGCTGCAGCATACATATATAAATATATGAACTAGCAAGTTTAGCTATATCGGATATTTCTCTTGGTTTCATAACCTGCTACCTCACAAAAAGTCTTGTTGTCTCAATCATATTTCAGAGGAAATATAGCAAAATTATCTCGAAGGATTATTCTACTCCGGGATGCGCTTATGGATGGGATACGACCTTCATTAGCTCAGAAGCTCCCCTCGTAATGTGCAACTACATCTTATCATATGATGACCACATTCGCAGAAGCATCTGAGGATTCAAGGAGCTTTTATCAGCCATCAGGGACTACAACGCCAATTCTCTACTCTCGGAGTGCGACATTAGCCACGGGGGCTTATAACGCCAATTGCTTAGCTTTTGGGACTCGTCATCGAGCCAGGAGGCTTACAACATCTAGCCAGGGATGGATTTATATATATTATTAACTGTGGGTGGATTAATAACATAACCCGACCTGGAGAGGCTTGATAGTGTCTCGCATATTAGCTGTGGGTGGCTTAATAACATAACCCAGCCTGGAGAGGCTTGATAGTGTCTCGCATATTAGCTGTGGGTGGCTTAACAACATAACCCAGCCTGGAGAGGCTTGATAGTGTCTCGCATATTAGCTGTGGGTGGCTTAACAACATAACCCAGCCTGGAGAGGCTTGATAGTGTCTCGCATATTAGCTGTGGGTGGCTTAATAACATAACCCAGCCTGGAGAGGCTTGATAATGTCTCGCATATTAGCTGTGGGTGGCTTAACGACATAACCCAGCCTAGAGAGGCTTGATAGTGTCTCGCATATTAGCTGTGGGTGGCTTAATAACATAACCCAGCCTGGAGAGGCTTGATAGTGTCCCAAGATCGACTAAAGTAAAGCCATGAAAGACAATCGAAGCGGCTATAGAAGGCTCTGTTACTATGATCATGAAGCATGTCAAACCTACAGAAGGATGGCCTCGATTTCCCAAGGGCAAGGTTCTACAGCCTCATTATCTTGTCATCAGTCAAGTAGATGTCGCGGCATTCCCATCCGCCGCTGCCCTAGAACTGGATGGCAACCTTCCACAGTTGAATGGAAAAGGCGACTGAGAGTCGCTGAAGTGGACTCGAATTCAGAATATTTTCCCTCGTTCAAAATTACCGCGGCATCGATCTATTCATTATTTGTACATGGTAAACGGAGATAACCAAAGGGTCCGCGACTTCTACGAAAAATTGAAGAAATTAAGCCGCAGCCCCAAAACCATACTTCATTGGCACTGTGGCTTGGGGGATCACAGCCCTACAGTGAGGTACAGGGGAAAAACAAAAAAGGGCCAAAGTGACAAGGACACCGCGAATGATTAATAAGAGCAAGATTGCATCGAATTATACTATGCTGCCGCGGACCTAGCTACAAGTCCTACAAGTTCATTCAATACAGAAAGCAAGTTGCAAATATGAGGCAGTAACGTCCAACCATTCGTTATAGCGGGCAATGTAAGACATGCAATATTGAAAAGCAAGGAATAATAAAGTAGGCAATCAGTGATAAAAATATGGTCGCAGCCTTTGTATTAATAGTCAGATTACAAAATGGAGGCCGCAGCCACAACGGAAATCTAAGATTACAGTGCAATAGAAATTGAGAATTTAAGAGGCCGCGTCATCATCATCGTCAGCCTCTTCTCCGCCCGCGGCAGTCTCTGTCTCCCCGTCCTCAGCCGCTGCCTCTGCCTCTGCTTGGGCTATCAGCCTTGCTCTCTCTTCAGCCGCGGCCTTCAGCTCAGCAATACACTCCTGATGTTCTGCATCACTTAATTTCCAAGCGAGGACAGTCTCCTTGGCATCAGGGAAGTTCTCAATAATTCTCTGCCGCAACTCCTGGTAGCCGCGGAGGTATGCCCTGTTATTGGTGAGGAAGAAATCCTTGGAGCCTTTGAATGACTCCACGACATGATCTATGGCCAGCTGGAGGGCGTCGCCATGATCAACTTCCATCTTTTGTATGGCCGCGACGTGGGCTTCATCCTTTTGCGCAGACTAGGCTTATAGCTCTTGATATTTCTGCTAGAGGAGGGCGAGCTTGGAATTTACAATCTCTACAACACGGGCGGCTTCGGCTGTTTGGGCCTGTGAGGATTTCAGAGATTCCGCGGCTTGATTGAAGTTATCCTCTTCCTCTCTGGCCTTGGTGGCCTTCTCCAAGTCCATATGGGCTGCCTGGAGGGCCGCGGCAGCAGACTCTTTCCCTGCCTTAAAAGAAGAGGCCTGTGCAGACTGCAGGTCCGCGGCATGAGCACTCTTCTCAGCCTCTTTCAGCCTCTACAAAGCCTCATATTTCCTCTTCTGGACCACAATGACATTGGCGGCCTGTATGAAATAAAGGACGTTAGCAAAAGTACAGAAAAATATGAGATGCAAAGATTAAATGATTAGTACGTACCCTCAGAAGGCTGTGGAGGCCACAGTCCTCCAGATCTTTGTGGTCCTCCCCAACCAGCCTGTCGAGGTCCGTGGCATCCAAGGGTCGCTTCATTCTCCGCGCAGCCTTTGCAGTAGTGTCCCAAGAGGAGTTTGGGTCAGGCTACCTTAATTGAGGCCTTGGCCTACCGTCTGGACCGGACTCTCCACGGAATTGGGGAGGTGGCAAATTCGCGTTAACCACCACTACAGTTGGCGACGGAGGAGAGGACGATTGAAAGGGGACTTCAGCTGACATCAGGCCAGCTGCGGCCAAATTTTCACCTATATCATCATCAAAGTGTTCATGATGCGCGGGGTTTTCATCATTAACCACCGGATCCGCGATAGGATCAGTGGCCTTATCTCCAGACTGATCCGCGGCAGGATCAGTGGCCTTATCTCCAGTGGGGGCTGCGGCAGGTACCTTAGCTCTGGACCTCTTCCTTTTTCTGCTTCGCACAGTGTTATTCAGGACGACCGCGTCCTCATCCATCTCTTCCAGCTACGCAGCCAGCAGCTCCCTATCAACTTCTTCACCTGAAAAGGAATAGCATGAGTTCAACAAGTTCAAGAAAATAAAATGACCGTAGAATAAAAATAATGGCACAGTTAATTACCCTCTGCGCCCATCTGTTGAGGAATTGATTTGTTTGGGAAGAATCCCGCCTCAAATATAGTTGCCGACGTTACAAGTATGCTAAACTTCTTATGCTCAGCAGGAACTTCCGCGGCCTCAGCAACTCTTTTTTCCTGCCTCGCGTTCAAGTGCAGATTGTCAAGGGCTGCAGAAAGAAAAGACAATTCAAGTTAGTGGAAGTTACATGAAATTAAAGGACGCGGCTATAATCTTATACCTAGTTTTGAGGGTGAACCCCGCTGCCGCGGCATTTTATATGATCTCTCTCTCTCGTTCTCCTCGGGGTGCATCTCCCAGTCTTCACCGGAGATGTAAAAATATTTCCCCTTCCAGTTTTTCACACTGGTCGGTCTCCCAGTGTAAAGGGTCTCGTCCCTGCCGCGGCTAGAAAAATAGTAGTAGCCCACGAACTTTACAAAGTTTTCCTTTGGGCGGTAGAAATGAAAGAACTCCGCGGGAGTAATGTCCTTTTTGAACAGCTTCTCCCAAAGGACAACTGCAGCAAGAACAACTCTCCAACCGTTGGGATCTAACTGAGCTGGGGTCAGTTTTATTGTCTGGAAAATGCGACAAATGGGAACAGGAACAGGCAGCCGCAGCCCATAGATGAAGGCGTGCAAAGGGAAGCAAATTCTATCGTCGGATAGAACCGTGCACGGTCTCTGGTTCGCGGCAGGGGCTGAGCATGTCAAATTTTTTGGAAATTCGAAAGCCTCAGCAACCTGCTCAACCTAATCTTGGGTCATCGAGCTGCGGATATCAAGTGCAGCCAATGGTCTCTCAGCCCTCCCAGATATGCCTCCTGGGTTATTTCTAGCAGCCGCGGCATTGTCTCCTACACCCATTGGATGTGTACTTGAGTTGGCTTCCTCTTTCATCGGCTGAGATTGGCAATCCTTCCCAGATGCAGAGTCCGCGGAGTCTGAGTCAATTATCACGCAGTTCGGGCAATCTTTCAGTTTGTAGGGCCCAACTGATCTCAGAGGGGGCACGGAAGTAAGCTCGGGGGGAGAGGTCCCAAAATGCTTTGCCCAAAAGCCTCTCAGGAACTCATCTGGGTCAAAGCTCATATGGCTGCAGCAGTACCTGAAAAGCAGAGTTCGCAGTTAGGCGCCGCAGCCAGTATGACTTGTAAGACTTCAAGAAGCCGCAGAAGGGTATTTTTAAGTATCAAAAGTTTGTAGTTACGTCCCTAATACAGTTATATTAATTGGCGAACTCTATTGCTTCTGGGACTGTACGGTCCCAACTAGCCGCAGCCACATCCATATTTGTTGAACATGCGCTGCCACGGAAATAAGATAGAATTGCTTTACAGCATTCCCGACCGCAACCATTCCTAATTCTTCAGACAATTCGATATGCTCTAGTAGCAACTACAGTTATTTTACATGGATGTCTTGGGTTCATGAAAGTTTCAAGTCTGTTTTGAGATGACCAAGGGGGTGATTTGATGCCGCGGATGATGGCTTGAGGGACCGCGGCCATTTAGCATGGTTTGACGCAGAATTGCAAGTTCAGACGATTACTATAATCCTATCATGCCGCGGCATCTATCCTAAACATTTGACTATCCAATTTTTAACCATTCTAAGATCAAATTCATAGAACGTGGAGGGTTCAACTATGAACATCAAGAACAGTGATATGTATTTCATATGCAGCATATGTGGGAAAAAGCAAAACGAACAAATAAAACCCTAGATCTCTAGCAAATGAACCAGGAAAGGCATAAAAAGGGAAGAAAATTGTAAGTAGTGGTTGAAAAATCACCTGGGAATGAAGAGAATCGCGAAGATAAGCTACAGACCACCTTGAACTTCCACACACCGCCTCGGAGGGTCGCCGGAATATGCAAGAAGAAATGTGCAGAGTTTCGCTCTCAATTTTCTCTCAAAAGTTTTGGAAACGTAATGAAGTCCACGACCAGAAACAATTTACATAAGGGAGCCAGAAACAATTTATATAATCGCTTTGAAAGCACCGCGGCACCTAGTCTACTTAGCCGTAGTCCCAATATATCTCCCTTGGCACTACGTCTTGGGGGCTTATTGATAGTACAAGTATAGCACCCTGCCGTGGCAATACTTCTACAATCGCATTCAGGCCACATAGGCCGCGGAAGGTATCTCACTCAAGGTGTGGCCAGAACTCCTGTAGGGTGCGGCCCTCTCCATAAGAGGCCGCGGCACCCCAGCTCAGGGTCCACGGACCCCCTCCAACAGCTCAGCGCTGCTACTCTGTGGGCCGCACGCCCTCATCCACATCTACTGCAGGCTTGGTATACGTCACGTGCTCAGGGCACGTGACTCAACACACTTCCTCATAAATAAGGGATCACACCTGGGAGTGAAAAGAGGTTTTTTCAGAGACCCGAGGCACTACAACACAGACTCTCTCTACATCACCCCAACATAAGCTTTGGAGGCCTAGAATCTACATCACAGCCACCTCACGGGCTCACCGGAATCTCTAATACTATCATGTACTCTCCTTTATTCTCATACTTGTACGCCTCTATAGGCACGATTATATTGTACAATGCAATGCACATAATGAGAAGGAAGCAACACAGTGGACGTAGGCCCATTTTAAGGGCCGAACCACTCTATATCTTGTCTACTCTCTGTTTGCATGCTTTATATATTTATTCTACACTTCATACTTGATTTGTTGGCACGAGATCTACCTATGTACGATTTCTCGTATCATCAATTCGTGTTAAGTTTCTATTCCTATGTCTATTATGGATAAAAAGGGGGAGAACAAATTAGGGAGGAGTTTTTTATTTTTTGTTTAAAACTCAATATGTTCACAGTTTCCCTTTATTTAATGTGAGTAGGCTTCTTCTACATTGATGATGCATTCAGGAACTACACCGAGTGAAGACAAAGTAGCCCAGGAAAATAAAAAGCTGAGATTGAAGATAAAATTTCTTTTATGTTATTCTGTTTCTAGGGTTTAAGAGGGCATTAAGAATCATTGTCATAGAGGGGTCTTTATTGTAATCTGGGTTTCGATTTTGTTTTATATCAAAATATCCAAAGGGGGAGATTTGCAAGAGAAAATATTTATATTGCTTAGGCTTTATTTTTATTTTGGGGTATCCCATAACACACTGACTTGTCAAATCAAACTCCAACATCTCCAAGATTGAAGACACTTCTAGATTTAAAGAAGGTAAACAATTTTAGGTGTTCATAGATTTTTGAAGTCATATTCGGGATGTATTTTTTATAAAATCGAGGCAACTTTTCGATAGGATTTATAAATAATAATTTGTTTTTTTGGCCTTATCCGAATGAAAATGTGATTGTATTAGAAGTCCCTTCTAAAGGATTTTAAACAAGCTTGTCACTTCTTGGAAAAACATTCTCGCTAGAAGCTCATTTGATGCTGGCTTCAAACGACATTTCCTTTTTTTAGAACAATTATGCATCTCGTTCTAATGAAATCATGTTTTTGTTTGAACGACCTGAATTTTTTTCAAATGAGTTGTGCCGCCTTAATTTTTGTCAGAATTATAAATACCAATTTTGAAATCCTTTTTCATGGAACTTTGGAAAAAGCACAAACAACATATCCGTCCCAATTTTTTTTTATATTTTGTTTCACAAAACACATTTTAATTCACAATCTTTACATCCCCCATATGATTTGTGAATATTTCAGAAATCTATAGTTTCAATAACTTTCATACACTTTGTGGAGAGTAATCTCTATGGATGACCTATGAACCAAGGGTTCACTATTGAAGAAGGAAAAAGGTTGATCGATCGATACCGAGAGTAGATTGCTGCCTATGGATGACTTTAGACTGAATCATATTTTATTGGAAGTTTTGAATACTATACGTGTCTAACTTAGCGTAACTAAGTGTTTTGTAAGTCAATAATCTGTCAAAACTTATGATGGTGTTGAATAAAGGTTTGTCCCTTTTTAGGGATTTTTCCCCAATTACTATGTCGACTACATGCGTAGTTTAATTATTGTGATTGGAACACTTATTATATGCAAACCTAATTTAATCGAAGAAAAAATTTGGTAAAAATTGGATTTGTATGTTGCGAATTAATTATATAAATCAATCCATTAGATCACGCACACTCTCAAAGAGAAATCAGTTCCAAAGAGAAACTTCGATCCCCCATTGACTGGGCGTCCATTGTCTACTTAGTTTCTTGCTTTTTTGGTGCAGTCCCTACCTTTCACTTTGAATTTCCCTTTTTATTTAGAAGGTACGAGTCCCTTTGTTCTCTAAAGCTTTTTTGGGTTTTCTTCCATCGTTTTTTGGTGTTTCCGTGCTTTGTGTTAAATAACTTTGTTATTGGATTTAGTTTTTTGGATATTTGATTGAAGATTTGAACTTTTAGATGGCCATTGAGTTGGTAGATTTAGGAGTTAAATTTTTTTAGGTTTTCTCTCTTTCGCCACTTCTCCTCCTTCTATTTAGCCCTCAACTCCATTTTCTGGCAAAAAGGCTTGTTTATTATCTTGATGAGATACCCTCCTCACATCTAATGTTTGTTTAAAATATTACCTGAGTTGGAATCCACCCGCCCATGTATTAGTGCCGGGAGGTTTCCACGACCTCAGTAAGTGGTCCGACTGAAGGACGATTTGAGGCATTCTAAATACTCAACCCAAGCAGCATCTTCTAGGGATTCAGCTTCATTGCTCACAGAACCTCCCTTTGTTACCCTCAATATTGATGATCAAGGTATAAGTAGTTCAATGTTCCTTAAGTAGGTGTTGATTTAGAAAATAAAGAATCAATCTCTACCGTAAATCTGGAGTCCTCCTCTGAGGGGAGGTTAGGTCAGATAGGGTTGATGATGTTAGGTCCGAGAGTGTGGGATCATTCCTCCATGTTTCCCCTATAGACGAGACTCTTCATGAGGGGACATATCACAAGGATAATGATACTAAGAATTCTTTGCATTCCTATGATTCGTTTATCACTGATGTAACGTGGTATGTTAACGGCATTCTTGAGGATGAGCTAGATCATCCTAGGGAGAAATACAACATTCCCACTAGTATACAGACTAGGCTCCCCAGTAGTAAAGAGAAAGTATATGATAATTCAAACTCTGATGAGATATGTCTTCCTATATAGGCCCTCCAAGTCAGACTCAGGTCGCCCCTCCACCCCATCATCAGGTCTATCCTTAGTGATATGGCGTTACATAAACCAAACTTACTCCAAACGCCTATAGGACTATTCTGAGAGCAATGATGTTTTGTAAAACTGTGACTAGAATTGATCTCATAGGATACAATTTCAGGTACATCCGCGGGCTAAAGGGCAATGCTAAAGCCCTTGGTTATTACCATTTTTCTCTAGAAAGTGCCACCTAAGGATGGTGAAGGTTGTTCAAAATAGTAATCATAGCTAGAAGGTTCAATGTGTTTTCACTAAAGGTAAATGGGAGTTTAAGAGTTATGAACTGGATAGATCGTATAAGATTCCTCGTGAATGGAACAAACCAAAAAAATAAGTAAAATTTTAAGTTGTTATGTAACTTATCTTATTTATACATATTATATTCTGATGGTATCCCCTTTATTTATTTTAGTAAAGAAGACCCCATGATTACCCTCTTCTGTGAGGGATTTAATAGAATTATATTGTGTGAAGAAGCCCCCCAAATTTGAAGATTTATTCTTTGTCGAGAAGTTCATCTCTGTTGAATACCACACTCCTCTAGGCGGAGTTCCCTTTGTAGAGGTAGTTGTTCCCCTGGACGAGTACATTATATTGGAGACCAACTTAGGAATTGCAACTGATTAGAGGATAAGGTCGAAATTGATATGAGTATCAATGCCTTCTATTTTTGGCTTACCCTTATCTATTTTTTCGTAGATTGCTAATCTTTTTGTTCGTCCAGCTCTATCTCTATCCAGTTTTGAGCTTACTTTGGGAATGGCTCCTAGGCACATCGATCGAAAAGCCACAGAGCTTCCTCCTCGAAAAAAGATAACGGAAAAGAAGAATAAGCCAGATGCCGACAAGAAGAGGGTTGAGGTAGAGAAAAAGAAGGCCAAAGAAGAAAAGAGCCAAACCGAGTAAAATTTTTGGAAAATAACTGATGAGGCTACTGTTGCCTTAGAAAAGTCCATTGGAAAGGCCCTCATATATTTCTGGGTACCTTATATGGGTGATAAATGTCCTCTTTCACTCCTTGTCAGTCAAAATATCCCTAAGGTTCCCAGGACTACATAATCTAGTCAACTTCATTGATTGGTTCGAGGGTAGGGATTTGCTTCTCATTATGGAGACGTTGAAGAATTTAAGTTCAACATGACGCACATGATTTCTTTTGATGAGTTAAAGGTTGGTCCCAAATCCATTTTTCATCATGTTAATAATGTCACTGATCTCTTGGGATATCATAGCTATAGTAAGGACTTTGAGTTTTTGAGAGGGTATGACCCGACTGGCTGTGAAAATTAATTCAGCATAAACTTTATGTGGTAAGTTTTTTCCTAATGCTCTTTCATTTTATACTGTTAGTTATACAATACTAGACCTAGTTATTTTTGTAGATAAATTTCTACAGTATCCACAGTACTAAGAGAGAAAGCTGTGAGTAATAACTATGCTTACTAAGAGCCGACAGACGAGCATAAGAAGTTTAAGGCTATCTTAGAGTAGACTTTTGAGGAACTTAAGAAAGTAGGTGAGGAATGTTAGGTGCGCGATGACCAATTGATGGCCAAAATAATGGCTCTCTGCTCGGCTGAAAAAGAGAATGCCAAGCTTTATGATAAGGCGATCACAGATGATGCTAAGTTGAAGAGCATGGAGGAAGCTTTAAATAAAGGTAAGGAACACCAGTATACATAAAAAAGGGCTTTGGAGGTGGTTACTCAGATAAATACATAGATTTCTCAAGATATTGAAAAGGCAAAATAGGATCTGGCTACCACTGAATAAGTGGGTATGACCAAGTATAAATCCTTGGCTAATTACAATGTCGACTATGTGGACTTCTCCATGGATGTGTATGAGGAGCTAAACAAAAGAGTAATGACCCATTACCCTGATATTATCGATGTAGTGAGAATATGGCAAGGTGATGATGATGAAGCTACCGCCCTAGCATCCGAGCAAATGATGGCCATAGATGAGCCTGCTTGATAGAACGTGATTGTGCCTTCTAATTTGAACCCTCCTTCTGGTAGCAACAGTGAGAAGACTTTTACAGACTAATCCTTTTGTGAATATTTTTTTGTTATTTTTTTTTGTTTTAACTTGTAATGTAAAACATGAACTTTTTATTTATTTTGTATGAATTTTCTTTATAATGACATGATTACTAATCACATAATCCTTTTTGTTTAATTTATCATATATTGATCACAGCTTGATTTCGGTATTTGTTCAGATACAAAATAGCTCATTTTCATACTATGACCATTTTCCTGTTGACTCTTAATAATTTTTAGTGTGGACTAACCTGAATTGTCCGGAGTTGGGTTCTACTTGGGTTTTGGTTAATTTCTAAGAAAATTACTCATCAAAACTAGATACCTTAATCAATTCCAAAGTTTTAAGGGTGGTTGTCCTTGTGTCGGATTATGGTCAGATCTCAATCGCCCATAAAGCGGAGAGTCCTTTTACTTTGGTGGGGGTCCTTCTTGTTCACAATCTATTGTAGGATAAGATCATACATGAAGTTTGTCTTCTTGTTTGTTCAACAAAGTTGTACAAAAAGTTTGACCTCTCTTTCTTGACTTATTTATCATCTCCTGTATTAGACTCCTGCTTCCAACACATAGTTGGCTAACTTCTAGCGTAGCTTCCTTTCTTCTCTTGGGTCAGATGGCACAACACCGATCTCAATGTAATACTATATTGGGTCTATCCATGATGGTTCCAGGTTTAATTTCATGATGTTATCCGCTTCTTCGTATGTGATGCGACGTGTAAATTTTCCACTAGTGTTGTTTTACGTAATTCTATGCTTGTAGTTTATGCTAAACATGCCAGTGCATCTGCTCTAGCATTTTTTACTCTTTGTATTCTCAGCATTTTAACCCTTAGAGATTTTTTCAGGCATCATTTTTTCTTGGCTAAGTACTTAACCATGGACCCTTCTTTGGCTTCGTATTCTCTGAGCAATTGGTTGACTACCAATTAAGAGTCACTGTGTGCTAAAATTTACTTGGCTCCTAGTGGCATGACTAATTTGAAGCCAACAATGAGTGCTTCGTATTCAGCCTCATTATTGGAGGCCTCAAATTGGAATATTAGCGCATATTCTACATCTATCGCGTTTGGTGTGTCAATGATAAGGCTTTCTCCACTGCTCATGGTGCAAAGATAATCCACGTACAAATAGTTCTCAGATTGGTATTTCTTATTCAAATTATCCTATAATCAATTATCCATGTTTGAATAACTTTATAAGTTGTTCTTGGTCATGCGCAAAATCCTCTCAGCTGGTTGAAGATTTTGGAACATCCTTATTGGAATTTGACATTGGAATTGTTGAGCTCTCTCCTAGGGTGGTTGTGACACCCTGCCTAATTAACCCTGGGTGATCAGTTCTAAATTAAGTTAGAACAGGTTTCTCAGTTGGTTCATTCTTAGCATCACTGTCGCCTTTTTAATTACTAACCACCTAAGTGAGAAAATTAGACCGGTGCCAAGTTTTATCTTTCATTAACTTAAATGAAAATCTCCTGTGGAAATAAAATATCACAATAATCACAATTAATTAAATGACCGAATAAACCATCGGCCCAAACTCCAACAAATATAAAATAAAGACAAGTAATCAATCTCAACAAGTCTGACAAAAATTGAATGAACTGTGAGCGACATGCTCAATTAACTAATAAGGAGTCTCTATACTAGGAATGAAAGAATTAGGCGTCTATCAAACTCCCGCAACATCCACATATGCTGCAGCAACGGTCCCCTGGAATTTGAGTCAAGCCTGGTGTCCCTATGCCTGGACACCTAAAAGGTTTTAAAAAAATTTCATAGCAGGGTTCGTACCCAAAAACATTTGAAAAACATTTAGCAATTGATTAACTTGCAGTAATAAGTAAATATGCATGATCTCCATATTTTAGTTAGTGTCGCACTCCCTTGAGGACATCCTCACCCCTCCTCTAATGTGCACTACTAACGCCTTAATTGAATTTACCTAGTTCTTTATCTCATGACTAGATAAATTATATAACCCCTTGTAAACACCCTACTCTAACCGAGTATGCCTTAATTATGATTTTTAATATATTATCAACATCAACTTAATTAAATCATTTCCCTTTTTAATTTCATATAACTTCCACATCTGCTATACATATAATACAACTCATGCTTTGTATTAATTATCCCGTATATAATTATTTACCTAATTATATACTTAGTCACATTACAGTATTCACAAACATACTGAAATAACATTTAATAATAGTATTTCCCCCCTGAGTAAAGTCTCATCGGGAATAAATTCTCTAAAGTGCTATCCCACTATGTGTATTCACATAACCCAGTTACCCCAAGTCAGAATCGCTCACTAACTTGGTTAATACATTCATGTTTGAGGCGGTCATATTCCTTCCCTGAAAGTGAGATGCCCCTCACCCATATAATGGATGCTATGACCTGGGAATATATTCACCCTACTCCTCAAGCTAGGGGATTCATCCACTACGCGCAACCTCCCCTATAGCACTAGAGTATATAATAATAATATCTATCCACTGATATTAATGCACACACCATATATATACTATCACACACTGTATATATATATATAAAATATCTCGGCTACACCGTGTACTAAGTCCATGACACAATCCTATTCCATTTTATTATGAGTTTATGGCCCAACTCTAATTATAAATTAATTTCTTTTGGTATCGCCCCAACCAATATATTCAGACTAACTATCGTGGACCGAAATAACATCACCCGAGTCTAAATCCCCGACTCTAAATTATTTAGCCTTCACCTAAATAAAATTTACATCTCGGTATCGCTCAACCAATATTCTCAGACTTTTCCACTCAATCCGTATTTAATAATTTTGAATTAAAATTCCCAAAATTTAACTCAAGTGTGTCACACCAAATTTCCTCCAAACCCCAATTAATTTAATCATGATGTGCCAAACAAGGTCTCCCTCAAATCCTAATTAATTTTATTCATAATTAATTAGATTTAAACTCATGTATTAATTTCTCGATACTTAAAACATGAAAGATTATATAATAAACTTTTATATACATAACTCGGCGAAGCTGTCAAAATTTTCGGGCCATCGATCGATCGATGGTCCACCTTCGATCGATCGATCGATCGATCAGGTCGTCGTCTTCCCCAAGTTGGCTGTTTCAGCCATGGATGAATACCTCCAAACCCTAACTTCTTCTATACTGAAAACCAAGCATTCCCATCGACAATAGACACTAAAAACCTTATGAGGAATCTCCATAAAGTCCAAAAACATCAATTAATTCACTTCCTCTACTGTTTTCACAAGTTTGGGGTAAAATCCAATTTAATCTTTTAATCCATTTAAACATCAATTATGTATCCCCAATTCATTTCTAATTCATCTCGGTTTACACATCTTACCAGATACAAATACACAACTCATATTATACATGAATTTCTACTCGAATTAGAAATCAGATTCATGGTTTGCAAAACCCCATGTTTATACCCTTTAAATCCCAAAAATAATTTCTTTGATTACACACATCACATGAATATGCATTGAAATACAATTTAAATGCTATAGAAAATTAACCACTTGCCTTAGGTTTCGTAGAGTCTGATTTTAGAGTTGAATGCCCAAGGTTGAAGATGACTCTTTTTGGCTCTCCTGTGATCCCCAAGTTTGCCTTTAACTTCTATTAGGGTTTCTTAACCCACTAAGTCTTTTTTCTAAACTCACATCATCAGTTCCCTTATTTCTTATAATTGTTTAATTAGCCTTAATCCCGTTTTTTGCCTAATGGGCCAAGCCCAAGTGACCCAAATGCCCCCGTGTGGGCCCGGCTATGCCTAAAAACGTTCTGTGACCCGTTTACTACCCCCGGGTACACTTTTCCAACTATCTCAGCCCATTCGGACTCAACCATACACTCAGAATTGGCATCCGAATTAACTTATAAAAATTCTTATTTCACACCCAAATTAGTCTACACCGACTCCCGACTGAAATAAGTACATATCCCATCATTAATACCCGAAATGATGTAAATACATTATTACTACTCACTTAGTAAATAAATTTCCCTAAATATTAACCATTCACTCCCCGATTAATATTTAAATATAAATTGCCATAATTAATTCAATTAAAATTACAACACACAAGTAATTTTGAGTTCACGAATTAATTAAATATTAAATGCATAAAAATATGGGGTGTTACAGTGGTCTTCTCATTCCTTTTGACCTCTAAGATCTCTTTCGAAGAAGGCTGCCCAGTTTTATCCACGACTGATCTCTCTTTCATAAAAGTTTATTTTGCCACGAGTCTTGAGATTTCTCCCGATGGAGTCTGCTCAGAAGGTTTCTCTTCATATGTGAATTCAGCAATAAAGTCTCCTATGGCTTGGCCTTAGCTATTTTGGACTCATACTAGATGTCATATTCTCCAAATTCTAGTTCCCAAGCCATTAATCATCCTGACATTCCAGGTTCATAAAGGATCTAACATAAAGGTAGATCTATATAGACAATGATAGTATAGGCCTGAAAGTACGACTTCAATCTTCTCGAAGCTTCGGCTAGTGCGAGGGATAATTTATCCAACCTGGGGTACCGAATCTCTCCTCCTTGTTATTCTTTGCTGGTATAATATACGGGCCTTTATATCCCTTCCTCCTGTCTCACTAAAGCTGAGCAAGTAGCAGATTATGATACATCCAAGTAGAGTTTTTCCTCAAAGATTGGTCTTGAAAAGAGAGGTGGAGACCCTAAATATCATTTTAATTCGGGTAACGTAGTTTAACACTCGTCATTACATTCAAAAGTTTTTCTTAAGAGTTTAAATAACGGGAGACATTTATCTGTGTGTCTAAAGATGAACCTGTTGATCCCAGCAACACGTCATGTCAATATCTGCACCTCTTTCTTTATCGTCTGGGACTGCATGTTAATCAAGGCCTGGATCTTTTTTATATTTGCCTTAATACCTATTTAGTTGATGATGAAACCCAATAACATTCCTTCTTTCACCCTGAATACACACTTGGTTGGATTAAGCTCCATCTGATACTTTTTTAACTAGTAAAAGATTTGTTGTAAGTCCTTCATGTGATCGGTCTTAGTTTTACTCTCAGTGATAATATTATCAAAATACACTTCCGTATCCTCCCCAATTTGATTATTGAACACCTTGTTCACCATCCTCAATAAAGTTTCTCTGGAAATATTTAGATCGAAGGGCATGACGTCGTAGAAGTAGGTGCCTTTGCTGGTGATGACGGACATTTTCTCTCTATGTAATGGCTTTATTCTGATTTGTTGGTATCCAAAATAAGCACTCATAAAACTGAGCATATTGTGACCCGGAGTGGCATCAACTAACTGGTTTATTCTAGGCAAGGGATACTGATCCTTGGGATGTGTTTTCTTCAAGTCAATGAAGTCTACACTCATCCTCCACTTATTTTTCTTTTTGCACACCATTACCGTATTGAAGAACCATTCAGGATATTTGACATCCTCTATGAAGTTGGCCTTTTGTAGCTTTTGAAACTCCTTATGGACTACTATGTTCTTCTTGGCATAAAAAACTCACCTTTTTCCTTGAGCGGCTTTGAACCTTCCCCTATACTTAACTCATGGCACATGAATTTTATGTCGATCCCGGGCATGTCTTCATAGCTCTAGGAAAACACGCTCTTAGTTTATCGAAGGAATTCGAGCAAACTTTTCTTCAGCTCTGGGCTTAAGGATGACCCGATGTGAATATTTTTTTGAGGTGTTATTAATTGAGTAAAACAGTTTCAATTTTTTCGACTACCTATCCCTTGACCAACTTCTCCTCTCCACTGGATCAATCGTCTCAGTCTGGTAAGTGGTGGTCATCTTTTTTAGTAACATTCACGAGCCTCTACTCAGTTTCCCTTGATCATTCCTACCGCATAGTATCTTGGGAACTTCAAGCACTAGGGGATTGTGGAGGGCATTGCACTGAATTTCATTATTCTCACATCTTCCCAAAATGATGTTATAAGTCGAAATAACATTTTTCTTTAGGAAAAAAGAGGACATTTTTTGTTTGACTTGTCGACCAAGAGCCAACTATAACCTTCAACTCAACATTTACTAAGGGTTACACCTTCTTGCTCAAAAAATCGATCAAGGGGTGGTGATAAGGCATTATATTGATGTTTCGAAGCTTAGGTTTTAGAAAACATCTATAAAATAAAACATTTGTAGAGATACCATTGTAATGAGGATTCTGGCCACTTTGCTTTCATGGACCATCATCGTGACGACTAGAGGGTAAAAAACTTCAGATAAATCATCTTTAGAAAATCCAACAATAAGGAAGTTTTTATTTACCTTTCTGGAGCGAATCTCCACATTGCGATTAGGTTGATATGCTTGATCTGAGTGCAAGATTTTGTCTTATTCAGATAAGCTTTCCTTTCAGCCAATTCATCTCCTCCTATAGAATCTCCACCATAGATGAAGTGGCATTTGAATGAGATCGTCTTAACCTCGTGGACAGTCTCCTTTGGTTTCTTTAGAAGATCCGAGTCGTCTTCTGAATCTTCATCTCGTACCTTTTTTCTCTCATTATCCCTACTATAAGGGGATTCTGATCGTCATCTGCCCTTATGCTCGTCCGAATTTTCTCAACCATCTTTGTCCATATACTTGGGCAGTTTACCCTTTCTGATGAGGCTTTCAATCTCATTCTTGAGGGCTATAAAGCTATCTGTGTTATGGCTATGGTCTTTATAAAATTCAAACTGCTTGCACTTGTCACACCGATTTGAGGGTTTATTGGGCTTCCCAGGTTAACTAAGGTCTTTACATCCTCTGATCTCCTCAAGGATGTGGTTGATACCAACAGTCAAGTAGGTGTACTCATCATACTTTTTTAGCTTCTCTATTTTCTTATCTTTCTGGTCCTTATTCCCACTAACTTTACTAGATGTGGCTTTTATACGATCTGATTCCTTAGCCACCATGACCTCCTCAGCATTCATGATCTTACCTTCTTTGGCTAAGAGTTTCTTTATATTCTTGGGTGGCTCCTTAGCCAGTGCCCAAAATAATATTCATGGTTGTAACCCACTCATCTGTGTGGTTATGGTGGTTTGCTAAATATGATCCACAACCTCAAGCTTCTCATTTTTAAAGCGAGTTATGAAATCACGTGTGCTCCCATCGGCCTTCTACCATACATTGAAAAAATAGGAGACTCTCTTGCCAGGCTTGGCCCAAAATATACGTTGCTGAAAAAGAGGTCGGTTAATTATTGAAAACTAGAGATCTGCCCTCATGGAAAGCTATTATACAACATTTGATCTCAACTAGTGGTAGTATTAGAGAATATTCGACAATCCATTTCATCCAAAATATAACAGATATTAGCAGTAACCTGGTATTATTATACGTGCTGAATGGGGTCATTTATCCATCGTATATCGGTGTAATCACTGTGGGTTTGAACTTAGCGGCGTCGGATAAATCATGATGGAGGGTACGAAGGGAGATGCTTTCATAAACTCCCTGTGAAGAGGGTTTTTAAACCTGGACATCTCCCCCAATCAATCTTCCAAGCATTGAATGGACCCATTTTAGGGTTGATCCTACGGTTCGGCCTTAACTGTAATGGATTTGACTGTTCGGCATTGTGACACCCCGCCTAATTAATCCCGGGTGATCAGTCCTAAATCAAGTTAGAACAGGTTTCTCATTTGGTCCATTCTTAGCATCACTGTCGTCTTATTTAATTACTAACCACCTAAGTGAGAAAAATAGACTGGTGCCAATTTTTATCTTTCATTATTTAAACAAACACCCATGCGGAATATAAAACTATATAACAATCACAGATAACTGAATTAATCATCCACAAGTAAAAACAATTGACTGAATAAACCAACGGTCCAAATAAGAAATCCCATAAAGACAAGAATAGACTCCCAACAAGTCTAATACAAATAAATGGAAAGTGAGCAACATGCTCGAATACTAATCATGAACTTCTACATTTAAGAATGAAGAATGAGGCATCTATCAAAACCCCGCAACATCCACATATGCTGCAGCAACGGATCCCTGGAATATAGTCAAGGCTGGCGTCCCTGTGGTTGGACACCTAAAAGGTTTTTAAAAGTTTTTATAGCAAGGGTTAGTACCCAAAACATTTGAAAAACATTTAACAAATGATTAACTTGCAGTAATAAATAAATATGCATGCTCTTCATATTTTTTTTTGTTAATATCGCACTCTCTTGAGGACTTCCTTACCCTTCCTCTATTATGCCCTACGAACGATTTAATTAAATTACCTAGTTACTCATCTCATGACTAGATAATTAACAAAGTTCCTTTATACCCACCCTACTCTAACTGAGTATGTAGTGATTATGATTTTTAAGTTATTAGTAATATCAACTTAACTAAATCATCTCCCTTTTTAACTTCATATAACTTCTACACTTGTTATACATGTGAAATAACTCATATTTTTCATTAATAGCCCGTATATAATTAATTATCCAATTATATACTTATAATCATATTTCAGCATTCACAATCATACTGTAATATATATAACAACTTGCATCCTCCCGAGCAAAATACTCCCGGAACGTAAATTCTATAAAGTGCTATCCCACTAGGTACAATCACATAGCCTAGTTATCCCAAGTCAGAATTTTCACACCAACTTGATAAAAATAAAATAATTGGAGGCGGTCATATTCCTTCCCTGAAAGTGAGATGTCCCTCACCCATATAACGGACGCTATGACCTCAGGAATATACTCACCCTACTCCTCAAGCTAGGGGATTCATCCACTACGCGCAACCTCCCCCTATAGCACTATAGTAACAAATATCTAATCACTGATATTAATTGTGCACACTATATATATATACTAACGCCTTCGTATATATAAATATAAAAGTCCCGGCTATACCGTTCGCTAAAATCCGTAACATAAGCCTATTAAAATTATTAAGAGTTTATGGTCCAACTCTAAATATTAATTAAATTGCACTTTAATTAATTTAGTTATTTTTGGTGTCGCCCCCACCATAAATTTGGACTTACTCCCGTAGCCCAAAATAAATTTACCCGAGTCACAATTTTCGACTCTAATTTATTAGCCTCAAACCCTAATTAATTTATCTACAATTAATTAGATTTAAACTCATGTATTTAATTTCTCAATAATTAATTACATAAGATTTTTATATAAATTTTCCCTCTTATATAACCAACTGGCGAAACTGCCAGATTCTGGCGACCGTCGATCGATCGATCGAACAGGTCTTCGTCTTCTTCGCGAAGACAGGGCAGCCATGTACGAGATTTCTTAAACCCTAATCTCTTCTAACATGAATTTTTAAGCCTTTATAACACCAGTACATATTAGAAACCTTATTAGGACTCCCCAGAAAGTCCACAACAATCATCAATTCGTCCATAAACTACTAATCCATAATTTTGGGGAAAAATCTGTCTTTATCTTTAAACCCATTTTCATTCCAACCTTCTTCATCAAACTCATTCTAATTTATCCGGATATCCTTCTAACAGATACACATCAATATTCCATTATCATATTTTTACATAAATCCTTATAAATTCCGGCAAATCAGATTTATGTTTTCTTTTGTATTACCAAAACCCCATGTTTATGCCATGAAACCCCAAAATGAATTTTAATTCATTACATCACATAAATACGAATTGAAAGACAGATTTAATGCTATTGCAAGTTATTCACTTGCCTTAGGTTTCGTAGTGTCTGAATATGCGATGGATTCCAAGGTTGAAGATGACCTTGTTGGCTCTTTTGAGATCCCCAATTGGTTTTGGCTGCTGCTAGAGTTTCCCAACCCTTTAATTCCTTTCTCTCCTTAAGCTCAGCCAGCCCTTATTTCTTTTTATTAAGTTAATTAATCCATTCCCGTTTTTTGACTAATGGGCCAAGCCCAAGTGACCAAAATGCCCCCGAGTTGGCCCGACTATGTCTAAAAATGTCCCGTGACCCGTTTACTACCCCCGGGTACACTTTTCCGACTATCTCGGCCCATCCGGACTCAACTGTACACTCAGAATTTGCATCCGAATTAATTTATAAAAATACTTATCCCCCACCCAATATAGTCTATACCGACTTCCGGATGTGATAAGTACATACCTCGTCATTAATACTCGAAACGACGAAATTACATTATTACTATTCACTCAGTAAATAATTTTCCCTAAATATTAACCATTCAATCCCAGATTAATATTTATATATTATTCTATCATAATTAATTCATTAAATTACAACACACTAGTAATTTAGAATTTCCGAATTAATTAAATTTTAAAAGTACCAAAAATACGGGGTGTTACATACTCCCCCCCTTATAAAGGAATTCCGTCCCCGAAATTAGATCGTACCTGCGTTGAAAAGCTCTGGATATTGTTCCCGCATATCCTCCTCCCGCTCCCAGGTAGACTCGTCAACATTGTGATGACCCCACTGTACTCTAACCAATGGAACAACCTTGGATCGTAATTTCCGCTCACTATGATCCAGAATAGCTACCGACCTCTCCTCATACGAGATGTCTGGCTGTAAGTCGATCTCCTCGAGTGGAACGTGCCAAAAGGCTCTCTCGCTCCTTCGATATTTCTTCAGCGATGCCACATGGAATACATCGTGTATCCGCTGAAGATGTTCTGGTAACCCAAGCTTATACGCCACCGGTCCCACCCTCTCAATAATAGGGAAAGGTCCTACGTATCGCGGTGCTAACTTACCCTTCTTGCCGAACCTCTTCACCCCTTTCATTGGGGATACCCGGACTAAAACCTGGTCCCCAACTTCTAGCTCCACATGTCTTCGAGAAGCATCAGCATAACTCTTTTGCCTATCCTGAGCTATCCGAATTCTTCCTCGAATCTACTCTATCTTGGAAGATGTCTCTTGAACAATCTTCGGCCCCAAGAGTTTTTTGTCCCCCACCTCTAACCAACAAACGGGTGAACGACAAGGTCTCCCGTACAGTGCCTCAAACGGTTCCATGCCAATCGTGAATTGGTAAGAGTTGTTATACGCAAACTCTACCAAAGGGAGATATTTCTCCCATCCTCCCCCGAAGTCCAAAATGCACATTCTGAGCATGTCTTCCAGCATCTGGTTAACTCTCTCAGTCTGTCCGTCCGTCTGTGGGTGATACGCTGTACTCAAGCGCAACTCCGTGCCCATTTCCCCCTGAAAGCTCTGCCAAAAGTGGGCGACAAAGATTTTATCTCGGTCGGATACAATATTTATAAGCACTCCATGCAGCTTAACAATCTTTGCTATGAATAGCTGTGCATAACGCATCGTCTCGAAGTCTGTGCGTACCGGAAAAAAGTGGGCCACCTTAGTCAACCGATCCACAATAACCCATATGGAGTCGTGACCCCTCTGCGATACAGGTAACCCTGTGATGAAGTCCATGGAGATGCTCTCCCACTTCCACACGGGAATTTCTAACGGCTGTAGCATCCCTGATGGTCTCTGGTGGTCAACTTTCACAAGCTGACACATGGCACATTTCGAAACAAACTCCGCTATGTCCCGTTTCATTCCTGCCCACCAATACTGCCTCCTCATATCTTGGTACATTTTATCCCCACCGGGATGCACCGCAAATTTCGAACCATGGGATTCTGTCATAACAGCGTGCCTCAAATCCTCATCCTCTGGCACCATTAACCTCCCATTAAAGCGTAGGCCTCCTTCTGAGCTAATCGAGTAACCCTCTGCTCCCTCAGCTAACAACTGGCCCACCCTATCCCGGCAAATCTGATCCTCCGCCTGAGCCTTCACAACTCGCATAATGATCTCGGGTGTGATGGATAAAGCTGACATGCAAGCCTTGGCTACGTCATCCTCATATTGAAGCTCTCTCCACTTCGCTTTCCATACCTCTGATATGTCCCCAGTCGGCCTTCGGCTCCATGCGCCTGCTACCACATTGGCCTTACCAGGATGATACTGAATATCAAACTGGTAGTCCTTCACGAATTCTAGCTACCGCCTCTGCCTCATATTCAGATCCTTCTGTGTGAAGAGATACTGAAGTGACTTGTGATCCATGAATAGAGTAAACTGCTCTCCTAGAAGATAATGCCTCCATATCCTCAAAGAAAAAACGACTGCTGCCAACTCTAGGTCGTGAGTGGGGTAATTCCTCTCGTGGGGCTTTAGCTTCCTGGAAGCATAAGCTATAGCCCTCTCCTCCTGCTGGAGTACACCTCCAAGACCCCGTAAGGATGCGTCTGTGTAAACCCAATACTCTAGCCCTCCCTTTGGCAATGCAAGCACGGGTGCAGATGTCAACTTGTCCTTTAGCTCGTCGAACGCTAATTGACAACTATCATCCCACTTGAAAGGTACTCCTTTCCGAGTCAGATTCGTCAAAGGTCCTGCAATCTTAGAGAATCCTTTAATGAATCGCCTGTAGTAACCGGCCAACCCCAAAAAACTGCGCACCTCGGTCGGTGTCGTGGGCTGTCCCCACTCCCTCACCGCCGACACCTTATTCGGATCCACTGCAATACCCTGATCTGACACGACGTGACCAAGGAACTGTACCTCCCGAAGCCAGAATCCACACTTCCCTAATTTGTCATAGAGCTGATGATCCCTCACTGTCTGTAAAACCATGCGCAAATGCTCTGCGTGCTCCTCCTCAGTGCGCGAGTAGATTAGGATGTCATCAATGAACACGATGACAAACTGATCTAAGTACTCCCTGAAAACCCTGTTCATGAGGTCCATGAACACTGCTGGTGCATTGGTGAGCCCGAAGGGCATTACCCTGAACTCATATGATCCATACCGCGACAAGAAAGCGGTCTTAGGAACATCCCCCTCTCGGATACGCAGTTGATGATACCCTGACCTCAAGTCGACCTTGGAGAAGTAAGACGCCCCTCTCAATTGGTCAAATAAATCATCAATCCGAGGCAACGAATATTTATTCCGTATCGTCACCTTGTTCAGCTCCCTATAATCCACGCACAAGCAGAGTGAACCATCTCGCTTCTTCACAAACAACACTGGCGCACCCCACGGCGATGTACTCCGCCGAATAAAACCCTGACCCAGTAGTTGCTGAATCTGTTCCCTCAATTCCCGCATTTCTGAAGGGTCCATTTGGTAAGGTGCCCGAGCAATCGGCCTCGTCCCTGGTGCCAAATCGATAACAAATTCGATTTCTCTGCTGGGCGGTAACCCTGGTATCTCCTGGAATACATCCTCAAAGTCCCTCACTACAGGAATAGAGTCTAAAGGAACTACCACCTCTGTGAGGTTTCCTCCTCAATGTAGTATAAGTGAGTGCGCGACCCTCCCTCAGGAAGCGGCATTGCTATCAGGAACATTTCCTATCCCGGAATGGATAACACGATTGTCCTCTCATAACAATCCACCGTAGCCCGGTAACCTGCCAACCAATCCATGCCCAAGATGACATCATACCCCTCCATATCTAACACTAAGAGGTCTGCTGCTAAACTAAGCCTCCCAATCAAAATGTCTACTCCTCGACAAATCGAGCGAATCAAAGCCCCGCTGCCTACTGGTGACTCTACACTCATACAGAGGCTACCCGCTGTCTCTAATAACCCAGCCCGTCTAGAAAAAATAGATTTAATGAATGAATGTGATGCTCCCGTGTCAAAAAGAATGCTATCCTCATGACCATGAATGAAAAACATACCCTCAACCGCTGGCGGCGCCTGCTGTGCTGGAGGATTGGGAATATCCCGAACGTTGTACACATGTCCGTAGTGCATCTGCCCTTGCTGCTGTGGGGCGGGTGGGGCTGGTGCTGCTGGCAGCATCTGACCTGTTGCCCCTGCTGGGCACCCTGCTGTTGGCCTCTGCCCCTCTGCGGGCACTCCCTCTTGAAGTGTCCTGGCTGCCCACAGGCGAAACAGCGTTTCTGGTCGTCACCTTGCCGTTGGCCCTGCTGGCCCTGACGTTGCTGGCCCAGTTGGCCTCCCCCGTTGTTCCCTTGGCCCTGACGGCCCTGAGGAACCTGCTGTTGCTGATTAGGGCCTGGTTTCCCCTGCCTGAACCCCTGTCCTCCCGGTCGGAACCCACCAGGCTTAAACTTCTTAGCCTGATTCCCTTGCTGAATGATGACCTGCTACTGTGTGCCACTCGTCTCACTACTAGTGACCGCCTTGCCCTGCTGGCTCGGCTCACCTGCCTTCTTATTCCCCTTAGCATGGAAACGGTGGTCCTGGCAATGTACAAGTGCGGCATTAACGACATCTGTATAAGACACTAACGCCGGATTTCCAATCAAGTGTTGCCTGATTCTCCAGGCTAGGCCATCCATGAACTTTGACTTCTTCCGCTCCTCATCGCTCACCTCATTTGGCACAAAGTTTGCCAAACGGGTGAACTCCTCCTCATATTCTGCTACTGACCTGTCACCCTGTACCAACTCGCTGAATTTCTTTCTCATCTCAGACTCTACTGCTGGAGGGAAGTACTTACGGTCAAATCGCCCCCAGAATTCAAAAATCGGCATCGAATCCCGCTCCTCAGCGGTGGTTACGGACTCCCACCACTGTAAGGCTGCCCCTGACAGACGAAAGGTAGCCAGCATCTGTTTCTGCACCTTTGTACCCTCTAACATGCGCATATGGCGCTGAATGTTCTTCTTCCAGTCACAAGCCTCGACCACATTGGTGCTACCTCGAAACTCAGGTGGGTGACCCTTCTGAAAGGTCTCCCTCACTCGCTGCCAAGATGGTGGCCCCACTGGAGCCTGAACTGCTGGAGCCAATGGAGGTGGTGCCTGGGGCTGTGGAAAATGAGCTGCCATAGCTCGCATTGCTGTCTCGACCGCTTGGGCCACTATCACTGCCACCTGAATGGTAGAAATCAACTCGGGTGGGGGGGTGGTGGCGGTACCTGTGGCTCCTGGCGAGCCTCCCTCACCTCATCCATAGCCTCAGCCCTCTCCGCTCTCTGTCTCTTTGGCGGCATCTGAAATAGATTGAATTGTATAAGTACACAATTTATACAAAAACTAATAGCAGGAATACGATATCTCACAAGCGGAAAATATAATCAACAGTCCTAATAATAGGGCTCTATAACAACCGAACGCTACGCTGAAACGTAGAAAGTCGTACAGATCCTAAGGACACTAGAACCTGATGCTCTGATACCATCTGTGACACCTCGCCTAATTAATCCCGGGTGATCAATCCTAAATCAAGTTAGAACAGGTTTCTCATTTGGTCCATTCTTAGCATCACTGTCATCTTATTTAATTACTAACCACCTAAGTGAGAAAAATATACTGGTCCAATTTTTATCTTTCATTATTTAAACAAACACCCATGCGGAATATAAAACTATATAACAATCACAGATAACTGAATTAATCATCCACAAGTAAAAACAATTGACCGAATAAACCAACGGTCCAAATAAGAAATCCCATAAAGACAAGAATAAACTCCCAACAAGTCTAATACAAATAAATGGAAAGTGAGCAACATGCTCGAATACTAATCATGAACTTCTACATTTAAGAATGAAGAATGAGGCGTCTATCAAAACCCCGCAACATCCACATATGCTGCAGCAACGGATCCCTGGAATATAGTCAAGGCTGGCATCCCTGTGGTTGGACACCTAAAAGGTTTTTCAAAGTTTTTATAGCAAGGGTTAGTACCCAAAACATTTGAAAAACATTTAACAAATGATTAACTTGCAGTAATAAATAAATATGCATGCTCTTCATATTTTTTTTGTTAATATCGCACTCTCTTGAGGACTTCCTTACCCTTCCTCTATTATACCCTACGAACGCTTTAATTAAATTACCTAGTTACTCATCTCATGACTAGATAATTAACAAAGTTCCTTTATACCCACCCTACTCTAACTGAGTATGTAGTGATTATGATTTTTAAGTTATTAGTAATATCAACTTAACTAAATCATCTCCCTTTTTAACTTCATATAACTTCTACACTTGTTATACATGTGAAATAACTCATATTTTTCATTAATAGCCCGTATATAATTAATTATCCAATTATATACTTATAATCATATTTCAGCATTCACAATCATACTGTAATATATATAACAACTTGCATCCTCCCGAGCAAAATACTCCCGGAACGTAAATTCTATAAAGTGCTATCCCACTAGGTACAATCACATAGCCTAGTTATCCCAAGTCAGAATTTTCACACCAACTTGATAAAAATAAAATAATTGGAGGCGGTCATATTCCTTCCCTGAAAGTGAGATGTCCCTCACCCATATAACGGAAGCTATGACCTCGGGAATATACTCACCCTACTCCTCAAGCTAGGGGATTCATCCACTACGCGCAACCTCCCCCTATAGCACTATAGTAACAAATATCTAATCACTGATATTAATTGTGCACACCATATATATATACTAACGCCTTCGTATATATAAATATAAAAGTCCCGGCTATATCGTTCGCTAAAATCCGTAACATAAGCCTATTAAAATTATTAAGAGTTTATGGTCCAACTCTAAATATTAATTAAATTGCACTTTAATTAATTTAGTTATTTTTGGTGTCGCCCCCACCATAAATTTGGACTTACTCCCGTAGCCCAAAATAAATTTACCCGAGTCACAATTTCCGACTCTAATTTATTAGCCTCAAACCCTAATTAATTTATCTACAATTAATTAGATTTAAACTCATGTATTTAATTTCTCAATAATTAATTACATAAGATTTTTATATAAATTTTCCCTCTTATATAACCAACTGGCGAAACTGCCAGATTCTGGCGACCGTCGATCGATCGACCCAGACCGTCGATCGATCGATCGAACAGGTCTTCGTCTTCTTCGCGAAGACAGGGCAGCCATGGACGAGATTTCTTAAACCCTAATCTCTTCTAACATGAATTTTTAAGCCTTTATAACACCAGTACATATTAGAAACCTTATTAGGACTCCCCAGAAAGTCCACAACAATCATCAATTCGTCCATAAACTACTAATCCATAATTTTGGGGAAAAATCTGTCTTTATCTTTAAACCCATTTTCATTCCAACCTTCTTCATCAAACTCATTCTAATTTATCCGGATATCCTTCTAAAAGATACGCATCAATATTCCATTATCAGATTTTTACATAAATCCTTATAAATTCCGACAAATCAGATTCATGTTTTCTTTTGTATTACCAAAACCCCATGTTTATGCCATGAAACCCCAAAACGAATTTTAATTCATTACATCACATAAATACGAATTGAAAGACAGATTTAATGCTATTGCAAGTTATTCACTTGCCTTAGGTTTCGTAGTGTCTGAATATGCGATGGATTCCAAGGTTGAAGATGACCTTGTTGGCTCTTTTGAGATCCCCAATTGGCTTTGGCTGCTACTAGGGTTTCCTAACCCTTTAATTCATTTCTCTCCTTAAGCTCAGCCAGCCCTTATTTCTTTTTATTAAGTTAATTAATCCATTCCCGTTTTTTGACTAATGGGCCAAGCCCAAGTGACCAAAATGCCCTCGAGTGGGCCCGACTATGTCTAAAAATGTCCCGTGACCCGTTTACTACCCCCGGGTACACTTTTTCGACTATCTCAGTCCATCCGGACTCAACTGTACACTCAGAATTTGCATCCGAATTAATTTATAAAAATACTTATCCCCCACCCAATATAGTCTATACCGACTTCCGGATGTGATAAGTACATACCTCGTCATTAATACTCGAAACGACGAAATTACATTATTACTATTCACTCAGTAAATAATTTTCCCTAAATATTAAACATTCAATCCCAGATTAATATTTATATATTATTCTATCATAATTAATTCATTAAATTACAACACACTAGTAATTTAGAATTTTCGAATTAATTAAATTTTAAAAGTACCAAAAATACGGGGAGTTACAGTCATTGGCTTTTATAACAACCTACATTTTTATTATTATTTAAAATGTATAGTTGAATTATTTATGTGTTAAAATGACATTTTTATTTTTTGTCGACAAATAAAATAATCATTTTTAACCAAACTAATAACCAAGTAGGTATATTTTTATTCTACACGTGTCAAATATTAGTATAATATACCAATTTATATTAAAATAAAAGATCCAAATTTAGTTTTATTATGTAATTACAAACGAAACTAATAAGGTATGAAATATAAAGTTCTAAAAATAAAGTTTACGGGTTGAAATTTGGAAAAGAAGGAAAAAAAATATGCTGGGATAAAAACAAACTAAACTGCCCAACCCTTTTTACTTGTTATGAATTTTGAGGAACAAACGAAAAAAGGTTACATCTCCCCTTACTTTTAACCGACTTACCATTATGTTAATATATATGTTATAATTTTCAAACTTAACACATCATCTCAAGGGTACAAACTTATATAAAACCCACTACACCCAAAAGTACTTCTTTTACGCGCGCGCGCGTGTGTGTATCTGTTATGTATGTATGTCTCGAGATGTCAATATATGTTTGTATGTGTATATGGTTTTCAATTTTAACAGCCATGCGGTTTTTCCTTTACACAATTACAGAGTTTATGTGGGTATAAGTTTTCCAGCCGTGGAGTTTATCTTGGAGTTTTTCCAGCCATGTATATATATGTGTGTTTTTGTGTATAAATACCCATATACAAATCGGTCTTCTTTTTGGGACTGCTTTTAGTGTGTGTGTGTGTGTGTGTGCGTGTGTGTGTGTATATATATATATATATATATATATATATATATATATATATGTGGTGGTGTGTGTGTTTTGTGTATGTGCATATGTAACAAGTATGTGTGTGTGTGTGTGTGTGTGTGTGTGTATATGTGACAATGTCGTGTGTGTGGGTGTGCATGTGTTTTGTGTATGTGACTGTGTAATAGGTATGTGTGTGTGTGTGTGTGTGTGTGTGTGTGTGTGTTGTGGGTGGGTGAGTATGTCTATATATGTATACAATGTATATATATACATATACATAGTATATATATATATATATATATATATATATATATATATATATATATATATATATATATATATATATATATATGAATATGATATGACCAAGTGTGACCTAGTCCTTGGACGAGGGACATTAGCATCCACAGGCGAGTTCCCAAAGGACCCACGTAGGTCGTACCCAAGACTCGTCCAAATTAGGCTCGACCTTATCATCCACGAACTTAGCCATCATATAAGCCAAGACCCCGGGGGAGCATTTCATCAGCGAAGACATGTCTTGTCCCCTATTTAAATCGACACTTGGTAATGACTTGTATAGCACGTCTCATCCTTACGCCTCCAGCCGAGACCACACTTAACACTTTCCAGCATGTAATCCTGCTCTACATCAGCAGTCTCGTACTCAACCAAGCTTACATCAACAATCTCGTACTCGGTCGGGCCGAGACCCCTCCAGACGACATTTACAATACAAGCAGTACAAAGTTCCAAGGCGGAAAATCCTAAGTGGACAAATCTATTACAACAAGATTATCCCCTCACGTGAGGGAATAATGCATCATGATTAGTTACATGTGTGAGGGATAGGTGTCAACTAGCTATTGGGAGCCCCCTCATGCACAAGCTGATTACATGCTTGGGGGTACATTACACCCCCAAGGCACTATAAATACACTTCATCTTCTACATTGTGAAGGATGGATTATTCATAACCCTAGTATAACTCTGTCTAATTGCTTAGTGAGAGAGAAAAGCTTGAGTGTTGTATTTACAAGCCATTAGTGCCATTGTTATAATGAAAAACCACCATTCACACTACACAGTGGACGTAGGCTCCGATCGGACCACTTAAATTTAAGTGTTCTTCTTCTTTGCCTCATATCTCTCTCCACTATTATATTCCTATATTTTTGCCATTATTGTACTGGTGTGAGCTCATTTACCACTTTGACCTGGTGATACCAATTTTGGTATCATCAGTCTGGCGCCATCTGTGGGGATAGGATAGGCATTCTCTTCCCTTTTTGTACAGCCACTCTACCAGATTCTCTAGTGGTGGTCCTATATCATCCTTCGGTGAGCTTGAACCACCATTGAAAGAGCTCTGGGGTGAGTTTTAGCTCATTTTCTGCTCTTCCAGCATTCTACCAGTATCTCAGTTGATTTTTCTGGTCACTGGAATTCTCTAGACGGCAGCAGATGCACCAATTATAGGTGGTCCTAGTACCAACCATGGCCTCCTCATTCAGAAATGGTTGAGGTAGCGGCGACCCTACGCTCCTTGGTAGATAATCAATGACAAATGCAAGCAACCCTTGCTACTTTCAGCCAAAATATGAAAGTTAGGCCTGTCGACGCCGAAGATTAGGTGATAACTCTGGATTCCAAAGATGGTGCTATGGATCAAATGTCCAGGGGACCATCCCAAGCTCCACACAAGGATCTCCTCCCTCAACACGGGAGTTTGGGTCAAGAATGCCTCGATGATGAGGATGACTAGTATGATGATGAGGATAAAAGGGAATATTGGGAACCTTATGAAATTTCTAGAGGCACTATGTAAGCAATCCAACCCGCCAGGTTGAGTGTGGTAGGCCAAGCTAAGAGTGCAGCCCCAGAGCATCAGCATTAGATAGGTTGAGTAGGGGGGAATCCTTTGATAGGCTCAGACTAGCAGTGGACAATCTAAGGAACCGCATTTCTAGGTCCCGAAGTATTGCAGGCTCTAAAAGAAATGATAGATTTGATGATCATCGGCCTTTAAGAGGTCAAGAGGAGGAGCAGAGAGAAGTTAATATCCATCTAAAGACATCTCCAAGGGAGAACTCAGTGCGTTTGAATGTCAGGGAGGGTATTAGAGATAATGTAACCCAAGACAATGTCATAGTGGCGGTCGAGAGACCCTGAAACGATTATATTTAGAGGTTAGAGGACAAAATAGGGGATATCTTGAAGAGTCGAGACCCCTTGCAAAGGGGCTACTCTGAAGGCTCCCCCTTTGTGTCTAGGATCGTCACTTATCTAACCCCGACCAAATTTAAGCGGCTAGTGGTCACTCCCAAGTATGATGGGAGCACTAATCCATTCCACTAAATGGAGATGTACTAGACGGATGTTGGCATTTACTCAGTCTCATATGAGATGAAATGTCATGCCTTCTCAAGAACTTTGATCGGAGTAGCCTATGTTTGGTTCACATCACTCCCTAAGAACTCAATTAAGAATTTCAAACAACTCGCAGAGAGATTCATACACAACTTCTCCTTTGGGGTGATACCCCAAAAGAAGACAACACATGTTGTATGTCAAGGAGGGGAAAAATGAGAGTCTCGAGGAGTATATTTCGAGGTTCAATAAAGAAAAGTTAGAAGTCGAAGACTATGAGGAGAGCATCGTAATGACATCTCTAATTGGAGGTCTACAAAAAGGAAAAATACTTTGGAAAGTTACTAAAAACCCACCAAAGTCCATAGCCGAGCTATTGGCAATGGCTGGCAAGGTCATGAATGCCAAAGAGGCTATAGCAACAAAGAATGAGGATGAGAATGGAACAATCAGCGAAAGCAAGTTCTATAAAAAGAACGATCAGTCCTTGAGGTGGTCAAAGAAATTGAACGATCCACCCCATAAGAGGAATAAAAATCTATGGTGTGAGTTCCACCAATACCATGGGAACTTGACCGACAAATGTTTTGCTCTGAAGGATAAAATAAAGAAGATATTAAAAGCTGGTAAATTGAGAAAGTACATAGACAATCGCAATTAAAAGGGTGGCTGAGATAACAACCAGAAGAGGAAGAGAAGTGATAAGTGAAAGCCGGATTCTCCATCCGATCGAGATGATGATGAATCGAATAACGATGAGGGAGATGACCCTGAACTTCCTCCTCTATTTGATAATCCCAAAGGTCAGTTGCATATGATCTCACATGAGGTTAAGATGATCTGTGGAGGACTTGCGGGGGAGATAAAGAAGTCGCTGATAGAAAAGCACATGTAGCAGAGGCCAAAGCTCTCCCTCCAAAGCTGAAAATTGTGAACTTAGTTATAATAGAGCCCGTGAAAGGTGAGAGAGATAAAGTTGATATAAATACCTTAGTTATTGGATTTTCAATATTAGAGCGACTTTGACTCCACACAATGACCTTCTGGTCATCACCACACTAATACATGGTTATGAAGTGCCAAGGATTTTGGTAGACGACGACAGTTTGGTCGATGTTATATTTTAGGACTATTATAAAAGTTTGTGTCTGAAAAAGAAGATATTGATTCCTTATCACCAACCACTCATCGTCTTTAGTGTGAGAAGGTGCGGCCCCTGGGTATATAGGAAATGGAAGTGAGAATGGGAAATAGTTGGCCGAAGCGTCTTAAAAGGAAGATCATCTTCTTTATCATGGATGAAAACGTCTACTCAGCCTACAATATAATTCTCAGAAGGTTATCCCTTAAGGAATTTGAGGGCGTGCCCTCAATAATCCACCAAATGATTAAATTCCCAACCCCATATGGGGTAGGGTAAGTTCAGGGGGACCAAGTTAAGCCATGCAAATGCTACTTCAACTCATCCGAAGAGAGTGAAGCATACAAAAGGGTCACTATAACCTACAACATTGATACCTTGGACCCCAGAGATAAATAGAAGCTAAAGGAGGGAGAGGCTGCTGATGAGGTATAATCCATCGTCCTCAATGAGGACGAGCCAAAAAAACCATCCAAATCAGTAAAGCCCTAAAGAAAAAGGTTAAAGAGGAAATGATCAAGGTGTTACAAAAGAGACAGAGTATCTTCGCTTGGAGCCATCAGGATATGTTGGGCATTGATCTGAAGCTTATTTACCATAAGATCAATGTGGATGAAAATGTAAGGCCGATCATGAAGAGAAGGAGATTTTACTCTCGAGAGAAGTACGATGTCATTCCGGAAGAGGAGAAAAAGTTGGAGAAGGCCTACTTCATCAGGGAGGTCATTTACCCTTAATAGCTTGCGAATGTAGTCATCATCCCCAAAGCTAATGGAAAATGGAGGATGTGTGTTGATTTTACGGATCTGAATAAATCCTTCCCCAAAGACGGCTTCTTATTACCAAGGATAGATTAAATGGTTGATGTTACTGTCGTCCACAAATTAATGAGTTTTATGGATGCCTACTCAGGCTATAATCAAATATTTATGGATCCAGCCTACACAAAGAAGACAGCCTTCATAACTGATAAGGGGACCTATTGTTACAAGGTCATTCCTTTAGAATTAAAAAATGCCAGGGAAACATATCAAAGGTTGGTGAACAAAATGTTTGAGGACTAGATTGGGAAGACGATGGAAGTGTATGTCGACGACATGTTGACAAAAATCCTTAAGGCTGACACTCACATGGATGACCTTGATTGCACTTTTGACACGATGGATGAGTATAGAATGAAACTCAACCCCGCTAATTGTGTCTTCGGCGTGGGATCAGGCAAGTTCTTAGGCTTTATTATGAATTAGAGGGGGATTGAAGCCAACCCCGAAAAGATAAAATCTTTGTTGGAGATGAAGACTCCCACATTAATAAAGGATGTGCAAAGACTAACTGGACGAGTGGCCGCATTAAATAGGTTTGTGTCTAGAGCTACTGATAAATGCCTTCCTTTATTTAAAGCATTACGAAAAGCTTTTGAATGGAACGATGAGTGTGATAAGGCCTTCCAAGATTTGAAGTCATATCTCGGGTCTCCACTCTTATTGTCTAGACGAGTCCAACGAAAGAAGTTGTATCTTTATCTAGCAATTTTGGAGTCGACCATTAGTGCCGCTATTATCAGAGAAGAGGATGGAGTTTAGAAACTAGTTTACTTTAACAGTAAGGCCCTCCAAGGGGCCGAGAGAAGATACCCAAAAATGGAGAAGTTGGCCTATGCTCGGATCCATGCCTCACGAAAGATAAAGCCCAATTTTCAAACATATACCATGGTGGTCCTCACAGACTCACCCCACAAATAGGTCATTCACAAACCTGAGAAGTCAGGAAGGCTGATGGCCTAGGTAATTGAGTTGGGGGAATTCTATATCATCTACCAACCGAGAACGGCCATTAAGAGGCAAGCCCTGGCTGACTTCATAATCGAGTTCACCTGGGATAAGGCCGATACTGAAGAGATTGAAGCTACAGCTTATAAGTAAGAGATCAAGGTGTGTCGTCCCCCGACCGAGGTCGAGACGAGTTCAACAAGAAATAAAGTGTCTAAAAATGAGGAAAAGCTATACCTCTTCAATAATGAAACCCTAAAATTTTTCTAAAAATGGTACAGTGTGGAGATTGTTCGTTGATGGATCTTCGTGTGAGAACGGAAGTGGGGAAGTATTAATTGTGTCGGACCCATATACAACCGATATTGAATATGCATTAAGGTTTAGCTCAAAATCCTCTAATAATGAATCAGAGCATGAGGCTCTCCTAGAAGGCCTCTCTTTGCTCGAGCATTGAATGTCGACCAACTCGTTATCCATAGTGATTCCATGTTGGTTGTTAACCAAATTTTGGGAGTATATGAGGCCAAGGATGACAAAATGACCAAGTACTTGGTAAGGGTGAAGATAGAATTAAAGAATTTTAACGAAGTGAATCTGAAGAGGATATCCCGGCTAGATAATGGCCGAGACGACGCTATGGTAAAGTTAGCCTCAGCAACTAAAACTGAAATTAAAATAACGGTCCCAGTAGATATTCTCCATCGGCCGACAATTGAAGGAGAAGAAACTACTGTGAAATTTTACTTCAACTTGAGTATGGGAGCTTCTTGGATGGATCCAATCATCTGGTATATTAAATAGGGGGAATTTTCAGAGTTCAGGGCCGAGAGAAAGAAGCTGAGGTATCAAGCAACTAAGTTCTGACTCATAGGATACATCTTATACAATAAAGGGTTCTTGCTTCATCTACTCAGATGTGTTCATCCATCTAAGGTAGAGTATATTCTTAAGGTCGTGTATGAAGAGTCCTGCTCTAGTCATATTAGAGGGAGGTCATTAGCTAAGAGGATCATCACTCAGGGTTACTGGTGATTGGCGTTGGCCAAAGATGAATCTGCATATGTTAAGAAGTGTGATAAGTGCCAAAGGTTTGCCACTATACCCCATCAGCCTCTTACCTCCATTACTTCTCCTTGGCCATTTGAGGTCTGGGATATTTATTTGGCTGGGCCATTGCCAAGAGCTGTGAACAATTATCGTTATTTGATTATGGCAATTGATTATTTTTCAAAGTAGGTAGAGGTCGAGGCGATGATTACAATCACAAATAAGAAAGATTTCCAATTTATCAGGAAAAACATCATCAGTAGATACGGCCTACCTAATACCCTGATTTTTGATAATGAGACACAGTTCAAGAACATCTCCCTAGAGAAATATTATAAACGAGTCGGCATCAAGCAATTCTTATCCACTCCTAGTTGACCCCAAGCCAATGGGAAGACAGAAGTAACGAACATAACGATCATTGAGGGAATCAAGAAAAGATAGGAGGATGCCAAAGGGAGATGGATTGAAGAGGCTTTTGTTGTCATATGGTCATACAGTATGACGGAGAGGACTCCAACTAGGGAAACTCCATTCATGTTGGCTTATGGCTCTGAGGCAATGGTACCGACAGAGGTAGCTCTCCCCACCCACAAGTTTCAGACGTATGAGCTGAAAGAGAACATTGCGACTTGAAGACTTGATTTAGACCTTGTGGAAGAAAGAAAAGAAGATTCTGAGGTTAGGCAATTTGTCTATCAGCAAAGGACAGCAAAGTTTTATAATAAAAGGGAGGATCGGCCGCTGAAGGTGGGAGAACTTGTCCTGAAGAAGACATGGAAGAAACCCAATAAGCTTCACCCAAACTAGCATGGTCCATATAGAATGATTGAAGAGGTGTTTACAGGGATGTATTTGTTAGAAAACTTGTAAGGAGAGCCATTCTCTAACCCGTGGAACGCTGACCATCTCAAAAAATACTACCAGTAAGATTTTAGTTTTATTGTCTCTTTTTAATTATAGTGTAGTGCATGTATATGAATGAAATTTATAGATGATGAATGAAATATGAGTAAAATTTCAAAGTGTTCCCTCATACCTTGCTTATTTATTTGAATATTTATTGTGTGTATGTATCAACTCATCTTAAGCTATAAAACATCATTCGTGGTGAAGTATTTTTAAGTTACTCTCAGTGACACGACAGCCAACATCGAGGGGGTAAAAATCACTTAGTTGTGGTTCACTAGTAAACATCATTAACTTGGCGGAAATTATCTTTCGACCGAGATGACCGTTCATATATGATACGACTCTGATCCATACACTCTCACAATGACGAAATGGGACTTATTATTTAACACCATAATTTGGTGGATGCAAATTTAAAATCACTTAAATGTGGTTCATTTGTAAACATCATTAACTTAGTGAAAATTATCTCTTGGCCGGGACGATATGGACGAGACGACTCTCATCCATACACTCTCAAAATAAAGAGAGGTGACTTATGATTTAACATCATTAACTTGGTGGAAATTCTCTTGCAGCCGAGACGACAGAGCATGGTTGGGATGACTCTCATCTATACACTCTCAAAACTATGAGAGGGGACATATTATTTAACACCATAATTTGGTGTATTCAAATTTAAAATCACTTATTTGTGGTTCATTAGTAAACATCATTAACTTGGTGAAAATTCTCTCTCAGTCAAGATGACAATGCATGAACGAGACGAATCTCATCCATACACTCACAAAACAACGAGAGGGTACTTATGATTTAACACCATAATTTGGTGTATTCAAATTTAAAATCACTTAGTTGTGGTTCATTAGTAAACATCATTAACTTGGTGAAAATTCTTTCTCATCCGAGACGAAAGTGCATGGACGACCCTCATCCATACACTCTAAAAACATTGAGAAAAGACTTGTGAAATATGGTTGATTCAAATTATGCTACTAATGAAAAATTAGGGCAGACATATTTGCATAACACAAGAGGAAGACAGGAAAATAAAGAGCTTCATTTCATTATAATGAGTTTACAAGTTAGTTCAATAGAAAGAGTTACATAAAAATAAAGTACAAGGCCATAAACGGCAGTCCTAACAAAATAAAAACTACAAAAGCTTAGAGTTGTAAGCTGTCATCAGCAACAACTTAAGCCGACCCATAAACACCGACTTGAGTTGACCCATCGGCCCCATCATCGTTAGCATATGTCTCGGCCACTGTATCATTATTCTTAGTGACCTCAATAGGGTTATCCTTCAATGGGTCGACCGAATTTTCAACATCGGCCAAGGTAGTCTCAAGAAGGGAGTCACTGAAGTTGAGACCCACGAAATCATCAGAAGATAGGTTTTTAATCTCGACGTGCTTGAGGGCAGTCCATCGGTCGTTACTCTTGATTCCTCTCTCAAGATATTAGAAAGCATAGCCCCCAAACTCACCAGATTCCTTAAAGTCATCTATAGCCTCGGCCTTAGCCTCATCCAGGGCAGTCTTAACTGCAACATCAATCTTGGCCTATTTAGTCCCGGCCATCATCTTTAAGGTGTTGGCGTGCTCATCTTTCAGGTTGGTAACCTCATCCACTAACTTCTGCAGGTCCGACTTGGCGTTTCGAAGCTCATGCCTCAGATTATTCTCAATTTTCACAGTATCCCTTCCCTTCTGAATCAAAGGAAGTTTCTTCTGAATCCACTCCCCCATCCAATAGAGGGTGACTACACTCTGCAATAAAAAAAAATGGATAGGTACATCAGTATGAGATGGAATTGATAAGAGACTACACTTGACAGTTCTATAAAAATACCTGAACAACTCTATGGATGGAAAACTCAATAAGCAAAGAGAAGTCAAAGGACTGGAGGAAGTACTTGTCACCCTTAGAGATGAGGCAGCCGACACCATCCATGGCCTTCTTATCATGGCCAAGGACTCTCTCATCGTCTAACTTTAATTGGGAGAGACGAGCGACAAAAGCCTCATCTATAAAAATAGGAATTTCTCTATCAGGACGAATCTGCTTAGTTGGACGTTGTGCGGTTGTGTCCTCGACTCGTCCTTTTCTCTTCTTCCCAGCATTATCGGCTCAGCGGGGCCCACCCATAATAGTTTTGGTTGTTGGGGCAATAGGGGTGTCGAACTTCTTATTGTGTTTGGCGATAAGCTTGCTCAGATTTGGGTCCACCACATTCCCAAAGTGATCACGTATGTTCTCTGGACGATTTGAAAAAGTGGACGAGGTCAGCAATAAAAATGTATAAGATACCAAGCAACAGTTAAATATGAAAAATCACTTACGCAGCTCGGTTAGAGGGTCAACCCCCAGTCCTGTCTGAGCCAAGCATTAGAGGGTCATCAGATGCTCAAAATTAACAAAACGACCACCATCATCTAATTTAAAAAGTTTTTTAACTTTTTCGGTAGCCTCAGGGTTCAAGCTCGGATCAAGTTTGGTCGACGCCGAGACCTTAGACCATTGCTGAGGAGTCCTGGGCTCTGAGGTTCCATGAGCATCATTAGGACCAAATTCCCAAGACGAGAGATGAAAAAATATCGAGGTTTCTAGTTGTGATTAGAGGTCTGAGTGACTAACAAAACTTTCTTCATGAATTTCCTGACTACGAGATGATAGTAGCCAAGTTGAGTTTTAGAAGACGATGCAGTATAGTAATCCATGAAAATGTTAACTGAATGGTCGATTTGGTGAACAATCTTTCAAATATAAATAAAGACAAGAATAACTCTCCACGCATTCAGAGAAAACTGATATGGGGCAAATCCTAGGCGAGCTAGAATGGCTCGGATGGTCAGGTGAATGGGTAGTCAAAATCCGACCTTAAACATCTACTCATAGGCACAGACTTCACCCTCTCATCCATGAAAGGCCCTCTTATCTTTGAAGGGTTTCCTCATAAAAATAGAAGGTCCTATGCCATAAAGGTGTCTTCAAACCAAAAGGTCGACCTCAGAGACAGTGCTCTCGTATGACTCAGTGGCAGAGGTATCAAGTTCACTCTCTTCACTACTATCTTTTGACTATTCGACCTGGGGATTATTTGGATCACCATTTGGGAATTTTTGGGAAAACTCAGCTCTCGTCGTAGTTGGTAGAGGAATTTCTTCTAACAGAGGTGGAATGGAAACACTAGGCTCAAGTATTTGTATGGAAGAGTTAGATTGGTCTAACGTCTCAATCCCCTGAGAAGACGAGGCACGAGAGGAAGCCTCATCTACTTCAGACCCTTCAGTGTGGGGTGTAGGATAAGCCATGGCTTCCTCATAAGAGTTAGCACTCTCGGACGGCTGAGAGATAGACATATTATCATCTGCAAAAGAAGATGACTCATACATAAGGTCACTCAGCTCAAAAACTGGGGGAATAAAAGCCAGTGAGGGAGGATGAATGAGACGAATAGGAAATACCTCGACTTCCTCAACCTCAACCCTCCTAATTTCTTAAAAATACCTCTCTCTGAGGCTTGTAAACTCCTCGGCTAGCTTGTGTAACTATCTTAACATTAACAGGACAAGACTCAACTACATGAAAAATATAAAGCGAGGACAAATAATATGTAAGTTGAATTTTGTTAACTAAAAGATCTAAGGTTGGAAGGTTAATCGTTTTGCTCAAGAACAACCAAAATAAGAAACAAAGCTACTGGAGAAGATGACCGGAGCTATGCCAAAATGTTCCTAAGAGGCAAAACTACCAGGAAAGGGGGTGAGGAACCCTAAGACCGCTACAAGCCTACCACAAACCATGACCAGAAAGAGCTATGACCACCAGTGGGGGTCACTGGAGATATAGAAAATCATCAAAAAATAAACAAACACAAGAAAACTAACCCAAATCAGGGAAAAAAAACACAGAGGAGGAGAAGTAAGAGGTTACCTGGAAGTGAATATTACCAGGAAAAATTAAGAAAGGTTGAAGAAAGCCTGAAAACGAAATAGAGGACCAATGGCTGGAAAATTATAGATTTTAGAGAGGGAGAACAATTGAGCGTGTAATGAAGGAAATGAACCACAATGGGGTTTGAACTGTTTTTAAACCTGGTAATGATTAAGCACGAGTTCTAAGGCCCATCATTGAGGGCAAAAGTCCTAAGTGCACAGCAATCGAATTAACTTGAGCAGACGCTAACCAATTAGAACTAAGACACATGCCACTCTCCCATCCCACAAGCAATGAGTCTCCGATAATTCAGAAAAGTCTCATCAAAACTGATCCTACTCGTATCCCTCAGTCACCTCTTCTCATACATGGCTAAGGGCTACGGGTGATTGATATGACCAAGTGTGACCTCGTCCTAGGACGAGGGACATTAGCATCCACAAATGAGTTCCTAAAGAACCCACTCAGGTCGTACCTAAGACTCATCCAAATTAGGCTCGGCCTCGTCATCCACGACCTCTTTCATCTTATGATTATAGACCCCGAGGGTCCATTTCATCAATGAAGACATGACTCGTCCTCTATTTCAATAGACACCTGGTAATAACTTGTATGGCAAGTCTTGGCCCGACACCTCCAGCCGAGACCACACCTGACACTTGCCAACATGTAATCCTTCACTACATCAGTAGCTTCGTACTTAACCAATCTTACATCAATAATCTCATACTCAGCCGGGCCGAGACCCCTCCAGACGACATCTACAGTATGAGCAGTACAAAGTTCCAAGGTGGAAAATCCCACGTGGACAAGTCTATTACAATAAGATTATCCCCTCGTATGAGGGAATATTTCATCGTGATTAGTTACATTTGTGAGGGACGGGTGTTAACTAGATATTGAGAGCCCCCTCATGCACATGCTTGGGGATACATTACACCCCCAAAGCACTATAAATACACTTTATCTTATACTTTGTAAAGGATCAATTATTCACAACCCCAGCGGAACTCTGTCAAATTTCTTAGTGTGAAAGAAAAGTTTGAGTGTTGTATTTACAAGCCATTAGTGCCATTGTTATAGTGAAAAACCACCATTCATACTGCACAGTGGATGTAGGCTCCGGCCGAACCACTTAAATTCAGGTGTTCTTCCTCTTTGCCCTATCTCTCTCTCTCCACTGTTATATTGCTACATTTCTGCCATTGCTATACTGGTGTGAGCTCATTTATCACTTTGACCTGGTGATACCAATTCTGGTATTTTCAATATATATATACATGTGTGTGTGTTTGTGTGTGCGCGCGCGTGTGCTAGTGTCTGTTAGTATGTGTGTTTTTCCATTTTTAAATATTACAGGTGTGTATTTACGTAAAGATATATATAGGCAGATTTTATATATCTTGTGGGTATACACACGTGTCACGACGAGATAAAATAAATCGAGACGAAAATTACGTATTATTATAAGAAATAACATTAGTTATATGTATATTTTGTCAAGAAGGAAACTAGTGTACTTTTAAAACCAAACTTTGACTGTAGGTTGACACGTTGGAATGCCACCTTTTTAAACTTTGAAAATTTATATCTTTTAAATTATGATTCAAAAAATACACGGAACGTACCATTGGAATTACGGTGTCAAATAGAATATTTTAGTATAAAAATATTTTTAACTTGACACTATATTTTACAACATCAAATTTGGGCTGCTATGCCAATTAAGGGTCCCAAATAATAAATAAAATATTATTTTATGATATTTTTCCAAAGAAATTGCACAACAAGTTATAATAATTGCCCAAATACTTTTATTCGGATCGTATATGAGTTATATATAATTACGAGTCCTCTACCCACGACAGTGTAATTACAAACTATTTACATTTAGAGCGAAATCAGTATTTAGATTATTCCTAGTAATGCTTACATCAAAAATTATAATTGAATATTACAAAGCGCAAAGAACGAGAAAAGATAAGCTCGCTCTACTCAACGCACAAATAAGAGTTTTTATCTTTTCACTATTACATTCAGCGTATTTGACATACTAGTACTGATATACCCATATGATTGCTCCTATTTATTCTTAGTATGTGCATGTTATAATACTGTTATACTACATATTTTATTAAATTTCATTGATATTTGAATTTCAATATGGATAAATTTAACCCCTCTCACCTAATAACTGATATCATATTCCCTATTAAATCAGTTCACCCCTGAAATTTTGTGCATAATATTATATATTACAAGCATCGGTATTAACTAGGGAGTATAGTGTTGTGTTATCCCACGAAACGTTTCTGCTTGGCCTATGGTCTCAGATGTTTGAGAACCTGGATTATTGCTATATACGTATGAGTTCCACTTTTATGTGCCTATCCGGTTACTTATCCCCTAATATTTGGAGTTGATTTTATTTTTTTATATTGATTACTTACCTATTATTATACCATTTGGTGAGCTGGTAAGTATGGGATTATCAGTTCAAAACTCCTTGACTTTCTTTATGTAATCCTTAATGTTGTTACAGGGAACCTTCGCTTATGTTTAAATTGATAAACCCTAAATTTCATACACACTCCCCTTCTTTATATATATATATATATATATATATATATATATATATACTTGTTGTAAAACTGGTAAAACTCTATTCAGTGACTTTGTTGATTCGTTTCTTTCAATTATTTTGCACAGTTACCTATAGAAAATGATGAACACTATAAGAATCGTAGTGCAGCAGTAAGAAATAGACAGAGAAACTGAGAGAAGAATAAGACTTTTGAACTACAGAGTAAGACAATTTAGATTTTATAAATTCTTAGTTATCTTAGTATGCATGGCTCATTTATGGTTTACCACTATTTTTAGATAAATCTCACACTCGTAAAATCGGGATGTGACAACATGGTATCATAGCCAAACTAGTTTAAGTAGCCTATGTGGTATGTAAGTTGAGTATTAGTATTCTGTGAGTTGTTCAGATCATAAGGATTGAGAGAATAAAGTGTTTAGACTTGAGTAAGGAATTGGTCTTGAAATTACATGTGAGATACCGGGATTTTATTTAGGAAATGGTATAAATGGTAATTGGTAGGGTGAATATATTTATAAATCGATTACAAGAATAATCATAGAACAATAATTTGGAGATATATGATTGATCCTGATATTCAAATGTTACGTGGCCGAAAGAATCATTAAAACATTTGAATTTTCAATGATGTGATTAAGGATTAGAGGCATACTAAGAATCTTAGGAATGGATTGTATAAAATATACTCTACAAGTCTATTAACAGCATAGTTATTTTGTCTGAACTATTCAATTGAGACCCCCCCTTGAGAATGAGTTACTTCATTTGGAACACCATTGTCATCCTTGAGAGTTGTCTCATATTTTAATTGACCTCTTATTTTTGTCTACTGCATTATCCTCTTGTCGTATTGTATACTATTCCCACTAGAATATGAGACTCGATTGTTTATGTTAAAATGGTACCTGGATAGGATTAGATAGGAAATTTATAAATGATGTCCTTGATGAGAATTGGAAAGGTCCTTAGAAATAGATAGAAGTATCAAAAAGTGTTAAGATCGAACTTTTCTACTCTTTAGAAGGTAACGGCATCACTTACTAAACCGTATTCCACAAACAACAATTTTTCCAAGTTTTATTTAAGCTTGGCATTTAATTATGATTAATAAACCACTACCATATATCTTATAACCGATTGTAAATTATTTTTTAAAATTACCATGACTCAGGATATCATTAAAAATTTAATATCCCCATAAACATTATGATTTCCATAGTGAACCATTATTTCTTACTCAAAAAACCACTACAATAGTTGTGATCGAATGAAACCTTATATAAACCCTATACCTGGCCTTGACAAACCATTTTCCTAAAGAAACCTCAATTTGAAATGCAGTTAATCTTGTAATGAGAAGTATAATTTACACCCCTCGTAGGTGATTCTAATTCAGTATTATTTCACGAAAGGCTCATATCATTTTATGATAACCCGTATACCTTATGAACTCCTTTGTGTAGTTCAGAATATGTACCCTTGATTCAATTTTAAAACCCCAATATTGATCTTGAAATAATAAATTGAAGTTAACCAGATTCAATTAACCCTGTTCTATATAACATACAATATGACGAGGGAATAAACTACCGTTACACGCACGATGGTATTATTTGCCTATAGGACACGAAATCTTGAGCACATGGTTTTATTTATCATATGAATGCATCTCTCTGGAGTTTTGGCTTGATACTGTTATTTTATCACCAAGGTTTGGATTGATTTGTTATTTGTATTGCTATTAACCCTAAGCCTCTAGAACAAATAATTATGGGTTATTTGTTTAGAAACCTTCAGCAACCTTAACCTTGTAAACATGATATTTCTAATTCGAGTAACATCCTCATACTGATTATTGAATACTATTTCAGACAGATTACTATTATTTTAATTCTTAACTTCCTATATTTACCTAATTTTGCTGAGATTCTTATCCTAAATAAATTAGTATTGACTTTAATTAACGAGATATATATATAGTCCCATGATTTATCTGAAACCCTTAGCATCAGAGTACTCATTGTTTTCATATTTAATAAACCAAACAAACTACTGAAAAGATACAACAAATTAGAGAAAGACTCAAAATAACCTAAGATGCATTAGACCCTTCAGTATTATCAAACATATTGTCTTGTGGGAAATCAGATAGAAGTACCAGTAGAATTGATTAATATCCCTTATATGTCTCATGTGTCCGAGTTGCATTGATATATTACAAACCCCACCATATGTCATTACCTGGCATGAAATTCTCGTTCAACCAAACCCTAAATTTGATGAACGTCCTATTCAAGTCTTAGACCGCTATATGAAGGTCATAAGAAATAAAGGAATATGAGTCATCAGAAAATTACTAGTTAATAGCAAACCGAATTATAGCTACTTACTCGAATCTCATAATTGAGTTATAATGAACCCCATACCAACCTCTTTGCGAACAAATCTCTCTCGAAAACATATATTCTTGTTATTTCATAACCTTAGCTTGTTCCTAATCCCATATAGTTAAATTATTTTAAAATTATGTAAGATCCCTCGGTAAAGGTTCCTAGAGCCAATAAAGAATATTTGGGATAAATAGTTTATTAATTCAGTACTCAATTATAAGTGTGTTGACACCGTCTTCTGTTCTTCAAAATATAGTACCCCAATGACGCTTTATAATTCTAAGAAGTGTACTGAAACCATTTAAGAAATTGAACAAAGCAAGCATCAGTTCAAACCTCATCCTAATTATTTGCCTCAATCCTATTATAAGTTCTTAGATAAACATTTTGTACCTATTCAAGAGAAATTTGTATTCACTCTTTATGTTATCCTCCATATAAAATAGGAAACCCTAATCTTCTATTACACATTAAGAAATCCCAAATTAAATTAAGGTCGCACGAGTTTAGATATACCTTCACCCAAAGAGAAACTTGAATTTAAGACAGAAATATTGAATGAAGTTTTAAGTATTACATACAAGTTAAATAACCATCTTGAAAAGGAAATCATTGTATCCAACCTCTTAAGCCCTAACCTGGTCAAAAGATTTAATAAACTAATTCCTCACATATTGTTGCTACTATAGAGCAATGTGATTTCAACCGATATCGCCTTCTTTGAAATTTACCATCTTTGTTGCTTATCCGAACTTGAGAAAGATATATTTAAACAACTGCTTACATAGCTCCTTTTGATGAAGCCATAAATCGAAAGTAAGACTTGAAAGTTATCATACGATAAGAAAATAAGTCTATGACTTAGAGATATAATGTATATACCTGATGGACCATCATTAAAATATAGGGATTTATAAGAAACTCGTCATTCTAGATTTATGATAAATCCAGAAAGTTTGGAAATATATCATATACTAAAGAAATAGTATTGATGGCTAACATGAGAAGTGATGTTGAAAACCTGATAAGAAAATGTCTTACTTGAGAGCAAGTAAATAGAACACCAGTGTCTTGATAGACTTCTCCAACCTCTTCCGATCTCGGAATGGAAGTGGGATCACATCACGATAGATTTTATAGTAAACTACCTTGTAAGTTCCAAAGATGTAATTATATAAGGACGATAGTAGACTAGCTCACCAAATACGCCCACTCTCCCAAAATAAAAATTATTATACGTTTCAAAAAGCTTAGTACTAGGATTCATAGTAAGGTTATTAACATAAATAACCCCGTCGATGTACATAGAAGCCCCAATTACATTGAGTATTGGAATAAAGACATGTTTTTGGACTATACATATCACTCTAAGTGAATGAATTAGATCGAACATTATTATGACCTAGCGTTCTCCTACTTTGAGTACACAAAAAAAATTCTAAGAAAGTTCCAACCCTTATTGTTGCGACTTCATAAACGTTAGTATTTGGATTCAATATAATCCCAAACACTAGTACCATCCTGTAAAAACGATATCAATAATAGTAACCTCTCTCATATAAGTTGTATAATTATATTTAAACCTACTTAATATAAATACCCTAGACTCAGTAAACACTATCCATTTATCTGGTCCACAAACTATCCCAAAAATTCATAGTATATCGAGAATACTGATGCACTTTAAACAATTTTATTAACTTCATTTGTATATGGTAGATTCCATAAGATGAATTATATAATATTAGATTCCATGCATGTGGTAATCCTTTATAAACCCATGCAAACCTAGGTATCAATTAAACCAATAAGCCTATTGGAAATACACAAAAATACCAGACATTTCATTTTGACCTCATAAATAACAAATCATATGTATTGTTTGTTTGAAAATTCTTAAGAAACTTTCTTACGAAATTATCGACTACATTCAACAGTCAATATATTTTTTCGACTAAACCAACACATGACTTCACAACCCTAGTTATCCAGTAGTCCCCCATATTGTCCACTCATTATAAAAATGCTAATTGAATAAACCAGCATAAGTACCTTCCCCCAAAACAAACTTATACTTCTTCTTACCTATTTCGCAAACGGATGTGAAACGTCGTTATTAGCATAACCATATGCAACCTATGGTATCATTTTACCGATACCACCCTCTTTCTAATATGAATTGTTTTCACGTGAAACATACTGCAAACAACCAGATTATACATAAAACCTCATTACACAAACCTCTAAGATGATATACGACACATGCAAAGCTTGTAAAAATGCCAATTAATTATATAAAATTCTAGTTTGTCTAATCATGATTACATCAGTATTTGTTATACAGTTGCATTACATAAATTGCAAATTATGACAAAAACAACTTTGGTAAACCGTCATAAATACATGATAAACCCATGAACATCGTGTAACACCCCGCCTAATTAAATACCGGGTGGCCAGTCCCATACCAAATTAAAACAGAATATAAAGTTGGCTCATTCTTAGCATCACTGTCGAAAACATTCACAAATCACCCAATACCCAATTAAGCTGGTGTAAAAAAAAACCTTCCAAATTTTAATTCAACAAAATTCATTTTTAGTTTACGAATAACACTACACATTTTATTCTACCACAATAATATTTGAACAGATAACTCACAAGGATGTAAATCCAATTGGAATAAACATTCCTAAATAATTTCTCAATATAGTAAACTCACAATAATAACTGTATTAAAATGACACGAATACAAGAATATTTTGACTCAGATAGAAAGGAAATAATTGAATTCCTCGGGGAAACATGCCCTAAATATAAGAACATTGCATAATGTGAATCAAATGAAGATAGGCGTCTAAGCAATATTCCATAGCTCGTCATAATCCTCTAAGGTTGGTGTCCCTGCTGCTGGACACTTGATATATAAGGTACAATAGAAAAGAGAATATGCAAGGAAACGGTTCAGAGCCCGATGAAAAATAGTTTTGAAAACAACAAGTATTTAACAAGTGCAATAAAGCATTTATTATGTACATGTTAGTATCCAGACTCTCACTTGATATTCTCACCTCTCATCTAGAGTGCACGCTTAATGTTTCCTATTAACCTCTCAGTTAATGGTTCCTCCTAACTAGTTTCCATAATATGATTTTATCCCATATCATAACCCCGTATGTCCCATACCATACGTAGTATAATCATTCATATACGTTTCTCATTAATATGAATTAGCTTTTCAAATCTATAAGAATAAATATTCATTAACTTAATTCAATTCTTTTTCTCTATTCACTATCATCTACAATTATCACACAGTAGATTGATCTAACCACTATATATACATTCATTTAATTTATTCTATATATACATATATAATACGAAACCCCGAGACACAGCTGCGGTGCATGCATTACTCTGCTATCACGTCCCAGTATCGTTGGTCGCAGAATAGGGGACTAAAGGTTCGGTAAGGATTCCTCGAACCAAAAATATCAACACAAAAATTAGAGGCGAACATAGTTCTCATTCCCATAGATCACGCACATACCTACGTTCCCATAGTCAGCGGACTTATCAACTCACCGATAAGTCTTTCATAGTCCTTTATTCTCGGGCGACAAATAAAAGATCCCATGTATTCATCAGGATATGACTGCCCTCACGTGCGAACCTCCCGTCGATAGCAAGTAAGCTAGGTATGTTGATGTAAAAAACTAGATTACTCTAATTATTTAATCACAGATAAATAAATGAGACAAAAGATTTTAAAGTGGTTCAGCCTTATGTGAATGGCCTACGTCCACATCAGCATACTAATTTTGGTATCAACAGAAGCCCCCAATGTTTCATATTTCGAACTTTGAGGAGTATGGAACATTCTTTCTCGGTATATGGCTATATTAAATGACCTTCCTGGGTTTTAGGAGCCTTTTCTTCATATTTGAATTTCCTTCCAAATTCGCAGAATCCACCTTTTTGCATTTTTATAGGCGCTTCGATCTTCATGCCCTTTTTGTCCTTTTAGCCGTCGGTAGCGTAATAGTTTCCTTTTTGTAATCATTTCTTTCGCCGTTTCCCAAGGCAAAGTATTTAAGCTTCAGAGGCAATCCCATCGTCTTCTACCTTTTCAATTTCTGCTTTCGAGTTTTCTATAGCTTTTCTCTCTCCTGTGCGTCCATCCTTTTCTTCGTTTGTTTGTCAACAAATCTCCTTTTTCCCTGTAAGCTCCTCTTCCTTCTTCTTTTATTCATCATGGTTTACATTATTGAGTCTCTTGAGAAATTCCGTTCTGATTTCTCTATTCCATCTTGGGTAATTTTGGAGGTTCTTTCTGAGCCTTCAAGTTATTTCGATTTGGCTGAGGGACATTGGTTCCCTAGCCTCTTTATTGCTGAATGTGGATTTTCTTTTCCACCAAACCCTTTATGCTAAGAATTTTGTCAATATTTCGACATTGTCCTTGCTGTAGTACAGGAGCTATACATCCTCTTATACTGCTCGTCCTGTGGCTAGCATTAGCGAACCATTGACAACTTCTGAAGACTCTTCACCAGACTCTCACATTCCTTTGAGTCAGAAGATGGGCAAGAGAAGAGTTCCTGCTCTCTTTGAAGAGACCTCCTCTGTCGGGGATGGAAAAAGGAACAAGGCTGAAGTCCCAAAGGGGACAAAGAAAGTTGATGCTGCCCCTTCTGCTGCTCCTCAGAAGGTCGTCGAGAAGCCCCCAGTGGCTCCTGTACAGAAGAATGTGCCTGTGGAAGTAATCACTATCTCTCCAACCAAAAATTCTTCTTTGGTTGAGGTTGTTGAGAAGACACCGAGGAGATTGAAGAAGTCTTCCTCGGTTAGTTTTTCTGAAGTCACTCCCCAGCTCCAAACTAGCGGAGCTGGTGTTTCAACCATCATTCCCTCGAGCTCTGTAATAGGCTCGGTAAAGACTTGGATTATTCCTGAAGTCCAAGGCATCGTGGAAAACATGCCTAGGGATATACTGACATCCCTAGCTACTCATCACATCGCTTCAGTAAGTTTCTTCTTATCTTGAATTCTTATTTCCTTCTATCAATATATGTATCTCGGCACTAACTCATCACTACCTTCTTTTTTCAGTTGGTGAGTTTCTTTAACACCATTGTGAAGAAAGACGAAGCGCTCAAAGCTTCAAGCTCCTCGTCTGGAGTAGAGGATGCATTCCAGGGTTTGGCCCAATCTCTGAAGGAATCCCGTCAGAACTACGACGAGGATAAAGGTGAATGGGAGAAGAAATTGGCTGAATCTGAAGCAGAGAAGGTGCAGTTAGGAAATAAAGTGAAGGACTTGGAGAGGGAAAATAAGAAGTACTCCGAGAAGCTCACTACCTTCAGGGAGCTTGAAAATAAGCTTAAATCAGCTGAGGAAGAGCTGACCCTTCTGCGCGAAGCAAATCATCAGAAGGAGAAGTTGGAGGCCAAGCTGATAGCCTCCGAGGACCTTCTATCCGAGAAGATCTCCTCGGAGAAAATGAAAAGAAAGAAGGCAATAAAAAAGTCTTTCAACACAGGTTGGGACAAAGGGTGGAACAAGGGAGTAGCTGCTATGCTGACTCAAGTGCAATATGGAAGTTTGAAGTACTTCCGAGATTGCTGGGATGCAGCTTTGCAAGAACTGAAAGTGAGCGAGGACACCGAACTATTTCAACAGCATCTCCCTGGTCCTCCTCCAGCCATCGAGGATGAAGAAGAGGACGAAGCTGCCTCAGAAGAATCTTCATTGGTAGTGGGTGATATAATCCTTACCCAGCCTGCTGACGAGGAGTTTTCATCTCTGCCAACTCCTCCAGAACAAGTTCCAACTCCCGCTGACAAACTCCTTATTTCCACCGAGCAACCAAGCTCCTCGTCCCAGCCTCCCGAGAAAGTCTTGGGAGACAAAGAAAAGGTGTGAAGTTGTTCGGTATTCTCTTTCTGTTTTTCTTTTACTTGTAATTTGTATCTCAGATCTTTGTAACTTTGCCTTATGATCTAATAAAATTTGAGTTCTTTTCTTCCATATGATTGTCTCTTCTTTATCTGCACTCTGTCTTGATCTTCTTTTTCTTTCTCTGTTAGTTTATGGCCAGGATGGATCTTTTGTCTGCTAATGACACAAAGTTGATGCAGTAATGCCATGAGTATTATAAATATGGTCACACAGACCTCAGTGCATCAGAAGTTGCCGACATCCTTGGCCATGGTGCTTCAGAGCAGGCAGTAAAAGCTTATCAATATCTGAAGGGATTACTTGATCAAGCTGTGGCCAATAACGTGGCCTACTATGATATGATCGGGGAGCTTCAATATACTCTAGAAGATCTCAAGGATCAGTATAAGGAGTCAAATGCCTTGTTACATGAGGGGTATGAAAAGAAATATCAACAGCTTTCAGCCGAGAAGGGCTACGACAAACTCCTTGCTGGGTATGATGTCCGGGAGAGGACCCTAAAGGGAGAAGTTGAAGCTTGTAGACAAATTGCTGAACTGCTGGAGAAAGAGAATAATAATTTACAGAAAGAACTAGCACAATATAAGTCTGCAGCCTCTTCTTCAACAGCGGTAATCCCAGTGACCGATGAGGGATTTTCCTTCTTAGAGGTTGAGAATGCCAAATTAAGGCAAGAGTTGGATGTCCTGCGAAGATCTGGTACTTCTACTTCTACTCAGGGACAAGGAAGAGGTTCTCATGGGCGAGGAAGAGTTACCCAGGATGTTGTCTAGGAACGAAGTACTCCAGCTGCTCGGGGTCGATCAAGAACTCCTCGTATTATTGAAGAAGCTCGTACTCTGTCAACATTGGAAACTCAAGCGTACCAGTTGAACGCAAAAGATCAGGCTTTGTCTGAAATGTCCAAGAAAATCCTATCTTTAGAAGATCAACTTACTGCGATGAAGTCTGGTCTGGATAATAAGGATGCTCTTGCCAGAAACTTTCTTAAGAAGCTTGAAAAGTTGACATTTCAATTTAATAAACAGCCCAGGGAGTTCTGGAATGCAGGCTACAATGAGGCCCTTTATCACTTGGATGCTCGCATTGAAAATGCCAATAATGAAGGTTATAAGCAAGGTTGGCTGAATGCCTTGGCCGTACTGAAGCTTGAACAGGGGCACTACCTGTGGGATTATTATGATCCCGGGGTTCTTGACTTTCCAGTGCCACCATATAACTTGGACATGGAATGGATCCCAGCTCGTGCCATTCCTCGGAGCTTAATCGTAAAATACCTTGGCGACTATAATCTTCACTCTCAGATTGAAGTATCTCGTCCCGAGCATCTATTGGATACTCCTTCAGTAATGAATGTCAGAATGTTGAAGGACTTGAATTTTATCAATTCTCTTCAGACCTTAAATGATCCTCCTGCTGGCGAGGAACCTATTTCAAAAGCTGAAGGAAAGAAACCAATATAATAGGGATTTCAATGTAATAGTTAGTATACATGTAATTTGTAATTCGTTTTGAATTTTAATGAAAGACTTTCATTTTCTGTTTGCAAATCTGTATTGCTATTGTTTTCGCGCTTGTCAAACACTTTATATTTGTGATTGCATAACAATACTTTGTGGTTCATCGAACAATCTAGTAATAAATTACAAGTACCAGTAATGTTGCTTGACTACTTAACAATAAAGTAATGAGTAAAAAATGTTAAATTGTGCTCGTCGACCAATTATAATTAGTGAGAGTTTTTATCCCAGAATAACCATACTTGGTAATTTTTTTCACAAAATGTGTTCGACCAACCAAGGTCGATAATATTATCCTCGTCGACCAACTATAGTTAGTGGATTTTTATCCCTGACCAACTATACTTGGTTCAGTTTGGAATATTTTTTCTTCGATGAACTTTTATGTAATAAATTTACCTCCCGACCAACATAAATTGGCATTTGAGATAATATCTTACTTCTCGACCAACATAAGTTGGCATTTGAGAGTATGTCTTGTTTCCAAGCCAACCGAGGTTGGTATTTTTAAGAATGTTGTTCTTGCCCTTTTACCAACCGGAGTTGGTCATGGGTTTGAACTATCATGTCCACTAACTCTTTTACCAACCGAAGTTGATCACATTAGTGTACGCCTCCTATCTAAAGGAGTACAGTTTGTTCTCGCTATTTTACCAACCGAAGTTGATCACGCTCGAACTATCATGTCCACTAGTTATTTTACCAACCGGAGTTGATCACGCTAGTGTATGCCTCCTAACCAAAGGAGTATAGTTTGTTCTCTCCCTTTTACCAACCGGAGTTGGTCGTGGGTCTGAACTATTGTGTTCTCGCTATTTTATCAACCGAAGTTGATCACGCTCGAACTATCAGTGTCCACTAGTTATTTTACCAACTGGAGTTGGTCAAGCTAGTGTATTCCTCCTAACCAAAGGAGTATAGTTTGTTCTCGCCCTTTTACCAACCGGAGTTGGTCGTAGGTTTGAACTATCGTCTTCTTTTTGCTGTCAAGCAGCGTAGTGTACAACACTAGTATTCCCCGAAAAACTTTCAATAAAAGGAGAGAAGATGGTGAAAACGTCGTCGTTTTATTCATATTTTACATTTTACATTACTGATAATACTTGCGTAGGTGTTCAGCATTCCATGCATTCTTGAATTCCTCTCCTTCTAGAGTTGCTATTCTGTAAGTTCCTGGTCGAACAACTTCTGTAACTCGGTAAGGTCCATGCCAATTTGCTTCCAATTTATTGTGCTTCTGAATGACCTTCTTTAGCATGTAATCTCCTTCTTTTAAATCGCATTTCTTCACCCTTTTGTTGTAGAATAGAGTTGTTCGTTGTTGATATGCAGCATTCCTAATGGCTGCCTCTTCTCTAACTTCCTCGAGCATGTACAAATCTAATCTCCTCATCAAGTCGCTGACTGGGGAATTGAAATTCAGCACTCTGTGTGTTGGAAGACCCAACTCGGCAGGTATTACAACCTCACTTCCAAATGCCAGCATATATGGTGATTCTCCAGTTGCTGCTCGGGGAGTTGTTCGGTAAGCCCACAACACTGACTGTAGCTCATTAATCCAATTATCTTTAGCCTCACTTAGCCTCTTCTTCAAACCATTTAATAATGTTCGGTTCGTCACTTCAGTCTGTCCATTGTTTTGAGGATGGCCTGGTGCTGAATGAACCTTCAAAATGTTTGACTGATGACAATAGGCGGAAAACTCCGAGTTATCAAACTGTGTTCCATGGTCTGTGATGAAGTCATGAGGGAGACCATATCTGCAGATGATATTCTTCCAAACGAATTGGTACACCTTCTCGTATGGCATATCAATCAGAGGCTCAGCTTCTACCCACTTAGTAAAATAATCCACTGCGACGACAAGGTACTTGAATCTTCCTCGGGTCATTGGCAGGGATCCAACCAAATCCATTCCCCACATGGAAAAAGGCCAAGGAGAAGTTATGGGTTTCAACAATGCTTGCGGAGTTCGTCGAATGGAGGAAAAACGTTGGCATTTATCACATTTCTTAGCATAGGCTATACAATCAGCCCTCATTGTTGGCCAGTAGTATCCTTGCGTCATCACCCTTTGCAAAAGTGTTCGACCTGCTACATGAGCTCCACAGGACCCTTCATGGATTTCTTCAATCAATTCTTTCACCTCGGAGGGATGTACACATCTTTGCAAGCCTGCCATAATTCCTCGTCTATACAAAACACCATTAGTTAGTACATACTGAGCAGCTTTAAACTTCAATTTCTTGGCAGCGATCTTATCCTCCGGTAATTCTCCTTTCTCAACATATGCCCTGATGGGATCCATCCAAGATGGTCCTAAATCAAGGAAAATAACATTCATCATCAGGCTTTCATCTATGCTTTGACTTTCTAACACCTCAATTGGTATCGTTCTTCGTAACTCGGTACGAGTAGCTGATGCTAGTCGGGCCAGTGCGTTTGCTTGTGCATTCTCCATTCTTGGTATTCTGATTAATTGAATGGCATCAAATTCTGCCAACAACTCCATCGCCTTTGCATGATACTTGACCATTAATTCTCCTTTAACTGCATACGTTCCCATCATCTGATTCATAATTAATTGAGAATCACTGAATACCATCACTTGTTGCGCTTCCATAATCTTTGCTAAATTAAGACCTGCTATCAAGGCTTCATACTCAGCCTCATAATTGGAAGCTTTGAATTGGAATCGTAAGGCATATTCCATGTCAATCTCGTCTGGGGTGTTTAAAACAATCCCTGCCCCACAACTTATTGGGCAAGATGACCCATCTACATACAATCTCCACGTAGGTAACTCGTCTTCAAAATTCTTATCTGACAGCGTTCCTCGGTGAAATATTTGTTGTTTTGTTTCATCCTCCCCTGGTATTTTTCGCTCCTCGTCGACCATCTCTTCTCTCCCTTTTACCAACCGTAGTTGGTCTGGGTTTGAATTTGATGATCTTTCTACATCCACAAGCCCTTTTACCAACCGGAGTTGGTCTGGACTTATGTCTGTTGATCCTGTAACATCCACAGGTTGGTCAGCGAGCAACTTTTGTTCCTCGGGGGTATCAGGATATGTAAACTCTGCTATAAAGTCTGCTACAACTTGCCCTTTTAAGGATGATCAGGGTTCATACACAATATCATATTCATCGAGCTCTATTTCCCAGTACATCAGTCTTCCTGATTTTTCTGGCTTATGAAGAGCTTGTCTCAATGGCATGTCAGTATACACGATGATGGTATGGGCCTGGAAATATGGCCTCATTCTTCTACTTGCTTCAATTAATGCCAATGCCAATTTTTCCAAGTTTGGGTACCTGATCTCTGCACCTCGAAAAGCCTTACTTGTGTAATAAATTGGCTTCTGGACTCCATTCTCCAATCTGATCAATGCCGAGCTGACTGCATTCTCTGATACTGCCAGGTATAAGTACAACTTTTCACCCATCACTGGTCTAGACAGCAATGTAGGGGTTCCTAGATATTTCTTCAAGTCTTGAAAGGCTTTTTCACATTCATCATTCCACTCGAAAGTTTTTCGGAGTGTTTTGAAGAATGGAAGACACCTATCAGTTGCTCGAGATACAAATCTATTGAGCGCTGCAACTCGTCCTGTAAGACTCTGCACTTCTTTCTTCGTCGTTGGAGATCGCAACCCTAAAAGAGCTTTGATCTTTGCTGGATTTGCCTCAATGCCTCGCTGGTTGACGATGTATCCAAGGAACATTCCTTCTCGTACTCCAAAGGTGCACTTCGTCGGGTTGAGCTTCATTTGGTATTTATCCAGTTGATCAAAGGTCTGACCTAGGTCAACTAGATGATCAGCAGCTTTTTTGCTCTTTGTCAGCATATCGTCGACATAAACTTCCATATTGCAACTGATTTGTTCGGCAAAAACCTTGTTCATCAGCCGCTGATATGTCGCTCCTGTATTTTTCAAACCAAAAAGCATAACATTATAACAATAAGTTCCCCTAGGGGTAATAAAAGAAGTGCTTTCCCTGTCTTCAGGTTTTATTTTGATCTGGTTGTAACCAGAGTAAGCATCCATGAAGCTAAGCAGCTCGTGCCCCGAGGTAGCATCCACTAGTTGGTCAATTCTGGGCAATGGGAAGTGATCCTTTGGGTAGGCCTTGTTGAGATCAGTGAAATCAACACACATTCTCCATTTATTGTTTTTCTTCTTTACCATCACCACATTTGCTAACCAGTCTGGATACTTCACATCTTCAATGAATTGGGCTTTCTGGAGCTTGTCGACCTCCTCTTGAATAGCTTGATTCTTCTCGAGGCTAAATACCCTTCTTCTCTGCTTTACAGGCTTGATCTCCCTATTCGCATTGAGTTCATGGCATAAGAAGTTTGGATCTATTCCTGGCATGTCTTCATGACTCCATGCAAAAGTTTTCTTTCTGTTTCTCAAAAAAGTTATCAACTCCTGTTTTATTGAAACATCCAACGATGATCCTATCTGGGTTACTCGTTCAGGATGCTCGTCGTCCAGGATAACATTTTCTGTGGATTCCACCACCTGTCCTTTTACAAGTTGAGATTCATCTCGGGGATCAAGTGTTTCAATTTCTGTACCTTCCTCCACCTGGTAAGTATTAGTCTTTTTCCTTGATTCTTCAAGCTCCTCTTGCTCGGCAGACGAATAATAGCATTCCCGAGCTACTTTTTGATAACCTTTCACAACTCTTACTCCGAAGTTTGTAGGGAATTTGAAACATTGATGTACTGTAGATGTAACTACTTCAAACTTCTTCAAACCAACTCTTCCCATGATGATGTTGTAAGCTGACTGCACATTCTTATCCATCAGAAAGAAGCGTATTCTTTATGTTCGACAAGCAGGCCAAGTTCCAATGAATATATCCAACTTGATCGTCCCAAGTGGAAAGACTTTCTCGCCAGCAAAACCCAATAGAGGTCTGTGATAAGGCTCCAATTGAGGTAATTTCAAATTTAAACTGTCAAAGCATGAATAGTACATGATGTCTGCCGAACTGCCATTGTCTACCAGCACCCTTGAAATCACTACTTCTTTCATCCTCATTTTGATCACCAAAGGGTCGTCGTGAGGGTAAAGAACACCTGCCAGGTCATTTTTTGAAAAGCCAATAACCATCTTCTCTTTGTTTACCTTCCTCGGACGATCCTCCTCGGCCAAATTTATTCGCTGAATGTACAAGCAAGCTTGTGCCTCTCTGAGGTAAGCTTTTCTTTCTGCAGTAAGATCCCCTCCTCCTGCATCTCCTCCTGTAATAACATTACAATCAAATGACCCAAAACGTATGGAAAATACCTCTCGTTCTGGCTGCCTTGGTTTCTTGGGAAGATCGGGGTCATCCTCGGCATCATCTTCATGGCCTCTCTTCTTTTTTTCCTCTGTTCGACGAGGAGATCTAGATCTTTCTCTAGTTCGATCATTATTTCTTCTTTCACCTCCCCGATCCACATACTTTGTTAGCTTTCCTCTTCGGATGAGTGTTTCAATCTCGTTCTGAAGAGCTATGCAATTTTTAGTCATATGGCCATGATCTTTGTGAAACTCGCAATATTTATCCCTGTTCCTCGCATCAGGGTCTGACCTCAGTTTCTTCGGCCACTTTACCTCCTCGCTATTCTTGATTTCTTCCAAGACATGATTAATACCCATTTTCAAGGGAGTATAATTATCGAATTTCTTCAGGACTTCCCATGATGACTTATTATTTCTGGAACGCTTGTCACCGCCATTGCCCTTATCCTCTTTATTTTTAGATTTGTCGACGTCCACCTTGGTGTCTTTATCCATATTCTTCTTGCAGCCATAGCTTCCTCGGCATTCATGATTTTGGCCGCTTTTTCCATCAACTCTGACATAGTTTTAGGTGGATCTTTCGCCAAGGTGTAATACAACTTATTAGGCAATGATCCACTCATCAAGGCGGTGATTGCTGTCTTCTCCTCGTAATCTATGACTTCCAGCTTCTCGTTATTGAAACGAGATATGTAATCTCTAGTACTCTCACCATATTTTTGTGTAACACTTAACAAGTGTGCTACTCGTTTTACTGGCTTTGCTCCAAAACATAAATTGCCTATGAACAACTCAGCCAACTGAAAGAAATTTGAAATCTTACCCCGAGGAAGATTTTTGTACCATATCCGGGCAGCTCCAGTAAGAGTTCCTGAAAACGCTCTGCATCTCATCTCGTCGGGGACAACATAGATATCGGCGGCAGCTTGATATTGCTCTATATGAAGAACATGATCTATCTTTCCATCATATTTGGGGGTCACTACTGGTGCTTTCAACTTTGACGGTGTAGGAAAATTCACAATGGCCTGGACAAAAGGTGTCCCTTGAACAAAAGTTCGTTGTAGGGGATTCTTTGCCTTAGCCATTTCTCCCAATCTGTCCTCCAACCGCTGAATGGAACCTTTCCACGTATCGTTTCCTTCCTCGGGCTTATTGGTTCGAGCAATAGATCGTTCTGAAGTAGCCTCCTGCGATCTATCTTGACGAACAACTGGTCGTGATTGTGCTGATCCTTCTCTTAGATCTGATGGTTGTCGAAAACTCCTCGACATGGTCTTAGGTGGTATCCTATTCCTCCTAGGGCCTAATTGACTGAAAGGAGACACCCTACTCAGTCTTTCTAAGGCACTGGGTCTTTCTGGAGAGAGAGTGATACGTTGATCAGTATCGATAGCCCTTATTGACGAAGTTCGCCCAGGTTGATAAGAGAAATCATCAGACTCCTCATTACGATATGACTCAGTATGCCTGGATCGTGAAGAAAGTAAATAAGTTTACCTCTAACCACTTCGCTGTCCTGAACGTGCAGGTGCACCGCTATGAAGGGTTTGTATGAGTTACCTCATTGTTTCTTGCATGGCAGTTTGTCCTTGAGCCAGATTCGTCATGATCCCAGCCAGATCTGGAGGTGCAGAGGGATTTGGAGGATTTCCAGCATTTCCAGCGTTTCGATTGGTAGATTCTGGATTATCCGCCATTGATGATGAATGATTTTTGGTGAAAAACGATAATAACAATCGTTCCCACAGACGGCGCCAATCTGTTGATGTAAAAAACTACATTACTTTAATTATTTAATCACAGATAAATAAATGAGACAAAAGATTTTAAAGTGGTTCAGCCTTATGTGAATGGCCTACGTCCACTGTTATGTTATTGCTGAGTGTTTGGGAATTCTCGATTACAAGTGCTATCAAGAAATTTTGCCCCCCTTGAATGAGGGTGATACAGGTATTTATAGCCCTTAGGCTGTACATGAAAGGGTGTTACATTAAATGATACACATATGAAAGGGTAATTCATTTAATGTTCTTCAAACGTGCGCTTCAAGATGATAAGCATTCAATGAATAGTTGAACTGTTGATTATCTGGAAATTAATGATGTGGTCAAGATGCAGCTCGTACCGCCTTAGTTGCTCGTCGTCCAGGAGTTCCTCAGAGCATTGGAGTTCCTCGGAAGACTGGAGTTCCTCGGAGTATACTTGTTGCTCGGAGTGAGTATGTTGGTCGGGGAAACAATCTTCCTCGTTGCTATTGTGCCACGTAGATTGACACGTGTCTTCTTATTATTCGTCCACATCAGCATACTAATTTTGGTATCAACAGTCATACATATAAATCATCAATTAATCAAATAGGCATTATCATCTACCTATAGATATAATATCAACAAGGTACAAACACTACCTTAAAATAATTCCCATACGCAGCATTATATCTCTTAAATTCTACGTATTAAAATATTATGACATTACTTATTTAATTTAATTATTCCATAGTCTCACTCATTACTAAAGGTTTAAATAGGTTTTCCTCAATATGTTTATTCAGTAAGAAATCACTAATATCCTACTGTTCCATATCATCTTATCTCCCAAATTACTACGAATTAAACTCTCCTATAATTAGGGTTATAACCGATAGTTTCTAATCTCTTATTAACACATCTTCTATCACCTAGGATTAAACCCTCTTGTAAACCTAAAGCTGCCCATGTGATTTATTAAATTTCCCCTCCTGGACCTATCCTTAATCCTCATGCATAAAAATTAGAATCCAACACATGAATCTAGCAACCGAAATTTCTTCCAATTTAATTATCATAATTCTCATCAATTAAATCCCAATCACATTAATTCGGTTCTTATCTAGGGCTTACTGATCTTCCCTAAGTCCCATAATATCAAATTAATAATCACCAAATATTTACAAAAGATTTGGGATAAGAACAAGAATTAAAAAGAAACAACATCATCATTTATGGGGAGGTCGATCGATCGAAGGTAGGGGTCGATTGATTGATCGCCCAGATATCAGCCCAGATTCTGCAATTCTTATACTACGGGTTTCATAACTTTTGATCATTCACACCTCCATATTAACAACCCAAATTCCTTATAATTCTTACTACATGATATAGCAACATATGTAAATGATTTCTTATGATCTAAACATTCTAGAATCATCAAGAGTTTGAATTAAAAGTATATATTTGTCCTATTTTTCCAGAAAATTATCTACATGATATCTTCAAGAACAAACCAATGATTCTCAGAATATCTTCAACAAATTGATGATTATTTCGTGGATTACTATCTACCTACAACATGAGTTTGATTCCAATATATTTCCATTTTCCAGAAATCAATTAACAACTCTATCTTTATCTTCCAAACATGTAAAATCTATTTTTTTTTTATAACTATCCTAACATGGACATTATACTAACTAGATTCCAATTATCAAATAACTTGCCTCTAATGCAGGTCTGATCCTTTGGGGTTGTGTATCACAGGTGGTTCTCCTCTTCTTCGGTCAAATTCCGGTGGTGGTTGGTGGTGGTGACCTTTGGCCCTTGGTTCTCCTACTTTCCAAGCAATCTTCTCTTCTCCCAAGCACCCTTTCACTCTCTCTCTCAAAAAAGGTGGCCTCTCAATTTTGTGTACAAGAGAAGAATGAACCTACGTACAACTAATCTCCAAATATTTATAATAAGACAAAATCTAAAATCACTATTCATCCCCTTCTGTAAAAATGACCAAAATTCCTTTTCGGTTGTCTTTTCATTTCCAAATGACCCGAGACCCAAAACCAACATCCAAATAGACTTTTCTAACTATTTCAACCCTTCCAGATGCAACGATGCACTCTAAATGACTATAAGGTTGATGAAAAAATAAGTTTCCTATTTAATCTAACAAATTAGTCCCGACACGTCCCATACCGCGTCCGACTAAAAATTTAAATTACTGAATTAATAACTCACAACAATATCAATAACATCACATTCATTTTAATATCCAAAAATTCGGATTTAAACCCAATGAATTAATTTATAATAGAAAAAATTAAATTAATCCATTAATTTAAAATATAACAAATTTTAAAAGTCATTAAAATTACAGGATATAACACCTCAAAACTAATACATTATCATTTTACAGTGTATACTAGCCGAACATGTACCACTAGAATTTGAAACTCTAAGAATGTAGGAAATTACGAGGATGAAATTTTTTCAAGGTAGGTAGATGGTAACAACCTAAATTTATATTTTTATTTAAAATGTACAATTGTGTTATTTATGTGTCAAAATGGCATTTTTATTTTTCGTTGACAAATAAAATAATAATTTACAACCAAACTAATTACCGAGTAAGTATACTTTTAGAGTAATGATACGGAGACCCGGTTCCTGGAACCTTTTTCCAAACCTATTGACGTGTGAGATACACACTGGGTGGGTTTTTACTTTACATGGGGTCCATTGCAAACACCACCCAATGTGTGTCTGACACCTCACTAAGTTTGGAAAAAGGATCCAGAAACTAGGTCTCCCTATCATTATTCATATTTTTATTTTACACATGTCAAATATTATTTTACTATACCAATTATATTAAATCAACATCTCCAAATTTAATTTTGTTATGTAATTACAAACGAAACTTATAGGGTATAACATACAAAGTTAAAAAAATAAAATTTAGGGGGTGAAAGTTGAAAAGGAAGAGAAAATTAAAAAATATCTTGGGAAAAAAACTAAACCACCCAACCCTTTTTACCTGTTACAAATTTTGAGGAACAAAAGAAAAAAAATCGTTACTTTTAACCGACTTACCCCTATGTGAATATATTTGTTACAATTTTCAAACTAAGCACATCATCTTAAGGCTACAAACATATATAAAACCCACTACACCCAAAAGTCTCCTACCTACAATCCTCACACACACACACATATATACATGGCTGGAAAACTTATAAGCGCATAAACGCCATGAGTGGAAGAATTATACCCACATAAACTCCATAACAGGCATATTATTTTTCGTTTCTTCCTCCCCCTTAATTATAAAAGTCTCGGTATATATATATAATACTGCTCTTGTACGGACCAGTCCACATTTTAAGAGTACAGACCGAACATGTATCACGTGAGCCTAGAAATTATAGGCACACCCTCTCTCTTTTATTAGCTCACTGACAGGTGACACATGCCCGATTCGCACTCTTAAAATGCGGACGAGTCTGTATTTAAAGAATGCAGACCAGACATGGGTCACCTAACGGGGCACCTAGAAATTAGCGCCAAAATTATATTCACATTCTCTCTATTTTCTGGTCTCACCGCCAAGTGACACATGTCCGGTCCGCATTCTTAAAATGCGGACTAGTTCGCACAAGAGCAGGATTGTATATATATATATATATATATATATATATATAAGTATGTCCCAAGATGTAGATATATGATTGTATGTATATGTGGGTTTTCGGTTTTGACAACCATAAGGTTTTTCTTTTACATAGTTATGGAGTTTATGTGGGTATAAATCTTCCACCCATGGAGTTTATGTGGGTATAAGTTTTCCAGTCATGGAGTTTATCCATGGAAGGGACGAAGCCATTGCATGGCCAAGGGGGCCATGGTCCCCCTAAAGATTTTCAAATTTTAGTGTTGTGCTATCTTTTTAAGAAGTACAATGTCAGTAATGTTTGTAGTCCACTCAAAAATCTAACTGTGAATATTGTTAAAGGGCTGCGTCTGACCCCTTCAGGATATTTTTTCATGTAGTGTGAAAGACAAAGTCCAGTAAAGTTATTCATTTTATTAGGCCTGTTTTGATGACTTGGCCTTTTAATATACATTAAACCTAATTCTTTTTCCATTTCACTGCCAAGAGAGAGGACAAACTCACTTCTCTCTAACACAATCCATCGCCAAGCAGTGAGTGAGGGGTTTTCAAATTTTCCTTTCAAAAAAATGAAAGGCAAGTTATCTCTCTCCCTCTTGTCTTGTGAGTAAGTTTATTTACATTTGTTGCTTATTATTTTGGAACGTAAATCTTTCCCTTATTGTTTATTGACCCTTGAATTTATCATATTTGTAGATTTCTTTCCTTACTTCAAACCTTTTTTTTACTTTTGTTGTTTATTCATTTTTCAAACCTAATTGTTTACCTCTAAATTAACTCTAATGGCATCTTTTTGTAGTTTAAAGCAAGATTTAGTATTGGAGGTACCAACTGATATTTGATACCAAAAGAATATAGGTTTAGAACTATATCCCATTCCCCATTTGATTGTTTATTAAGTTGATGAAATTGGAGTGATCCATTAATATCACCATTATCTATGTGTTAGTTAAATTAGATATTTAAATCGGGGAAACTTTTATCATTTATGGGATAAATTTATATTAGGGAACTTTTCATTTTAGTCCCCACTCAATAATTTATTTTTACTCTAATCTACTAGCATATCTTTTGGTAACTAAAGTTATGGCATGCACAAATTTAACATGTGTATATAATTAACCCCCCAAAAATTATAAACGAGGGAATTAAGCTAAACAATACATTATGGTGGTGGAGAAACTTATGTCTACTTAAAGTTCGGACCCCTCCACGAATAAATCCTGGCTTTGTCCCTGATCCATGGAGTTTTTCTATCCATGTATACATATGTGTGTGTTTGTGTATAGATACCCATATACAGATGGGTCTTCTTTTTTGGACTGCTTTTAGTGTGTGTGTGTGTGTGTGTGTGTGTGTGTATATGTATGTATGTATGTATGTATGTATGTATGTATGTATGTATGTATGTATGTATGTATGTGGCGGTGTGTGTTTTGTGTATGTGCGTGTGCGTGTGCGTGTGCGTGTGTAACAGGTATGTGTGTGTATGTGTGACAATGTCGTGTGCGTGTGGGGGTGTGGGTGAGTATGTGTATATATGTATACAGTGTATATATATATACATATACACAGTATATAAATGTGTGTGTTTTTATAGGTGTGTGCATGTGTTAGTATGTGTATTTTTTTTCTTTTTCAAATAGTGCAGGTGTGTATTTCTATAAAGATATATATAGCTAAATGCATATATATATATATATATATATATATATATATGGGTATACACGTGTGTCATGACGACATAAAATAAATCGAGACCAAAATAGCGTATTATTATTCGAAATAACATTAGTTATACATATATTTTGTCAAGAAAGAAAACTAGTGTACTTTTAAAACCAAACTGTGACTATAAGTCGACACGTTGGGATTCCACCTTTTTAAACTTTGAAAATTCATATCTTTCAAACCTTGATTCAGAAAAATACACGGAACGTACTGTTAGAATTGCAGTGTAGATTATAATATTTTAGTATAAAAATATTTTTAATTCAACACTATTTTTTACAACGTCAAATTTGGACCGCTATGCCAATTAAGGGTCCCAAATAACCTTTAAAATATTATTTTATGATATTTTCCCAAAGAAACTTCACAACAAATTATAATAATTACCCAGAGATTTTTATCCGGATCGTATATGAGTTATATATAATTATGAGTTTGCTACCCACGACAGTGTCATTACAAACCAAACTACATGTAGAGTGAAATATGTATTTATATTATTCATAGTAACGTTTGCTTAAAAATTATAGTTGCATATTACAAAACGCAAAGAACCAAACAAGATAATCTTTCTCTACTCAATGCACAAGTAGGTGTTTTTTTCCTTTTCACTATTACATTCAGCTTATTTGACATGATTCTACTGATATCACCATGTGATAGATCCTATTTATTCTTAGTATGTCCATGTTATAATATTGTCATGCTACATATTTTATTGAATGTTATTGATATTTGAATTTGAATATGAATCAATTTAATCCCCTTCACCTAATAATTGTTGTCATGTTCCCTATTGAATCAATTCACCCTTGCACTTGTGTTCATATTATTATATATTATAAGCATCAGTATTAACTAGGGAGTAGACTACCATGTTAGCCAACGGAACTTTTCTACTTGGCTTATGGTCTCAGATATTTGAGAGTCTGGATTATTGCTACACACGTACGAGTGCCACTTTTGTGTGCCTAGCCGGTTACTTTTCCCCAAAGATTTTGGGTTGATTTTATTTTGTTATTCTAAATTATACTGACGGCTTACTTATTTCTATACCCTTTAGTGAGCCGATAAGCATGGTATTATCAGTTCAAAACTCCGTGACTTTCTTTATGTGATCCTTAATGTTGTTATAGGTAACTTTGCTTATGTTTAAATTGATAAACACTGAATTCCATACACACACCCCTTCTTTATAAATACTTGTTATAGAAGTGGTAAAACCCTATTCAGAAACTTTGCCAATTCGTTTCTTTCCAGTTATTTTTAACATATACCTATAGGAAGTGATGAACACTACAAGAAACATAGTGCATCAGTAAGAAATAGACAGTGAAATTGGGAGAAGAATAAGTTTTTTGAATTACAGAGTAAGACAGTTTAGCTTCTGTAAATTCTTAGTTAGCTTAGTATGCATGTCCCATTCATATTTTAAAATTATTTTTAGAAAAACATCACACTCGTATTATCGAGATGTGACATCTTTCAGATTAACTCTCTACCTAGGAAGTTAGCTTGGCCTGGGCCGACATTCTCACGCTCTTACCAAATTTGGTCGAGCGTTGTTATTCCTTAGTGATTGATCAAGTTGATTCTTCCTGCTTCACATTATATTCTCTGGGTGCTATCAACTGCTACCCTCTCATTCGACGTGGGCCCAACTAATCAAAATATGACCCTCTACTTAACCTCTTCAGCATGTTGGGTCTTTTTACAGAAAAAGATTTCTCATCATTGTATCCCATCTATTAGAAGAAGAAGGTGATGCTAGGGCGATATGTTCTGTCATTACATGACCCAGAGTGTCATGACGTGCTTCTATTATCGTGTGACTTTCAGTTTTGATCTCTTTTGATTTTTAAGGGCTTATGTCATGTCCTAATGCCTTTTATCTCTATAGGGGCTGGAAGCAGCATGCCTCCTCTTCCTTCTAAGGCTCCCTTCGGCTAGAGTTTTAGGTTCCATGACGAGCTTATTTTACCCAGCCTTGAGTGTCTATGTCAGTTGCTTAACAATTTCTTTCATAGCTTCCTGACCCTTCGCTAGACTTATCAATATTATTTGTATATCACCCATGCCCACCGGAGTGGAGGGTATTAAGGCCTCTTCCATATGATTGTTTTCTGTGTTATCCACCATTCTAAAAAATTCATGGATTGCAAAATAAGGGAATAAGATTTTTATGAATGAGTAGGAAACAACAATGACTTGTGGATTCCCATATACGGTGAATTTGTTATCTTCTAAATTAGTTCATGGATTTTATGCCTTAACTAAGGATTTATCAATAAACAATAACAAATAATTGTCAAGATAATAGAGAGAGAGAGAGAGAGAGAGAGAGAGAGAGAGAGAGAGAGAGAGAGAGAGAGAGAGAGAGAATGATAGACAAATAGAGAAGACAGGATTTACGTGGTTTGGCCCAAAATAGGTACCTACATCCAAGAATACAGTGATAGTTGTATTACTAGTTTTTTAATATCATAATGGCTCTAGATTACACACTTTATCTCTAGGGTTTGTGAAGAGATGATGAACTCTATCTCATATCCCCATGGGATCCTGTGCTATTTATAGTTAGTCATTAGAGAATATGAAGGGACGAGTGGAGTGACTTTATAGGTTAGGAAGTAACACCTTTTACACATAGTGGGACAGATAAGGATGAGTTGGTTATAGCACAAACAGAGTGGGCAGTGCATATATTCATCATGTGAAAAAGTATCAGTACAGTGAGTAACAAGCTTCTCTTACGTGTATAGGAAGATATGAAAATGGTATTGACCGAGTCAGCAAGAACAGTTAATTAACACCGTGAGACCACTGTCAGGATAATATATGGTGTAGCAGGCCGAACATAAGCATATCTGAGCCTACCATATTTAAATAGGGAGGATGACCATTTTTTTACCTTTAGAGATGTCACATAGCGTATCATGAAGGTTCCATGTGGTGTATTTCATTTATGGTATAACAGGTACTTAGTCACTCAATAGAACCCTTTATTTTTCGTAATGCCTTATCAATATTATATTCATTAAAATAGATGGTTTTTATGACTCTTCTAACAAAAGCAAACCTTCGAAATGAAAGATAAATTATGGAGTCACCTAATGTATCCCAAAATAGGTTGGTATTTTTGTGATAGAAAACTAAAGGCAAGAGAAGATAAAAGTTTAATAAGATTAAAAAGACAAATTACCAACTACCAAATGAGAAGCTTATTGAGAGACAAGAGCCTCATCTGTTAAAGCATGGATCCTAAGACACAATTGTTGACTCGTTGTAGCAATTGTGGGCTAGGTTATAGGCTTTTGGCATCTTTTAGCAAATGGGTTGGTGGATGATTTAGGAATAAAAAAGATTGATGATTTTTTGCCCAAAAATTTTGTCTATAAATTGGCAATGGAAAAAACTAGTAAAACAGACCAACACAAATACTAAATTATATACACATACAAGAGGGTGATAAATTTATTAGGGTGTGAAGTAGGCAGTGTTATCCTCCATAAAAATTAGTGAGTGGTGTTAGTGATACACAGTGTAATCTGAAAAATATAAAGTTAGTATTTTTGGAGTGGGAGTGATGCACAGTGTGTGTTTTGTAAACATCATCATTATTAGTGAAAAAAGGGTGTGAGCACGGACATAGGAAAATTGGTGAACCATGTAAATTTCTTATATTGTGTGTCCATTATTACTTTTGTATTATTTACTTCACCCATTAAATTTCAAGGTCCTGAAAAAACTATTTGCATAATTTAGCTGTGTCTAATTTCCTAATAATTGGAATCAGAGCTCTTGGTTTGACAACCTTTAGTAGACGGAGTTGTTTGTCAAAAATTATTGTGCGTAGTTTTTTTATACTCGACATTTTTTTATTGAGTGGAAGAAATGACGTCAAAAAAAGAAAACTTTAATGTCTCTAAATTTGAAGGTACAAATTTGGAATTTTGAAAAATTCAAATAGAGGATTATCTCTACCAGAAGGATTCGTATTTACCACTAGGTGAATATCCAGAAGAGATGAAGGATTTTGAATGGCAACTGCTCTTGGAACTATGAGGTTATCACACTCAAAGTCAGTGGCATTCTAAAAAACGAGAAGACAATGTTGTCTCTCATGGCTATCCTCTTCGGCATGTATAAACAGCCTTCTGTGGTAAATAAATAACTTTTGATTAAAAATCTATTTAATCTAAAAATGGCAGAAAGAGGACAGTTTAGAGAAGATATAAATGCGTTCAACGAATTCATTGACCAATTAGAATTGGTTGAAGTCAATTTTAATGATGAAATTCAAGATATATTATTTCTAGGGTAGTTGCTCGAGAGTTTGAGCATAATAGTTACTGTAATAAATAGTTCTGTAGGAAAATCAGAATTGAAGCTCGACATTATTGGCAAAGGCAATGTATATTTCATGTTGAACGATTATGTGTGGAAGATAAAGGATATGAGATGACGCGACCACAAAAATGTCTAGTGTGCGTGCTATTTAGGCTCAAGTGCAAGCCTGTCGCTCAAGTAATAATCCGATAAGTCGGGTATTGATCCTCAGGAAAAAAGGACGAACGGAGTCGTGAGAACGTTAGAAAGATTGAGAAATCCTAGCTTTGACCCTAAAAAGAAGGAAAATTTGATTTGGGTTACGAAATAACTATAATAGAATGCAAAGGTAAAAATGATTACTAATGAAATTATGACTTAATGAAATGCAATTATTCTAATTAAACGAAAAGCTGATGACAATTTTGACTATGAAATGAGAATGATAGGTCGGGTGACAATCCCTCATACCCTAGTAATTCACTTCATAGGATACTAGATTCGGAATTAAAACTTTAAATGAACCCGATATTTCATACTCCTAAGTATTACATATATGAGAGATCGTAGCCCACATAGTATGTAAGTAAAGGAGGAATTAAAGCAGTATCACATTAACCAATACCCGGGTCGCATTCTTAAGCATCCCGGTTACCTAGGGAAAATGAGATCAAAAGTATTACAATGGTCATAGTATTTATAAAACACGATTCACCCAAGATTTTTATTAAAAATTCTATTTCCACTATCGTGAATTACATCGGGTGGGGTTCATGCACCCCAACCCTTGAAAACTTAGCCGAACATATTAAAAATAGAAGAAAACATGCTTTGAATGAAATAAAACATTTTAACTAACAACTTAAGATGAAGAATAACGAAATTACTAACTAATGAATTAACTACTACAATAATGAAAGCAAGAATTAAAACGAATTTACTTGAACTGCAGAACTGGGATCAAAGCTATATAAAAACTAGGGTTTCCTGTTGTGTTCGCCTATAAACTAATTACAATGCCTCCCTAAACTAATTAGAAGCCCCCTCAATGTTTGGGAGGTGTTTCAAATTTATACCCTATGAAAATTACAAGAGTTGGATGCATACAAAACTCTATCAAGAAGAATATAGCCCCAAATCTCGAACCCCGGATCGATCCGGTCAGGATACATCGGATTGGTCCGGGTGACAATCGGATCGATCCATTTTTCAAATCACCCAGATTGGTCCGCTTGACAGAATTTATGCAGAGATCTCTGGGGCCAGATCAATCCATTTTTTCTGGATGACCGGATAGGTCCGATAAATGCATTCTTATTCAGTGATTTCTAGTACCCGGATTGGTCCGTTTTTCATATAAGCCGGATTAGTCTAGATTTGCTTCTCAATTTCTCTTGATTTTCTCTTCAAAATCTTTTTATTATCTCACATCTTCGGGTCTTCATAACTTCTATTCCAGAACTTGAATTGGAACATCGTTTCTTCCTATGCGTTCATAAACTCGAGATCTTTGACTTTTATTTTGGGTCCTTGACCGGATTCCTGATGGAAATTATGCTTTTGCCCTTTTGATTCGTCTTTTTTCTCCTCTCTTTCTTCTTCCGATTTCTTTCTTTCTTTCATGTATTAAATACCTGTAAAATCAAATAAGAAATACACAAAACTCAGGATACTTGTTAGAAGAAGCCATTAGCAATGATATGAGATAAACTAACTCATTTTACGTTGTTCGGAGTAATAAAAGCCTCTAAATTAAGGGGTAAATTTGGAAGAATTTATGCTCAATCAAACCCCCCAACTTAGAACTTTGATCATCCCGAGCAATGTAAAAGAGTCAAAACATGATCCGACTCTAAAATAGGATAGAACACCTCTTTCGCGGTTAAGCGATTGCATTTAGCGTATGCAACAAGCCTTTAAACCCCTAGGTTACCCTAGTAGGACGAGTTGTGTCTTGTGAGGGTTTACAGTGAATATACTCACAAAATTTGACTCAAAGAAAACTCAAAATACGCGAAAATTGTATAATTTAAACTTTTCCAGAACATAGTCATCATCAATTCATGTTCAAGAGTCTCAAATCATAGTGCGCGTGTGTGAAGCCAGAAATTTAACCGCGAATTTTCATCGATTGACCATTACGTTACTTATCCAAAAAATCATTTTGATTTCAAAATCTCACAGGATGCTCTCACAAACGAATCACTTGGAACCAAGTTCACGCACACAAATAGAAAGACGAAATTTTATGGTAAATGGATCTCATCATCGGATTACAGTTATAAGAACACGGGAACATTGCCTCTAATTCATACCTTTAATCTCTTTTATTATCTTTTTGTGTTTTAACTCTCTACGCAGGAACCAATTTTGCAATTTGGACTTGGTTAGGACTTTTTCGGGTTAAAGGTATATTGGGTAAAATGGGAATCGTAGGAAGGTCGAAATTGGAAAATTCATTTATGATGTCCATTTGTGCTTTTTCGGGCTTTTGCTCATTTTTTCTTCTTTTTCTATTTTTTCTATTTTTTCTATTTTTTATTTTTTTCTATTTTTTACGCTTTTCTTTTTTTGATATTTTTGTTGAGCATATTTATTCTTTTCTTGCCCCTTTTTATGCACTTTTCGGACTTAATTTCTAGGATTATCAACATTCACAATCCCGGGCCAATTGGGGTTTTTTGGGTTGTCAAACGAAAGGGAAATATTTATTCGGCTCGATTTTGGGTTACAAAAGGGATGATTTTTTATAACTTTTTATGGCTAATATTTTTGGGTGGAAAACGAGGGCCTACTTCATTGTCTGAAACACTAATTGCATTACCATATGCATTTCGAGATTAATTTAATTTAGAGATTTTTAGCACTTTTTCAAGGCAACATCACACACATTTTTTGTAACAGGTCAAAGTGAAAGGATTGAGATCCTTGACGACTTATTAAATCGTTGAAATGAACTTTTAGTTAACAATTTAACTCGGATTGATTTATAAGCTCACAATAATGAAAGGCTCGAATCTCACCGGGTTTGTTAATCTCCACATTTATTCGTTAAAACGTCTACGTTCGCTCAATTTCCATCTTTGATCAATTTCGGCTTTGTGTACTATGTTTTTATAATTTGAGACTTTAAACCAAATTTTAATGATATTTTTGAAAAATTTGACTTCCAATTTTTATTTATTTTGAAGAAAAATATTTTTGGATTTTTCAAATTTTTTTTTGAAATTTCTGGGCATTTTTGAAAATTTGTGAAGTTTTAGAAAGACACACTTGTGACCCCCCCTAACTTTGACTTTTGCATTGTCCTCAAGCAAAAAGGACTAAAATCTAACTCAAAGCGAATTAAAAGTGCGACTAAATAAAACGAACAAATATGGAAAATGTAGAATTTTATATAACTGGACAACATGTATTGCAAATGGAAAGGAAACCAAACAACCATGTGATAATATCCAATAACTAGACAACCACTTTTTAGAGAAAAAAAATCACTGGGGCGGGGGATTGGAGCTTTCGGGCGCGCTGGGGTCATACGGGTCATAGAATAAGCTTGGAGGGGGCCCAGCAAAGTTGAGTTCGTACATGTGAGTTTGGAGACGGTGCATCATGCACGTATCCCTACAGTAGGCCTCTTGATCCCTATTATATTGCGTGAGGAATCTGTCAAATCGAGTTTCCACCGCCGAAAGATGTCGATTAATTTCTGCATTAGTGGGTGAAAAATAAGAATCCTCCTCACTATCATAATCTGCGTCGACCTCGCCCATCACAGTATCCTCCATTTCTTCCTCGCTACTCTCTCCATCACCTCCCTCGTCCTCTTCTTCGTCACTATCCTCCTGTTCAGTATCACTATCCTCCTGTGCCAATCGGGCTTGGATGCGGACTTTTTGTCTTTCACATTTAGTCCGGGTGGTGGCCGCAAAAGGAGTTAGGAGGCGAGGGGAATCGTATGGGGGCAATTCTGGAATCGGCTAGCATGGATGTGAGGAGTCTGGCATAGGGGAGGGGAGTGACGCCCTTTTTTCCGTGGAGGCAAAGAATATGTCTTTATAAATGCGAGCAGCCAGGTTGATGGGGGTGTTGTGGTCGAAGAGGTGGTAGACAAGGGTGGCTTGACGCGGGCGCATCACCGAGTTATTTCCCGTTGGGAGAATATTTCCGCACATGATTTTGAAAGTGAGGCTCGCTTTGTCACTTAGCTGGCCCACCGGGTAGGTTTCGGTATTCCAGTTAGCATTGGGGTCGATGCGATACATGCACACATCTTTTTCAAGCGGGGCCAGAGGGTTTGGGTAAATGTATTGATGTGGGGTCGAAACATCTTTGGCAGCCAACTTCTATGTCAGAAGTTCCAAAGAGAATGGGACGCGAATGCCGCCAATGTAAGCTTCAGCCGTGTGGTGCCCGGTGCGAGCAAGTGAGACATAGAAGGCGCACACCGCGTTGGGACATACCGCGTTATGAGGTTCGTTGAGTAAGGGACACCAATCCCGAGCCATGAAAAGAGCGGTGACAGAATTAGGCATGTCATTCCAAATGACTTGGCGCTCTATTTGGAGTTTGTGAGGTTGGCCGAAGAAACGTTCACACCACCTTTGCTCTTGAAGGGAACGTTAGCCGACGGCTCCCTCGTAGAGAATTTTGATGGAATCATATTTTTGGGGAGGTGGTTGGTTGGCCATGGTTTCAGGATCTAGTAAGAGTGCTGGACAGAAATGGTGAAAGAGAGGAGGAGAGTGAGTAGTGGTGGAGAAAATGGGGCGTGGAAGGTTTATATTTTATAAGTGGGGAGGGGAGAGGGTAGGGTAGAATTTGGAGGGAAAAGGGGGAGGGATTTGGGAGGGGAAAGGTGTGTTGGGAAGGGAGGGGACAAAAATGGGAGGGAAGGGGAAGAATTGGGGAAAAAAGGGGGTTGAATCTAGGGAATGCAAAGAGTTGCAGAAAATGGACCAATCTGGGTCCCCAGGACCGGATCGATCTGGACCCTGTATTTTTTTATTTCGATTTTCCCAAACCGGACCAATCCGGGGGCCTAGGACCGGATCGATTCGGTCCCCAAAATATCTCTAGATTACCTCTTAGATGCTAAACTCTCCTCTTACGACTTTCGGCTGCTCCTACCTACAATCCGACACCTGTCTGACTTGATTACCTCTCACCTCAATATTGTGGCTCTAAAATGCTCGCTTCATAAAATGTGCTAGTGCTCGAATTCCTCTCCTTTTGTGGTGTGATCCTACGAACTCCACTTATCCTAACCTACGTGCAGATACTATACACAAGAATTCACCCCATACACATTAGGGGTGCGACGAACTCTCAGTTCAAACTCACTCTACCCCGTAAACAGGATCCGAGAACCAAATGGTGTCGATATCTTCTACACATGCCTCAACATATAGCTTTAGGCGATGTCCATTGACTTTGAACGCGTTCCCCCCTTTTGGATCTTCCAATTCTACTGCTCTGTTAGGGAATACGCTTTTCGCAATGAATGGTTCAGTCCATCGAGACCGTAATTTACCTAGAAATAGATGAAGTCGGGATTTATAGAGGAGTACCTTTTGTCCTGGTTGAAACTCTTTCCATCGAATAATCTTATTATGTGCTAGTTTCATCCGGGCTTTTGAAATTTTGGCATTCTCATACGCATCATTGCGTATTTCCTCTAACTCATTTAGTTGAAGCTTGCGAGCTTTACCGGCTTTGTCCATATCGTAATTTAACCTCTTAATTGCTCAATATGCTTTTTTCTCCAACTCAACGGAAAGATGGAAAGGTTTTCCATACACATAGCGGAATGGGTACATTTCGAGTGGGTTGTTATATACGTCCCGGTAGGCCCATAGCGAATCGTTCAAACGAAGGGACCAATCTTTCCGATCAGGATTGACGGTCTTCTCTATCATGTGTTTGATTTCACGATTAGCTAACTCGGTCTCACTACACCAAAACAGGGCAATTGTAATGGGCAAAAAACGTTACAAAAAATATTTGTAACGGATTAAATCCATTAGAAAATTGGCGTTATTTATTTTACTGACATATTTTGTAACGGATAAAATCCGTTACAAAATTAATATTTGTAACGGACGAAAACCGTTACAATTTATTTTGTAACGGATTTAACATTGGTAGATATCTCATATATTAGTAACAGATTTACTGAATTGTAATGGTGTTTATCCGTTACAAATATAGATGTTGTAACGGATGCAAACCGTTACAAAATACATTTAACGGACTAAGAGAGTCATATTTGCAACAGATGTTTTGATTTGTAACAGTTAAAGTCCGTTAGCAATTTTGTAATGTTTTTAAAAATATATTAATTTCTCATTAAATAAATAGATATAAATACACTAGTTAAACTCGTGCTCAACAAATGGCAATGAAATTCAATGCCCACAAATTTCACTCAAAACATAATTCCAAAACATACAAAAGCAAAATGAATGACACTACATTTCGGTGATATTAAACCGATCTAAAATTATATTTCATTCATAACCATTAAAATTCCCAAAAGAAAATGTAGTACGAGATAAACCATCTAACTTTTAACCATAAACTTGAAATGAAATCTAATATCATTGAAGTTCTAAACATGTTATTCTCCCAAAAGTAGTCTTCATTATATTCCTTGCGAAAGTAGACTTCATTCTCTCAAACATAGTCTTCCTATCTCCCAATAACAACCTGTTGAACAAACTCCACATTAGTAAATGTGCAAGCATAAATGAGTAAATAACATAATTTACTAACACATTCTCGTGGCATTGACGAGCATGTAATTTTATTGGGGAGTCATCGATACACAACAAACGATCATAGTTAGTTTCATATCGCTTGATGAGTTAGTACCTAAATCTTGGTTGTTAGGCTGTTGTTTTCAGTTTTCACCTCCGCCTCCAACGCCCATTTTTAACCCCCCCCCCCCATAAAAAAAGTGTATACTAGTCCATTAGGTCAATCGAGAGTTCGATGAAGATGCGTTTAGTTTAGACAAGTTGCCTTGGTATCGCTTAATGCGTTTCTACCTAAATCTAGGCCGCTAGGTTACTGTTTCAAGTTTTCTCACCCAAAACCCATTTTTAATACCTAAGCGAAGCTTATCTAGTCAATTGGGTCAACCGAGAGTTCGATGAAGATGTTTTTAGTCTAGACAAGTTATTTTAGTATATCTTAATGTGTTTGTACCTACTTCTAGGATGCTAGGTTGATGTCGTAAGTTTTCACCCCCTAATGCCCATTTTAACCCCAAAAGAAGCATATACTAGTCAGTTAGGCCAACCGATGGTCCAATGAGGATGAAGTTAGTTTAAACAAGTTACTTTGGTATTGCCTGATGTGCTTATACCTTAATCAAGGCCGCTTGGTTATTATTTCAATTTTTGACCCCCAACGCCATTTCTAACCCCAAAAAGAAGCGTGTACTAGTCAATTTGGACAACCGAGAGCCCGATGAGGACACTGTTATTTTAGACAAGTTACTTTGGTATCATTTGATTTGCATGCTTAAATTTGAAATTAATTCAATCATGATTAATTGTAAATGAGAGAGAGAGACTTACAATTGGGTATGGTAAGCTTGAGAGAACATATAGAAATATCATATAGAGTTTCATTATCCAAAACCATACAACCATCAACATTCTCAACAAGCCGATTCACGGACAAACTCGCATTGTACGACTCCACAATCGTATTAATCGCCTTAGGCGACAGAAGCACCGATAAAGTTAACATTATGCGATCCGGATACACCTCCCTTGTATTTGATATAATAACATCCGCATCCCAGACTTCGTCCCTCCCCCCAAAGAAAGACACACCTGAAATCGTACAAAACCAAATACACATAACAAATTAGTCCTTCTACGCCAACACACAAAATCGACACATTTGGTGCGACACACTGACATATCGCACTCGTATTGGCTCATGACTAGGATTCACACGGTTCCACCAATAATGGAGCTCAGGCACAAGGTAATGCAGGTGAGACACGTCCGTGTGTTGCACCAAATGTGTCGATTTTATGCGTCGGTCTAGAATTATCCATAACAAATCATTAAAACAAACAAACAAACCCATAATTTGTTTTGAGAGCATCGAATACATACCATATTAGGAATTAATAGTACAATACCTTTAGGCTAAATTAACTAAAACTGAGAATAAAATAGAAAAGAGTTGTGGGAAAGACACCTCATCATTATCACGTAATCTTGCCTGTTTCATAGTCTCTTTCTTCAATTGCGGCCCAAATCCATCCAAGAATGCAAATTGCAGCAATATTTCAGACCATGTCAATGGGTAGTGTTTCTACCAGTTGTGTATGTCAAAACCGCACAGATATGCCTAATACAAAAGGTGTAAAGCAGAATAAGGTGCTACAGCAAGAAGTAGGCATTATTTATATTTTTTGTGTGTGTAATGGATAGAATGGTGATAGTATCTAAAACAGTATTACCCTTTCAACAATCTGAGAATGTCCACCTTCAAGATTAGTAGTAGTATATTGATTTGTTCCTGATCCACTATAGGGTGTACAAGATACATATTCAATATCTTTTATAATCAATTTCAAAAGAGCAATGTGTATCTCAATCTTGAATCCTGAAGATATCATATATTCACTCTGAATACCAAAATAATAGCTAATAGCAGATGCAAAATATCATATGGGTTTTCCAAATAGTTGCCAGCAAAGAACTAATAAATAACTGACATATTCGTGAAGAGCTTGAACGAATTCATTAAGAGTAAAGGGCCAAATCCCAAGAACATCAGCAAAAGTAACAGAGAATCTCCAAACCTGAACAAGCATACACAATATTAAACATTAGGAATATATTCACATTACGCCCATAAACTATCTTAATCTAAATGAGATAAGGAAAAGAAGGGAGAACTGCACTAAGGACTTGATTTCTAATATAAGGGAGATTTTGTACATAACACACAAATTTGCAAGTTTTCCTTGCTTTTTGACCAATTCATAAGTTCACCCACACAACCTTTTCAGTTTACCTACTCAGTGGGATACACTGATAATTCCAACTGAAGTTTGATTGTTCTTTTTTACTTTTGTTAAATCATAATTTTATTTCTTTTCTAGAATCTTAACTCCGTCGAAGACACCGTCGATCCATCTATCGCCAATCAAACGGGCCACAAGATACTTCTTCTCATGTGGTATATTACCACATCGTGATCACTAATGTAAACAATAGCTTATGACGATGATAACAATTTGGAACCACTAATTCCAATGCCCTCTTCCTTCCACCTTACAGAGATACTTGGAACGCTTTATCGGGATTGAATATTGATATGGTTTTCATCATCAAAGTAGAGGTCGCGATAATTTCTATATAGAAGTTATCAGGGTTCATATATATTGACACCAATGGTGATTCGGTTTGCATTGCTGGAAGAAAAACACAAAACGGAGCACTTTACAGATCCCGTAGTAAAGCAAAATGGAAAACTCCAATTGTGGAAACATATTTTGAACTGAGGGGAATTGCTCTTTCAGAAGAATATTTGTCTTGTTAAGTAGTTTGTCTCAGATGTCAATTTCATACTTTTCATTAAAACCACTTTCCACACCAGGTCATCCCTTAGGAACAGTGGATAGAATTGAAATAAAAGGCAAGAGCATGTTTTATGGTTGAAGTAACGGTGTGTTACATGGTGGAAACACAGAAAGGCAAATATTGATACAGTAGAAGCTAAGTTTCATTCTCAATACGGCCCCAGTGTGGAATAGGTTGGATCTTATTGGTAGCAAGTAGAGTAAGAGGTAATTATTTTTTAATTGCAATATAAATTGTTAGGTGGGGTAAACTTTACTTTTGATACGGGCATTTGGGTCTAACAAAAACAATTCTCTATAGGTATTTTAGATATATTAAAAGAGTGGCACCCATGTAGATGGAGTATACCAAGACAGTACACAAAGCCGAAGAGAGGGAGGGGGAGGGGGAGAAGCACTACTGAAAAAGAAGCCAATGAAATGTGAGAAAACACTAGTCTCCTAACCCAAAACCATGAAACATGAAGAAAAAAACACTAGTCTCCCAACCCAAGGTTTGCAAAAAATCTACGAAGGAATACAAAGATGAGGGATATGCCTCTTTGAACCGTAGAAACAACAAGCTCAATATAGAACCACGTAAATAAGGTGCTACTAACTTCACACCCTCAATACATCTTCTATTTCTCCCCCTCCAGACAGCTCACATTAAACAATGTGGGACATCCCAAAATTCCCACATTCACTTCCTCAAGAGGTCCTCCCACTTCACTCGGCATGACCCCGTATACAATAAAGATGGACAGAATTATATCCCACGAGCATCCGATCAGCTCGCCATGTAAAACAAGGTGGTCCACCTAATCTGTTTTTCATATAGATAGCTCCTTAAGCTTCAGTCCACACACAAAAACTCAATTGGTCCATTGTCTAAGCCGCTTTCCAAGGGAACTGTGTTGATAGATTGCCCATTTATTCACACATGGGGGGGGGGAGTGAAAATCAATATCATACCGAAAATATATTAGATATTAGATAGATATGCACCATTCATGGACAGATACAGTATATCCAAATCACATGTACTTTTGCAATTTGAAATAGCTTTTGCAGGAAATATTGTCAAACTGTGTAAGACTGTGAAATACACAGTTAACAAATCGAGGGAGGGGATAGAGTTTGCATATGGCTAGATATGACATATCTGTGTCATATCCCCCTTTTTTAGGGGGAAATGTAAAATAATCCCAGCCATAACCATACTGTATCTAAAAAATATCAAAACGTCAATTTGTTAGTTTAGTAAATGGATACTTATTTGGAGTCTACAAAAGTCACATTGGCACGTATCCTGATGTGATAATCCATTTCTGCAACTTTCAAAATATCCATGATTCTTAGCTTTTACTCACTGAAAAATATTCTACATTACATGAACTAAAAAATGTATTGTCTTCACATAAACTATGTTAACGTCTCTTGTAATAATTTTTTTTTCTCACAGCTAAGTTATTCACCCTTCTAATACGTTGCCAGATATAGCCTACTTGTCAAACAAGAGGGGAAGTAGAAATGGTAACAGGCACATACCATAAGAAGGTTACCAACATTGTCCTCTGAATCAATCCAGGGTTGGATTGCAAATGGCATTTTCAGTTCAACAGATTTGGGAGGGAATGCACACAGAGGATCTGAAGCACAAAAAATTTGTTTCAGCAACTAAGAGAGCTTGTAATTACAGCAGAAATGAAAATAGACAAATGGAATAACTAGAGATGAGCCACAATTCATTGATAACGTGGCAATTTATAAACCCGAGATATATATGAATCATGAAATACATAATAATAATTATAAAAATCATAATAATAATAATAATAATAATAATAACAGCAAACAATTTGACCTGTCCACATCGTGAATATATAAACAATAAACCTACATTAGACTTCTAAAAATTCTTCTCATTGAATCAAACCACAGGAACAAGGACTGAACTAGATACTGCAATGTAAAGGCTTGTTCAACAAAATAACAGGTAGAAACTACAAAATTTCTCAAATCTCATACAATATATTCTTACAATAACTCAATGTTTTCATGCGAAGATTTTAACTTTCGTATTTCACACACTTCAGACCCCTGATGTTGAGTTATTGACAATTTGAATTAGCACAAAGTCACAAACAATATAGAGTATAAATCCTACATAAAAATAAAATTCAAAGTAATGAAAAACCCATTATGCCGGAACATTAAACAATATCAAAGTATCTCAAGTTTCAATACCTGAAGTACCCCTGTTTGGAGCATAAAGGGGCGTTGAAGTTTAACAGTATATATAAACCGTGTATACATGCGAACAACTTATATAACATCATACCTTTATCATTATATACCTAGTCGTGCATTATTACCACTAGATCAAGATGATAATGCCAAATTCAATCCATAACTTAAGATCAAGTGAATGCTCTGACAATGGTTACATATTATAAATTTAGTTCCTCTCGAGTAACAAGTCACTTTATTGAAATGAATAGTTGTTGATGTTTATCAGTATGGCATCAAGGAGATCAATGCACATGTTATCGCTTAGGATTAAGCAAATTTGAACTTCCCAACCCCAATCCATGTGTGCATATTTTACATTAGGGCTATTTTGAGGGAGAACGAAATAAATTAGTTAGATATGCAATGATGTCATGTAAGAGAAGAGAGCAGATGTTTTAGATGTGCATTTACCATGTTTATAAATACCCAAATATTGTATTAGGAAAAAAATCAATGAAATGAATTAATTGAGCATTATGCTTTAGGCTCTATTCTTATATTCTTCATTTTCATCATTTATTTCCTGACTTGTCCAATTCGTATGGTTGGGGTCGTGACAAAGAGACAACTTCCTCAATGAAAGCAATGAGTGGTGTATCTTCTCCACAGGGGTTAGCTAGGAAGTTACACGAAGTCTGACTTGGTGTTTGGACCACTTTCCAAAACCAAAAAGGCGAGAAGGTTGTGCAAATTCAAGAAAAAGGTCTGATCTAACAGCATCCGCAACCTTGTTAGCATGATGCAAACTATTTGTTCACAGGTGTGAAGAAATGATTTGAGGGAAGCTAAGAGGCTGCGAGGCAACTTGAAAAATTGCCAAAAGTGGACCACCCACTGCACAGGTTGTGAAGTCATGTTTGTAAGATGCGTAGCTGCCAATTTCAATTTCCTTTAGTACTTTAACTTGATCAACTTTCAATGGAACAAGTAAACTAGCCAAGACTCAACGTATTTGTCAAACGGAATTAAGATAACCAAAGGTAGAACATGTTCTCCTTTAAGTCGGAAGGAATGGTATCAAATAGTTGAGTGGGTTAATAAAGGATTTTGTGTAATACTTGTGTTCTCAGAAGTATGATCTATTGTGCATCCTGATGGTGCAAAAGCACCATCCGCGCATACTTTGACACTTCGCATGTATGCACAATGTTTTAAATTGCAGTTGCCCAGGGTGTCGCATTTTGGCTCCAAAGTCGGGTGGCGCAAATCACGTCACGCATCGCGCGAGCAATTTTTGTATTCATGTATCCAATGAAATATAACTAAATTCATCATTACTATCACCAACTTGAAGTAACATATGCATGAGAGTATACTGAGTTGTATTCTAAAAATGACGAAGAAAGTTGTAATTATTAAAAACTCATAAAAAGACGAGCATATGAGTTTTTCTAATTTATATTAGATCTCTATATCTTACGAATTGGGACTTTATCTTCAACTTCCAAGTGTTTCACTTATGTAACTTATTTTAACACAATAAACCAAAACTAATATAAGAATTAATCAGAGTAAATGCACATAACTAGTTGAAAATTGAAGCTCCTCTCACTGGTAGCCAACTGACTAGAACAACACCCTCAATCATATATAAAATTATATCTTGATACATCCAATGAACACAACACAATATATATAACCCATAGAAAATCTTAAAAAACTTGATTCGAGACTCATGATCCATAAATAAGTCAGAAATATGGTGAACAAGACATTTCAAAATGCAGTTTGGGCCAGTCAAGGATAAACTAGAACCTAACTAATCCCCAAGGCCATGATAACTAGAACATTTTTATTACACAATACATCTTCATTGGTGTATTTATTCTATTAGCTACAAGTAAATTGAATTTAATTCCCATAAAAAAGGGTAAATTATAAAGTCGTGCCCTTCAATTAGGTACAAAGTGAAGAACTTACTTGTGTTTATACAAACTGACAAGACCATTGGCATGGATAAGGTCATACGTCCTAGGGTATGTGGAGAAGGCTTCACACCTGAACAGGACCACAAAACAAATACAAAGAGAAAACAAATGAAACATGTTAGACTGGAAAAATATCGAAGTGCAAAGAAATTAAACTTTTAAGCTTGAATGTACCACAAACAGTTAGTTAGCTCATTCTTTCTTTACTTTTTACTTTTTCTTTAGCTCTAGTTGAGAAAATATTACCCTCTAGAATTTATTACTATTACTATTATCTATATTCACAGTACAAAAATTAGAATCATTTACTAGTTATAATAAGTATATATGATATATCATAGTGATACATTATTAATTCCTTAATTATTGATAAGAAATAAATTAATCACCTATATATAAAAGGGTCAATTATTAAATAGTCCCTACTATAAATATATATTTTTTAAAAAGGACACGTATTTTTAGTTTAACCCATTTAGTCCCTCAAGCACTCAATATCCTCTTATTTTTAGAGGTCCGCGCCACCGGCACTCCTTCTCCAAAATATGTGGCAAAGGACTTTTTGAGGCAAAATAAAAAAGTTAAGACTAAATGGGTATTAAAAAATGTCCGAGGGACTATTTGGTATATGTCCCTATATAAAAACACAAACCTCCATTGACATATTTAGTTTGTTATAGACAAAAAACTTTAAGTAACCTCCATTGACATCCAGTGATGGTCTTCAAACTCAGAAACTGAACTAACAAATGAGAGAAAAACACAGTTATGGCTGTCGCACGAGACCTACAAGGCTACAACACGAAATAGAGACCAAAGCCAACGATCTCAGCAAACTCCAGTTGAGGAAAAGAGTATGGATATTGAAGACATGGAAGAGGGACAAATAATGCCTGCAGTAGAAGATAACAGTCCTAATGAGATGGAAAGTGCTACGAAGATACACAAGGAAAGTATGGAGATCATTAAAAGTTCGATTCAATAGGACGCGCAAATGGAATCGATTGAGGCTGGTATAGCAGTGTATGAGAAAAATAATAATTTGGAAGAGGATGGCAGTGGGGAGAGATTGCATACTGAAGTTATTCAAAATTTCCACTTATCTCCTAGGCAAATTCCCCCTAATAAGGATATCTAGCCTCAACCAATAGATGAATGGACACAAGTATCAAACAAGAAGAAGAAGAAGATAATGCAGAAGGCCACTGATCACACAGATAAGAAGGTATTAAGGTCTTTATCTAAGGCTCTCCCAAAACCTTTGGTTAAATGATCAAGTTAATGAGTTGGAATGTTAGGGGAATCGAGAAGAAAGATGTCATTAAAAGAATTAAAAAGTTTGTGAATATGCATCAGTTGGATTTGATGGTTTGCTTAGAGCCTAAAGTGGATCCATCTAGATTGGAGGAATATAGAATCAAATTTGGTTTTCAATATGCTATTGCAAATGAAGTAAACTCAATTTGGAGTTCTTTTCATATGATATCTCTGTAACTATCATCTCCCAAATTCCTCAAAGTATAACTCTAAAGGTGGCTCATCCTTATCTATCTAAAGACTTTCAAGTATCGTTGGTCTATGCCAAGTGTACTAGGATAGAAAGATAAGAGTTGTGAGAGTATATTTAAATTCTATTCAAACTACTGACCCATGGTTTGTTGGGAGAGATTTTAACAATGTGTCAACTTCATTATATAAGGTTAGAGGACTTCCTTATGATATGAATGATGCAGAAGATTTCATTCAGTGCATGGAGTTAAATGGTGTGATTGATTTGGGGTTCTTGGGTTATAGATTCACTTGGTGGAATAAAAGAGATTTAACTGATGCTATATGGGAGAGAATTGACAAAATGCTTATGAATATCAGTGGTAAGCTTATGTTTAGAATGTTAAATACCTCCGCAAAACAATAACACGGGGGCGAGTTGGAATCTTCAATTCAATCACCAATATATGGTCATTCTGCAGGAGAACAAAAAATGAATTAGACCTTTACGGAACCAATGACCTCTCCCCTCCTCCTTTATCCGGGCTTGGGACCGGCAATGCAAAGATAAAACATTGCATTGGCGGAGTTAAAAAGGTTTTACCTAACATAGCAAGCGATATTAATGATAAAAACAAGCATATATAAAATTTAACAATTGTCATCTAAATCATTAACCCAAAAGTATCATTTACCCAACATAGCAAGCGAGATTCATGAGAAAAATAAACATACGTAAAATTTAATAACTGTCATCCAAATCATTAATCCAAAAGTATCTTTCCTACACTAAAATTTAAGAACAATCAAAGAAACATTAATCCAAAAGTATATTTCCTATACTAAAATGTGCCAAACTAAGATGAACTTTCTAAACATACTTCAACCAACTTTCCATCCAAATAACAAATCCTCCATCTGAAAAGCCTGCCAAAGTTTCAAAACTGTTTTGAGGAGCATTATACAGAGAAGCGTCGGGTTGAAGCACTGTTTTAACCCAAACTACCTTTTCCCCAAGTCCAAGGCGTTTGAAGTGACACATGTCACCATTATGTATCCCAACATGTCCCTTTGCCAATTCTGCACCAAACCTATCAAGTACAATGACGGGGGATTTTTTTAAAGGAGGGGGGCGGGGAGGGGGTTAGGAATATGAGTGGGATTGAGAGTGGGAGAGGGAGTGTTGACTATGACATATATTTTTGCTCGATCAACTTCAATCCCTTTGGATGACACGATGTGGCCAAGAACTATACCCTCAGTTACCATTAAATGGCATTTCTACCAATTCAGCACTAAATTCTTTTCCACACATCGAGTTAGTACTTTCTCAAGATTGGCTAGACATAGGTCGAAAGAGGTTCCAAAGACACTAAAGTCGTCTATAAACACCTCTATCCCTCTCTCAACCATATCACTGAATAAGTTCAGCATGCACCTTTGAAAGGTCGCCGGTGCATTACACAAGCCAAATGACATACATTTGTAGGCAAACGTTCCAAAGGGGTAAGTGAAGGTTGTTTTCTCTTGATCAAGTACATATACCTCAATTTGGTTATACGTGGAATAACCATCTAGGAAGCAATAGTAAGGGTGGCCCGCTACTCTTTCAAGCATTTGATCGATAAATGTCAAGGGGAAATGATCTTTCCTAGTTCCCGCGTGGAGTTTTCGGTAATCAATGCAAATGCGCCACCCAGTGGTAGTACAATGGGAAACTAACTCTCTTTTGGCATTTTCAATCACAGTCATGCCCGACTTCTTTGGGATGACTTGAATGGGGCTCACCCACTTGTTATTAGAGATTGGGTAGATAATCTCGACATTCAACAACTTTATAATTTCAGTCCTCACCACATCTTTCATTCTGGGGTTTAGCCGTCTTTTCATTTCTCTCGAAGGATTAACATCCTCCTAAAGGTGAATCTTATGGGTGCAAATTAGAGGTCTTATCCCCTTTAGATCAGCTATACACCAACCAAAAGCACTTTGGTGCTTCCTCAAAATCTTTATTAGCTTACCCTCCTGCTCTTCATCTAGGCTAGAGGAGATAATAACGGGATATGTCTCACTTTCACCTAGAAAAGTATATTCAACATTGGAGGGTAGTTTCTTCAACTCGAGAGTCGGGAATGTGTCACTAGAGGGCACCATGCATGACTCCCTCGGTGGTAACTCTTCGAATCGAGAAACCCAATTAACATCTATCGCGTCCTCGTCTGATGCTCTCCCATCGAGTAAGCCTATCAACTCCTCTATCTCCCTCTCAAACTCGGTGTAAGCTCCCTCACTCTCATGGCTAGAAGCTAGGCAAATTTAAGGTGTCTCTACAGTAATTTTCCTCAAAGTGTTCTTCTACGATCTCATCAATTAAACTTACCACGTGAAGATCATCTTCTTCCCCTGCTTATTGGGCTATGTCAAAGATGTTCGTTTCTAAAGACATATTCCCAAAAGTGAGTTGCATCTGCCCATTTCTTGTATTGATCACTGTGTTAGTCGTAGCTAAGAATGGGCATCCAAGGATGATGGGAACATGATTTTTCGAGGTAAAGGAGGGATCCGTGTCCCAAAGGACAAAATCTACCGGGAAGTATAAAGTGTCCACTTGGACTATCACGTCCTCAACTATAGCCCTTAGTATCTTCACGGTTCGATCCATTAACTAGAGAGTGATCCTTGTGGGCTTAAGATCACCCAGATCAAGTTTCCTATAAATCGAATAGGGGAGGATGTTGACACTTGCCCCCAAGTCGAGTAAGGCTTTTTCAAATTTGCTCTCTCCAATGGTGCAGGAAATGGTAGGTGCACCGGGATCTTTATATTTAGGTGGGAGATCATTAAGAAGAACTGAACTCATGTTATGTGCTAGAAACACATTTTTCTTTACCTTCATCCTTCTCTTTACTGTCAATAAGTCTTTTATGACTTTTGCATAGGATGGAATTTGCCTTATTGCATCGAGGAAAGGTAAGTTCAACTTCACATTCTTAAGGACTTATAGCACTTCATCGCTTATGGTCCTTTTATGGGCAGGAACTAATCGTTTAGGGAATGGCGCAGCGGGGGTGGTTTTATGTGACACCCCGCCTAATTAAATACCGGGCGATCACCCCTTTATTAAATTAAATCAAGGTGAACAGTTGGTCCATTCTTAGCATCACTGTCGAAAAATAAATTTTTCCAATTTAACACCCTAATTAATTAAGCTAAGTGTCAAAACCATGTTCATACATCCTTTCCAAATTTTATTTAAAGAAAAATCATTTATTTTATTAATAACATTCAATAAGTAAGAATCACACCACATTAAATTCTGCAACATAATCCAATTAATTTAATACATTCGTCAATCGAATGTCAACATACGAAATCTAAAGTCACACATCCAAACTGAATAAATCCCATAGTAACAATACTGGAAATAACTGAAATACAAATGTCCAATAATAACGGAATAATGGAAAGAGCTACACATGCCCAACTAGATGAAAGTACTAAGAGTGGATCCGAATGAACGAAGTCGTCTAATCAAGAGTCCTGCAACTTCCACCTATGCTGCAGTGCGTTCCTTCCAAGAGATCCTAAGCAAGACGCCCCTGTGGCTGGGCACCTGTAATACATACATATATATATATACAAGAGAGAGAGAGAGAGAGAGAGAGAGAGAGAGAGAGAAACGGGTCAGATCCCGATAGTGTATATGGTTTAAAATTTGTTTAGCAAGTATTTAAATTGATACAGGCCAATGTAACAACATATTAGTGCGTCACTCTCTTGAGGAATTCTCACCTCTCTTCTAATGTGCACACCTATCGCACTAACCTTCCCAACGGTTTGTCTTATCATTTATCGCACTAATCTTCCCAATGATTTAACTTATCTTAGCTTACTCGTAAGATTCAAAATTTAACGATTCAATTGTTCGAAAAGAATATTTCAATTAGCAACCAAAGTTCTCATTTTTAACTTTATAAATCAATAAAGTTTTCCAGTGTCATATTATACTTTCTCAAAACAAGTATTTACAATTTGAGTCATCAACCATGTCCTACATGTCTCATCACAGTAGGCAGTTCCAGATTTTAGAATTTCATATATATATTAACTACTCATAAAATATATATATATATATATCACAACAGCACCCGAAATAACAACTATGGTGCGGGAATACTCTACTATCCAATCCCCGTATCACTCGTACTAAGGGAATACAGATTCGGAATCACTCTCGAACTGTATCAACACATGCTCAAACAATATTAAGACAAAGTATAGATTCCAAGTCTCTCAGGACCGTCTGAACTATCACTGCGATAGCCTGTACCAAGGATACCTATACACAAACAAAACGAGGCGAAGCATAGATTCCAAGTCTCTAAGAGGAAAGCACATACCCGCATCTCTTAGGACCGTCTGAACTATCATTCCGATAGCCTGTACCAAGGATATCTATCTTCTAGGGTACAAGTCAATATCACCCATAAAGGTCCCATCGAGATAAGACTGTCCCAGCGCGGAAACCTCAGGGATAGCAAGTAGCGTGGGCATGATTTTCACACATAGATAGTATATGCATACACAATCATATAACTATACTAACATTACCATTTCAATAATGGGTAAATTCTCAATTCCCATAATTACGACATTTGTATTTATTTCTCATTATTTAGTTGTCACGTATAACCATTCACATCTTATTTTAATTTGAGGAACTTTTCCACCTACTACATCACGCTCACGTATTCTATCCTCCCAAGTATAAAATTCAGTAGGTATACACATTTGTCCCAAAGTAACTCTCTTACGTGTCTCTCTCTCTTTAACATATACTTACATTGTCCCTCATGTAAGATATCCCAAAAATATAGATTTCGCCTTACATTAAAGGATTTTGAATTTTATTTTCAAAGATGAGAATTTCAAATGGTTTCGAAATCGGAATTAAAATGGAGTTTTAATTGAATTTTTTTTTTTTATATAGAAGAGTCCTCAAAATATAAAACTCTCTAAGAGTCCTCAAAATATAAAACTCTCTAGTAAAAATAATATTTTTAGAAATCCGACTGTTCGATCAAGCTGAATTTTTGTCAGCAGTCCTGTCTCGCCGTTAGCTACAACAAACTAAAATTTCAAGCGATTCCAATGGTCCGATCATCCGGAATAAAATTTTTTAGTGTTTGTATCTAATTAGAACTCTTTTCTTAATCAAACTCTTAATCCTTTACATGACAAAGGGTTTCTAAAATATCATTTAAGTCATCACTACATGCAATTTCCTATCTCAAATTGGGTTTTTCTTCCATACAATTCATCCTAATCATTCCTAAACCAATATGAAAGATGCATCAACGAAATAAGCAAGATAAAAACATGCCTGAAATTTTTAGAAATCTGGTTTGGTGCCAAAATTGGTGTGGTTCCGTTCCCCATCTCGCGATCTACGCGTTGGTGGTGACGGCGGTGCAATCGGAGGTGTTCTTGGCCTAGAACTCCTTGGAGAGCTTATCCTCTTACTCTCCAATGGCCGTCATTTGTCTTTGGTTGTTCTAACCCTAGAAGACAACCTAGATATCTTATATAACCCTTTTAATTTTCTTAGGTTTAATTACCCATAATTGCGAAATGTCTAAAACGCCCTCTCGGGGTACTAATTGGGCCTAAAAATGCCCCAAGACCCAATCTAAACCCCCGGGTACACTTTTCTGACTATCTCGACCCTTCCGGACACGTTGGCGCACTCAAAACGACCATATGAACAACTTATAAAATATTCACTTATTAATCAATATTTAGTTCCGACACGACACAGGCGCGTCCCGACTTAAATTTCCATAATTGTCATTTTATTCACACGTGACAATATTATAACAATAAATCTCATATATTACTATACTCATCCAGTAATATTCAATAGATAACAAATTTCCAAAAATTACTAACTCTCGTCACTGATATACCCGTATATTGTGACACCCCGCCTAATTAAATACCGGGCGATCACTCCTTTATGAAATTAAAACAAGGTAAACAGTTGGTTCATTCTCAGCATCACTGTCGATAAAAATAGATTTTTCAATTTAACACCCTAAATAATTAAGCTAAGTGTCAAAAACATTTTCATACAAACTTTCCAAATTTTAATTAACGAAAAAGATTTATTTAATTAAAATAACATTTCTACAATTAAGAAATCACACCACAAAAATCTAAATAACATAAACCATTCATAAATCGAATGTCAACAATTGGAACTAAAATCACAAATCCATCTTGTATAAATCCCATAGAACAATACTGGAAATAACTGAAATATAAAAATCCCAACAACAAATGAAATGATGAAAACGGGCGACACGTGCCCAATAAATGAGAGTAATAGGAGTGGAGTCAATAACAGAAGCCGTCTACACAAGTGACCTGCAACTCCCACCTAAGCTGCAGCTCGTTCTTCTCAAGGGATCCTAATCAAGATGCCCCTGTGGCTGGGCACCTGAAAATATACATATATATATACAAGAGGGAGAGAGAAAAAGAAACGGGTCAGAGCCCGAAAGTGTGTTTGATTTAAAATACGTTTAGCAAGTATTTAAATTCATACAGGCCAATGCAACAACATATTAGTGCGTCTCTCTCTTGAGAAAAATACTCACCTCTCTTCTAATGTGCACACCTATCGCACTAACCTTCCCAACGGTTCGTTTTATCAGCTATCGCACTTGACTTTCTAAAAGATTTAACTTAACTTAGATTACCCGCAAGATTTACAATTCACGATTTCATTTTTAAAAGAATGTTCCAAACAGTAATCAAAGTCCTCCATTTTAACTTTATAAAATCCATAAAGTTTTACCGTGACATATTATAACTTTTTCAAACAAGTATTTAATAATATGAGTCAACAACTATGTTCTACATATTAAATTTCAGTAGACAGATTCAAATATCATAATCTCATATATATATATTAACTACTCGTATAATATATATATAACAGCACCCCGAAATAAACTATGGTGCATGCATACTTCCACTATCCAAAGCCCCATATCACTCATATTAAGGGGAATACATTCGGAATCACTCTCGAATTGTATTAACATAAATACACAAACAATATTGAGGCGAAGCATAGGTTCCAAGTCTCTAAGAGGGTGGCACATACCGGCGTCTCTTAGGACCGTCTGAACTATCACATCGATAGCCTGTACCAAGGACATCTATCTTCTAGGGTACAAGTCAATATCCCCCATAAAGGTCCCATCGAGATAAGACTTGTCCCAGCGCGAAAACCTCAGGGATAGCAAGTAGCGTGGGTATGATTTTCACATGTATATAATATATGTACACACAATCATATAAATATACCACTTTATCATATTAATATAGGTTCTTCTCATCACCCGTAATTAGACCGTTTATTCTTAATTTCACATTTAAAGAATTTCGCATAAGGTTTTATTCCTAACCTTAACTCGAAGGGTTTGCTCACTTATTACCTAACACTCGTGGATTATGACCCCACAAATCTGAAATTCAGTAAGTGACTTTATTAGATTCCAACGTAACTCTCTTACGCACCTCACCCTTAAAATTTATAAATCTAACAACCTAGGGTAAATATCCCATAAATATCATTCTCGTCGAATATTAAAGGTTCTAACATATCCATATACCCTACTGGTCCTCAATGTCTCCCAAATCCTTTTATTTAAGATGCCCAAAGATTATTTCACGATAAACTTAATTTAACTAATTAAACAAGGGAAATAGGAGTCTGCCAGGAGGGGTCGATCGATCGAAGCTTGGGCTCGATCGATCGAACCTTCGATCGATCGAAGCTTGGGCTCGATCGATCGAACCTTCGATCGATCGAAGCTTGGGCTCGATCGATCGAACCTTCGATCGATCGATGCTCTATGCTCGATCGATTGATCAAGCAGGTCTGGGCAAAAATTCTGCAGAATTGCAGTTACGGGATTCATCAAAGTTCTTCATCAATTTCCATATTTTCCAACACTAATCGACCCATAAATTCTACTACTAACATACTAACATAATTTCAGACGTTTTTAACGTTCAGCATGCGTGTATACATCATTAATCATGGTTAAACAACCCAATATCTAATCTAAACATCAAGAACCCTACAGTTTTCATAACTATGATTCAATTCAGTTTTTCTCCAGAATTTCTTCCTCATATAACATCAAAATTCGTGGGTAATACATCTATAACATCAAGAGTTTCCAGCATAAGGTTTTAATCTTCTCTACATGCAATTTCCTATCAAAATTTGGGGTTTTCTTACATGGATTACATTCCTAATTAATCCTAAACTAATATGAACATTGCACTAACGAAATACGCAAGTTAAACACTTGCCTGGGATTTTCAGAAGTCTGATTTCCTGTGGATTATGGTGTGGTTGCGTTCTACTCCTCGCGATCTACGCGTTGGTGGTGACGGCGGTGCAAACGGAGGTGTTTTGGCCTTGAATCTCCTAGAAAGGTCTCTCCTCTCTTCTCCAATGGCCGTCCTAGGGTTCTATATGTTCTAACCCTAAATGGCTAACCTAACCAGCTGATAAAGACTGCTAAAATTCGTGGGTTTAATTACCCTATTTTGGAAAAAGACCAAAATGCCCTCCCGGGTCACTAATTAGGCTTAAAAACACCCCGAGACCCGAACCAAACCCCCGGGTACACTTTTCTGACTATCTCAACCCTTCTGAACGCGTCGGCGTACTCAAAACGACCATACGGACAACTTATAAAATATTCACTTTTTATTTAACACAATTAGTCCCGACGTGACACGGGCACGTCCCGACTTAAATTTCCGAAATAGTCATTTAATTCACTTATGACATTCAATATAACCAATATAATATATTAATAGGCTCATTAGTAATATTCAACAAGTTTCCCATAATTACTAACTCTAGTCACATTAATAATTATAACATAATTAATTTCCGGATTTTTATTAAATAACAGTCACATTAAATTTAATAAATCCCCAAATTAAATATAACATAAAAATACGGGGTATTACATACTTCCCCCCCCCCCCCCCCTAATAACGGAATTTCGTCCCGAAATTCGGAAAATAAGGCATACCTGGTAAAAACAACTCTGGATATCTCTCGCGCATATCTGCCTCACGCTCCCAAGTGGATTCCACCACCTTATGATGCTCCCACTGAACTCGCACAAGTGGAACTATTTTTGACCTCAATATCCTCTCACTATAGTCTAGAATAGCCACTGGTCTCTCCTCGTAAGAGCTATCAGACTGTAAATCAATCTCATCTATCGCAATGTGAGTATGGGCCATATCATCCCGAAGATATCGTCTCAACGACGAGATGTGGAATACATCGTGGATGCGATGTAAATGTTCTGGCAATCCCAACCTGTATGCTACCGGCCCAATCCTCTCAATGATGGGAAATGGTCCTACGTACCTCGGAGTCAACTTCCCCTTCTTCCCAAACCTCATCACTCCCTTCATAGGAGATACACGCAACAACACTTGATCTCCCACATTAAACTCCCGGAAGAACCGTTTCGCATCGGCGTAGCTCTTCTGCCTGTCTTGGGCTACCCGAATATGACTCCTTATTATCTCAATCCTCGCGGAGGTCTCCTGAATCACTTCTGGTCCTAGCAACTTGTTGTCCCCCACCTCGAGACAACAAGTTGGAGAACGACAAGGCCTTCCATACAAAGCCTCAAATGGAGCCATGCCAATCATAAACTGATAGGAGTTATTATAAGCAAACTCTACCAGTGGAAGGTGTGGCTCCCAACCTCCTCCGAAATCAAGAACACACATGCGTAGCATATCTTCCAACATCTGATTAGTACGCTTTGTCTGTCCATCTGTCTGTGGGTGGTAAGCTGAACTCAGTCTCAACTCTGTACCCATAGCCTCCTGAAAGCTTTCCCAGAAACGTGACACAAAAATCTTGTCTCTATCTGACACAATATTCAGGGGCACCCCATGTAATCTGACAATCTCAGCGATGAACAACTGGGCATACTGACCCGTGGTATAATCTGTCCTCACTGGCAGAAAATGAGCCACCTTGGTCAAACGGTCTACAATCACCCAGATGGAATCGTGGCCCCGCTGTGATGTAGGCAACCCTGTAATGAAATCCATGGAAATACTTTCCCACTTCCACGCGGGTACTTCCAACGGCTGAAGTAATCCTGACGGTTTCTGGTGGTCCACCTTCACCAGCTGGCAGGTAGAACACTTGGACACAAACTCAGCAATGTCCTTCTTCATCCCACTCCACCAGTACTGTCGTCTCACGTCCTGGTACATCTTATCACCTCCCGGATGTACTGCAAATCGGGACCCGTGAGAATGAGTCATCACTTCATGACGTAACTCCGCTCCTTCTGGAACCACTAATCTCCCATTAAACCGCAAACCTCCATCAGAACTAACAGAATAGGACTCAGTACCCTCGGCTAGAAGTCGCACAATCTTCTCCTGACAAAACGGATCTGTGGTTTGTGCCTGTATCACCCTCGTAACAATCTCAGGTGTGACTGTCATCACGGATATGAAAGAACGTGCTACTGCGTCCTGGTGACCCAACTCCTTCCACTTTGCTTTCCAGATGTCCGCTACATCGTCTACCGGTCTACGGCTCAACGCATCGGCAACTACGTTGGCCTTCCCCGGATGATACTGTATATCGAACTGGTAATCTTTCACAAACTCTAACCACCTGCGCTGACGCATATTCAGCTCTCGCTGAGTGAACAGGTACTGCAGTGACTTATGGTCTGTGAACAAACGGAATTTCTCGCCCAATAAGTAGTGCCTCCAAATTCTCAATGCAAAGACGACCGCTGCTAACTCCAGGTCGTGGGTGGGGTAATTCTTCTCATGCGGCTTAAGCTTGCGGGAAGCAAAATCTATAGCCTTCTCTTCCTGCTGAAGTACTCCCCCAAGTCCCCGTAAGGACGCATCGGTATAAACCAGGTACTCCACACCCGGTCTCGGTAAGGCAATGACTGGTGCTGAAGTAAGCTTGTCTTTCAGCTCGTCGAAAGCCAGCTGACAAGCGTCATCCCAAACATATGGTACCCCTTTGCGAGTCAGATTCGTCAATGGACCCGCTATTTTGGAGAATCCCCGAATGAATCTCCTGTAGTATCCGGCTAATCCCAAGAAACTACGCACTTCTGTCGGTGTCGTGGGCTGTCCCCACTCCCTCAGCGCTGACACTTTGCTCGGATCAACTGCAATCCCCTGTTCAGTAACGACATGGCCCAAGAACTGTACTTCTCACAGCCAGAATCCACACTTCTCGTACTTAGCATACAACTGATTCTCTCGTAGAGTCTGAAGAACCTGCCTCAAGTATTCGGCATGCTCCTCCTCGGAGTGTGAATATATCAAGATATCATCTATGAAGACGATGACGAACTGATCCAAGAACTCTCTGAATACTCGGTTCATCAAGTCCATGAAAACGGCTGGGGCATTTGTGAGTCCGAACGGCATCACCCTGAACTCATAGGACCCATATCTCGACAAGAAAGCAGTCTTTGAAACATCCTGCTCTCTAATACGTAACTGATGGTACCCCGACCTCAGATCTATCTTCGAAAAGAAAGTTTCTCCCCTCAACTGGTCGAACAGATCATCGATTCGAGGCAACGGATACTTATTTCATATCGTGACCTTGTTCAATTCTCGGTAGTCCACACACAATCTTAGTGAACCATCTCTCTTCTTTACAAACAAGACTGGAGCACCCCAAGGTGAGGTACTCCTACGAATGAATCCCTGACCTAATAGCTGCTCTATCTGATCTCGTAGCTCTCGCGTCTCTACCGGAGCCATACGGTACGGTGCGCGTGTTATAGGTCTCGTATCCGGCAATAAATCTATAACGAAGTCTATCTCACGACTGGGCGGTAGGCCTGGTATCTCCTGAAACACATCGGAATACTCCCTAACAACTGGGATCGAATCCAAAGGAATCACAACCTCCTTAGAGGTATCCTCCTCTATGTAATATAAATGAGCGGTCGAACCTCCCTCTGGGCAAGGCATCGCCACTATAAACATCTCTTGCCCCGGAATGGCAAAAATAATGCTTCCACCGAAGCAATCAATCATGGCTCTATAAGCTGCGAGCCAATCCATACCAATAATCACATCATGCTCGTGCATGTCTAAGACTAACATGTCTGCAGGTAATACCAAGCTACCAATCTCTACCCCTACTCCCCGGCATATAAAGAATATAAGTGACCCACTCCCCAGTGGTGAGTCAACACACGTCACGGTGCTCTCTGTTGTGGCTAAAAACCCTAAGGACTTCGCAAAATGCGTAGCTATAAAACAATGCGTTGTCCCCGTATCAAACAAAACTTTACCCATAGTACCATGGATAGGAAACATACCCTCAATCGCGGGTGGTGCCTGTGGAGCTGCTGCCTGGTGGACGTTATAGACACGTCCATACTGCAATTGTCCCTGCTGCACTGGAGCTGCTGGAATGGCTGGTAGGGCTGGCACCTGGGCTGGAGCTGGGAGGGCAGGTGGGAAAAGTGGTCTCTGCGGCTCATTACGGGCTCCCTGCTGCTGTGGGGCCCTATCGCCCTCTGGGCAATCCTGGCGCCTATGGCCATGTTTGCCGCACCCAAAGCATCTGCCTTTGAAGTTACCGCCCCTCTGACCCTGCTGGCCGTTACCTCCACGCCACTGGCCCTGTTGGCCCTGATGTGCACGCTGTTGGCCTTGCTGTACCTGTTGCTGTCCCTGTGGTCGGTGTTGGCCCTGCTGATTAGGCTGGCCCTGATGGCCCTGCCTAAAACCCCCGAATCCCTGCCTAGAATCACCTGAACGGAATCGCTTAGCAGGGTCCCCCTGATGGGAACTCTGCTCGTGCTGACGAGTCTGTCCATGAGTTGGTTCCCCACCGGCACTATTACCCCCGGTCCTGCCCTGCTGGCTGGACTCTCCTGCTCTCTTGCTTCCCTGAAAATGGAAGCGGTGATCCTAGCAATGTAGTAACGCTGCATTGAGTACGTCAGTGAAAGTACTCAGGGATAGATTTCCAATGAGGTGCTGACGGATCCTCCAAGCTAACCCGTCGACAAACAGCAAAATCTTCTTGCCCTCAGTGGGTGCCTCATCCGGCACAATAGTGAGAAGTCTCGTGAACTCCTCCTCATACTCAGCAACAGTAAGGTTCTCCTGCTTCAGATTTAGTAATTTCCGCCTCATCTCAGTCTGCACTGCGGGTGGAAAATACTTGCGGTCAAACCGCTCCCAGAACAACTGAATAGGGATCGTGTCCCTCTCCTACAAAGTAGTAGTGGACTCCCACCACTGTAATGCGGCACCCACCAATTTAAAGGAAGCCAATAACTGCTTTTGCACGTCAGTGCACTCATACATACGGAGGTGCCGCTGGATGTCTTTCTTTTATTGGCTGACTGTAACAATATCGGAGCTACCAGAAAACTCAGGGGGATGCGCTTTCTGAAAAGCATCCCAAACCCTCTCCCATGCGGATGGAAGCTGTGCTGGTGCTGGCGCCACTACCTGAACCTGGGGTGGAGCCTGCTGAATCACCGCTATTGCAGCATTCACCGCCTGAGCAACAATGGCGGCTACTTCATTCGCATTCATTGTGCCTGGAGCCTGAGCTGCTGGCTGCTCGTCTTGGGCACGCCTATCTTTCGGAGTACGTATCGGAGGCATCTGAAACGTGAACAAGTTTATTAGTCTACATTTATCAACAAATCTCGAATAGCTGAAGACTTAAACGTAAAGGTAAGAATACAACAGTCCTAAAAATAGGGCTCTATAGCAATAACGTTAAGCTGAAAGCGAAATAAGCCGTACAGATCCTATGGACACTAGAACCTGATGCTCTGATACCACCTGTGACACCCCGCCTAATTAAATACCGGGCGATCACTCCTTTATGAAATTAAAACAAGGTAAACAGTTGGTTCATTCTCAGCATCACTGTCGATAAAAATAGATTTTTCAATTTAACACCCTAAATAATTAAGCTAAGTGTCAAAAACATTTTCATACAAACTTTCCAAATTTTAATTAACGAAAAAGATTTATTTAATTAAAATAACATTTCTACAATTAAGAAATCACACCACAAAAATCTAAATAACATAAACCATTCATAAATCGAATGTCAACAATTGGAACTAAAACCACAAATCCATCTTGTATAAATCCCATAGAACAATACTGGAAATAATTGAAATATAAAAATCCCAACAACAAATGAAATGATGAAAACGGGCGACACGTGCCCAATAAATGAGAGTAATAGGAGTGGAGTCAATAACATAAGCCGTCTACTCAAGTGACCTACAACTCCCACCTAAGCTGCAGCTCGTTCTTCTCAAGGGATCCTAAGCAAGACGCCCATGTGGCTGGGCACCTGAAAATATACATATATATATATACAAGAGGGAGAGAGAAAAAGAAACGGGTCAGAGCCCGAAAGTGTGTTTGATTTAAAATACGTTTAGCAAGTATTTAAATTCATACAGGCCAATGCAACAACATATTAGTGCGTCTCTCTCTTGAGAAAAATACTCACCTCTCTTCTAATGTGCACACCTATCGCACTAACCTTCCCAACGGTTCGTTTTATCAGCTATCGCACTTGACTTTCTAAAAGATTTAACTTAACTTAGATTACCCGCAAGATTTACAATTCACGATTTCATTTTTAAAAGAATGTTCCAAACAGTAATCAAAGTCCTCCATTTTAACTTTATAAAATCCATAAAGTTTTACCGTGACATATTATAACTTTTTCAAATAAGTATTTAATAATATGAGTCAACAACTATGTTCTACATATCAAATTTCAGTAGACAGATTCAAATATCATAATCTCATATATATATATTAACTACTCGTATAATATATATATAACAGCACCCCGAAATAAACTATGGTGCATGCATACTTCCACTATCCAAAGCCCCATATCACTCATATTAAGGGGAATACATTCGGAATCACTCTCGAATTGTATTAACATAAACACACAAACAATATTGAGGCGAAGCATAGATTCCAAGTCTCTAAGAGGGTGGCACATACCGGCGTCTCTTAGGACCGTCTGAACTATCACATCGATAGCCTGTACCAAGGACATCTATCTTCTAGGGTACAAGTCAATATCCCCCATAAAGGTCCCATCGAGATAAGACTTGTCCCAGCGCGGAAACCTCAGGGATAGCAAGTAGCGTGGGTATGATTTTCACATGTATATAATATATGTACACACAATCATATAAATATACCACTTTATCATATTAATATAGGTTCTTCTCATCACCCGTAATTAGACCGTTTATTCTTAATTTCACATTTAAAGAATTTCGCATAAGGTTTTATTCCTAACCTTAACTCGAAGGGTTTGCCCACTTATTACCTAACACTCGTGGATTATGACCCCACAAATCTGAAATTCAGTAAGTGACTTTATTAGATTCCAACGTAACTCTCTTACGCACCTCACCCTTAAAATTTATAAATCTAACAACCTAGGGTAAATATCCCATAAATATCATTCTCGTCGAATATTAAAGGTTCTAACATATCCATATACCCTACTGGTCCTCAATGTCTCCCAAATCCTTTTATTTAAGATGCCCAAAGATTATTTCACGATAAACTTAATTTAACTAATTAAACAAGGGAAATAGGAGTCTGCCAGGAGGGGTCGATCGATCGAAGATTGGGCTCGATCGATCGAACCTTCGATCGATCGATGCTCTATGCTCGATCGATCGATCAAGCAGGTCTGGGCAAAAATGCTACAGAATTGCAGTTACGGGATTCATCAAAGTTCTTCATCAATTTCCATATTTTCCAACATTAATCGACCCATAAATTCTACTACTAACATACTAACATAATTACAGACGTTTTTAACGTTCAGCATGCGTGTATACATCATTAATCATGGTTAAACAACCCAATATCTAATCTAAACATCAAGAACCCTACAGTTTTCATAACTATGATTCAATTCAATTTTTCTCCAGAATTTCTTCCTCATATAACATCAAAATTCGTGGGTAATACATCTATAACATCAAGAGTTTCCAGCATAAGGTTTTAATCTTCTCTACATGCAATTTCCTATCAAAATTTGGGGTTTTCTTACATGGATTACATTCCTATTTAATCCTAAACTAATATGAACATTGCACTAACGAAATACGCAAGTTAAACACTTGCCTGGGATTTTCAAAAATCTTATTTCCTATGGATTATGGTGTGGTTGCGTTCTCCTCCTCGCGATCTACGCGTCGGTGGTGACGGCGGTGCAAACGGAGGTGTTTTGGCCTTGAATCTCCTAGAAAGGTCTCTCCTCTCTTCTCCAATGGTCGTCCTAGGGTTCTATATGTTCTAACCCTAAATGGATAACCTAACCAGCTGATAAAGGCTGCTAAAATTCGTGGGTTTAATTACCCTATTTTGGAAAAAGACCAAAATGCCCTCCTAGGTCACTAATTAGGCCTAAAAACACCCCGAGACCCGAACCAAACCCCCGGGTACACTTTTCTGACTATCTCAACCCTTTCGAATGCGTCGGCGCACTCAAAACGATCATACGGACAACTTATAAAATATTCACTTTTTATTTAACACAATTAGTCCCGACGTGACACGGGCACGTCCCGACTTAAATTTCCGAAATAGTCATTTAATTCACTTATGACATTCAATATAACCAATATAATATATTACTATGCTCATTAGTAATATTCAACAAGTTTCCCATAATTACTAGCTCTAGTCACGTTAATAATTATAACATAATTAATTTCCGGATTTTTATTAAATAACAGTCATATTAAATTTAATAAATCCCCAAATTAAATATAGCATAAAAATACGGGGTATTACATATATATCCTCGGCCTGGCTGAGGATTACCTCCAAACGGATGACCCCTCAGGGGCCGACCCTTCATCAGGCTCAAGACGACCCCTCAGAGGAGCCGACCCTTCATCATGTTCCAGACGACCCTACGAGGGGCCGACCCCTCCAACGAGCTCCATACGACCCCTCAGAGGGGCCGACCCTTCGCCAGACTCCAGCCGACCCTACGAGGGGCCGACCCTTCACTACTCTCCAGACGACCCTACGAGGGGCCGACGGTACAAGGCCAGAATTGGACCAGACTCACTACCGGAGGGAACTTTGCCATCGGCCACTGCCCATAGGCCGAGGGTGACATCATCGCAGCGCGTGGTTTGGGAGACGCGTGGAACAGTGCGCGTGAGACTGACATGGCACAGGGGAGACCGTTATAACAAAATCACACCCTCACGTGAGGGAATATTATGTCATCATTTGGCATCTACAGGTGTCAACAGGGGACTGGCTAGATCATGATTCACATGCACCATGCATACTTGGGGGTACACTACACCCCCCAAGACCTATATATACTTGTCACCTACAACCCTACAGGGGATCGATCCATTAACTGTAGCCCTAGCTAAAACTCTGCTTGTACACACAGTAGAGAGAGAGAGAGGGTTATGTGCATTGTATCCAAGGCCATTAGTGCCCATACTTGGTGGATCACACACTCACAGTGGATGTAAGCCAAATTGGCTGAACCACTATACATCATTGTCTTAGTTCCTCTTATACTCATCCCCTTCTACATACTTATACACTCATACATCTCTATGGCTGCCATAGCTGCTACTGTTTGAGTTCATTATCACTTATCCGGTGGTGCTAAATCTCAGCATCATCAGTTTGGCGTCGTCTGTGGGAACGAGAAGACATTTATTCCTTTGTACAGCTTGACCTCACTGGGCACTCTGGTGGTGAACCAACGCTCCCCCTGAGAGGAGGTGTTTCACCATTGAAAGAGACCCACTAAGGTTCCCAAGCTCACCAGTATTTTCTTCAGTTAAACTATTCATAGCTCAAGCACATGGCACCTGAGATGCCACCACCACTGCTTCCCCCGCCTGATGGGGAGGGAAGACCCAGTTCCAGTCAGCCGCCGCCTCAGTCTGAGATGGCTGATGTGGCGGCAGCCCTAAAGTCTCTGGCAGCAAGCCAGCGGATGATGCAAGAGCAGTTCACAGCTCTAAGCCAGAACATACTAAGGGCACCAGGGGTTTCACCTGAGATGATTACTCCGGCAGCAGCTCCGGGACAGCATGAGGCCAGGGGACCACCCCAGGCACCACGCAAAGACCCGCCACCCCCTCAGCGGCGTAGGGATGTTGCTGACCCCCGGCGTCTACGCCTGGGGAGGCAAGGGAACCCTTGCCCTGAGGACAGGTATGACGATCCGGAGGGAGAGGAGGCCCCCATAGAGTGCTGGGAACCCTATGAGGTCTCCAACAATACTATATGACCTCTCCAGGATAGCAGAGGAAAGTGCGGGAGACTAAACCCTGATGATCGCCCGAGGGGCTCTACTTTTGATCGCTTGAGCAGGGGGTCGGCCTTTGAGAGGCTAGGCCCAATAAATGACCTGCGAGAACAGTTATCCCGGCCAAGAAGTGCTGTGAGATCCAGGAGGGAGGCAGCAGATGGCCGAACCAGAGGACGAGACGACGGCTAAAGGGAAGTGAACAGCCGACACAGGCCTGCTGCGGCAGAACCCTCCGTCCACCTCGAAGAGGAAGCAGAGGATAACATCGGCCAGGCCGACCCTATGAGGCCCTGGAATGACTCAATCCAGCGGTTAGAGGATAAGATCGGTGATATACTGAAGAGCCGAGACCCTCTTCAGAGGGGGTACACCATAGGCTCACCCTTTGTGGCAAAGATAGTCAACTTCCCCACGCCGTCAAAGTTCAAGCCACCCGTGGTCACCCCAAGGTATGACGGGAGCACCAACCCCATCCACCATGTGGAGATGTATCAGTCAGCAGCAGACATATACTCTATCTCAAATGAGATGAGGTGTCGTGCCTTCTCTGGTACCTTGACAGGGGCTGCGCATGTCTGGTACACGTCTCTTCCAAAAAACTCCATTGGAAACTTTAAGCAGTTGGCAGACCTGTTCATCCATAATTTCTGCTTTGGGGTGAGGCCACAGAAGAAGACCACCCACCTGCTCTACGTTAAGCAGGGGAGAAGTGAGAGTCTGAGGGACTATATAGCCAAATTCAATAAGGAGAAGCTGGAGGTGGAAGACTATGAGGAGAGCATAGCTATGACAGCCCTGATTGGAGGACTCCAAAAGGGGAAGCTGTTATGGAAGCTTGCTGAAGACCCTCCGAGGATGATGGCCGAACTGTTGTCGACAGCAGGAAAGGTGATGAACTCCGAAGAAGCGATGGCTGCAAAATATGAAGACGAAAGAGGAGGTGCTAGTGGGAGTAAATACCCTAAGAAGAACAAAGAGGGGAAGAAGAGGTCCACGGATGACAAGTTCGCTGGATACACCCCTCTGACGGTCAGCTGTGAACAAATTCTCAATGAGATTAAGAGTGACCGGTCCCTGAAGTGGCCTGAGAAGCTGAGGGCAGCCCCCGGCAAGAGGAATAAGAACCTGTAGTGTGAATTTCACCAAGACCACGGCCACGTAACAGACAAATGCTTTGCTCTGAAAGATGAGATTGAGAAGATGCTGAAGGAAGGGAAGCTCAGAAAGTACGTCGACAAAGGTGCCTTCAAGAGGGGACGACCCGAGAAGGAAGCGAGGCGCTGCATGCAGAGAAGGTCCTCAAAAAAGAGGGGACGACCCTTCTGATGATGAGGACGACCCTGACCTCCCGCCGAGAGATGACCACAGCCCTGTCAAGAGGCTTAATATGATCTCTCTCGGAGTAGGAATGATCCCCGGGGGTCTTGCAGGAGGAGGGTCTGAGGTCGTCGACAGGAAGGCCCATGTGGCTGAGGCCAAGGCAGTGGCGAAGACGGTACACGCAACCTCCTTAGAGGTCAAGTCAGAAAAGAGGAAGAAGGTTGATATGGACACACTGATAGTGGGATTTTCAAGAATGGACTTCAAAGGCCTCTTAGCCCCACATGATGACCCTCTCGTCATCACTACCAGGGTGCACGGATGCGAGGTGCCGAGGATCTTGGTAGATGGGGGTAGTTCTGCAGATGTGATGTTCTGGCCATGCTTCAAAGCTTTGGGTCTCAGCCGTGCTAGACTCGTCCCCTACCATCATCCATTGATTGGGTTCGGTAGGGAAAAGGTTCATCCCCTTGGGGTATATGAGGCCGATGTGAGGATGGGGGACGAGTGGCCGAGATGGTTCACCAAGAAGGTCAGTTTCTTTGTGATGGATGAGCAGGTGTTTTTGGCCTACAACATCATACTGGGGCTTGTGGTCCTCAAGGGGTTTGAAGCCGTGCCGTCTACGGTCCATCAGATGATCAAATTTCCAACCCCTTACGGGGTGGGGGAAGTTCAGGGAGACCAGACGACAGCGAGAGAATGTTACTACAACTCCGCTGAAGAAAGGGAGGCACACAAGAGGGTTACAACCACTTATAATATTGATACCCTAGACCTCAGAGATGAAACGAAGCTGAAGAAAGGAGAGGCTGTGGAAGAGGTAGAATCCATCATCCTCGATGAGGATGACACGGAAAAAACCGTCCAAGTTGGCAAGTCTCTGAAGCCCAACATCAAGGAAGACCTCATTAAACTGTTGAGGAGAAGGCGAAGCGTTTTCGCCTGGATTCATGTAGATATGCCAGGGATTGACCCTGAAATCATGTGCCACAAGCTCAATGTGGTAGAGGGAGTGAAGTCGGTGAAGCAGAAGAGGAGAATTTACTCCAGAGAAAAATATGAGGTCATCAGGGACGAGGTCAAAAAATTAGAAGACGCTGAATTTATCAGAGGGGTCACCCTGAATGGCTATCCAATGCAGTCATTGTCCCAAAGGCCAACGGCAAGTGGAGAATGTGCGTGGACTTCACAGACCTCAACAAGCACTGTCCCAAAGACAGCTTCCCTCTCCCCCGCATTGACCAGATGGTAGACGCTACCGCAGGCCATGAGCTCATGAGCTTCATGGATGCCTATTCAGGGTATAACCAGATCTCCATGAACCCTGAAGACTCAGAGAGGACAACCTTCATCACCGACAAGGGGACATACTGTTACAGGGTCATGCCCTTTGGCCTCAAAAATGCGGGGGCAACGTACCAGTGCCTCGTAAATAAAATGTTTGAAGACAAAATTGGGAAGTCTATGGAGGTCTACGTAGATGACATGCTGACTAAGGGTCTAAAGGCCGAGGATCATGTGGCAGACCTGGAGAGGACCTTTAATACGATGGACAAATACAAGATGAAGCTTAATCCAGCCAAGTGTGTCTTCGGGGTCGGAGCAGGGAAGTTCTTGGGGTTCATTGTCAATCAAAGAGGCATCGAGGCCAATCCTGAAAAGATAAAGGCCCTTGTTGAAATGAAGACCCCCAAGTCCATTAAAGACGTTCAGAGGCTCACAGGGAGAGTTGCTGCCTTGAACAGGTTCGTGTCTAGGGCCACAGACAAGTTCCTGCCATTCTTCAAGATCCTTAGGAAGGCCTTCGAATGGAGTGAAGAGTGTGATGAGGCTTTCAAGGACCTAAAGTCATACTTAGGGTCTCCCTTGCTGCTGTCACGACCCGTGCAAGGTGAACGACTTTATGTGTACCTCGTCGTCTCAGAGTCGGCCATCAGTGCAGCCATTGTGAGAGAAAAAGACGGGATACAGAAGCCTGTGTATTTTAACAACAAGGCACTCCAGGGGGCAGAGAAAAGATACCCGAGGATGGAGAAGTTGGCCTACGCCTTGATCCATGCCTCGAGGAAGATGAAGCCGTACTTCCAGTCCCATACAATGGTCATCCTCACCGACTCTCCTCTTAGGCAGGTCCTACACAAGCCAGAAAAATCAGGTAGGTTGATGGCCTGGGCTATAGAGCTGGGGGATTTTGACATTGTGTATCAGCCTAGGACAGCCATTAAGGGGCAGGCATTGGCAGACTTCGTGGCTGAGTTCACTTGGGAAGATGATGAGGCCGAGGATGAGACCCTCGAGAAGGCGGATACAGAAGACAGACCCGCAGACACACCCGCAGATAGGGCTGAGACGAGCACCGCTAGAAGGAAAGCGACTGAAAACGAAGAGGGAAGATACATCTTTAGACAGGGGTCCCTCTCTGAGGGAAATTTTTCAGAAGGAAAGACTCTGTGGAGCCTCTTCGTTGACAGGTCCTCCTGTGACAGTGGAAGTGGGGCTGGACTGATACTATCAGCACCCGATGGCACAGACGTTGAATACGCCCTGAGGTTCAACTTCAAAGCCTCCAACAACGAGGCTGAATATGAGGCCTTAGTAGCAGGCCTCTCCTTGGCCAAGTCTCTTAGTGTCGGCCAGATTTTGGTCCATAGTGATTCAAGGCTAGTAGTGAATCAGATACTAGGAGCCTATGAGGCTAAGGATGAGAGGATGGCTAGGTACCTTGAGAAGGTGAGGTCATTACTGAAGGGCTTCAGAGAAGTGAAATTGAGGAGGGTACCTAGGCTCGACAATGGCCGTGCTGATGTCCTGGCTAGGTTGGCCTCGGCAACAAGAACAGATATCAGGAGAACGGTCCCAGTAGAAATTTTGCTTCGGCCAACTATTGAAGACGCAGAGGGAACACTTAGCAATTGCCTAAATGTTTCTCAGGAAGCTTCGTGGATGGACCCTCTGATCAGATACATTAAGGAGGGTGAGATGCCAGAAGTAAGGCAAGAAAGGAAGATGCTGAGGTACAGGGCTGCAAAATTCACTGTCATCGGAGACACCTTGTATAAAAAGGGTTTTTTTCTCCCCTTACTTAGGTGTGTGCATCCCTCATAAGTCCCTTCCATTTTGCAAGATGTGCACGAAGGATCGTGCTCAAGCCACATCGGGGGCAGATCCTTAGCGAAGAGGGTGATCACCCAGGGGTACTGGAGGCCGACCTTGGGGAAAGACGCAGCGGCATACGTAAAAAAGTGCGACAAATGTCAAAGATTTGCTACCATCCCTCACCAGCCCCATCAGCCTCTTACTTCCATTACATCCCCATGGCCATTTGCTGTGTGGGGGATCGACCTAGTAGGACCCTTGCCTAGGGCCTTGCCTAGGGCCATCAATAACTATCGATTCCTCATCGTAGCCATTGATTATTTTTCAAAATGGGTGGAAGCGGAGCCGATGGTGACGATCACAGAGCAGAAGACCTTCCAGTTCATCTGGAAAAATATTATATGCAGATATGGTCTCCCCAACACCCTCATATCGGATAACGGGACTCAGTTCAAGAATGCCTCTCTACAGAAGTACTGTGAAAGGGTGAGTATTAAATAATTTTTCTCCACCCCTGGACGACCTCAGGCCAATGGGCAAACAGAAGTTAAAAACAGGACAATCCTAGATGGAATCAAGAAGAGGCTTGAGGAGGCAAAAGGAAGATGGGTCGAGGAGTTATATGCCGTGCTATGGGCATACAGGACGACAGTGAGGACCTCTACCGGAGAGACCCCATTCATGCTAGATTATGGATCAGAAGCCGTCATCCCCACCGAGATTGAGTTTCCTACGCATAGAGTCCAGGTGTATGACCCCCAGAAAAATGCAGAGGAGAGGAGACTCGACTTGGACCTGATTGAGGAAAGAAGGGAGGACGCTGAGATACGGCAGGCTGCCTACCAGCAGAGGACCGCAAGGTTCTACAATCAGAGGGTGAAACAGAGGCCTATCGCAGTGGGGGACTTGGTCCTCAAGAAGACTTGGCAAAAGACCAACAAGCTCCATACTAATTGGCATGTCCCATATAGGGTCATCGATGAAGTCGTCCCTGGGACCTACAGACTAGAAAACCTAGAGGGGGAACCTTTTTCCAACCCCTGGAATGCAGATCATTTGAAGAAATACTATCAGTAGTGTTGTAAGGTCTTGATAGACCATAATTGTAATGAGAGTTTCTCCAATAGAACACTTTGGAAAATTAATGAGAAATATCAGTGTTTCCCTCATCCTGTGGTTGTCAGTTCTAGCACGCATGGAAACATCTACAGAGGACCACCCTCGACTATAATGAGGACCAGTGGAGGGGACGACCCCACCACTGTCCTCAAGAAAGACAAGGGTAGACATTGTTAAAAACCATTAATTTGGTAAGTTGAACCACCGGCTATAATGAAGGCCAGTGGAGGGGACAACCCCACCACTGTCCTCAAGAAAGACGAGGGTAGACATTGTTAAAAACCATTAATTTGGTAAGTTGAACCCTCGGCTATAATGAGGGCCAGTGGAGGGGACGACCCCACCACTGTCCTCAAGAAAGACGAGGGTAGACTTTGTTAAAAACCATTAATTTGGTAAGTTGAACCCTCGCCTATAATGAGGGCCAGTGGAGGGGACGACCCCACCACTGTCCTCAAGAAAGACGAGGGTAGACATTGTTAAAAACCATTAATTTGGTAAGTTGAACTCTAGGCTATAATGAGGGCCAGTGGAGGGGACGACCCCACCACTTTCCTCAAGAAAGACGAGGGTATACCTTGTTAAAAACCATTAATTTGGTAAGTTGAACCCTCGGCTATAATGAGGGTCAGTGGGGGGGACGACCCCACCACTGTCCTCAAGAAAGACGAGGGTAGAATTTGTTAAAATCATGTTTGGTAATTTAATCCCTCGGCTATAATGAGGGCCAGTGGAGGGGACGACCCCACCACTGTCCTCAAAAAAGATGAGGGAAAGGTTAAGGGCTAACAAAAAACAGGAAATCATGCAAGAAGCTGATATAGAAGACAGTAAAGAAGACGATGATACAAAATATCCAGGTGTTATACAAAATATCCAAGTGTTTTACAAAAAGAGAGCACAAAAATGGTAAATACATTATGAGGGTATGGGATACAGACAGCCACCCTAGGGGACAATATCAGAGGGCAGAGCCTCAACATCCACCAAAGGGGTCTCTTCAACAACCATAACCGACTGATCCTCAGATGTGCCGACCCCCTCAACCTGCACTTGTGATTCAACATAAGTCAGAGCCTCGGCAATCATAGGGTCGTCCAGTCTGACTGCTTCAATAGAAGGACGGACCGAGGACACGACGTCGCCAAACCTGAGGACGACCCATCGGCAGGCATTCCTGATTCCTCTTTCCAAATATTCAAGGCCGAAGCCCTGAAACTCGTCATAAACCTTGTAAGCCTCAACAGCATTGGCCTCGGCTTTCGTAATGGCTGCTTCAAGGTCAGCTTTGTACTTGGCCTCCATGTTGGTCAAGGCCTCGTCCTTTTCCTTGAGAAGCAAGTCCCTGGCCTTAATGTCCTCTTCCCTGGCCTTAATGTCCTCATCGTGCTGCCTTGTCTGCTCGTCCAGGATCCTCGCATGCTCAGTCCTGGTACTTTCCAACTCGTCCCTTGCAGTGTCAAGCTCAGACTGGAGATCTGCCTCATGTTGGATTGCCCTCTCGGCTTCATGGAACTTTGCTTGGTTCTCAGCCATCCATTTTGTTGCCGAAGTAAAGGCACACACAGACTGCACAAGAAAAATAAACACATGTCAAGAGGCCGAGGAAACAGTTGGTGAAAGAATGAAATTAAAAGAAGTGGATCAAGACCATTACCTGTGCAAGGGCGTGCAGACCATAGTCGTACACTTTGGCAGGAAGCATCTTCGATAGGAACTCGTAGTCAGAGGCCGAGGGTGCAGAGAACATGGAGGCCTTGGCTGCCCTTAAATTTTCTATGAGCGACGAGGGCTCGACCCTCAGATGTGTCAGGTTTTGAGACCAGAAGGCCCCCATACTGGACGAAGAGGTCGTCCCCTCAGAGGCTCCGACCCTGGCCCTCGTCCGAGCATCTAGCCGAGGGTCAACAGGGGCCTCAGGCTCCTTTCTTTTATGGCTGTCAGCGGTCGGCTCCACCACTGTCGGTCCAGCGGCCCTCGTCTTCCTCGGAGCCTGCTGAGGCTCCTTCCTTTTCTTCTTTCTCAGACCAGACAGCAGGCTCGGAGCAGTCATCTCCCAAAGTTTGTCTGATATACCTGCGGGGCGACCTGGTAAGAGGACGACACATCAGAAAAATGCAGAGAAAAAGAGAAAACACTTCAAAAATAAGTGAAGAATGGAAAATGTTCAGTATAACTCACATAGTTCTGTTAGAGGGCCGACCCTCAGACCAGCTTCTTTGAGGAACCGAGGGGTCATCAGGTCTTCAAATTTTGCAAGTTCACCCTCTCTCCCTCGTCCTCTCAGGTAATCAACAATGTCCTTCTCCTCCAGGCTAAGTCCAGGTCTGATCTGGCCTTCATGGAGGGGTTAGACCATTTCCTGGGGACCCTCGGACCATCGGCGACAGGTTCCCACTCCCCAGAGATAAAGAAAAACCTCTTTTTCCAATCATGGTTGGAAGTTTGTGCCATATGGAGGAGTTTCTTCTCAGACCTCCTTGCCCCCAGGTGATAATATCCAGGCTGTTTGGACGAGGAGGTGATGTTGTAGCAGCCCAAAAATAGGTCAGCCGAGGGCTCGTCGGTGAAGGCATTATTCCACAAGGAAATATAGCCCAGGATCGTCCTCCAAGATTTGGGGGGAAGTTGAGAGGGAGCAACACCAAGGGAAGATAGGATATCTACGATGGCAGTATGCAAAGGGAATCTTACTCCAACTTTGAACATCTGTTCATAAACTGCAACCTCTCCCTCGCCACAATCAAAAACCCTCTCATCCTCAGAGGGAACCCTCATAGTCACGCTGGGGGGCACTCCATAGGCATGCATCTATATCAGGAGGTCGCGATCCCTAACAGAGGAGATAAAGGACGAGGCATGGGAGGTATCAACTTCGTCATCTGTATCATCGTCCTCGTCCTCAGTACCCTCCCCCTCGGCCTCGTCATCTGCCGGAGGGCCCTGGGGGAAAGACACTTGGAAGGCGTGGGGAGAAAGGGTTGCTACACGAACAGCCTCGGAGGGGATCGTTCTGTCGGCCTCTCAACCTGGGCTTAGATCGGGTGTCTCCCTCCTGTCAGAGGTTCCAGCACCAGTTGGCGAGGATGCTCTCTCATCCATCTCACTTGGTTTGGGAGTCTCGGATGGACGAGCGGACGACCCACAAGACTCAGACGGTTCAAAGGGTTTTATTGTGGCAAGAGGAATTGGAAAGATGGGTCGTACCCAGTTATAATCGGCCCCTCGTCTCCTCTCTTCCTCTTCCTCTATTCGCCTGATCTCTGCAAAGAGCTTCTCTCTCAAAGATGGGAATTCAGATACTAAGCTATAAAGCCTCCTAAGCATTAAAGGGAATACACTTGGAGATATTACACCAAACTTAGCTAACTTAGCTACAAACAAGTGGGAAATTGACCAGGTTGGACTTTTGGATCGAAACAAAGGAACTCAATGGTTTTGGTCAAGAACATCCAAGAACCAGTTACCGGAGAAGACGCCGAAAAAAGATATGGGATAACCCAAAGAAAATGCATCCCCACAACCCTAAAAATCAAATAGAAATGAAGGCAAAAGAGAGCGTTGGGTGAAAGAGATTACCTGATAAAAAGAGCAAGAACGTTGCTAGGCTTGAAGGATTGAAGGCTGCAGAAAATGGCGATGAAAACTGGTAAAATTCTAGAGAGAGGAGGCTTGGGCGCGAAGAAGAAGAAGAATAAGGAGAGAGAGTTTGAAAATATCTGAAATACCTTAGCAATGAGTGGGCCCATTGACCAAGGCAGGACACAGCCCACGAGGAAGGCATCATTAGGGCACAAAACCCCAAGAAAAGTGTGCAGCCGCCATGCCTTGGAATCTGGAACAGCAATGGGTGTCTGCCCAGGTGTCACTCACCTAATTGATCATACATGCATCTCATTTAAAACACTATCCCTCAGCCATCTCAACAGCACCTATGGCTAAAGGCTGGGGGGTGATTCATATACCCGTATAGATCCTCGGCCTGGCTGAGGATTACCTCCAAACGGACGACCCCTCAGGGGCCGACCCTTCATCAGGCTCAAGACGACCCCTCAGAGGAGCCGACCCTTCATCATGTTCCAGACGACCCTACGAGGGGCCGACCCCTCCAACGAGCTCCATACGACCCCTCAGAGGGGCCGACCCTTCGCCAGACTCCAGCCGACCCTACGAGGGGCCGACCCTTCACTACTCTCCAGACGACCCTACGAGGGGTCGACAGTACGAGGCCAGAATTGGACCAGACTCACTACCGGAGGGAACTTTGCCCTCGGCCTCGGCCCATAGGCCAAGGGTGACATCATCGCAGCACGTGGTTTAGGAGACGCGTGGAACAGTGCGCGTGAGGCTGAGATGGCATAGGGGAGACCGTTATAACAAAATCACACCCTCGCGTGAGGGAATATTATGTCATCATTTGGCATCTACAGGTGTCCACAGGGGACTGGCTAGATCATGATTCACATGCACCATGCATACTTGGGGGGTACACTACACCCCCAAGACCTATATATACTTGTCACCTACAACCCCTATAGGGGATCGATCCATTAACTGTAGCCCTAGCTAAAACTCTGCTTGTACACACAGTAGAGAGAGAGAGAGAGGGTTATGTGCATTGTATCCAAGGCCATTAGTGCCCATACTTAGTGGATCACACACTCACAGTGGATGTAGGCCAAATTGGCTGAACCACTATACATCATTGTCTTAGTTCCTCTTATACTCATCCCCTTCTACATACTTATACACTCATACATCTCTATGGCTTCCATAGCTGCTACTGTTTGAGCTCATTATCACTTATCCGGTGGTGCTAAATCTCAGCATCATCAGTCACGCTAGTAAATATTTAAAGCAACATTCCGGATTAAAATTAAATTAATTTATCTCAATTAAATTTAATAAATCCCATAATTTAAAAGCTATAAAAATACGGGGCATTACATTTTACAACTACCTCGGGCACACTAGTATTTTCCTTTTCACTCTCATTTAAGGAAATATATTCGACCTCTTTCGTGTAGGGAGAATTCTCCTTATCTTTTGAAATGTCGTGTGGGGGAGGTGATAAATCAACAACTCTCCCACTACGAAGGGTGGTTATAGCTTGGCAGTGCTCTTGCTATTCTATAGAGGTGGAGCTATCACTAGGTTGACCTTGGGGAGGTCTTTAGCCTTGGGCAGAAAACTTTCCCTTCTCTTGGATGCTCAATGCGGATTGCATCTTGGAGATGTTCGCATTTATTTCGACGAACATGCGTTCATATCTAGCATTGTTTGTACCTTGAGAATTTATGAATTGGTTCATTGTATCCTCGAGGTTCCTCCGCGGTGGAGCTACATATGGAGCTAGAGGTAGTGGTGCTTGTTGGTATTGAGGAGGTGGTGAAGGTGGTACAACCTGTGAATGTGGGTTCATCGCAGCTTGTGATTGTCCATAGTTGAAACAAGGATGATTTCTCCACGAAGGGTTGTATGAGTTCCCATACGGGGCATTAAAATTCCCCTTGAATCCTCTTATAGCGTCCACCTTCTCGGTGTGCATGGCCTTGTAGGTGGAAATCGTCGAGCATGCCTTTATGGAGTGGCCTACCCCACAGATAGCACACACTTTTTCTTTTGAACCACGGTTGGATCTGGAGATATTTCTCAACCGACCATCAAACCACTCTTTCATATCTCTCTGAAACTGATCGAATCGACGGTCTATTAAGGTATTGCTATCTAAATGGTATATACCGGATGCTGTCTGACTGATATATGGTTGTCTAGGCCTGGCTTGGTTAGGATCAGATGTGTCCCATGATTGATTAGTCTCTGCGACATACTTAAGATGGGCTTCGGCATCGCATGAGTTTAAATCCCAAAAGGGCCTTTCACACATTATTTGCACAAGTTGTTTGGAAGCTACTGTCAACCCATTATGTAAGAAAGATATCACTAGGTGTTTGTCAAAACCATGATGGGGGTATGCGCTTACTAACTCTTGGAAACATTCCCAACATATGTCAAAAGACTCATTATCGTGTTGTCGGAAAGCTTGGATTTGAGTTTTGGCAGAGTTGGTCTTGTATTGTGTATAGAATTTTAAGATAAACTTAGACTGCATATCTCTCCAGGAAGTGATGGAGTTCGGGATTAGAGACCATAGCCAGGTCTTGGCATTATCCTTTAAGGAAAAATAAAAAAGCTTTAAGCGAATGACATCCTGCGTGCAAGCTTGATCACTAAATGTGTCACACGCCTCTTCGAACTCACGGATATGCAAATATGGTTTCTCTGAATCCATACCGTGAAACGTAGGGAGAATTTGTATCATCCCATTTTGGAAGTGGAACTGATCGGCATTATACAGAAGTAAAATGCAACCAGGGGTAACAGTCTGCTCAGGAAAGAGTAAGTCTTTCATGGGACGATAGGGGAGATCTCCCTCTCTCATACCAAAACTCGTTGCGTCAGACATCGCACTCGATCTCTCTTTAAATGATTATGTGTACTCACTCGGTGTCCTAGATGTGTGACTTGAAGGTTGACTCAGGGTGTAACTACCGACAGAGTGCTCAGGAATACGAATCGGAACCCAAAATTATGGTACGCGAGGTGTGTGAGGACTTTCAGAGTTATACTCAACGATCGAATTTTTGTGAATTCTAGTTGGAGTATTATGAGGAGTCTGAGTATGTCCAGGATTTTGCATTAAAGGCTTTTGAGATATGAATTTATTTATTTATTTTGTCAAAGTTTTAAATTGACTCGATCTAACATAAGTCTACCTAAATCCCCAGCAATGGCGCCAAAAACTTGACGCGGCCTAAAAAGTGTCTAGTGTGTGTGCTATTAAGCTAAAGTGCAAGTCTGTTGCTCAAGTAATAATACGATAAGTCGGGTATCGATCCTCGGGTAAAAAGCACAATCGGAGTCGTGACAACGTTGGAAAGATTGAGAAATCCTAGCTTTGACTCTAAAAAGAAGGAAAAGGTGATTTGGGTTACAAAATAACTATAACTAAATGCAAAGGTGAAAATGATTACTAATGAAATTACGACTTAATGAAATGCAATTATTCTAATTAAACGAAAAGCTAATGACAATTTTGACTAAAAATTTGACTATGAAATGAGAACGATAGGTCGGGTTACAATCCCCCATGCCCTAGCAATTCACTTCGTAGGATACTAGATTCAGAATTAAAACTTTTAATACACCCGGTCTTTAATACTCCTAAGTATTATATATATGAGGGATCATAGCCCGCACAGTTTGTAAGAAAAGGACGAATTAAAGTAGTATTGCATTAACCAATACTCGCGTCACATTCTTAAGGATCCCGGTTACCTAGGCTAAACAAGATCAAAAGTCTTACAATGATTATACCACTTATACGACATGATTCACCTAAGATTTTTATTCAAAATTCTATTTCCACTATCGTGAATTACATCGGGTGTGGTTCATGCACCCCAACCCTTGAAAACTTAGCCGGACATATTAAAACTAGAAGAAAACATGCTTTGAATGAAAGAAAACATTTTAACTAATAACTTAAGATGAAGAAGAACGAAATTACTAACTAAAGAATTAACTACTGCAATAATGAAAGCAAGAATTAAAATGAATTTACTTAAATTGCAGAACTAGGATCAAAGCTATATAAAAACTAGGGTTTCTTGTTGTGTTCGCCTCTAAACTAATTACAATGCTTCCCTAAACTAATTTGAATCCCCCTCAATGTCTAGGAGGTGTTTTCAATTTATACCCTACGAAAATTACAAGAGTTGGATGCATACAAAACTCTATCAAGAAGAAGATAGCCCCAAATCTCGAACCCCAAATCGATCCAATCAATATATATCGAATTGGTCCGGGTGACAACCGGATCGATCCATTTTTCAAATCACCCGGATTGGTCCGCTTGACAGAATTTATGCAGAAATCTTTGGGGCCGGATCAATTCGTCTAGATGACCGGATTGGTCCTGTAAACGCATTCTCATTTAGTGATTTCTAGTACCCGGATTGGTCCATTTTTCATATAAGTCGGATTGGTCCGGATTTGCTTCTCAATTTTTCTTGATTTTCTCTTCAAAATCTCTTGATTATCTCACATCTTCGGGTCTTCATAACTTCTATTCCAGAACTCGGATTGGGACGCCGTTTCTTCCTACGTGTATATAAACTCGAGATATTTGACTTTTATTTCGGGTCCTTGATCGGATTCCTGATGAAAATTATGCTTTTGCCCTTTTGATTCGTCTTCTTTCTCCTCTCTTGCTTCTTTCGGTTTCTTTCTTTCTTTCATGTATTAAATACTTGTAAAATCAAATAAGAAATAAACGAAACTTGGTATACTTGTTAGACGAAGCCATTAGCAATGATATGAGATAAACCAGCTCATTTTACATTGTCCGGAGTAATAAAAGCCTCTAAATTAAGGGGGAAATTTGGAAGAAATTATGCTTAATCATGAGACACATCCCCAACTTAAGAAAAAATATTAAATCTCTGGGCCAGTTGGCAAATGAAGGTTATGTAACAATATTTAGTGGTAATGAGAAGATAATTTCCAAATTTTCCATGACTAATGCATATGGAAAGAAGGGTAGCTCACTCTACATGACCACAAACTCCTGTGGATCAATTATAGTTGTTGATAGCGAAGAAGATTCACACTTATGGCACTAAAAACTTAGTCCATGAGTAAGAAAGGGCTTAAAATTATTAAATCTTAAGGAAAACTATCAGCACTACAATCAATTGACATTGACTTGTGTAAAAGTTACATATTTGGGAAGCAAAAGTGAGTCAACATCCTAAAGAGTGGCAGAATTCCAAAGAAAGAAAAAACTTGAGTTGATCCATCTAGACGTCTGGGGTCTAGCCTCAATCTCATCCATTGATTGAAAGTTTTACTTTGTGAATTTTCATTGATACACTCCATAAAGGTGTGGGTTTACTTCTTGAGACAAAAGTCTGAGGTGTACGAGGTGTTGAAGAAATGGAAGGCTATAGTGGAGAATGAGACAGCGCTGAAGATAAAAAAGTTGATATTCGACAACGTTAGCGAGCACGAAGCACCAGTTTTAAGGTGTCGTGTTATAAAAATGGCATAAGACTAATGAAGAATATATAAGGAACGCCTTAGTAAAATAGCATGGCGAAAGGGATGAATAAAACACTGACTGCGAGAGATAGAAGAATACGTAAACATGCAGGTCTACCCAAGCAGTTCTGGGCAGAGGCACTCAACACAGCAGCCTACCTAATTAATCGAGGACCATCAGTATCGTTGGATTAGAGAATACCAGAGGAGGTATAGGGAGGAAAGGAGATAAAACGTTCATACTTGAAGGTTTTCTATTATGTGTTATATGTTCATATTAGTGATCATGTTAGGAGTAAGCTTGACCCTAAGTCACTAAAATACACTTTCATTGGATATGGATAAGATGATTTTAGTTAGCGATTCCAGAATTACCAAACAAAGAAAATGATCAGAAATAAGGATATGATAATCAATGAAAATATTATATACAAGGAAAGAGATGCACCACGATCTAGTGGCGTGAGACAGGATAATCCAGTGTGCATTAATTTGGAGGATATTCCAAATAGTATTATGGAACAACAGATAAATGAAAATTCTCAATCAGATGAAAATTCCCAATTTCATATTTTTTTGTTAAAAAAAGTTTGAATTAGTGTTTTTTTCTTGTGTTCCCATCATGGAGAAAATGTATAAACCAAAATCTAATTGATATTTCATAAAATAAAGTACATAATTATGAAAAATATTAAACTAAAACAATGGAGGTAAGAATGAAAACCTACAAAGACTAATTATATTTCATACATATAAAATTAATTAACATAAATACGTTATATTTTATAAAATAATTTATTTATTTATTTATATATTCAATGTTCGGGCTTCAAGCTTGGAAAATTTTGACTCAAGCTCGGCCCGAAATTCATTCGGGCTTGAAATTTTGTCTCAAGCTCAGCTCAACTCAAACTCAAATAAAGCTCGGCCCAAAAATAGCGGTCCAAAAGGGCGGGCTTCAGGCTTGCCCAACTCAATGTACAGGCCTAGGTCTAAGAGATACAAGGAAAGGTTAGTGGTCAGAGGTAGAGCTGGCAATTTTTGACATGATAACCCGTTTATGGTAATAACCCGAAATGACCCGAACTTGACACGATTAGCTTGTATAGATTTAAAATTACTCAAAACTTATACTCAAATAAAAATCAACGCGACCCGAAAATGACACGACTAACCCGAATTGCCAGCCCTAGTCACAGGATTCCAACAGAAGGAAGGAATCGACTTCATTGAAATTTTCTCATCAGTTTTAAAACTGAATACCATTCGGTCAATTCTAATTATTATTGCAACCAATGATTTTTATCTTGAGCAATTAGATGTCAAAACTGATTTCCTCCGTATATATATATATATATGTACCGAATGACAGAGGGTTTCTCACTATTAAGGAAGAAAAAACTAGTGTGCAAATTGAAGAAAAACTTAAAGAAGGCCCTAGGATAGTGGTACAAAAAGTTCGAGAGGTTTATGCAAATAAATGGATACAACAAGTGCAATGCTGACTACTGCTGCTACTTCAAGAAATTTTAGTCCAACTACATCATTTTTCTACTATATGTTGATGACATGTTAGCGGTAGGATCAAATATGGATGAAATCATAAATTTGAAAAGAAATTATCGAGTGAGTTCAACATGAAAGATTTGGGCCTAGAAAAGAAGATTCTTGGGATGAGGATTAATAGAGACAAGCAAAAAGGTACTTTGCAGTTGTCTCAGACAGAGTAAATGATACGTATCTTGCAGAGGTTTAACATAGGTGATGCTAAAGTTGTTAGCATGCCATTGCCTAGTCACTTTTGACTATCCAACGACTAGTCACCAGAGACAGACGATGAGAAAAACTTCATGACCAAGGTTCCATATGCCTCATCCATCGAAAGTTTAATGTATGCAATGGTTTGCACAAGACCAGATATTGCCCATGCAGTGGGAGTAGTGAGCAGATTCATGACCAAATCGGGAATGAAACATTAAGAAACAGTAAAGTAAATACTAAGGTACTTTTGAGATACAACTGATAGATGTTTATGCTTCAGAAAAAGAGAGATAAAATTATAGGGTTATGTAGATGTTGACTTTGTTGGTGAGGTATATCGCAGAATGAGCAGTATCGATTACGTTTTAACAGTAGGTACTACAACAGTTATATGGATTTTGTAGCTACAAAAGATAGTCGCATCATCCACTACAACGGTAAAATACATAACTGTGATATAAGCCATCAAGGAGATGATTTGGTTACAAGCCTTATTGGCAAAGTTGGGATTCAAATAGGTGAAGAATATTTTGCACAGTGACATCCAGAGTGCTATACATCTAGCAAAGAATTCATCATTTCATTCGAGAACCAAGCACATCGGACTTCGTTATTATTTCATCAGTTTACTTTTGAAAAATGAGATGTTAAAACTTGAGAATATCGAGGAAAGCAAGAATTCAGCGGACATGTTAACCAAGATAGTGGAAGACAGGCAGATCTCACACTAAGAGTGTACATATTGATGAAGGTTTTTCTTGTGGCATTAGTCTCCAAGTGGGAGATTGTTAAAGTATGGAGCCTAAGCCATAATTGTTGACTCATTATAGAAATTGTGATCTAGGCTATAGGATTTTGACAACTTTCAGCAAATGGGGTGGTGGATGATTTAAAAATCAAGAAGGTTGATGATTTTTTTCCTAAAATGTTGCCTATAAATTGGCAATGGAAGCAACAAGTAAAACACACCACCATAAACACACCACCATAAATCTTGAATTCTGTAAACATATAAGATAGATAGATAGATATATAGATAGATAGATAGATAGATAGATAGATAGATAGATATCAGAATGTGCAGTAGGCAGTGTTACCCTCCACAAAATTTGGTGAGTCGTGTTAATGATACACAGGATAAGCTAAAAAATACAGAGTTAGTATTTTTGGAGTGCGAGTGATACACAGTGTGTATTTTATAGACATCATCATTATTAGTGAAAATAAGTTGTGAGTCGTGGACATAGCCAAATTGTTGAATTAAATAAATTTCTTATGTTATATGTCCATTATTATTTTTTAGTATTTTTTGACACATTGAATTCCAAGATCTTGAAAAAATTATTGACAAAATTTAGTTGCGTATAATTTCCTAACATCATCATTATTCCCTATATCATATCTATGTGAAACTCTGGGAGCCACTACTGAAAATTTGCTCCATTGTATTTTATGAAGGTATAAAGTTTGTTAACCTACTCAACCCCATCAGTTAGATTTATGAGGTCATGTATATTGATACTCAATATCTCATGCCATCCAAAAACATGGTTTCCATGATGGATCGCCCAAAATATCTCCTTATAAAAAAATAACGCAAGATCTAATTCTTGTGAGTTTATCAAAGGTGATAATTTATAAATGGTTTGTTTGATTTCTTAGATTTATTTTTTCTATCATTCGTAAAGAATTTGGGTATGTAAGAGTTCGGTGGAAAAATTATAAAACTTGGGTCAAAGAATCAAGATCTCTACTCCCAAAACATTATAATAATAATGTTGTGGCCCAAAGAAAATTAACACCACTGGCTTAACGTATGTTTTGAAAGTCAAAAGGTAGTGCAAAGGAAATTTATATAATGATCATGTGGAGTTATAGGAAATACTTATCTCTTAATACTATAAAATGCAAAACAAGGCATTTATTATGATTTGCAATTAATCTATTTACGTGGCACATCACTTCACTATCTTTTATCTTTTATCTTTTATATACTCTAAAATACTGTACAAGTCTTAAATGTTCCTTTTTTACCGAGGTGTCCACGTGGCAAACCATGTATTTAATCTTTTATATACTCTTAACATATGAGCCGGCATGGCCGCTCGTATCCTTTTTTAGAGAACTAAGAAGTTTTTTAACATAAAAATCCTCACCACTCTCTGTGATTTATGTGCACCGCCTCTCTCTATCTCTTTCTCTCTCTCCTATACCGTTATCCATTACCCTTACCATTTGTTTCCTCCATTAGACCAAAAATGAAGATGCCCCTCAAAATACCATTAAAACCCACTAATGTATGTATCCTCTCTGTAATAGTTTTTTTTTATCTAAGGGGTTTCAGATGTTTGTATTTCAAAAGGGTTTGGGGTTCGATTGATGTTTTTTTTCTTTTTCAAAATAGGATTTTTGTTGTTTATGTACATAACCTGAGATCTAATTTGGTTAATGTTTTATTTGTGCAAAACAGGTAAGATTTAATTTGGTGAGGCTTTGACGTCAAATATTACCACCATAGAGCGTCTTGGTGTGCTCACAAAGCAATCCCCGACCGGTGACCGAAACGGAGTCATTTGAAGACACGGTGAGATCAAAGATTGAAGACCCATTTCTATGTTATGATTTATTTGTTGCTTTTTACGTAGGAGACTTTGTTTTTATCAATTTATGACATGTTTATGTTTCATGTTGGAGATTGCCTATATAAACTCTTTCATTACTGTTTTGCTTCTGGGTTTTAAATGCGTGTGCATGTAATTTTATGTTTAGAGCTGAAACCTTAAATGGATCTGGGTGAATATTAAAGCTTGTGGATATATTTGGGCACCCTTTGTGCTGGGATACAATGTGAAAGGTTTTTTATTGATCTGATATTTTTAGATGGATAAAGATGTTTTTAGATGGATAAAAATGAGATATTTTTTAGTTTGGATTTAGAAGAATATGTTTTTATAATATGGGTTTTCCGGATATAATGCTCTGAATCTGGATCCTTTGTTCAAGTTTGACCATTTTCTGTTGTTAGAAGCTTTGATTATAATTTAAAATAATAATTTGGAATCCAATGTTTTTAGCTCATTCTGGGTATTTATTTATGTTTGGTTTCTATGAGTTTAGTTGATTTGGAAGCCTATTTGGCCTTCCTATTCAAGAGTTGGGTTAGTAACACCTGTCTTCTATTTTTTGGGATTTGGATTCTCTGCATTACTTTTTTTATTAGTTTTATTACAATTTTGTTTAGTTTTTAATACTTCGATTTCTGGGATTTGGATTATATTCATTTCAAATTTTAGTTTTATGGCATATAGAAACACTAAAATTTTCTTCCATAAAAGTTCACTTATAGAATAAATGAATCCTCACACACACACACACACACACAATTAACTCATTTTAATGTTCCTTACCTAAACAGTTGCATTGACCCTCTTATAATAATTTTTTAACTATAATAAGTCTAATTTTACAAGTAAATAATTTTCTTTAGTTTTACATATTTTTACTTTGATATTGTTTAGATATGAGGAGGTTCACCCAATTGTGGCCATCCATTAAGTGTATATCATGGTTTGTCTAGGCATAGTTACCCTCTTCTGACCATTATCTGAGTTTAAGTAACAGATAAGTTGAGGCTCTCTTTGCCAAGTCTTTAGATTTATGTTATTTAAAATCAGTCTTTTAACTTAGTAAGATCTATTTTTTTTTTGTAACTAGAACGATCGTCGCTTTAAAAAAAGGCATAGAATAATATATGTCTCTACAGTAAATAACATATTATCCATTTCATTCTGTCTTTCCTTTCCTGCATAGAATAATAAATGTCTCTACAGTAAATAACATATGCAATCATTTCCCACTATGTACTTTTTTCCCTTTTTTCTTTTTTACTTATATACAATTTTGTTGAAAATTTTGAAAGAGGCTTTTTTTTCCTTAAGATTTTTTCTATTGTTCACTTTTTTTTCTTTTTTACTTATCGGCGGTTTATTAGAAAAATTCGATAGATATTTTTTGTTCTTATTTTACGCATATTGCGCCTCGCCCGCGCATCGCGCGGGCTTACACCTAGTTATACCTCTAATACGGTACCGTATTAGAGGTTAATGAGGCTTTAATATTCTAAAGGCTTATGCCACGTGTCCTACTTAAATGTGCATTAACCATTATTATCATATATGGCTCTACACTGTCCAAGACCTTTGTATCTTAGTTATGTTAATTTCAAGACTCTTCGGTAATTCTTTAATACCCTATGGTATTTTTCCTCTCTTTATTTGTATTTCTCTCTCTTTCCCTTTTTTTCATTTTTTAATTTGTCAGAAGAATATGTATAATTGTTTTTCCTTTTTGATTGGTGTTTATAGGGTATTGTCATTTTTGTATAATATAGGTGACGTCATGGGTGTGCGCTTATATATCAGGGTTTTATTTTTTTGGCTTTTATTAAGGTTGAAGATGATAATTGTATCACCAACGCACCCACAACCGACTCATGTCCAATTACTTATGTATAATCTCTATGACTTTTCCTTTTCATTTAAATAATATCACCTTTCGATGTATTACTGTGTTCCCAAAATGTTATATGATTTTTACTTTAGATGTGTTCGTATCAAGATCAAATTTGATATTAACATTTTTCAAGATTTTTTATGGGTCATTTGTTTCTAGGGTATTTTTGGTTTGATTAATAAAGAACCCTACTCACCTAATGAAATTGCACAAGTTTTTTATGGTTCAGTAATTTGAGGGTCTTTTTGGTTTGATTGACAAAGAACATTATTCAACTAATTAAATTTTGAGCAATGCTAGAGAGATCCATTTTTTGACTCAATTTTGAAACACAGTGATGTATCATACCCATATTGGGTGGTGTGTATCACATGAGTTCCACTAAAAACATGACACGTCACTGGATCTCAAAATTGGGTCCAAAAATTGAATCTCTCTAGCATTTTTCTTAATTTTTAAAATTTAGGAAATTAATAGAGTTACAAGCCCTGACATCTCCTTTGTTTTCATTTTAAGTTGTTCTTACATACTCTAGACTTTTTTTAACATCTCCTTACCTATGAAGCCAAATATGGTCAATACCCTTTTTGGAGACAATTGCATTTTCAATATCTTTGATTAATTTTTTTATACACATGTCATTAATAGAAATTATTTGAATTGCAAATAACAAATTTTAGGTGCAAGCCATATGAAAAACGAATTGAAATACGAGAAAAAGTGTTCTTTACAAACAAAAACATGAAGTCATTACCTTACACAAATCGCTTTCCACAAGATTATTTAGGTTTCTCGAATAAGCTCTTATAGGCGTAATATATATATATATATATATATATATATATATATATATATATATATATATATATATATATATATATATATATATATATATGTATATATATGGAGGGGCTATCCCCACACCCCTCCTATCTTCCCTCACACCCTTTGGGTGACAAATGACATTTATGTTTATATAATTTAAATGTTCTATTTTTTCACCTCCAATTAAAACAAATACATTTAATAAAAACAAATAATTATATTTTCAATAAAAAAAACTGTTTTTTTTTTACAAAAAGAAAAATTGTTTATAAAACAAAAAAATCTTATCTATTTTTTTTATTAAAAACTGTTTATAAAACGTAAAATTTGTTTTCTTAAAAAAGTGTTTCTTTTTACAAATTTTATTTTTGAGTAAAAACTGTTTTTTTTTTACTTTTTTAAAAATGAGTATAAAAAATGTTTTGATTAAAACCTTTTTTTTAATTAAAAACTATTTTGATTATGAAAATATGTTTTAATAAACAGTTAGTTTATTCAATTTTTTTTAAAAAAGTTTTCTTTAATAAACAGTTAAAAAAACTGTTTATTAAAGAAAACAATTTTTTTTAATTGTATAAATTAATTGTTTATTAAAAAAACTTTTTTTATAACTGTATTAAAAAATCAAAAAACCATTTTCGTAGTCTTAAAAAAAATTAACTATTTTTAAAAATTGTTTATAAAAAATAAAACAATGTTTATATAATATAAAAGACAATTTTATTACAAAAATAAATTATTTTATTTGTTAAAATAGTCTTTTATACATAAATTATTTTAAAGACAATCTTTTTACTATTTAAAAAAAATGGACGTCGTCAGTTGTATGTATAGGCAGTCTGACCACCTATACATACCGCTGGCGCGGGCCAACATATACAAAAAATAGTCCACACCAGCGGTATGTATAGGAGGTCTGACCACCTATGCATAACGCTGTCGCGGACCATATTTTTTTTAAATAGTCAAAAAATTATTTTTAAAATTGTACAAAAAAAAAAATTAACAAAAAATAAAATTTGTAAAAAAAAAACACTTTTATAAGAAAACTGTTTTTTTTAAAAACAAATTTTATGTTTTATAATCAGTTTTTTAATAATAGAAAGATAGATAAAATTTTACGTTTTATAAGCAGTTTTTTTTTAATAAAAAATAGTTTTTTTATTTAAAATATAATTATTTGTTTTTTATTAAATATATTTTTTTTAATTGGATGTGAAAAAATATAATATTTAAATTATATAAACATAAGGGCACAAAAATCATTTGTCACCCAAAGAGTGTGGGAGAAAATGAGAGGGGTGAACATAAGGGCACAAAAATCATTTGTCACCCAAAGAGTGTGGGAGAAGATGGGAAAGGTGGAGAAAATGGGAAAGATGTGGGGATAGCCCCTCCCATATATATATATATATATATATATAGAGAGAGAGAGAGAGAGAGAGATAGATATTATCATAAAATATTTTTCAAGTGCTCGCCCATCGCGTAGGTAGCATGTTAGTCTCCCTAAAATCATAAACCTAAAGAACTAAAGAAGGTCAATGAAATCCCGAAAGACATGAAGGAGAAGCTAAAGGATAAAAAGCAGACAATAGTTATCGAGTTTATAGGGATTATGAAGAGTACCTCAATGTTGGAGTTGTGAACGTCGTTGATCAACTTAACTACAACTCGTTGACCTTCTTTAACAAAGGATGGGTCGTTGGCTTAAAGGAACTGGTGGTTGCTTGTGAACCACCTCTTTACATGGATTACGATCCTATTTCCAAGACCGTTGTTGGTAAAAAGACCTCAATTCTACAAGAGAATATGGAGGTGAATAATATGAATTACAGTAAGTTGTTTACTAAGATGCTGACCAAAACACTAATGTAGATCCACGAGAAGCATCTTGATTTATCTTGTTTTTATTTAAGGTTCTTGTCCAATAATTTTAAATTCCCCTCACCTTTTGTTTTTGATGATGTAAAGCCTCTTTACCTATTATTTTTTAATGGGTAAGTCGTTTATTCAATACTTTAGCCCACATGTGCCTTCTTATTAACTCCTAACTTAAGTAGATTACCTATAGTTTGACTTGGTAATTTTTTAAATGTCAATAGTTTTTTATGGAACAAGAGGAATTTGTCACGTGGATCCAGCAAAACTAGGTAAGATAGGGATAAGATTTAAGTAACTCATCAATGTAGGACTCTAGGAAAATAAATGAGGCCAATCCGACCAAGGTATGGATGATTTGTAACTTGCACGTAATAGCCAGGATTCTCAGCTAGCAACACTAGCACTTTGGATTTTACCATTCCCTTTTTTTAATAAAAAAAGATCACCCACCTTTGCCCCAATGGACATAGGCTGGCCTCATGGAGAAACCACGTAAACTATTCTCTATTTTCTTTTTATGCATTCATATAATTATTTGGGGCTTTCTTACTATTTCTTTAAACATTGTGGGAAAGTTATCCTGCAATTTGGCATCATTTGTGGGAATCAAAGCTCTCACCACCCCCAAAACCAGGAAAAGCTCGCAACTTTGACCTGAGAACAGAACAGTCGCACCCCCACCCATGCTAAGACTAGCGTACAGTCTGAAATTCACATAGCGAGGAGGGAACAAACTCATGTGCAAATGACTCCTCTACAACAAAAATCCAGGTCCAGAGGATGTTTGTCCGATAAATCTGGACCTAGTTAATGGCATCGAATGCCTCATATCAACCCCGATGAAGGAAAAGTTTTCTCCTATTTGGCTATCATTTATGAAGCGAAACTCAACAGTCATGGTTAAGAAATTTCCCATCTGAGAAATAGCTCACCCGACAATCAAAGGGTGACACATCAGACTCGCGAATTGCCCCGTCACACCGTCACAGAAGGGAACTTTGCCAATCGGCTTAACATTCTATGGGCGATACCTTGGATTCCCGTACTCAAAGGCTTCGCAAGAGGGGATCTCGTTCCCCCAAAGAATGGCCCATCAGGTCCTCTCGTTCAAGGAGTCCCCGTATGATCCATCATTATCAATGTGATTGTTCAACCAAAAGAAACTTCATTAACTACGGGTGTTATCAACCATGCCCATCGGAGTCAACCCATAGTAGTATACCAACTTGCTCAGAGTAGCAACCAAATCAAATGATGAGGGACGAGTTAAAGGGGCTCATCCGCAGGTAGTTGAAGGGAAGATGTAACACCCCATGTTTTTATTAATTAATTGGAATATTCTACAAAAATAAAATTTTGGATTTAATAACTTTTATTAGTAAAATACGTTGGTTTTAATATTAAAAGAATAAAACTTCAAGCAGAATTGGAATCGAAATTAAAATGGATTTTTATTGAGTTTTTAATTATTTTTTTACTTATAAATTTTTGGGGGGAAACTGCGCTAAGACCTGCTCGATTGATCGATCGACCTAGGGAGTCGGTCGATCGACCAACCCAGATTTGAGGTGGTTCGGCTAGCTATTTTATAGAGTTGGATTGGATTAGGATTCCTAAATTAGTATATAACCTTAATAATTCGTGGGGGAACTTCTCATATTCACTTTTTTCACAATCTTTTCTCCAAAGAACACTTCTAATATTTTTCCTCTAAATTATAATCATCAACCTCCAACATAATCCAATTTTTGTCACAAGTTTTGAAGGCTTAATTGGGGTTTAATCAAGTTTGTTCAAGAACACTTCCTTGCTAATTTTTCGAGAGGAATCCAACCGTGATACCAAATTTTCTTCATCTTAATCACAGGCATGAATACTCTATTCTTTTCATTTAGTATTATGCGTTCTAAGTGTCACCTAAACCCTTAATCATATGTTTTTGATTAAAATCAATTAGCAACTTAATTAGAGAAAGTGGACACTAAATTTTGGGACTGTTTTTATGAAAATTTTGAATATGAGTTAATCTTTGAAACCCTTGGGTGCGTAGGTTAGATTTTTTTATTTTTATGGTTTTGGGTGTAGGCTCTCATATAGAATTTTAAGTGGGTTATTTATATGGTTTGTGGGACGCTCTCACACTTATAATAAGTTGCGAAATTATAAAAGAAAACGCTTGTGTCATATTGAAATTATTGCATGTTAATTAATTTAACACTTTGGAATCAAAGACGATGTGATGATTTTATTTAAATTAAATTGGGACCTTTATGAATATATTGTCATGTTGTGTTTATAATTTATAATATTGTGTGGATTATTGTTATTCACGTTTGCCATCGCGGGGACGAAGGGATTTTGAGTAATATTTTTCTCACCCTATTTTAGGATGCTTACTAGGTATGGGACTAGTGGGTAGGCCTTGATTAAATTTATGATTGCTAGGAATGGGACTAGTTAGTGTAAATTCGTGGGGATTTTATATTTCGGGGTGGGACAGATTTTGACGTCATATCATCTTTTCGTTAAATTAGGCATGAGACTAGGGCGTGTTTTACATTGGTGATTCATCATATATGTAGGATAGGATGTATGTGTACTTGGGGACCCTTAAGTATGGGACTAAGGGGCATTTTGAGGAATTTACATCGATTAAAAGGGTGGGGTAATTTGTTAATTGTGAAATAGAGGAACTAAGAATTAATGCTTAAGATAAAAACGGATATTAAAATTTGTGGCGACATAATATGTCAGGGACCGACAGTTTAAACAGATCAGCTTGGACGATTTATGTCGTGTCATGTATGGAACCTTGTCATATTACGAGAGATCGACAGTTTAAATGGATTCAGCTGCCTATTGGCAAGGAAAAGTGTGACACTTTGGTGGATTGACCGCCATAATAAAAAGTGAGAACAATAATAATTTTGGATTAATTTAATTAAATTAACGCTTAGGGTTGTGGGATAATTAAAATGATATTGGTGTGTTGTTATCAGAATCTTTGGGGGTGGTTAATAATTTATCTTTCCCGTGTTTAATTATATTCGAAATATTCTATTATGATATTTATTACGTATAATGCTACTGTCTGGATTCATGGACCCTAATTGAGGGGAGTGGTGTGTATTCATGCTTGGGGCTCTGACCTTGTGCGTTGACTAAATTTTTTCAGGATAAGTTTTGGAGAAGCTATATAAGATTATCGGAGTTTATCATTTGAAGGTGCAGCTGGAGTTTATTCATTTTATTGCTATATTTAGTTAGACTTTCTTTTCGGTCGTAATTCGTTATGAGACTTCATTTGGGTTTTTATTGGGCCTTTCGATTCCAAAGTTGTTAGAGGATTTCAGTTGGATTATTGACAATTGATTGATATTCAGTTTTTAATTAAATCATTATTGGAGATTGGATTCATTCAAAGTTTTAGCATGTGATGGATCTTTTATAGCTCAGTTGTTAATATCAATTGGGTTTGATTCAATTATTTATCTGGTGGCTTGATTTATTTATGTCTCATATCTATCTCATGCTAAGAATGATATTTTACTTAGTTCACGCCCGGCATAGTTTTAGTGGCGACCGATGCCAGAATTACGCAGGGTGTGACAGAAGAGTGAATCCAAACCTTGCGAGGACTCCCAAGGATCTAGATAGGAAAGTATTGGGGCATGGCATGACCTCATCGTTCAGTGATCAGATAAAGTATTTTGAACCTCCGAAGATATTCTCTATGCCAAAAGTCACAACGTATGAAGGAAAAACAAACCTAACTCACCATCTCAGACACTAAAGGCAGACAACATTGCTCTAGAGCCATCATGACGCCCAAATGTGCAGGGTGTTTCCATCAACTTTGGGAGATATGGTCTAAAATGGTTTAAAAACTGACTCCCAGATTAATCTTCACCTTTAGGGAGCTGGCCGAGCAATTCACAGCTCGTTTCATCACAAGCAGAAGAACGGTTAAGGAGGTGGACTCTCTAATCTTACTTAAAAAGAAGAAGGGAGAGACTCTCAGAAAGTACGCTCAAAGGTATTGGGATTTGTATAATGAAATCGAAGATTGTAATAAGAAGTTGGCAATTGCCTCCTTCAAGTTCGGCCTAAACTGATCAGACGACCTCTACCGGTCCTTAACCTAGGAGTCGGCATCTTCAATGGGAGACCTCATGTCTTGTATTGAGAAATACGTCAAGGTAGAGTATGAGCTCACCAATGTGCCTCATTGTTCGATCAAAAGAAAAATGATCTGATGAAAATCCCTAAAGAAGGGAAGTAGTCATCATCAACTGCAAGGAAGACTAAGAGCGAAGCCTCCAAAGTCACTATAAACCTCAAACAACCGAAAATAGCTACAAGACAATATATATATGATTTAAAGAGTCTATCTTTAGGCTCCTCCACCAAATCAAGGACAAGACTTTTTTCAAGAGGCCTCCCAAGATGGTCAGCGACCCAAATGCAAGGAACACCAACCTCAGGTGTAGCTACTACCAAGACCATGAAAACCTCAATAAAGACTGTAAGATGTATAAGAAGCATTTGGAAGAACTCGTCCAAGAGGGGAATCTCAAATATTACATCAACAAATCAAAGCCAAAAACAATAACCAAAATCAATGTAGTTCATAAAATGGATGATGAACTCCCACCAGTAGGATTGATTACCACTATCCACGACGATACTGACCCGGCCCAACACACTAGCAAGAAGATAAAGGAAAAGGTAAGAGTCACAGCCATCATTCAACAAGCCTTCCAGGTGGATTCGACCAATAAATTCTAAGTGAAAAGGGAAAGGAAGGAACTTAATATTCATCGGGCCATCACGTTTATCGATGATGACCTAGTCGGCTTGAACTTGCCTCACAAAGACGTTTTGGTGCTTACTCTTCGAATAATGAACTTTAATGTAAGGAAGGTGTTGATCGATCAAGGAAGTTCCTCAGAAATCATGTAACTCATAATTTTGTATAAGCTTAGCTTCCGTATCAAGGATATGGATACCAATGTAGGCCCTCTCATCGACTTAAACGGGGACGTTGAATTATCGTTGGGAAAAATTAAGCTACCTGGCAAGCTGAGTCCAGCCAACAAAGAGGTAGAGTTTCACCTAACTCAGTCAGACTCGCAGTATAATGCCATTCTGGACAGACAAGTAGCAATGAAAGGGAGTTTGTCCAGGGGTAAAAAAAAACTCGAACAACTCCTCCCAAATATGCACTAGATGAATTGGTCTCAGTTCCTTTAGAGAACTCACAGCCAAAGAAAGTCTTTCTCATCGGATCCGAGTTTCCAAAAGATGAAGTAGAATAACTTATGTATTTCCTTATAACCAAGGCAGATTTATTCACTTGGCAACCTTACAATATCCCAAGGATAGATACAGAGGTTTCTTGTCACATGATGCATATGGAACTAGGTAATAAGCCTATAAAATAGAAACCCAGAAAGGCAGTACCAAAGAAAGTAAAAGAAGTGGAGTATGAAGTTGACAACCTGCCCCAAGCCAGATCCATTAGGGAGGTATAATTCCCATAATGGATCTCCAACACAATTTTCCTCAAAAAGAAAAGTGGAAAATGGATAGTTTATCTATATTTCACTGACCTCAACAAGCATTGCCTGAAGAATAGCTTTCGAATGCCTTGAATCGTTCAGTTAGTGGATTCAATTGCGGCACACCAGCGAATGAGCTTTATGAATGCTTATTCTGACTGCCATCAGATATTTATATTGAGCCAAGACTAGGAGAAAACCTCATCCATCACGTTCGTAAGACTTTACTGCTACAAGGTAATTCCCTTTAGACTAAGAACACGAGGTAAAAATATCATAGGTTGGTAACCAAAATGTGTAGAAAGATAATCAGCGCCACCATGGACGTTTATATAGATGACATGCTAGTCAAGAGCAAATATTTAGCCGATCACTTGAAAGACCTTACGAAAACTTTCAACATTATTAGAGAGAATAATGTGAAGTTCAACGCCTCCAAATTCCTATTCGATGTAAGTTTTGACAAATTTCTAGGATACCTTGTTACTCTAGGGGAATTGAGGCAAATTTAAATCAAATTAAATCCCTCCAGGATATTAGGAGGCCCACCACTATTCGAGATATTCAATTGATCACCAGAATGTTAGCTACCATCAATCGATTCATTTTTAGGTCATGAAAAAGACAAGCTCTATAGGGTGGGCGGAGGAATATGATCAAGCATTTGAAGGAATTCTGCAGTACTTATGATCCCCTACTTTGCTGTCAGCTCCTAATTACGGCAAGGATATGTATATCTACCGGGTCAATTCGAATCATGCAACAAGTGCAAGACTAGTTTATTTGACACAATGGAGAGTAGAAGTCAATCTACATTTTCTTAAGGTAGAAACCAGGTACATGCCTATAGAAATGATGGTACTGGCATTGGTAACTGTCGCGAGGAAATTAAGGCATTATTTTGGTGTCCATACCATAGTCATATTGACAATCAACCTTTTGAAAGATTCTCTTACAAAGGCCGACCTCTCAAATAGAATGACCAAATGGTCCCTTGAGCTCGCCCGACTCTACTTCAAATATGAGCCCATAATAGCAATTAAAGGCCAGGTTTTTTTTAACTTCATAGCTAAATTATCTGTATCTTGTAAGGCCGAGAAGCCACCACCCATATTGGAAGCATTAAAAGTCGTCGAGAACAACCAATGTTGGAAACTCTTTGTTGATGTCTCATCGAATGAGAAAGGCAGAAGGGTGGGGATAGGGTCGCATCCGCAAATTCTATGTTTATAAGGGTAAGTAAAGAGTAAAATAAACATAACAAATAAATTAAAGGCATCAGAAATTAAAAGATTTTTGTTAGGGAGATGCCCAACATCTTATTAGATAATTGAATCTGAAATAAATATAAATACATAATTTATTCGTACATACCACATATAAGGAAAAACTGGCAGAAAACATTCGGGAATCATAAGAGCTGATAACTTAAGATTTATATATTTCAATGGGGACTGTCATCTTTGTTTGCTACCACCCATACGTACGTAAGAGTAATTAGATTTAATATTGATATCATAAAAGTTTGGAGGTAACTAAAATATCATATAACTGTCATTGGTATACTGGTATTTAATGATATGTATATGAATAATATAGAAGAGTGTAATAAGATAAGGGTTCAGACTATAACAGGATAACACATACATTATCGATTATAGGGGTTTTAATTATGTACACATACCATTACAATATCATCCAAAGTATAATATATATTTGGAAAGGCAATCCCAAACATAATTGGGGAATAATAATCATAATAAAGGCTTAGCACACTTAGCTAGAGTGGCACCCATACTTATGTAGCAAAATAAAAACTAGGCACTCAACATTGGAGTCCTACATGCCAATTAGAATTACCATGGTATACCGGCGTCTAATCCCTAAATTGTAAGGTATTCTAATAGGGGTTTCCCTGATATGGTCATAAATTGCGGGGTAATAAGCAATTATTTTAGTAGGTTGTAGGATTATACCACAATTAAGGGTAAACAAAAAAGTTCAGTAGGTTTTACTAAAGTCATAAGTTGTAACAGTTTATTGGTTTTAGGGATAACTGCATATCAAGAGAATATATATATATATGGAATAAACATGAACTGCACAAATGAGTTCATATTTGAAATATAAATTCAACATTATCACAGAATTACATAACAATCAGTAATTTTGAATGACATAAGCTCAATTTGTTTAATACTGAAATTAAAATCACATAGTTTGAATTTTTGAAATCCGAGGTTGTGCGTCTAATTCACTAGGGTTGACTAAATTGTCTGAAATCATGAAGTGTGTAAGTAGGTCATATAGGCTTAAAAGAATGTATATATGATGTAATAGGATAGTAACTTGTAAGAAGTTTCAGTGTAAAAATAACTTAGAGGATATAATGTATAATTTTGAAAGGTTTGTAAAAATAATTTTATTTATTTATTTCTAGTTGGATTTGGATTTAATGACAAGAGACAAAATAGCTTTATTTGAACTAAGGAATTTGTAAAAAAGTTTAGGGGTGCTTTGAAATACTTGGAAAACTAGTCAGGGGGTTATGTATAAAATTGAAACTTAATTTTAAACTTTAAAACTATTTTCCTCACGAAAATGCTTTCCTATTATCCAAATAGAGTGATGTAAGATACCATTTTGTCTAGAATTAAAAAAAAATGGAAAAAAATCAAATTTTTCGGATTGGAGACGCGCCCTCATGCACTCGGTCAAATATTTCACACGCCTAGTTTGACTCTCACTTGAGCGCGTATAACGCTCTCATCTTCAACCGTTGACCATTTGACTTTAGGGTTTTAAAATTTTGACCTCAAATTTGAGACGTTTAAGAATCCATTTAAGTTGGTTCCTAAATGAAAATTGCCTAACTTTTAAAGAGGATTCCAAACATATTGGTTTAAAGAATATTGGTGGGCTAAATTGTGCTATTGTGTTATTTTAAAAATGGTGAAATTTGACTAAACGTAAGTGACTGAAATCTATGATTCTTATTCTTGCATTATAATAATTTTTTTCTATGTTGAAAATGCAAAACAAGCCTAGTTTGAGGGATTTTGGAAAAGTAAAACTCTTGAATTTGTTTACTAAAAATTTCAGTCCCAGATATTTTAAGCCTCGATTTGAGGCATTAAACCTATTCTTGGTTCAATTAAACCTTTCACCTAAGTTCCTGAGAACCTAAGTTCAACTTACCTCACTTTGAAATTGGTTCAAAGTCAAGGAAGCAGAATTGACCAATGAAGCTCAAGCTTTAATGGTGTTTTCTAATTTTTGAGCTATTTTAGTGCATACATACGTTAACTATCACATGTAAAAGCATAAATCCATTCTGTATACATCCAGAAACTAAACCAAATTGAAAAAATAAACATTTAAGCATAAAATAACAACAATGCAAAAACTTTCAAATTTTGCATTGGAAAATCTCTTAGGTGGGATGAGTTTTTACTAAGGTGGGAGAGGATATTTATTGGGTTCGTAAAAAGGAGTTGAATGGTGGTTTTGGAGGTGGGGATGGGGCTAAAATGGCACAAGTTTCACCAAGGCTTACGTGCATGATAAATGGGTACCATGGGTACCCCACATGGTACAACCTAAGCTGGCAGTCCAACTGGTTCCATGTCATCAGGGGAAAGGGTAATTAAATTTGGGTCCTTGGATAGTTTTTGTATAGTTTTTAGGGCCTTTAAGTCATTTCATGAAATTTTAGGGGCTTATATGCAATTTTTTAAACCTAATGGATTGGTTCTTGATATTCCTACAAAATATAAGTTATTTGATTAAACTTTGAGTGAAATTTGGGGTTCAATTAGTATATGAAAGCGTAAGTTATCTTAAATTTTCCTTAAGGGGCATTTTTGTAATTTGGTGAAAGTTTAGGGTTTATTTAGAATTTTTCATCTATTCAAAGGACTAACGGCATGTTTAAAGTAAATTTAGAAACAAATAGTCTTTCTAACCCCACTTGGTGGCTTGTTCGAGTAATCTATCATAGTGGGGTTTAAAGGGTCAAATGATATAGTTGAATATGAAGCCACGATGCAAGGTTTACAAAGGGCGATTAACATGGGATATCAACACATTATTGTGTTTTTCGATTCTAAGCTAATTGCAAATCAACTCAATGGGGAATATAAGGCAAGAGACCCCAAGATGTTAACATACAAAAAGAAAGTCAGGGAACCACTTCAGAAGTTCAAATCGACAATTGGGCCTTTAGCTTGGACAGAATGAGCTTCTATAAAAGGGCATGTTGGTGGAAAACCATGAGTTTAGACAATTGGATGTCAAGATGACTAAACTAATTTTGGACCCGTTTGGCATTCTCCACTACCTTGTTGTGGGTGTCAGCCCGGGGCTTCGACTGCTTGTTCTAGTCATCCACTTCAAGGCCTCGAGTCTTTAGTTGGCACTTGAGAGCAACGTCTTCCTTCTCAGAAGCCGCATGTAACTTCCAGTATGACGAAGCTCGAGTAATGAGATTTTGATGAACTTGTATGCTCTGCATAAATAAAATAGGATGTTAATAACTTATGCAACTAAAAGAGACTCGTAAAAGAAAATATAAAGTCTAATTACCATAACGCTGTGGTAAAGCCCCTCCCTGTAAAGCCTCTCCAAAGTAAATCTCCATAGTTTTATCATGTCATACAGTAGCATAGTGGTTTGAGAAAAGGAAAAGGCCACCTCCAAGTCAATGTGGGTCGAATCAATGGCCAACACAGGATACTTCCCCTTAAAGAAGGAAGTCTCACATGGATGATTCTGGTTTATAGGGAGAGTAGGGGTCCTTGAGCTAGGCCTCTGGTCAACCTCAGTAATAACCAGTAGACGAATCGGTGGTGGGGATGTCTTGGAGCCACCACCGACTGAATTTTGTCAATTTTTTTCTTTTTGGCATGTTCGGCCTCCACTCTATGGTGCCCCATCTAGTGGGACTCCTTATACCCTAGGGTGACCAGTATCCTTTTCTTCTTATCATCACCAAAGGAAGATTGACCCCCTTCAAATTGACAGTTGACTGCTTCTTTAAATTATCCCCATAGCTGCCAACTCGATCATCATCCTAATTTGGTCGCACATATCGTTAGGAGAGTTGGGGATAGGGTGAAGGTATAATATCCAAAAGTAAAATCTTCTTCGACCTTAACTTCCTCCCAGGCCCGACCCGATACTCTTACCTCATAAGAGAAAAGAGAATCAAGATCGTCCAGAAATGAACCCAAATCCTCCTCTTTCTACTCCTCTTCTTCCTATTCTTCGCCTTCCTCTTCTTTCTCTTACTACTTCTTCTCCTTAATGGAGTCAGTGGAAATCACATGGGGAACGATAAGGGTTAGGTCTTTACGAGCTATTGCTTTGACAAAATGAAAGATTGGGATGCCGATCGAAATAGCAGTAAAGTTGGATATGTATTGGTAAGTGAGTGGGTAGTTTAAGAGAGTGTGGGATTCTCTCTAATGTGGATGAATTCCTATTGGGGTCGGCCGATTTCAAACTTTCTTTAAGTCTCTAAGATTCACCTGGTAGTCTGAGGTATTGGTATTCAAAAATCGGTTTGCAAACAGAAATCCAAATTAGTTAATAATAAACGAACAAAAATAATGAGATGAAGTGAAAATAAACTACTAGAGGGTGACCTAATAGGAGCTCCCCCTTATGGAAGGTACCCCAAAACCATTATAGCCATCACCATAAACTTCCCAAATACTATAATGACATTTTTATCTATGTCCTTTTAGGATTTGGGTAAGTTGGTGACCAAGTCTCGAGCCTTATCCCTATCCTGGAAGTGGTAGATTCCGAAACCTGAGGAAGACCTCAGAGCGTAACAGCACTCGATCTACTCAAACCCTAGGTTTGTGCCACAAATTTGGTTAATGGCAATTGTTCCCATTATAATACAGTAAAAGTTATTATCGGCTTGGGCATGGAGTATTCTATAGTAACGGAGTACTCTCACTATTAATGCGTATAGGGGAAAATGAACCCCTCCTTCAAGTACCACCGCTATGAAGTCTACTTCCCCGTGAGGAAGATAAAAAATGTCTTCCTCCTCAGGGAAACCCTCAAAGTAATGTTTTTAAGAATCTCGTATTTACTACGAAATTTCTGAAAGCTGTTGACAGAGGAAACCTCATATTAAAATAATGAGGATGCAGAAAAATGGAAAAGATGAAGAAGATGAACAATAGAAGCTAGAGAGAAGTTAGAGTATAAGTTACATTGGCAAACTGACGAAAGTAACAAAGTATAAGGGAGAAAAAAAACCTTATAACCTTGTTGAAGTAATGTCTTCTCATCAGTCGTTACAAACTCACGGGAAATGCGTCACACACCCACACACCATCATCACCGCTAATGATGATGCTAGATGTAGCAAACGAGGCATCAGACACGTGCACCAATTTTAAAATAATGATTGTTTCGCACACCTCCAAAATAAAATCCAATCAAAAGGGCGCAAAAATTAATAGGACATATGGAGGACAAAAAAGTCAAAATGATAGGCCGATCACTCTGAAAAATGGATGAAAAATAATCTAACAAATCAAGGTGAGATCGATCAGCACGTAGAAACTGATCTTCCTCGTTGTAGGGAAAAATGAAGGAACAAGAGTAATTTTTCACATAGTTGAAAACGTGGCGACCAAGATCGTCAGTCCATAGTGGGGGATAAGAATAAATCCAACAAAATCAGGGAAAATATGGATAAGACTAAAGTAACTTGCCAACGTAGGACTCAAGGTAAATAAGTGAGGTCAATCTGGCCAACGTAGGGATAATTTATAACTTCCACATAATATCTCAGACTCTCAGCTAGCACTCGGACTTTTATCATCCCCCCTCTTTAATAAAAAAAGATCACCGACCTTTACCCCCATGGATGTAGGCCAACCTCACGGTCGAACCATGTAAAATTTTATATCTTTTCTTTTTCTGCATTTATATAATCATTTGTGGCTTTCTTGATATTTCTTTAAACATTGTGGGAAAGATCTCCTATAGTATGAATAAAATAAAATTTTCTTTAACCATATATGTCTATAATTTTCTTGCTAGAGTATGATAAAATTCTTTTAATTTCACTAAATTAATATTTTGTCCTATCATTTAAATTTGAAATGTTTTCTAGAAATCTAGATTTCACCTCAATGTGTAGTCATCTTAAACCGACTATTTGATTTGGGTGCCTTTAAGAATTATATTGACAAGTTTGCCCAAAAGACATTTTGACCAATTTCTTCTCAAAACAAGGATGTTTAGTCGTCATGCTTAAAATTCTAATTGGTTGGGCTAATGTTCGACCTTTAGTTAATCCCAACAAGTTATGCTTGAATATGTGTGCAAGTATTATGGGTCCCTCTTGTGTTAGGATTTTCATGTTACAAGTCATACAATCTTACGGACTTTCTTTAAATGACTTTTCAATCTGATGAACATAGTCAAATAAAAATTTGAACATTCACACTACAAGATATTAATAAAAGAAAATGAAACTAGACTCAATTGTTAACATAAATGAGTTTTTATATAAACTAACGCTCAAAGTAAATGAAAAATAAACAGAAAGAAATATAATGATAAAGTTTCACAAGGTCCGTGACATTCCATGATCTGAAACAAATTTTCTATCCATTTATTGTAAATGGTAAGGTCCGCTGGAATTAGCTGAAGTCCCATGTATGAACCTTCCTAGTTAGACCCGATCATTCCATCAGACGACTACTCGGATTTTGGAAATAACTTCATCGTGCCCATGCCACCACTTAAAAACTCTTTATGCTTGAATGTTTTATTGAGTTGATACCTTGATAAATTTATTTTGCATACAAAGAGGGGAAGAATTTTTTATGTCTCTAAGATATAAAACTTTGATGTCTTAGAGATGCGATTGGTTAGTTCCACTGGCACGGGGCTTCATCATTTAATGGATGTGGGTTCGTACCAATGAACTAACCATCTTTAAGACATCAGACATTAAACAAAATAACGTAACGAGGTTATTAAATAAGATTATCATCAATCTTCAATAAGGTGGGGATATTATATTAATCGATCATTGATTTCTACATCTTAACAGATCTTTGATTCGAAGGTCAATAAGTTAATTTTTATACAATTTAATCATGTATCCCAAAAGCAAGGGAATATTAGGTTGTAGTTGAGCGTCTTGAGGTCATTTTGTAGGTCCAAACACTATGGGTAATTAGTTAACCCACTTTTCTTTATCATTTTTAGTCTCCTCTTAATTCCTACCAAAATTATTTTATTTAAAATCCTGCTTAATTGTATCGTTGAGGAAAACAATTAATGAACAATATTTCCAAATTTTGTATTCTTCATAAAAGTCTATAAAGAAGTTATCAAATTTTGTGTCATTATATAAAATAAGCACGGAACGAATATCAAACTTGGTTTTGATATTTTTTTTTTAGACAAACTAATATGCATTGGTCTCATTTATATGGCCCATAAGCTCTGCCTCAAGCAAACTAGTGAAGTAGTCCATTATCGATATTGATACCTTATGATTTTCAAGAGATTTAGGTTATGGACCGCCTCTATTAAGTACCAACCTATCAAAATTCTAAAGGTTAGTAAGGGATCATGTCGCTCGTAGGATGATTAAATATAATGGATATCTTCAAACACTTTGGTAATTTTCATACATACTTTACAATGTCCCTACATATAAGATCACCAATATCCTTAATATATCACCTTTTACACTAGTGACCAACATCCTACATATCCCCAAACTCTTCATTCATGATTTTTTATACGGATGTCATCGACCTTATCAATATAGACACATTGTAACAATGGAACATATAATGATCTTCTATAGATGCGGTTAAAGGAATTAAAATAAAATCAAGTTGACTTTATCTTAACCTTATGTGTCTTTTTATTATCTTAGGGAATTTTTCCATTTATTGAAATTTAAAAAGATCAAATCCATCTAATCTAGATGTTTGGTAAATCTACATCACTGACATTCCCGATTCTCCCTCTTCAATGTTATGTCATTTGAGGTATTCGATTTCAACAGTTTGCCTTATTGTGGTATCAATGTCCAAATCCAAAGTAGAAAGTGTGTGTGTGTGAATGTTATTACTCCTCGGTAGGCCTGTCAATGGGTCGGGTCTGGACCCGGACCCTACCCGAACCCGATTCATATAATAGGGTCTGAGCATATTTTTTTAGACTCGAGACCCGAATACCCGTTTATTAAATGGGTAGGGTCTGGATCTTATACAAGACCCGGACCCGAAGACCCGACCCGAATTGTACATTATTATTTTTTAAATATATATACATATACTATAAATTTATATATATTTATAAATATATCTTATCAATATTACATGTAAGTAATATATATATATATATATATATATATATATATATATATATATAAAAATTTATGTAAATAATAACTATAAATAATATATGTTTTATTTATACTAATAATATTCTATAATACATTACAAAGAATTTTAATTTAAGATTAAAAAATAAAGAAGGGGGATAATATAAAATAAATGTATATATTTGGCTAGACCCGAAGACCCGAACGGATCCGGTTCTGGATCCAATATTGTAGGCCCGATGAAGACCCAAACCCGAACCCAATGAAGACCCGATTACACAGATCTAAATCTCCCTAAACCCAACCCGACTCCGACCCGTTGACAGGCCTACTCCTCGGTGAATTCTCTATAGGGAAGAACTCAAATCACTTCATCAAGTTGTTTACTTTTTTAATCACCCTTCCATTATTAAGTCATGGGGCTTACACTCTCCTATCATATTCATTGCGACGAGCGCAGATTTGAAATAAATAATTATATCCCTTGACTCATACATCATCTCTTTTTTAATAATACCGCCATGGCTTCGTATTCAACATTATTGTCAAATCCTTTGAAACCTTTATGAATTGTTTATCTAAACAAGTAAGTCAATAGAATTAATAGGACTATTATAACTTTCATTGATCACTTATTTGATGCATCTCACACATATAATCTTTACTTATTGGGAGAGTCTGCAATGTTATACCTCCTTTACCGTTAGCCTTAAGCTAACTAGTTAAAGCACGAGGTTGTTTAATAGATTGCACCTCTAGACTCGCCACAAACATCATAATGAAATTGACCAAAACTTCGCCTTTTATCATTGTTTTTGTCCAGTAGTTGTGGTGTTGTATGTCTTAGATCCATAGGCTAGGTTCATTCCATTTCTAGTTGTCAGGCCCGTGGAAGATGTTAACCACCTTGTCCAGTTTTGTGTGCGCCCCTCTCGGACTAATCCTTCTTTGATGAGTTTTTTTTTATATTTATAGTCATTAATTTGTTTTATATAAATACATATAATAGGTCGGGTTATCCTTATCAGGATTATCATACGGCAAGTTTGAGGCCAACAAATGTTCTAGAGATTATTAGTGTGGGTCCGAGAATCGAACTACAAGTGGGGAAGGTGTCAGTCACCCCAGTTATTCTTTATAATTATTTATCAATGTACTTATTATCAAATTTCAATTTATAATTATTTTTAGTTTTATTTTAGAAAATGGAAAGCGACCTAAATTTAAGAATCCCTTATATATAGACATACACTTAGGTATGAAAAATGATAGTAGTGAGAGGTGCGTGAATGTCACTAAATTGGTATATGGGTACTGTAACACCCCGAAATTTTGAGAATTAAATATTTAATTATTTTGGGAGTTATAAAAATATTTAAATTGGAGAAACTTAAATTCATGAGTTGAAGAATTTATTTGAGTGAGTCGTATTATTTATAATTAGCGACTTTTAAGTTTAATTGTTCGAAATCTCGTGTGTCGCATTTTGAGGTCGAAATTTGGAAATGTCAAAAAGTAATTCGGATGACAATTTTGAGTGCGCAGTTGAGTCCGGATGGGTCGAGATAGTCAGAAAAGAGTGCCCGGAGGTAGTAATTGGGTCTCGAGGTATTTTTGGGCATAACTGGGCCCACACGGGGTGAGTTGGGTCATTTTAATTAGGCCCATATGGTCAAAAACGGGATTTAGTGTTTTTAACCTAATTGAGGGACTAGGAACGGCAGATAGAAAATTCTAAACCTAGGGTTTGGGAGAGGATTAGAGGAAGCTAATCAAGAAGTCAATTGGGGGTCTTTTGGAGCCAAATTAAGGGACTAATTTGGGGTGTTCTTCATCAACCATTCTCTACACCAACGGAATCTGACCCTACGAACAATTTCAGGCAAGTGGTTAACTTGTTGTAATGATAGATTTATGATATCCAATTCATATTTTAGTGATGTGTAAACTAAAATTCGTTTTTAGGTATAAATGGGTGAAAATGGGGTTTTGGTAATGGAATACTTGGCTGAGATTCAAACTAAGAAATGGGTGTATTATATATCTCTGAGTATAGATATCTGATTTGAATGAGAAACCGGAATATAAAATGGTGGAATTTGAATCTAATATTTCGAATTGTAGAACAAAGTTAATGGAGATTTATGAAAAAACCCATTTCGGAAATTGTGAGATAAGTTGAGAAATTCATATACTAGAAGGTGTCTATGATGTATAGGATCAAAGTTCAATATGTTTATGTGGTGGGATGACTCGATTAGAGGTTGAATTAAGGTTTACAAACCTTGAATTTTCGTTAATGGTGGAATTCAGTGGGGGAAGAAGAGCTGCCACGAAAGGATCGATCGATCGATCGGGGTCCATCGATCGATCAACGATGGGAAAACCTTTGCAGGTCGGGCAGTTTGATACCTTGCCTTGTTTTCTTTTTGAATTTTGCGTATAATTTTAATTGGTGAAAAATTATATAGAAATTAATAGCTAGGGTCTCAAAAGATAGCTATTAGGAATGTGCAATCTAAGTTAAGAGTTGAGACTTAAAGTGAGAATTTTGGGTCAAACATATTCAATTTAATTATGGACCAAGTGGGCGAGTCCGGGTAGGTTGATAATTATAGGTAAATATAATTGGGAAATTTGATGGAGATGAATGTGTGACACATTGTAGGTGAATATGTGGGAATGAAATTCTGAGATGTAAAAATGGACCATGTGAGCAAGTCCAGGTATGTTGGTTAAGTGACACCAAAGTATTAAATTAATTATTGAGAGAGTAAATTAATTTAGAGTCGAAACATAGACTCAGGAAATAGTAAGTTACAGGCCAAGTGAGGGAGTCCGGGTATAATGGTTGGGCGACACCAAGTATTAAATTAATTAATGTGTAATTAATTAAATTAGAGTTGAAACATAGACTCGAGAAATAGTAAGTTACGAGCCAAGTGAGCGAGTCCAACTATAATGGTTGGGCGACACCAAGTATTAAATTAATTAATGTGAGATTAATTAAATTAGAGTCGGACTGTAGACTTGGGAAAGTATTAAATTAATTAATGTGAAATTAATTAAATTAGAGTCGGACTCTAGACTCGGGAAAGTATTAGATTAATTAATGTGAGATTAATTAAATTAGAGACTGTAGACTCGGGATAGTATTAAATTAATTAATGTGAGATTAATTAAATTAGAGTCGGACTGTAGACTCGGAAAAGTATTAAATTAATTAATGTGAGATTAATTAAATTAGAGTCGGACGGTAGACTCGGGAACGTATTAAATTAATTAATATGTAAATTAATTAAATTAGAGTCGGACCGCAGACTCAGATTGGTATTAAATTAATTAATGTGTAAATTAATTAAATTAGAGTCGGACCACAGACTCGGATTAGTATTAAATTAATTGATGTGTTAATTAATTAAATTAGAGTCAGATTGCAGACTCGGGAAGGTATTAAATTAATAGGTGTGTTAATTAATTTATATTATAGTCGGATGATAGACTCAGAGAAAATAATAAGTTAATTAATGTGTGAATTAAATATATTAGAGCCGGACCACAGACTCGGGACAATGATAATTTAATAAGTGAGAAAATTTATTTAGTTGAGTCAGGCCAGAGACTCAGGAAATTTCAGGCTAGTGTTACGGGTTGTTAGTACACGGTAAAGCCGGGGTTTATAGTATATATATGAAATAGCGTTGCCAAAGCCGTTTATTGAAAATAAACTATTTAAGCAACTCCGAAAGTTTGTTGAAGAAACTCTTTACTTAAATCAAACAGATTTTGAACACAAGAATTCAGAAACCCAAAATCACTCAACTCGAACTCTCATAAACTCAAGAAAACACTAAGGATGGTGTTTATTTGGTTATGGTGTTTATGGAGAGGTAAGTGGTTTAGGTTGGAGAAGTTTTTAGACGAAGTTAGGGTTTCTAACTTGGCTCTCTGATTTCTCTCTCTAACTTCTCTCTTCTCTCTTCTCTCTCTCTCTCTCTCTCTCTCTCTCTATTCTTTTTCTGAGAAAATTCAAAGTGGCAAAAGCTTTCGAAGGCAGAGATGAGAGGCCTTTAAATAGGAAGAGAAGAAGATTCCAGACCATCGTTCAAAAACAATGGCTGAGATTGAGTCAAGCTTCTTTGACTGCAATCCAAGGGCTCACAACAGGCGGTGGTTTAAACAGGCTGTGATTGGCTTAAGGGTTTACACGGGGATTCACTCAGGCGACATGCAGGCCATTGATAAGGGTTGATCCAAGGGCTGAAAACATGCGATGGTTTGTCTCTGTAAAGAAACACAACTCTGGCCAATCAGAGAACAGCAAGTGTTGGCCATAGGAAGAATGTAATCGCGCGTCCCAAACTAATTACAAAGCCAACCCTAGAGTCTCTAGCGCTTTCGGTTTCTACCCAGAGTAACTGTAGGCCAAAAATCACAACAATACATATTTAGATATTAACCCCAAGACTTTTTAAATCAAGTTTTAATTTAATAAAACCTTAATTAAAAGATGTTTAAAATTCCCAAAAAATTCATAAAAATCAAATTGAGGGATTAAAACACACTCACCACATTAATACACATAAAGGTGCAATATGATATGCAAGAATTAAATTCTAAGTGTGTGAGTGATGGCTATAGTCTTAGGATCATTACAAGGTGAATAGAAGAAGAAGCAACCCAATCTCTGAAGCTCTTTGGTTTCTAGGATGGACTCTATTTTGTCACTATTTCCAAACTAGATGAGCTCTTATACAGTCTAGACTCAAATGAGTCAAAAGTATAAGGGCTTCAATCTCCCCCTTTGGAAATATGAGACAAAATCTCCTTTGAGTCATCTAGACTCGTAGGGCGACAACAAATAAGGAAAACCTATTTCTATAAAAGTTCTATCTACCCAAATCCTAGAAAGCAAAAATTACATAACTCAACTATATACAGTTTAACATCCTATTATTACAAAAGAATAACTGTACAAGAAGAATACCTGCAAAGAATTACTAAGATCAAGCTTTTTAGTATATGCAGAAATAGACTCAAATTTCTTCCCCATTTTGTCTCAAATGGACAAAGGGAAGGAACTTGGAAAATATAACAGGTATTATTCAGTACAAACCATACCAATGGATTTACGTAGAGAAATGAATCTATTAAAATCAAGAGGTTTGGTAAACAAATCTGCAAGTTGTAGATCAGTTGGAAGATAGTTGATTTCTAATTCCTTGGTTTCAACTAATTCACGAATAAAGTGATGTCTTATCTTAATGTGCTTAGTTCGCGAGTGTTGAACCGGGTTCTTAGAAATATTAATCGCGCTTTGATTATCATAATAGAGATGAAGTGTGGGTTCTAGAATACCATAATCACTTAGCATTTGTTTAAGCCATAATAATTGGGCACAACAGCTACCGACAGCTATGTATTCAGATTCAGCAGTCGAGAGAGATGTGCAGTTCTGTTTTTTTACTACTCCATCCTACCAAGTTATTACCAATATAACAACATGCGCCTGAAGTGCTTTTACTATCATCAGTACACCCAGCCCAGTCAGCATCAGTGTACCCAATAATAGTGCTCGGTGTGTCATTCGTGTACCAAATTCCTAAATTTAGAGTGCCTTTAACATATTTAATTATCCGTTTAACAGAGTTTAAATGGCTCTCTTTGGGGTTGTTTTGATAGCGCGCACAAACACACACAGCATACATGATATCAGGACGCGAGGCAGTCAGATAGAGTAATGTGCCAATCATACTGCGATATAAAGTAGGATCTACAGATTTTCCATTATCATCTTTAGACAATTTTTCTGTAGTACTCATAGGCGTTTTAGCACTTTTAGCACTCTCGAGGCCAAATTTCTTAACTATCTCTAATGCGTACTTAGTTTGCGAAAGAAACAATCCATCTGGTTGTTGTTTGACTTGGAGACCTAGGAAGAACTGTAACTCCCCCATAAGGGACATCTGAAATTCCTTACTCATAATTTTAGCAAAAGATTTTACTTCCCTTTGATATAGTGTAAAATGCATGTGACAAGCTATAGCAAGAAGCAGATGAACTGATTCTAAACGAGTAACAGGAGCAAAAGTCTCGTTAAAATCAATTCATCTATTTGGGAATAACCTTGAGCAACTAGTCTAGCTTTATTTCTAATTATCATCCCATTTTCATCAGTTTTATTTTTGAAAATCCAACGAGTACCAATAACCTTTTTGTGATTAGGACGTGGAACAAGATACCATACATCATGAATGACAAATTGTAAAAGATCATCCTGCATAGCATAAATCCAGTGAGAGTCATTCAATGCCTCATTTACATTCTTTGGTTCCACAAGAGAAACAAAGCATGTATAAAGAGCATAATTTCTAAGTTGGGATCTTGTACGTACTGGTTCACTAGGGTTACCAACTATGTTGTTTATGGGATGATCTTTAGAAACCCAGTTAAGTACTTCAGGTGACTCAATAGGTAATGAATTATCTATTTCAGAAGAGTCATTTTCTAAAATATTTGACGATTCTTCTTCTATAGTTAATTCACTAGTCTTTCTTTCTACAGTAGTGTCACTAACAATTACATTTATGGATTCCATTAAGGTTTTAGTGCGAAGATTATACACCCGATAAGCTCTACTGTTAGGTGAATATCCTAAGAATATGGCTTTATCTCCCCTACTCTCAAATTTAGATAAGTGTTCCCTATCTTTACACACATAACAGGTACTACCAAAGGTTCTAAGATACTTAAGATTAGGCTTTTTATTGTACCAAAGTTCATAAGGGGTTTGTTTGGAATTCTTTCTAAGATAGACCCTATTAATAAGATGGCAAGCTGTTCGAATAGATTCTACCCAAAAATACTTAGGTAAGTTCTTGGCATGGAGCATGACACGTACCATCTCCGGAAGAGTTCGATTCTTTCTCTCGGCTATACCATTTTGTTGAGGGGTCTTAGGGGCACTGAACTCATGTTTGTAACCATTATAGTCACAGTATTCTATAATACTAGTGTCTTTGAATTCACCACCTCTATCACTTCGGATTCTATTTACTTGAGTGTCTTTCTCATTCTCAATCCGTAAAAGAATCTTTAAAAAAGTTTGAAAAGTATCGGATTTCTGTTTTAAGAAAGCTACCCAAGTGAATCTGGTGAAGTCATCAACCATAACTAGAATATAACTGTGTCCACAAAGACTAACAGTTTGAGAAGGACCCATTAGGTCCATATGGATGAGTTCTAAGGGATTAGAGGTAAGGATATCTTTAACCCTTTTATGAGGTGCTTTAACAATTTTTCCTTCTTGACAGGGACCACAGACAATGTTATGAATAGGTTTAATTTTAGGTATACCTCTAACTATTTGTTGAGAGGACAATTTACTCAAATTTTCGTAATTAATGTGACCCATTCTGTTATGCCATATATCATTGTCATCCATTCTGGCAACATTACAGATTTCAGAACTAGACATGACAGTATAAAAATTGTCAGGAGTCCTGAATCCTGTAATTAAACATTCTCCCTTTTCATTTAAAATCTTGCAATTGTTCTTTGAAAAGGTAACAGTATAGTTTGAGTCACAAAATTGCGAAATGTTAAGTAAATTAGCCTTAAGACCTTTAACTAAGAGAAAATATTCAAGAACAGGAAGTCCTTTTTCTTTAAGAGTTCCTTTGCCTATGATCTGGGATGATACTCCATCACCAAAAACAACTTTTCCACCATCAAAGATGGTTTTATTTAAAATTTTTGTATCATCACCTGTCATATGCTTGGAACAACCAGAATCCAAATACCAACCAGAAGATGTAAGTTCAGCTTTTAGGGCAGAAATAACAATGTTACACTTCATCTGGGGTACTAGATCATCTTTTCTAACCCAAATTGCTCTGGTTTTTAGTTTGCGCTTGTTTGCTCTCATTTGATAAAATTTGCGAGCATTAGTTTTTTGTTGAAAAACATTTTGCGCATGATTTTGAGTAAATTTAAACACCTGAGCATTTGATTTAGAAAAGTTTCTGGGATTCCTTCTAGTAAATGTCCTTTTAGGTTTAGTCTTTCTATTCCTATAGTTGGAGTTTTTGTCTGGTGGCCTGGGAAGGACATAGTTGTTACGACTCCTCCTAGAGTAGTTAAAGTTTTGATACATGGAAGTATCGTAGATAGGCTTAATCAGTCTCCTAGCATAGCAATTATCGAAAGAGTGACCGTATATATCACAACAGGAGCAATAAAGATTGCTCAGAATGGGGTTTTCCTTAGGAAAATCTCTAAACAAAGGTTTTGAGAGATTTTGAGGTTGAATTTTATTCCTAGGTAGCACAGGTTTGAAAGAGGTTCACTTTTCCTAATTGGGGGGCAGACATATTTTCCCTTTGGTAAACTTTCATGCTTAGAGCAACTTGCATCTCCAGTGTTCGTGTTTTGATGATGAAACTCAGTTTTTAGTGAATGAAAGTCTGGACACATTTCAATAGGTCTTTTGCCTCCTGACACAAATTTGATAGGTTCAACATGTTTTGTTTGTGTCTTCAAATTGGGGCAAAATCCTATTCCAGTTCTATCATCAGAATTGGTTTTAGATTCAGCAACAAATCCATCAAAACAATTTGAATTATTTTCAAATTTTGTAAATTTTTTGAAAACAGTTGTTGTCTTTTCTTTTGTTTATTCCAATTCTAATAATGTCCCTTTGTATTTTTTCTCCAGAATTTCATTAGCTTCAGTCAAAGTTTTTAGTTTTTCATCAAACACTTTAACTTCACTTTAATGAGACATGCATTGAGTAGTATACTCTTCAGCATTCAGTTTTACCATCACGCTTAGATCCTCTAGCTTTTTGGTAAGATCTTTCACAATCTTTTCTAGTCTAGTGCTTTTCTTAAGAGTTTTGGCATATAGAGTGTGAATGTCTGGGAGATCTTCATTGTCAGAGTCACTAAGTGAAGTGTGTGAAGTGAACCCTAAGGTTTCATTTCTTAAACTCACGCACCCATTGACATCCGCAGTATCGATTCCCCTTTGACTCACACACCCCGAGAAAGAAGTATTAAAGTTCTCAGTAAGTAAAGCATCTAAACCAGTTAAAGTATGATTCAAGGCAACAGAACTAGAATTAATAGGCTCATCCTCACTATCAAGCACAGGCATATCATCATTATATATGATTTTGGCAAAGAAGGACAAACAAGGATCAAAACCATCAGATGTCTCAGGTTCCTCATTTTCAGATTCACTTGAGTCATCCCATGTTTTGCATATGTTAGCTCTAGAGTGTTTTTTTTGGGTATTTAAATTAACTCTACAGTCTTGAGCAATGTGTCCTAGTTTACCACATCTATAGCATTCAGTCTTCTTGAGGTCTCTGTGAGGTCTTGTGTTGTCCTTGTTCTGTTTGTCATGAGGTTTCTCATGAGGCTTGTGATTTGAAGGAGTTGAATAATTAGACTTGCCCTGTCTATTTGCAATACTGTTTCTAAATTTAACAATTTTCTTAAATTGTTTTGTCATTAGGGCAATCTGATTATCTAGACTTTCTAAGTCACAGTCCTCATCAGAATCATTACTAGGGGTGTTTAACTCAGGCTTAGTCATCTTAGAAGTAAAGCTAAGATTGGAATTGGTATGTTTCCTATGAGTGTGGGTCAATTGTTTCTTAAACTCCAATTCCATTTCCACAGTTCTTAATTTACTACTGAGTAATTCAGGAGTGAGATTAATATCACACATCTCCTCAATAGTATATCTTTTATTGTCAAATTTCTGTGGTAATGATCTCAGAATTTTAGACACAATTTCTTGTCTATCATAAGTTATACCATTAGCATGCAGTTTAGTGACAATATCAGTCAGATTCATATAGAAATCATCAAAGGACTCAGATTCAGACATGATTAAGGAATTATACTGTTGAATTAACATCTGAGTTTTAGCAGCCTTAACCCTAGAGTCTCCTTCATGGGTAGTAATCAAGGTATCCCATGCTTCCTTAGAAGTGGTACAAGATGAGATTCTCTTGAACTCATGTTCATTTATAGACATAAATATAGCATTCTTTCCTTTATTATTATTGCGAGAAACTTGTTTCTCTTCTTGAGTAAACTCACTTAATATTTTCTTAACTCTCTCATTTCTTCCTTCAGTGGCTGGTTTAGTTGGATAAGAGTATCCATTTTCAATAATGTCCCAGACATCATCTCCCAGAGTTCCTTGAATGAAAGCAATCATTATTACTTTCTAGTAGGAGAAATTGGTTCCATCAAAGACTGGGGGTCTGGTCAAGTTACCATATCTTTCGTTTTTCTCGTCCATAATTGATTTTGAGAAAACAGTTTCAGAAACTCAGGATCTTTTTGAAAAAGTTCACCAAAAGCTCTGATACCAATTGAAATAGCGTTGCCAAAGCCGTTTATTGAAAATAAACTATTTAAGCAACTCCGAAAGTTTGTTGAAGAAACTCTTTACTTAAATCAAACAGATTTTGAACACAAGAATTCAGAAACCCAAAATCACTCAACTCGAACTCTCATAAACTCAAGAAAACACTAAGGATGGTGTTTATTTGGTTATGGTGTTTATGGAGAGGTAAGTGGTTTAGGTTGGAGAAGTTTTTAGACGAAGTTAGGGTTTCTAACTTGGCTCTCTGATTTCTCTCTCTAACTTCTCTCTTCTCTCTTCTCTCTCTCTCTCTCTCTCTCTCTCTCTATTCTTTTTCTGAGAAAATTCAAAGTGGCAAAAGCTTTCGAAGGCAGAGATGAGAGGCCTTTAAATAGGAAGAGAAGAAGATTCCAGACCATCGTTCAAAAACAATGGCTGAGATTGAGTCAAGCTTCTTTGACTGCAATCCAAGGGCTCACAACAGGCGGTGGTTTAAACAGGCTGCGATTGGCTTAAGGGTTTACACGGGGATTCACTCAGGCGACATGCAGGCCATTGATAAGGGTTGATCCAAGGGCTGAAAACATGCGATGGTTTGTCTCTGTAAAGAAACACAACTCTGGCCAATCAGAGAACAGCAAGTGTTGGCCATAGGAAGAATGTAATCGCGCGTCCCAAACTAATTACAAAGCCAACCCTAGAGTCTCTAGCGCTTTCGGTTTCTACCCAGAGTAACTTTAGGCCAAAAATCACAACAATACATATTTAGATATTAACCCCAAGACTTTTTAAATCAAGTTTTAATTTAATAAAACCTTAATTAAAAGATGTTTAAAATTCCCAAAAAATTAATAAAAATCAAATTGAGGGATTAAAACACACTCACCACATTAATACACATAAAGGTGCAATATGATATGCAAGAATTAAATTCTAAGTGTGTGAGTGATGGCTATAGTCTTAGGATCATTACAAGGTGAATAGAGGAAGAAGCAACCCAATCTCTGAAGCTCTTTGGTTTCTAGGATGGACTCTATTTTGTCACTATTTCCAAACTAGATGAGCTCTTATATAGTCTAGACTCAAATGAGTCAAAAGTATAAGGTCTTCAATATATACGGTGTAGTGATAGTATATATATATATATATATATATATATATATATATATATATATATGTGTGTGTGTGTGTGTGTGTGTGTGTGTGTGTGTGTGTGTGTGTGTGTGTGTGTATGTTGTGTGTGTTATTAAATATCAGTGATTAGATATTTATTTAAATTATATACTCTAGTGCTATCAAGGGATGTTGCGCGATGTGGGTGAATCCCCTAGCTTGAGGGGTAGGGTGAGTATATCCCCAGGTCATAGCGTCCGGTATATGGGTGAGGGGATTATCTCACTTTCAGGGAAGGAATATGACCGCTTCCACTTCGTTTTTGTTTTAGGCCAGGTTGGTGAGCGAATCCAACTTGGGTAACTAGGTTATGTGAGCACACCTAGTGAGATAGCACTTTAGAGGGAATCATCCAGCGAGGGTATACTCGGAGGGATGGATATACGTATGATATATGTGTGGATGTTTTAGTAAAGGTACGTATATAATGGTATTAAATATTATATGCGGGTAATAATATTGTGTGATGTATTTACTTTATATAACTTGTGACACTGTTATATACTATTATTTATGAAGGAATTAATTAAGTTAATTGGTGAGACAACTTATAATTCTTGATTAATTATACTCGGGTTAGAGTAGTATGGCAAGGGAAGGTTATACCAGGACTAGTTGGACGGGGTAGTACAACTAGGTGGGGTTAAGATATCCGTTAGGTGTGCACAATAGTGGAGGGATGAAAATGTCCTCAAGAGAGTGCGACACTAGCTTAAATATGAAGCGCATTCATGCATTTTAAATTACTATAGTTAATTCACTTGCTAAATGTTTTCAAAATATTTTGGGTTCTAACCCTTGATATAAAACTATTTTCAAAACCTTTTAGGTGTCCATCCACAGGGACGCCATGATTGATGTTCTATTCCAGGGACACGGAGCTGCGGCATATGTGGATGCTAGCAGGAGTTTGGTTTAGACGCATTGTTCATTCTTTCCTAGAGTAGGAATAACTCATCAGTTCTAGTTTACTTACGGCATATCGCCCAGACTTTCAGTACAGTTTTTAGATTTGTTTTATTCAGGTGTTGGTTGTTTGTATTTGACTATTTACATTGGCGGCCGATGGTTTATTCGGCATGTCATTTTATTTCTGTTCAGTTGATTTAATTCAGTTGTCTGAATGGTTTATATTTAATTCCACATGTACTGGTTTGTTTAATTACAAAGATAAAATATGGCTCCAGCTTTTTGGAATACTAGGTGGTTAGTACGTTTTAAAAAGGTTTTCGGCAGTGATGCTAAAGATGAACCAACTGGGATTCCTGTTTTAATTTGGTATAGGACTGATCACCCAGAATTTTATTAGGAGGGGTGTCACAGGTACACAAGTGTGTGTGTGTGTGTGTGAATATGTATATATGATAAAGGATTCCATCAATGTGTGTATCTATAACGGGAGGACATTAGTGTATGTGATTGTGAGTAACGGTAGGTAGTGTATGTGGGATATGTATAATGGGAGGTCATTAGTGTATGTGTGTGCATAAAGAGGGATTGTTAATTTATATGGGTATGTAACGGTAGGCCGTTAAAGTTTGGGGGTGTTGAGGCTTGTGCTCACGAAGGGAGCCTCGGTATTTCACTTATGCACTCAGGTAGCCACGAGATCTAAGCCTACATAGTTTGTGATGTAGTTATGCCTAGTCTTCAGTATAACATATTTAAGGAGCCTAGACATTCATATAACATTTTTGTTATGAACTGGAACACTATATCTGCATGTCTAAAAGTACATACTCAAATAAAGGTGTTTGGATAGTATTTAAGGAAAATGCAACTTTATGGTTATCGTGGTTGAGACGGGAACGTTGTCTTAGAGAAGTGGTGAGGATTATTTTGACTTCTGACTTTGACTTTAACAAAGAGTCCAGAGTAACCATTTTCACTAATACTTTCCTGAAAATGAGTTAAAATGCAGGGGAAAGCATTTATGTGCGTAGTACTTGTTTTTATCGATTTTGATTAACCATTTTAGGGTTAGAACATAATGAAGAGATCAAGGATGGGAAATAATTGAGAAGGTCTAGGATTTAAAATATAAACGATATAAAGTTTATACCTGGTCCCCTGGTGGGGGTCGGGCTATGGTATGATACCATTATAGGTGTTTTTAGGTCCCGATATATATTTAATATGTAGGTTTAGAATTTCCTTAAAATGTTTACCCTTGGGGCATGAGTTGAGCTTTTGATAAGGGAATGACCTCGGTGTAGTGGTACCATCAGAAAAAAGTTTTGAATTGAAAATCTTTGGTTTGTGGATTTGCATACAGGTATATTGCCTTTTTAGTTGGCAGAAGTCACTTGTAAGAAAGTCATAAGTTCGCTAGGGATGCTCGATAAAGATCTTAAAAAGGTGGATGTTTAGAAAATCTAATCAATGTTGGGTTTTGGGACCCTTTTTCCCAATGCTTAAGATAGAAATGAAGGCAATATCTAAACACAATGCGTCAAGAGATGTATCATGAGGCTTAGGAACACGAGTGAAGATCGATATTTCACATGGATACTCGGGTAGACCAGGGTTCAAATCCTATGTAGTTCTAATGAAGGGTTTGTATATACGTGTATGAGCTTTGGGATACCGATTATGAACGGTACAATATTATAGTATTAAAGGAGCCTAATTCTCTATATAGCATTTATGTTATAAACTCTGTAGAGGGGGCCTAGAGCTTCTTAATATTAATTATAATTTATATTGATTATGCATCTATTTTTATTACTAATGGTAATTTATATTAAAAGTTAACATGAAGGGTAATTTGGTCCAGTCAGTGGTTCGAGTTAGTAGGGCTCAAGGGGCCTACGGACCCACCAAAGTAAACAGTGGGTTCTTTAAAGGTTTTGGATTGGAAGCTTAGGATTAAGGTTCATTGAGTAAGGTAAATCCTCAACCATTCTAATATAGGAGAGAAAATCACTAAAAGTCGCAGGTAACTTGCAATTCCTTGGAAAAGTCACACTATCCTCGTTGGGCCTTAAGGTCACTCAAGAATTCTTTTACATTATAGTTAGTTGAGGACCCCTCAACAAGTTATCTTCATTAATATTCACTCTAAGAGGCTCTATCCCCGTCAAGTATTATATTATATTTATTTTCACTTGAGGGAGTAAAGGTCTCTCGAAAAGTCATAATTACATTAAAGGTTAGTCGAGAGGACTCATAGCCTATTGACAAGACATGCTCATTGTATAAATGATAAGTACTCTAGAAAAAGGACATCTTTAATAAGAGTTTAATATTTATTTATTTATTTTAGTTCTGTAGAAAAATGGACTTGACATGCATATATTTTACAAAATAGATTTTTGGGCCAACCACAGAGATTGTCCCCAACCACGTCATTTTCAAAGCTCTAGATTCAAAGCTTAAAGCTCAAAGCTCTAGATTCAAAGTTAATGGGTGATTCCATAGCATTCACACACACAAATACATACATACATATATATATATATATATATATATATATATATATATATATATATATATATATATTGCTTTTAAACCATCCTACACTCTCTTTTATTATTAAAGCTCGTATTCTCTCATTTTCTCCAAAGTTCTTAAATATCCTTTCATGCAGATGGAATATTTATTTTTATTTTTATTGAATATTACACCAGAAAAGATATTTACACCATATTACTCCTTTGTTCATTGAAGGAAAGTCATGCCTTACCCTTTCAATATATTCATAGACCCCAATTACAATACCCTCCTACAAGCTGGAACACTACATTCTCATTTCTAAAAGTACATAATCAAAGAATTGTGTTTAATAAGTATTTCGGGAAAACACACCTTTGTGGGTGTTTTCGTTGAGATGGGAACGATTGCTTGGAGAAGTGGTGAGGATTATTCTTAATGTTTAATTTGGCACTTTTAAAGAGTCTGGAGTAACCCTATTCACTAACACTTTTGTGAAAACGATTTGAAATGAAGTAAAAACATGTTTTTGTGAATTATTTACTTTTACCAGTTTTGATTAGTCCTTTCAGGGTGAGAATATAATCATGATCTTAATGATGATAAATGTTGCAGGAGAACCGGGATTTTAAATATAAACGTTGTAAAGTGCATACACGGCCCCTTGTTGGGGGATGGATTATGGTATTATAGAAATAATGGTGTTTCTAGGTCTTGATATTTATTTAAGACGTAGGTTTACAACTTCCTTAAAAGCGCGAGTTGATATTTTTATGTGGAAATAAGCCCGATGGGGTGGTACCGTAGGAAATAGTTTTGACTTGGAAAATTTTGATTTGCAGATTAGCGCAAAGATACTACACCTTTTAGTTAGCATAATTCAAGTTGAAAAGTCGGAACTTCGCTTTGGATGTCGGGGACAGGGCTTGAAAAAGGAGGATTTTTAGAAAAACTAATCAACATTGGGTTATGGAAACCTTTTTTCCCAATAGTTTGGGATAAAAATAGAGGCATCTCTAAAAGTAATACATCAAGAGACGTATTTTAGGGCCTTGCCTCATAAGTGGAGCTCAATATTATGCCTATGTACCGAGGAAGACCTAGGCTCACTGGGGTGTATTTATTTGTATGGGCTTTGGGATACCAAGTACGAATGGTAAATGATTGTAGTATTTAAGGAGCCTAGCCCTTTATATATCATTTTCGTGAAAAAACTATCTTTGCATGTATAAAAGTACATAATCAAAGAAAGGTGTTTGATAAGTATTTCAACTTAATACTGCCGTATTTGATATGGGAAAGTTTTGCTTGAAGAACGGGTGAGGATTATTATGACTTTCAGCTTTAGCTTTCACAAACAGTCCAGAGTAACAGTATTTACTAACACTTTATTAAAAACAAGTTGAAATGTAGGAAAAATCGTGTTTTCATGTATTACTTACTTTTACCAGTTTTGATTAGTCCTTTTAGGGTGAAGACATAATTTTTAGGACATTGATGAGAAATGTTAGGGGAATGATTTAAAAAATAAATATTGTGCAATGCATACCGAGTTCCTTAGTGGGGTCGGGTTATAATGTTGTACCAGTCAAATATATTCTTTATTTCTAATGTTTTAAAGATTAAGACAAAAGTTCAATATGTTCATCCATGGAGAGTGGATATGGATTCATTGTATAATTGTCTTATGGAAAAAGTGGTTGTACTATCGGGTAAAGGGGCTTCAGATTGTTGGATTTCCACAGGGGGAACGACCCTTTTTCGAGCTTTAAAAGATTCTCTCAGAAGCACCGTTTTCAGAAGATGGCTCTTAACTCAATATTCTCGAATCGACGATCGGGGGAGAGTATTTTAGAAAATTGAATAAAGTTTAGATTTCAAGACCCTTTTCTTAATGGGGTGGGATCCCTATTTACAGGACCAGATTTTTGGGTTTTAACCGCGCGATTAATTAATACATCTATAATTCGCTTAACTAATTAACCATTCAGTAAATCTTTGTCTTGATTTGGTGCTAGGTTTAATAAATCATTTAACTGCACTTTCAACTGGTCAGCTGCGCTGTCATTTTGTATAGATTTGGTGCCAGGTGATATACATTTGCACATATTTTGTACTAGAGTTTTAATCGCATGATTGATTAATATGTCGTGTAGTTAATTGACCTATTTAAGTCATTTTGAAAGGAAAAAATGGAAAATCGCGTTACCCCACGGTCAAAAAGTTGATCAACCATGCGGTTAATTAAACTGGCATCAATCTCATTTTGCCATAATTCCAAACTTTCGTCATAACATTTGACTCGTAACTCTAATTGACGGATTATTTTCACTGTTGGAAAGATAATTCAGCTATCTAACTTTTTATGGTTCTCACTTTACTAAATTAGGAAGTTTGGTAGGTCCAAAATATCAATAAAGTGGCATGTAATGTGAATTATTTGAGTTAGGAGACCCTATGACTTCGATGCAAGCTCCGATTGACACGTGACTTTCACTATTGGAGCAGTATTTCCAAGGTCTACAACTTTTATGTATACCACTTTCCTAGTTTATGATGTTTTTAAGTCTAAAATGCCCATAAAGTTATATTTTTTGTAAATCATTGTAATACCCCCTAATTTTAATGACTTTTAATATGAGATTAATTAAAAGTTAATGGGCTAAATAAATGGGGATTTAATTGGAATTAATTATGAAAAATTAATTGGGATTAATTCGAATTTAATATTACTTGAGATAAAAGTAATATATGATTTCAAATATTACTAAGTGGTATAAAAGTAATATGTGAATATAATAATTACTGTCGGGGGCTACAAATATGACAATAATAGAAATTAAGTCGGGACGCGCTTATGAGTCGTGTCGGGACTAAAGTTGGAAAATAAAATGAGATATATTTAAGTCATTCGGATGATCATTTTGACTGCACCGTTGAGTTTGGAAGTGTCGAAATAGGCAGGAAAATCTACCCGGGGATTTGTTATGGGTCTCGGATCAATTGGAAGATAAAAAGACACCCCGAAGAGGCATTTTAGTCATTTTGCTTGGGAGATAAATAGTACCTACGTTTTTTTTCTATTATCTAACCTTAGAGACTTATTATATCTGTGGGTTTAGATTATATGTAAGATTCATTTCATCTAAAAACAAGTGAGGTCTTTTGAGAGAGAGTGAAAAGCGTTTGAGAGAAAGTGAAAGGTTATCAGGTGGAGAGGAAGAGTTGCTTGGAAAGGAAGAATCGTCTTGGGCAAACTAAGGGGACAACCACCATCTCTACACCTTGCACCACAATCGGATTGTCTCCGAAAAAAAGAAGAATAGGTTCCAAACACTTGTCTTCATCAGAGGTTCAGACCCACACATAAGGCAAGTGAAGTTTTTGCTTTATTTTGGTGCTTATATTATCCATGTTAGAATAGGACTTATTTTTGGATTGGTGAACTTATGAATTTGGGATTAAAATGATTGATAAATCAAGTTTAATGGAAAGGCAAATTCATGTAGTTGGAGATTTATACATGTAGAGTCTATGAAAATGAAAATGGATATACATGTAGAAACTATGAACATGAAAATGGATAGGTTATACATGTAGAGGATTTTTTTGTTTATTGATGATATGAAATTGATGTTAGGAATTCCATATAGATAAATCCTACTCATGTTGAATATGGAAATTTGATGATTGGTAAAAAAATGGAGGACTTAGATAAATTGGAATTTTAAAGATTTAATGGGTTTGATGATAATACCCTTATTAACATATGAATTTGATGTTATTCTTATGTGAAAATCACCCTTGAACAAGTTAGAAGACTGTTACAAAATCTAGGTTTTAGGTAGAATGAAATCTAGAAGGGTTTAGGTGTAAGAACAGTTAGAAAAATGCAGAAAACTAAGGTTAAAGAAGAATTGGAATGTCATTGTTCTCGTTCGAACGAGACATGCTATCGTTCGAACGAGGTGCCAACTCCTCCGAACGAGATTTTTGAGTTCTGAAGAGATTCCAGAATATCTGTTTGTGGTCCAGAACAGTTTGGAAAATTGTATATTTAGACCACCGTAAATTCAGAATAATTTTGGTACATTAACAAGGAGTGAGGAACTTGGGTTAATGATGGAAAATTATATGAAATTGAGGAATAAAATTATGTGACAGATATCTACATAATAATATTACGATTAAGAGAAAAATAATCATCTATATATATATATAATAAATACATAATAAATAAATATACGATGTACTAGGACATGATAGCAGAGTACGCATGCACCGCAGCTGAGCCTCGGGGTGCAGTTTAGTATATATATAATAGAGTGAATGTTTGTATATACTTATGATATTATCTACTATGTGAATTAAGTAGACATGAAAGATAATGAAATCTGAAAATAATTGAGTAGGTGAATACTTAATTATATTAAACTGAAAAATGGCTTATCCATGTTATAGAGAAATTGGATATATATGTATTACCTGTATTGCGAGGGGAATACATGGGATATGGACTATGGTTAGTTGTCACTCATATGAACTACTTAGCATGGGAATAGTAACTAGTAAGATTTTAAGGTACGCTAGGTATGCACTCTAGATGAGAGGTGAGAATCTCAAGAGAGAGTTCGATAAATCTAACATGTATATAATAATTGTTGAATATAGAATTTATTCACTTACGATTTTCTAAACTATTTTTACAATCGGGCTCTGACCCGTTTTCTTGCATATCCTCTTCTCTCTTGTATATCCTATATCAGGTGTTAAGCCGCAGGGATGCCAACCGTAGAGGATTGAGATTTTTGACGAGCTATGGATGCTATGGAGTCTTGGACTTTGTTTAGACGCTTTAATATTCATTGATTCATACTCTGTAGTTGATCTTTCATTTAGGGCATGTCTCCCAAGAGGATTCTAGTTATTTCTTCTCTATCATAGACGGATTAAGTTCTTATGTTGATTTTGGTATATTTAATTTGTGATGGGAATATTGTATTAAGATATTTAAATTGGAGAGTTTTATTCCAGTTGCATTTTATTCAGTTTTGATATTACTCGGTTATTGTTCATTGTGTGAAAGAATTGTGTTAAATGGTTTATGTTTTAAAAATGGAAATTTTATTTACATTAAAACTTGAAATTTTAATACCTGTTTAGTTGGATATTAGGTGATTTAATTAACGAAAAAAAAATTCGACAGTGATGATAAGAATAAACCAACTGTAAATTCTGTTTTAATTGGGTATAGGACTGATCGCCCGGTATTTAATTAAGCGGGGTGTTACAGGTGGTATCAGAACATCAGGTTCTAGAGTCTTTTAGGATCTGAACGATTTATTATGCTTTCAGCTTAGCATTCATTGATATAGAGCCCTATTATTAGGACTGTTGTATCCTTATTTGCACATATACGATCTCCAGTTATTCTTTAATATTTAAATTGAATACTGATGGAAATTTATCTCTCATTCTAGATGCCTCCTCGACGTGCACCTCAGCCTGCCCTCGCTCAGGGAACAATGAATGCTGCAGAGGTTGCTGCCATTATTGTTCAGGCAGTGAACGTAGCTTTAGTTGTTATTCAGTAGGCACCATCTGTGCCACCCACACCAGCGCAGGTGTTTCCTACTGCTTGTGCACGTGTTAGGGATGCTTTCAAAAGGCACATCCACCCGAGTTTTAGGGAGTTTCTGACGTCGTGACTGCTAGCAAATGGAAGAATGACATCCAGAGGCACTTGCAAATGTTTGAATGCACGAAGGTTCAGTATCAGCTACTAGCTACATTTAAGTTAGTCGGGGAAGCTCTATTGTGGTGGGAATTTATTACCACCGTCGAGGAGAGAGACACTATGACTATCCAGGACTTCTGGGTGTGGTTTGACCGCAAGTATTTTCCATCCGTCGTATAGAGTGAGATGAGGTAGAAATTACTCTACCTAACTCGGGAAGGAAGGACAGTGGCAGAATATGAGGAGAAATTCACTCGACTGACTAATTTGGTGCCAGAAGAGGTACCTACTGAAGAAAAGAGAATTCAGATGTTCACAGATGGCCTGAATTGGAAGATTCTCCAGCACTTATTGGGAAATCTTTCATTACATACTTATGTTGATGTTTTTAATGCTACGATGCTTCACTTCTAGGATAACCGCTTACATGCTAAGGGTGGCATGCGGGGGATTGAGTCGAGCCAACAGGGCAAGACTGGTGGGGGTAGTTCTAGTATTACACATCCAGGCCAGAGTCAGCAACGCCAGGGTGAACAGGGTTCCCAACTGGGGGACTATGCTAAATATTTACGATTCGAAGGATTTCATTTTGGGCAAGGGGGTAATAGGCAGGGGCAACATGGCCATCAGGGTCAGCAGTAGGGCTAACAGGGCTAAGGGAGAGGTGGTAACGACCAGCAGGGATAAAATGGGGGAAAGTTTACTAGCAAATGTTTCGTGTGTGGTAAGGCTAGCCACAAGAGACAGGATTGTCCTGATAAGGGCAAATTTCCTCATCAGGGAACTCGTCAGGAGCGACAAAGACTAGTATTTCCATCAGTCGCTCTCCCAGCCCAGTTCAAGTGCCAGCATTACCTGCCATCCCAGCAACTCCAGCACAACAGGGACAGTACGGGCATGTATATAACATCCATCAAGTAGTAGTTCAGTAGCCACCACCCGTGATTGAGTGTATATTTTCTATCTATGAGACTATAGGGCGCAATCTGTTTGACACGGGGGCCTCACATTCATTTGTAGTCACTAGATTTGCACGGGCCACAGGGTTATTAGACTTGGCCGACAACACGGTTACTTATGTAGACTCACGGATGGATAGTGGGATGCCTATTTTCTTTATTTGTCGTAGAGTGAGTATAGAGATTGGGAGTCTGATTTTATCGACAGATTTATTTGTTTTGGACATGTCCGAGTATGATGCAATTATCGGCATAGATTAGCTTATTGCATATAGGGCCATGATTGACTGTTATAGCCGGTGTATTATTTTTTCTATTCCGGGACATGAGATGTTCCTAGTGGCAATGCCTCATTCTGAGGGAAGGTCATCTACTCATTTGTTATATATAGAGGAGGAGACCTCTACGGGAGTAGTAATATCCCTTTATTCGATATCGGTAATTTGTGAGTTTGTGGATGTATTCCAGGAGATACCGGGATTACCTCCCAGTAAGGAGATTGAGTTTGTAATTGATTTAGCGTCGGGCACTCGGCCTATTGCTCGTGCACCTTATCGTATGGCTCCAGCAGAGATGAGGGAGCTCAGGGACCAAATTGAACATCTTTGGGGATAGGTGTTTATCCGTAAGAGTACATCACCTTGGGGTGCCCCAGTGTTGTTTGTAAAGAAGCGAGACGGTTCTTTACGGATGTGCGTGGATTATCAGGAGCTTAACAAAGTCACGATACGGAATAAGTATTCGTTACCTAGAATCGATGACTTGTTTGATCAGTTGAGAGGAGCATCCTACTTCTCGAAGATATATTTAAGGTCTAGTTATCATCAGCTGCGTATCAGGGAGCATGACATTTCAAAGAGTGCCTTATTGACCAGATATGGATCGTATGAGTTTCGAGTTATGCCGTTTGGACTAACTAATGCGCCTGCGGTATTCATGGACTTGATGAATAGGGTGTTAAGAGAGTTCTTAGAATAGTTTGTCATTATTTTGATAGATGACATTCTGATTTATTCTCAGACTGAGGAGGAGCATTTCGAACAGTTACAACATGTCCTACAAACACTACGTGAGCATCAGATGTATGCAAAATATGAGAAGTGCAGGTTTTGGCTTTGAGAAGTTCAGTTTCTGGGGAAGATTGGGTCTGATCTGGGAATATTAGTGGATCCTAGCAAGGTATCAACGGTGAGAGAGTGGGGACAACCCATGACACCGACAGTGGTACGCAGTTTCTTGGGATTGGCCGGTTATTGTAGAAGTTTTATCTAGGGTTTATCTAAGATTGTGGGTCCAATGATAAATCTAACCCATAAGGGTGTACCATTTATTTGGGACCATGCGTGTTAGTTAGCATTCGACGAGCTAAAAGATAAGTTGACTTCAACACCCGTAATAGCACTGCTCAAGCCAGGAGTGGAGTACTTGGTTTATACTGACGTATCATTACAGGGGCTTGGTGGAGTGTTGCAGCAGGAAGAGAAGGATATAGCTTATTCCTTTTGAAAGCTTAAGCCTCGTGAGAAGAATTACCCCACCCATGACTTGGAGCTTACAGCAATCATGTTTGCTCTTCGGATATGGAGATATTATTTATTGGGGGAGACATTTAGCCTATTCACGGATCATAAGTCACTTTAGTAATTGTTCACTCATCATAAGTTAAACATGCGTCAGCGCAGGTGGCTTGAGTTCGTAAAGGATTATCAGTTTGAGATACATTACCACCTAGGTAAGGCTAACGTGGTAGCAGACGCGTTGAGCCGAAGACCGGTGGTGAGTTAGCTGCAATGTGGAAGGCAAAATAGAAAGAACTGGGACATCAGGATCCAGTTGGCCGATCATTTATGTCAGTCATCATTGTTCCACCTCAGATTGTGATAAGGGTAGTTCAGGCTCAGGTAACAGATCCATTTTGTTAGGAGAAAATTAGACAACTTTTAGCCGGGGGAGCAGAGTCTTACTCAGTGAGTTCACATGGGGGCTTGCGCTTCAACGGAAGATTGATTATTCCAGAAGGTGTGGATTTACAGCATGCGATGATGATAGAGTCGCACATATCCAGATTTGCGATACATCCCGATGGGAATCAAATGTACCAATATATGTGACGGCAGTATTGGTGGAGCGGGATGAAAAGAGACATTGCTGAGCTCATCTCTAAATGTGCCACTTGCTAGTTAGTAAAAGTGGACCATCAGAAGCCTACTCGATTTCTTTAGGCATTAGAGATCCCAATGTGGAAATGGGAGAGTATTTCCATGAAATTCATCACAGGGCTACCTACTTCTCAGAGGTGTCATGATTCCATATGGTTTATTATGGATCGGTTGACTAAGGTAGCTCACTTTTTTCCAGTTCGAACTGATTACTCTACGGGATAGTATTCCCAGATTTTTATAGCTGAGATAGTGAGGTTACATGGGGTACCACTTGATATTGTAGCCGATCGAGATAAGATTTTTGTGTCCCGATTTTAGGAGATTTTTCACGAGGTCATGTGTATCGAGGTGCGTTTGAGTACAACCTATCACCTGCAGACAGAACGTACAAATCAGATGTTAGAAAATATGCTATGTATTTGTATCCTGGACTTTGGGGGAGGTTGAGAGCAGTACCTTCGACTAGTGGAGTTTGCGTATAATAATTCTTATCAGTTCACCATCGGTATGGCTCCATTTGAGGAACTTTATGGTAGACCTTGTCGTTCTCCTGCATGTTGGTTAGAGGTGGGGGGCAACAAGCTACTTGGGCCAAAGGTAATTCGGGACACGTATGCCAGGATTGAAATAATTCCGAGTCGTATTCGGGTAGCCCAAGATAGAGAAAAATGCTACGTCTATGTCATTGTGGGTATCTCCTATGAAGGGGATCATGAGATTTGTAAATAAGGGGAAATTGGCGCCCAGATATGTAGGAACATTTCCGATAATTGAGAGAGTTGGACCGGTTGCTTATAGATTGGGGTTGACAGAACACTTGCATAGGATACATGATGTGTTTCATATTTCTTCGCTGAGGTGATATCTCCGAGATGAGTTAGCTCACACTCATGTTGAATTAGAGGAGATAGATTTTCATCCAGATAATTCTTACAAGGAGAGATCGGTAGCGATCTTGAGCCATAGCGAGAGACGGTCGAGATCGAAAGTAGTTTCGTTGGTGCGTGTCCAGTGGGACCACCATAATATTGAGGAGTCTACTTGGGAGTGCGAGGATGAGATGCGCGACAAATATCCGGAGTTATTTTTAGCAGGTATGATTTTATTTTCCGAATTTTGAGACGAAATTCCGTTATAAGGGAGGAAGTATGTAATATCCCGTAATAAAACTTAATGGGCTAAAAGAATGGGGATTTAATTGGAATTAATTATGAAATATTAATTCGGATTAATTCGGATTTAATATTACTTGAGATAAAAGTAATATATGATTTCGAATATTACTTAGTGATATAAAAGTAATATGTGAATATAATAAATATTGTCGGGGGCAACAAATATGACAATAATAGAAATTAAGTCGGGATGCACTTATGAGTCGTGTCGGGATTAAAGTTGGAAAATAAAATGAGATTTATTTAATTCATTAGGATGATCATTTTGACTGTACCGTTGAGTTCGTAGGTGTCTAAATAGGCAGAAAAGTCTACCCAGGGATTTGTTTTGGGTCTCGGGACAATTGGAAGATGAAAAGACACCCTGAAAGGGCATTTTAGTCATTTTGCTTAGGAGGTGAATAGTACCTACGTTTTTTTATCTTTTAGCAAACCTTGGAAACTTATTATATATGTGGGTTTAGATTATACGTAACATTCATTTCATCTAAAGACAAGTCAGGTCTTTTGAGAGAGACTGAAAAGCCTTAGAGAGAAAGTGAAAGGTTATCTTGTGGAGAGGAAGAGTTGCTTGGAATGGAGGACTCGTCTAGGAAAACTAAGGGGACATCCACCATCCCTACACCTTGTACTACCACCGAATTATCACCGGAAAAAAAGAAGAAGAGGTTCCAAAAAGTTGTCTTCATCAAAGGTTCAGACCTACACATAAGGCAAGTGAAATTCTTACTTTATTTTGGTGCTTATATTAGCCATGTTATAATAGGAATTCCTTTTGGATTGATGAACTTATCAATTTGGGATTAAAATTATTGATAAATCAAGTTTAATGGATAGTCAAATTCATGTAGTTGGAGATTTATACATGTAGAGACTATGAACATGAAAATGGATATACATGTAGAGACTATGAACATGAAAATGGATAGGTTATACATGTAGAGGATTTATTTAATTATTGATGATATGAAATTGATGTTAAGAATTCCATGTAGATAAATTCTAATCATGTTGAATATGGAAATTTGATGATTTAGTTATGAAATGATAATTCTAAATTCTGGGTTTTTAAGAGGTAAAAAAATGGAGGATTTAGATAAATTGGAATTTTAACGATTTAATGGGTTTGATGATAATACCCTTATGAACATATGAATTTGATGTTATTCTTATGTAAAAATCACCCTTGAACATGTTAGAAGGCTGTTAACAAATCTGGGTTTTGGATAGAATGAAATCCAGAATGGTTTTGGTGTAAGAACCGTTAGAAAAATACAGAAAATTGAGGTTGAAGACGAAGTGGAATGACGTTGTTCTCATTCGAACGAAACATGTTGTCGTTCCAAATGAGGTGTCATCTCGTTCGAATGATATTTCTAAGTTCTGGCGAGATTCTAGAATATCTATTTTTAGCCCAGAACAGTTTAGGAAATTGTATTTTTATCCCACAGTAAGTTCAGAATAATTTTGGTACATTAACAAGGAGTGGGGGACTTGGCCTAATGTTAAGAAATTATATGAAATTGAGGAATAAAATTATGTGAGATATATCTACATAATAATTTTACGATTAAGAGAAAAGTAATATTCATGGTCAAGTACGGGTTAATATTGGTGATATATATATACGGGTACTTGGGATTATGTGAGTGACAACTACATAATAAATATACGATGATAATCATGATTAACAAGTATGAGTGGTATTGATAAATACAACGGGTACTTGGGGTGGGATGAAATCCAATTATGATATTGGTCATGTGCGTTCCGAATTTTATATAGGTTGATGTGTATACCTATTGCTTGTTTAATTTATGTGTATGACATACCTAGTCTACTTGCTATCGACGGGAGGTTTATGCATAGAGGGCAGTCATATCCTGATGAGCCTTCAGGGGGATCTTTGACTTGTCGCCTCAGAACATAGGACTTAGGTTGGATTGCCATTAGTGAAAATAATGGTATTGAACGGTCTTTTGGGTACGTAGGTATGTGCATAGCCCAAAGGCTTAGGACTATGTTCGCCTCCACTGTTTGTGATTTGTTAATTATGGTTCATGTGATATACCAAACCTATGGTCCTTTATACATTGACGAGATGTACTGGGACATGATAGCAGAGTACGCATGTACCGCAGCTCAGCCTCGGGGTGCAGTTTAGCATATATATAATAGAGTGAATTTGTATATATACCTGTGATATTATCTACTGTGTGAATTAAGTATACATGAAAGATAATGAAATATAAAAAGAATTAAGTAGGTGAATACTTAATTATATTAAATTGAAAAGGGCTTATCCATGTTATTGAAAAATTGGATATATATGTATTACCTGTAATGCGAGGGGAATACGTGGGATAGATATGAACTATGGTTAGTTAGCACTGATATGAACTAATTAGCATTGTTATAGCAACTAGTAAGATTTTAAGGTACTTTAGGTGTGCCCTTTAGATGAGAGGTGAGAATCTTAAGAGAAATCTGATAAATCTAACATTTATATATTAATTTCTGAATATAACATTTATTCTCTTGTTATTTTCTAAACTATTTTTACATTCGAGATCTTGTCATTTTCTTGCATATTCTCTTCTCTCTTGTATCTCCCATATCAGGTGTCCAGCCGTAGGGACGCCAACCGTAGAGGATTGAGATTTTTGACGAGCTATTGATGTTATGGAGTCTTGGACTTTATTTAGACGCATTAATATTAATTGATTCATACTCTATAGTTGATCTTTCATTTAGGGCATGTCGCCCAAGAGGATTCTAGTTATTTCTTCTCTATCATAGACAGATAAAGTTCTTATGTTGATTTTGGTACATTTAATTTTAGATGGGATTATTGTATTGAGATATTTAAACTGGAGAGTTTTATTCCAGCTGCATTTAATTCAATTTTGATATTAGTCAATTATTGTTCATTGCGTGAACGGATTGTGTTAAATGGTTTATGTTTTAAAAGTGGAAATTTTATTTACATTAAACTTAAAATTTTAACACCTTCTTAGTTGGATATTAGGTGATTTAATTAACGGAAAAAAAAATTCAACTGTGATGCTAAGAATGAACCAACTGTAAATTCTGTTGTAATTGGGTATAAGATTGATCACCCGGTATTTAATTAAGCGGGGTGTTACAATCCTATTGATCGGCACTACCTCCGGCTTCGATACTTGAAGTGAGGCACCAATTGGCATAAGGGAGATTTGATACAAGGTGTTTAGATATGTATTGTGTATTTTCAATTTGTTAATTGCATGTTGAAGCCTTACAGAGTTCAACCTTTTCTGGTATGTTATTGAAAAAAGGCCCAAGGTGTTGAGACATATAGAGGCTGGGAGTATTAGGGATGTTTTTATTCTTAACCCCTAGGTGATCCCTAAGGCGTTTTGAGAGTTTATTTTATATGTGCCGAGAGACCAATTTCCTCACAATATTATTACACACACTACAAAAATGAGATGTAGTCGAAAATTCAAGGTGTCTACAATATCACATATCAAATTTCTCCAGCTCGGAGAAAACTTAGGTCATCCTATTTCATAAGAGTTAAAAATGACTATATTATGGACCTTTAAATATTAACGAAGCTTATGAGAGGAGATCACTAATGCAAGAGTTACGTTCTCTATGGACATGCAATATTTCTCAACAACAAGCATGTTATGATTAACATATATAAACTTGACTTTATTCTTTTTCTTCTTTTCAAACTAATTATAAAATCATATCATGATTTGATATGACCATATACAAGTGAATTTATCTCCACTTTGTGGCATAGAAAGATAGTAAATAAACCCTAAATTTTCTTGAATTTGTTGCGATCTCTATTAAAATCTAAAGCTCATGGATATATGATCCGTTTTGTTAAGACTTGAAATAGTAAATCAAGATTTATTTGATAATATAAAAAAAATTTAGAGCCATCAGCATGCCAATCATTTTATGTACCTCATTCACAAAATTAATTTCTTCACTTCATGTAAGGTTTTAGTTTGATAGAGGTCGGCTTCAATTCCGAAATACTTCACCAAAAATCCCTACAAATCCCATAAACTTACTTAAAAATGACACTTTCTTGCATTTAACTTCATCTTGTAGTGCTTAATATTTGAAACATTTCAGTTTGTCGATAATATGACTCATTATTTTCTAACTTTTGATGAGCATAATATCAATATAGACTTCCATTGTTTTACCGACCTGCCTCTTAAACATCTTTATGGATTATCTTTACTAGGTTGCCACGATGTTATTTAATCCAAAATGTATAAAATTATGGTAACACATCCTCAAACTTATGATGAATTTAATTAATCCCTTACATTGGTTATGGGTAACTGTAGTATGAGTCCATAAAGCTCATTTTTTTATTTCCAATAGTTTCATCAACTAGTTGGTTAATCTTAAATGATGTAAAACTATCTTTAGGTCAATCATAATGATGCATGAAATCCATGAATACTTTCCATTTTGCTTACTTTTCATTTATAATGACCATATTGGAGATCTAATGGAGGAATTGTACTTACCTAATGGACACTACTTAAAGTAGTTTATCAACTTTATCCTTACTAATAATACCTTATCAGGGTAATATTTACTAGGTTTATGTTTTACAAGTTTTTGTGGTGGATCCATGTGCAATCAATGACAAAAAACCTTTAAATATATAATGGAAAAGCATAAGGTTTCTATGTGAAGACATCTTTGATATTTTTTAAAGAACGTCATTAAACCATCCTTGGAGGTAGATAATTTCCCTCCTGATCATTCCAATCCTTCCTTCTCCAAACCATCCATTATTCCTAACAATCTTGTGAGACTTGCTTTCTTGAAATATTTTACTAATATTGTAGAATCTTCAAATCTTGCTACAAACTCTTTGCATGAGGTTTAAAAGAGAACCTACATTTCTTCTTGATAATGAATACATGCAAAAAGTTTCGGCTCCTTTCAAACATTCTCTCACTGGTAAGTTTGATCATGGAAGACCTCTATTGAAAGATATAAGGAAGATTCTAACATCCATGGGATTGAAGGTTGCCTTCAATCCTGTAAATCGTACTTAATACACTATCTACTTATTCTCATTCTATGAAGAGTATTCCTGAGAACTCTCCAAAGTCTATTAAGTATTTAGCGGTTAATAATAGACAACACAAATCTAGTGCATGAGGCAGACTATAAGGTAACAGTTCAGAGCTAAATAAGGTAGTGCTAAATCTAAATATCCCATTTTTAAAGGGGGATCAAATAAAGGAACAAAGTGAAAATAAAATAGTTGAAGAACTCAGAAGGTTCCTCCCCCATTCCCCAAAATACCAGGCTTTTAAGTTTTGGTATCAAAACTACAATCCATAGTTATTCCAAACGATTAGTTCAATCATTTGGAATATTATAAGGATATTTAAGAAGGGACTACCAAAAGACTTTTAAGAAACTATCATGTTTTTGCTGGAACCAAAACTTGAACTGGCTAGATTAGAAAGTTTTATAACTAAGTTGGGCTTTAGTACTGCTTTTGCAAACATAATCAGTAAGCTATGGTACTTTGTCAAAGAAGGTATAAATTGTGAATTTGTTTCTACTATGGATCAATGTATTAATTTGCCCTTTTTGATCAGTAACACCATGATTAAAGACAGTTTCATATATGATCAGAATAACAAGATTGAAATAAGGGAGTTATGGTAATTTTTATCTTAAAATTTACAAAATTTCCTTGGATAGACTGTGGAGACTTTAATGTTATTTTTAACAACTCTGAAAAGGATGGAGGTAACGAAGTAGATAATGGAGCTACCCTAGAATTCTTGGAATATATGGTGGTGAATGAAATGATTGACCTTGGTTTCATTGGTTCCAATTACACTTGATTATACAAAAGGGAAGGGTGTATAGGATATGGCGTAGACTAGATAAGGTGTATGACAATCAGGTTACTTGAAATTGGGAGTTTTGGAAGTGCATCACTTGAATAGGCTTCTTTCAGATCATTGCCCTTTAGTTCTTTCTCTCAAAAACTCTTTATATACGAATCCTAAGTCCTTTAAATTACAAAAATTCAGTTAACTCATCCTGATATCCAATTTGTGATGGCCCAGGACTGGAACTCAGTTTCTCATTCCAATCATTTTTTATCCATAAGTTTGAAATTCAAAGATCTCAAAACTATGGTATCTTCTTGGAGTAGACAAATGTTTATGGATATTTTCTAGGAATTAAGAATGGCATAAGACAAGCTCTTAGCTATGGAAATGGTCTTTGATCGAGATCTAACTTAATTGAATATGGAGAATATCTTTTTTGCTCAAGCTTAGAGTATAAAGAAACTTGAAGTTGAAGATCGTCATTGGAGATAAAAAAAAGCTCGGGAGAAATGCTTGAAGGAGGGTGATTGAAATACCTCATTTTTCCACAGTTCGGTTAAGTCTAAAAGAAGGAACTAGGTGATCTTAGAAATCAAAGATCTCAATGCTAATATTCATAAAGGAGATAAGGAGATTCAAATTGCAGATGTTAAATTTCTTAAAGATGAATTCACTCAAGATAATGGCCCTATCATCTCTATGAATGATCCATTCTTGGAGGTAATTTCCAATTTAATTTCATTAGAGATAAACTCAAAATTATGCCCTATTCCTGAAAGTGAGGAGATCAAAAAAGTAGTGAATTAATTGAACCCTAACAGTTGTCCTGGCTCAGATGGTTTTCATAGATGTTTCTTTGTAAATTTTGGAATACTATTGGAATAGATGTCGTAGCTGCTGTGCAAAGCTTTTTCCTAGGAGTTTCTTTCCCCATAAGTATTTCACCTACTCTAATTTGTTTAATCCCCAAAGTTAAATCTCCTAAAAACTTCTCTGAATTTAGTCTTATAAGTTTGGTGAACTTCTTTAACAAAATCATTTCTAAAATCCTATCTAATAGAATGAGTGAGATATTGCCAATGGTTATCTCTTTAAATCAAAGTGGATTTTTAAAAGGTAGAGACATGAATGAAAAAGTCATGTTGTCTCAAGAAATGGTTTCTATATTTCATAAGTAATTTTTGGAGGAAATGTGGTTATAGAGTTAAATTTAGATAAGGTTTATGATATAGTATTATGGATGTTTTTAATCCATGTTCTAAGTAAATTTGGTTTCTCTGAGCATTAGATTGATATGATTTTGAGGTTGATCTCTAATTACTGGTTCTTAGTAATCATCAATGGAACTCCCAATTGCTTTTTCAAATCCCCAAGAGGATTGGGGCAAAGTGACCCTCTATCACCCAGTTTCTTTATTATGATGGCAGAGGCATTTTCTAGAAACCTCAACAATACCATCCCCAAAATGGTAGGTTATAAAATGCATATGGGATGCCCTAAAATCAATCACCTTCCCTATGTAGATAATTTTGGTGCTAAAAAGGACTTAGACTTGATAATGAATTTAATAAATGAATATGCGAGGATTGTTGGTCAGAAAATCAACATCTCTAAGACTTAATTTTTCCTGTCTAATAAAATGTCTATAGCCTCTAGCAAAAGAATCAAAAGCATTACTATATTCACTAACAAAAAATTTCCTATTTTATATTTGCAATGTCCTTTGTTTGCAGGTGGAAAAAAGATTTCTTGTTTTGATCTCCTTATTCGGAAGATTAGATTGGCTCTAAGTAGTTGGAACTAAAGGTTGCTTTTAATGAGAGTGTACTCTTTGCTATTCTAGTGCATACTCTAGTAGCAATAAGTCCTCCTAAACAAGTTTTAAAAAAGATAGAAGCCTTATTTGCAATGTTTTTCTAAGGATCAATGCAAGAATCCATGAAGAATCATTGGTGTTAATGGGATTCAATTTCAAAGCCAATTAATGAATGTGGTTTGGGAATAAGGAAACTCTCAGATATCAGCAAAGCAATTTCTATCAAGCTCTGGTGGAAATTTAGGTCCTCTCACTCTCTTTGGCATAAATTCATTAAGGTTAAATATTGTAGAAATACTCATCCTCTAGCAGTAGTTCGTCAATACTTCTCTAATACTTGGGGTAGGATGTGTCTTGTTAGAAGTTTAGATAAAGATAATATCAAATGGAGGCTTGGAAGTTGGGATATAAATTTTGTTTGGGATAATTGGCTAGATTCAAGTCCTATAAGAGATTCAATTTCTCATCCTGCTAGCGCAAAAGTTAAAGTTTTCTGGGATGAAAAGAGGTAATAGGATATAGACAAGATGAGACAATATCTCCCAATTGATTTAGTCATTAAAGTAACTCAAGTCCTGAGGTGGAATAGTGATAAATATGATATTATTTGGACTGCATCATCTTCAAGTAAATTCAGATTCTCTTTAGCTTGGAATGTTATCAGAGCTCCTTCTATAGAGATCAAGTGTGTTAAATTTATATGGGATCTTTACATACCTCCCAAAATGTCTATTCTTGTTTGGAAAATTCTTAGAGACCTGCTTCCAACTGATGAAAATTTAAAAATAATTAGGGTGAGGGGTCCTTCAAAATGTGTGTTGCAAAGATAATAAGGAATAAACTAGTGAAAACTTATTCTCAGCTAGTGAAGCTGCTATTAAAATCTGGGATTTCTTTAGTTTGAAGTTTGGGGTGAATGCTCAATCTAGAGGTGTTAGATAGATACTCATTTTATGGTGGTTATCTTCAAAGTCTATTACCAAGTCAATCTTCAAGGTGAATCTTATCTTAATTTTTTGACACTTATGGATCAATAGAAATATGGCTAAATATGAAACTTCTCCATTATATATCAATAGAATCATTAAGAACATCCAGGAAGGGATTTTAATGTGCAATAAGGGTCCAAAAATTTTAAGCTTTAAAAATATTTTGGTGCATGGGTCCCTCCCTCCAAAAGGAGTTATGAAATTAAGTGTACATGGTAGTGCATTGGGTAATCCAAGTTGTAGTGGGGGAAGTGGTGTGTTAATAAACCATCTAGGAAATGTCATTTGGTTCTTCTATAAGGCTTTAGGATATCATTCCAGTATAGAGGCATAGGCTGCTGCTATTTACCATGGCTTATCCTACTATCAAGATTTTAAGGATTATGAATTAATCATTAAAACATACTCCAAGAATATCAGAGATGTTTTGCATAACAAAGTTGTTTGTCTATGGAGAATTAAATTACGGTTTATGGATCAAACTCTCTCTATATCTTCCGAACTCCATTTAAATTCATCCACATTCATAGAGAGGCAAATATGGATGTTGATTTCCTGTCCAAGATTGGAAGTGTGCACAATCAATCATTGATGTACCATTACTTGTATATTTTGCCTAAGAATTTAAAGGGTATTTTGAGATTAGATAAGCTCCAAACTCCTTATATTAGGCTAATCTCTTGATGGATTTTTTCTTACTTTTTATATACTTATTCTATGTTGTTTTCTTTTTCTCTATTCTTCTCTAAATGTGTTTCTAAGCCATTAATAAGGGATTTTGTCACTTGTATATATCAATCAGAAACTTTATTAACAAAAAAGTTCTCTCTATCTTAGTTTAGGACTCAATAGAGTGTATAATATATATAAGAAGCTGGAAATAATCTGAACTCCAACTATTTACTACCAATAGTGGGTTGATAATGCATATAACAATAAGTAAACATTTATTAGTCTATTTGCCTCTTATTTAGCTTGTATTTGATTATTCAAGATGCCCATTGACCATCCACAGATATCTTATATATATACATTCTCTTGGAGAGAGAATGAGAGGAGTGCACGTGGCTAAAGTAATATGGTGAAGTGTGGGAGAAAATCTAGAAGGGTGGTGTAAGGTAGTTGATGGAAGAATTAATGTGTATAGGATTCATCAATACCGATGGGAGAGAGTGGTGGTGGTAGGTATAACATTGGTTATACTTTTTGTCTACCCTCTAGAAGCTGCGGGAGCTTAGACAAATGTTTGAGGGGTCTGAAACTGGTGGAGGTTCCTCCTTGAGTGGTTATATGGTGCGTGGTGATGATATTTCCCTAAAAGGGGGACATTGGACCTTTGGAGGTTATAATTTACCATACCAAGGTCCGTTGTGCAAGTTTGAGAAAAAAAATGTTAGGGTTGAGGCCTCTGAGATGAGTTTTTGAGATGTGATGGAACTATTGAGCGTTTTGGCATAATGGTGAAGCGATTGAGTTAAGTTGTTTTACTGTGGTCCCTTATTTAAGGAAGTTATGGTCTTTGAGGCTTAAATCTAGTCTCTCATAGATCTTTAATAGACCATAGGACCTCTTCTCTTGAATGGGTGAAGATAAAAGGGTATTGAACATTTGGAATTCCAATACTTATATGTGATATCATTGGCAACACCTGTTTCTATTTGCAATAATTGTAAGGGTTAACACTTAACCATTTAAATTAGTAAGGGTGTCAGTGTAAATAACCACTATGATTCTTATCATTATAATATTTCATTGGGAATAAGCTTATATTGAGTGTTTGAGAAAGCCAACAGTGGTGTTCCAAGCCTTGGGTGATTATTAATGTGCCCCTTAGGCTGGTTTGAAATCTTCACCGCTTACTTCAGTAATTATCTCATTCTCTCTTGACCTTTCTCTTAGTAAATAATTGTACTTTCTTCTCCCGTATTGAAAAATGTATGCCATAATATTTCTCCCTGCAAAGTTCTAAATCCCATTTTTCTATCTGCAATGGGACCTCACATCTCTCTACATTCTTCTATCGAAAAGGGGCTAGAACTTTATCCCAACCCTCAAAGTGGTTTATCCGCTCTAGTACTCAAGTAATCACTTACCTGGGGCCAAATGACCCAATTTTTTCTGGAAAAACCCAGGTGTCTTCATGGATAACTAAGCAAGAGTTAGTGGAGATTCATGAAAGGTACCAAATCATTGACTCTGTGATTCTGAGGGATAAAAATCCTGAAGAGAGGTCTTATTACTTGTTCTAGATGTTTATCTGCATTAATAATTGTTTTTTTCTCTATTCATCTCGATTTCCACTACCTCATCATATGGTGGAGATTACGAATTTGATACAGTAACCCCTTCACTATTAGTGGCTATTGCTTGAAGACCTTTGATGTTCATAATCTTGGATTTTATAGAGTCTAGAATATGGGAACATGACGCCATTCCTTCTTAATTCTTCAAACATTAGATATTCTAAGAACGGAGTTAGTCTTGGGATAAAGGATTGAAGTAATTCACACCTAAGGATCCGATTGCCTTTTCCAATGACAAGAATATTTTTCCCAATTAATGGAAGAAGAGGTTCTTTATTGTTGGTGGAGCCTCATCCACTCCCAGCCCAATGGAGGATATTAATATCCCTACATTCGGGTGCATTCCTCTGATAGTGGATAAGACTTCTTTTATCTTTAAGTATTTTTTTAACTACTAGTAGGTATCTCGCTAATACCTCTTCTTTTATAGTGTGTGATGACCCGACCTAGAGGAAATTTATTAATTGATGGATGCTATTAAGTTATCCTCCCTTCTTTTAGAGGTATTGGTCACCCCAATCGTCTCTTTAGAAATGGTTTTGGCATTATGACCAAAGCTACAGTGCTTTAAGGGTCTCCTGAGGCCTCAAATATGGTGTTTTGAAAGTCAGTGTGGATTGATACTTTTTTCTTAGTCTAAAAGAACCAAAAGGTTGTTATTATTAAGGCATATGCAGTACCTGAGTCTTTTGAGGGTGAAGAAGATAATTCTAAAGGAGGGGTTGAGATTCCCCTATCATAGAGGAGGTTTGCCTACTGCGGAGGGGTAGTTGTCTTGGACTCTGATCGTTCTCCCAATAATTTCCTTGACCTCTTTTGTGATTCTATATTTATTCTATTTTTAGAAATCAATTATTAATTTTGAACTCTTTTTGGTTCAGTAAATGAACGTAAGTAATGGACGATGACCTGACTTCATTCTAAGTATACCTCTACTATACCTTTATGAACAGTGGGAAGAAATCCCATGGTCATAAAGCGCATCAAGTTCAGTGCAGTGGTGGACATTCTAGTACTCTCTATGAAGCTGGTGGATGAGCCTGACCAAAAGTGTGAGACAAGTGAGAGAGGCTCTTTGGAGACATTTATAAAAGTCTTTTTCTTAATGCAATCATCTTCAGGGGCACACTCGATGGCAACTAGAAGTGAAACTTATATTCCTAGGACATTTATTCCATGGTCTCAAAATATATTGTGGAATAGTTTGGTGATCCTCAATCCAAGAGTAAGGAAGTTGTAGTGTCTCTTTTGAAAGAGGGGGCAATATTGGTGCTCCTTGGGTCCCTGGCAAGCCTAGTGGGCCAACTAAAAGATAATAAGGAGGGCTTAGGTTCTCTGAAGCAGATAAGTGTTCTAGGCCTTCATATTCAGAGGAGATAAATTATTATGCCTATGTTATGGAGACCCTGTCACTTATGACCATAACAACGCATCTGAGATGGTGTCAACACTGAGGGGGCATAAGGACCTCAGCCAATTCAGAGGAATTGGTCCATATTCTTGGCAAGGTAATTTTGCATTTGTTTACTTTTTCTAGTATCTCTTTTTCTTTCATATATATTTTTCTCACACTTTTCCCTATGTTTACAGGCCCAACACTTTATTGAGGACCTCGTGGTTAATGCCAATGAGGGTCAAATGGTATTGAAGAAATTTCTGGCCAAGGATGAACAATGGGACATGATAAAAATGGAGTTGCAGCAGGCGATTTGAAACAAATAATTGAAGATGGCTACTCTAGAGGATAAGAGGGAAAATCTAATGTTCTAAATTAATTCTCTGGATTGGACCCAACTTTTAGATGAGAATATCATTTGGGCTAATGCTTCATTTTTTTGCTCCTCGAAATTCTTTGGTTGACATTGAGAAGTCAAATATTGAGGCCATCATCAATCACCGGGAGGCCATGAAGGGCCTCTAGGGTGAAGTTCTCAAGCTTTGTGTCTCTAATAAGAAACTTCTTTATTCAGTCGAGGATATTGATGCCCTAAAGCAGTAGATCTTAAATGTTGGCACTGAGAGGGACCCTTTGATGTCTGAGGGACAAAAAGTGCATCCAGAGATTTATGAATTTTAGGTAAACATGATAAGCTTTAAGGGAGTATTAATTATTTAGTGGAGAGTCAATCGGACACTTATCTGAACTTCGAAGCCTATCATAGGTTTCTCTTTTAGAAGTATTCTATGGGCTTTGAAGTCTGTAAGGCCAAGATTTGTTTGCTTTTCCCTGAGGTGGAGATCTTTGGTCTTTACCGTGAGAACCCTTTCTTTGTCGAAAAATTGATCTGATAATAAAAAAAATAATAAAGTTAAATTTGTTGAGTCCTCCGTTCCAAAAGCTAAAAATAAGAATCCAAGAATGAAGTTCTTATTCCTCCAACTGAGGCAAGCCTCTCTGTGAAATAATTTGAAGCACCTATAAAGGAAATTAAATTGGAATCCTAGCCTTAGAAGGCATTTTCTTAAATTGATCTTATTGGACTTGGGTCATTATTGTAAAATCCACAACTCCTTAATTTTTAATGACATTTGCTCAATTTTGGAACTTTTTGATTTTTCTTCCATTAGTATCTCTTTTACTTTGCTTTGACAAGAATTTCTTTGCTTATTCTTGTGCTTGTCTGAGGTACTATCCCACTTAGCCCCCAAGATTATTGGTAAATCAATTAAACACAATCAACATCATTTATGAAGTTCACTTAAGGGTTCACAAACCTTTGCAAAATGAGCTAGTCATGATACAAGTCTTTGAATGGGTCATAAGATCTCAAACCCATAACAGACTAAGGATAAAATCCTTAAGATTTTAAAAACATTCACTATTTAAGAATGAGCATCTCATAACTTTTATACCAACTCTTACCCCCCACCCCCTCCTGAAAACAAATATGAGGACGAAAGTTAAAAAGGTATTTCTTCCAAGGGCCTAAGACCTTGAAAGTTTATAAAATGTCCCACAAAGGGTCCTAACAAAGGGTCCTAAGACCAATTAACTTGTCTAACTAATTACGAAAGCTTTAGAAGTTTAAAATATGAAGTACCAACAAAGGTCCTAAGACCTCTGAATAATAGTCTACTAGGATAAAAGCCTTGTGATTTAAAATATGAAGTTCCACTAATAATCCTAAGATCTCTGAACTTAACTAACTAAGGATCAAAGTATTATAAGTTTAAGATATGAGTTCTAATAAGGGTCCTAACACCTCTAAATTGTAGTCCACTGGGATGAAAGCCTTATGGCTTAAAATACGAAGTCCTACAAATGATCCTAAGATTTATGAACTTACACCTATGGATAAAGCCTTAGAAGTTTAATATATGAGTTCCATTAAGGTTTAAGACCTCTGAAGTGTAGTCCACTAGGATGAAAGCTTTATGTCTTAAACTATGAAGTTTTAAAAAGGGTCTTAAGACTTATGAACTTAACTAAGTAAGGATGAAAGCCTTAGAAGTTTTGGCCACTTCACCTTTGTTAATAAAATTTTAAGTCTTAAAAATTGTATAGAAACACTTAGATCCCTAAAAAAATGTTGAGGGTGGGAGTTTTTCTAAATATTGGCTTTTTTATCCATTCCTTTTAAGGGATTTTTCATCTTTTGAAATGCTCAATACCCCCTAAAAATATTTTCAAATTAGGGTTGAAAGTTTTTTAAGAAATGTTTGCTAAGTTTTATATGTTTTTGTTTTTTGAAAATGTATTTTGGGTAAAAAAAAAGGTCTTCTTAATCGACCATTCTGGTCCTTATACCATATCCAACTTAAGTGGTATCAATAATGGAAGCCTTAGTAATTCCCTTCATATTTTGGGGGTCAATAGACTTTAGACTGTATGTTCGAGCCAATGATGGATTGCTTTCAACTCTTGTTGGGTCTTTTAAGACCTTAACGGCATCAGGAGCCAAGATTGAATGTCTTACGGCCCATAGGGTCATATGTCTGAAATCTCTTGAACCTCAGCCGTTCTATTTAAATCTAATAATTGAAGCATTTAAACTCGCATTGGGTCCTAAGACCTTAGGTTAAACCTAGAGTCAAGTATTGAAGTCACATTGGGTCCTCAGACTTTAGGCTAAACCTAGATCCAAGGATTGAATCCTTGTAATTCTTATTAAACATTTGTATTAAGATTACTTAGGTAGAAAAAAATATCATTTTCATTTCATTTCAATAGTATAGTACATTATAAGAAGTATTTATTTAAATGTTCTACATTCCAGGGGTGACGAATTTCATATTTCTCCATATTCTTCATATAATAGCATCCTGACCTTTATATCTAGGCCACTGCATATGGCCCCACCCATTTCAAGCCCAACTTTCCTTCATTTAAACTTTTGGCGATAACGGTGACCTCTTTCAAAACCAAGTCCACTGTTTTTAATTCTCTGTGATAATTTTCTTCGAAGTAAGAGGTTGTTCTTTTCTCCTAAGTAGCCATCCTGATTAATGTAGCTTTGTGCCTCTCTTCCAATTCTTCTAGGGACCTATTGATCCCTTCAGTATTAGTCTCTTACTCAAATTGATCTACCATCTCTGTAGGTATCACAATCTCGATTTGGATAACTGACTTAGTGCCAAAGGTCAAAGATAATAAGGCTTCCCTGTCGAACCTCTAATTATGGTTATATACACCCAAAATATGTTTGACAACTTCTCATCCCACAGACCCTTGGATTTATCCAATTTATTCCTCAAATTATGGAAGATGGTTCGATTGATTGCCTCAATTTGTCCATTTGCCCATGGATGGCCTGGACATGAGTAATGGTTATTAATCCCATAGTATGAGTAAATTTCTCTAAAGGTTGGGTTATCAAATTGTTTCCCGTTGTTAGAGATGATGGTTCTTGGCATGAGAGACCTACAGATGATGTTCCTTCATATAAAGTTAGTGGTTTTTTTCTCGGTGATGGTGTCCAAGTGTTCAACTTCTACCCACTTTATGAAGTAATCAATTACCATTATATACTTATTATGACCTTTTCTAAGAGTTAGGGGACCTTCCAAATCTACCCCCTCATTGAGTAAAGGGCTATTGACTCAGCATTGGGTCCATCTTCTCTGTTGGCTTCTTTAAAATAAAGGCAAACCTTTTAAACTTATCATATCATTATACTAAGTCTTTAGCTTCTTTTCCTAAGGTGGGACAAAAATACTCTTCCTCAAGACCTAGTAGACTAAGGTCTTGAGCTAGTGTGAGCACCACAAACATATTCTTAAAGATTTTTTTAGAACAAAGATGGCTTCTGACAGACTGACGCATCATGAAGGCACGAAACATTACCTATTTTTTAACAAAATCTTATCCTCCAAATAGTATTTGAATGTTAAGAACTTCATGCATTTGGCTTAGAGCTTATCTTTCAGAATAATTCCATCCCCATAGGTTATTTTGATAGGAATTGTCCAGTCGGAGCTTTTGGTCCACAATTACAGCATTGATCAGGAGCTGAGTAATGCCGATATGGTCCAAGGTGACTATTAAAACATCGGGATCTACCTCACCTAAGGAGACCACTCATGCAATATGGCTAGCCTCAGAATTTTCTGACTCAGGAGCTTTTTTTACGCTGAGTATGGGAATTCCTTGGATGATATGTTCACGATTACCAGATAACATGCCATTCATATGCTTTTGGCCTCATAAACCTCAGTGACTTAATAAACTACCAACTGAGAGTCTCTTATAGCCTCAACCTGGCCTAAGCCAACTATTAAAGCTTCATACTCTACCTAATTATTAGAGGCTTATTTCGAAACCGAGGTTAAAAAAATTATACCACCTTCTGAAGGTGAAACGGATCTTCGCTTACTGAGATTTTAAATGATCCTTCTGCATGAAAGATCCATGCTAGAAGGATGGAGTCTTGTGGAAATTTCGGGGTCTCGGATTCCCTCTAGCGTTCGCATGGGGTGCGCCCTTTTATCAAGGCACTCGGTCATCATCATTGTGGGGGATAATGTAAAGAGATATAGTCGCCAGCCTATTTTTCTCAAAACAAGAAAAAGAATGTCACCTCCACGTGAGAATAACATCAAGACCAATACTGTTGTTTATGAAAGCAAATATTTCGAAGGTCTGGGGTATAAGTTAAGGTATAAGAAGGTGTTAGGCACTCATACCACCCTTTTGGTCTCCCATGGATAAATGTTAATCTTCTCCTTTTAGACTCCATGATGTGTGCACATGTTTATAATTAGGGGTGTCAGTTATTTCCGAACTTTCGAATTTTTCGATCCGAATTATTCCAATTTTGGCACCATTTTTTAATTTTTTGATTTTTGAATTTTTCGATTCTAAATTTTTCGAAAAAAATTGGAATGGAATTGGAAATCATATATGGATTCCGAATTTCCGATCCGAATTTTCCAATATCACACCAATCCGATCCATCCAGAATATTTTTCGAAATAATAATATTTTCATTTATTTTAATACATTTTTACTACCCTTATTTATATATAAAATTTATTATTTATTAGTCTAATCTTGACCCTCTATTTAAAACCATCTCAACTATTAATATATACCCATATATATTAACCTTCTACATCACACTAACCCTAAATCGAAAGACAACATCCAGAATTATATTCAATTGTTATGCAAATTTAGATTCCAAGGATGATTTATATTAAGTTTCCCTCGTCTTCCTTTTGTTCATTTTTTGTATCTGAAATACTGATGCACAAGCTCTGCTATAGCTGTTAACCATTCTTGCATTTCCTTTTTTAAAGTAGCTAAACAGTAGTCTTTTTCATTCGCATAGCTTTGTAGTTTCTTAGTATCATAGTCAAGCCTTGATTGATCTTTCTCCAAAAAGGTAAGAGATGCATAGCTATATAGTTTGTTTCATTTCCAAAATGGTATGAGATGCATAGCCTTGTCATTCACATATCTCCGTAGTTTATTGCATAGGTGATGAAAAATGGAGTGTTTGATTTTTATTTTTATTTTTATTTTAAAAATATCCTTTTCAAAAATGACATTTTCGATATTTTTCGAAAATATTATAACTGATAATTTCGATATACGAATAATAAAATTCACGAAATTTTCGAATATTCCGAATCAGCGGAATAGGGAAAAAATGATTTACCGATTTTTATTTTTTTCGAATTGGAAAGAATTTTCAAATTCAGAAAATTTTGAATTTTTTTACGAACACCCCTATTCGGATTCGATCCATCTGAAATACACCCCTATGTATAATATAAATGGTGGATAATGGAATCATTTAACTTGCATCATGGAAAGAGATTGAGTGAACTCATCCGTAGGAGTGTTCCCAAAAATAATAATTCAAAATATAATATGAGTATTTATCCGACGAAACACAAGCATGTAAGAATATGAACTCATAAATAATATATAAGACATGAAATAAATATATAAACACGAATGGGGGAGGACTCGAATCTCGGCATTGGACTAAGACACCTATGTAGCCCAAGGGGCATCAAAGTCCATGTAGTTCGAAGATAGCATAGGATGGGTTTCAATCCAAAAATTAAAATGGGGGTTTTCTCTTATGTGTGTGTGTGTAGAGAGAAAATGTGCTTTTAAGAGTGAGAGTGTGAAATGGGAATCCCTCTTTTGCAATTTACGAATAACTCTCCTTTTTTTTCTTTTTGGGTTTTTTATAAGAATAGATTCTGAGAAAATAATACTAATAAAAAGTGGAGATCAATGGATGTGATCTAATGAGATAAAAGTACTAAAATAGGAATAAGATGATTAATGCCAAAATAGAAGAATTGGAGAAAGGGATGGAGAATTGGACCTCCTTATAAATGCTTGATGTTAACCTTGAGATGTAGATATGTTGATCTCACAATGGAATGAAAGTGGTATGGTGAGGTGAGGTAAGAAAGTGATGAGAGAGAATGTGGGGAAATGGGTCTTTTTAGGAAAGGGAAAAGCTCTAAATTCGAGAGAATGTTCTACAACTTGCTGAGAGGGGTGTTCAGCGGTCTTCCTCAAGGTGAGATTATGACCTCTATTTATAGGTCCAAGGGGGATGCCAATTGGCAGGGGTATTGGCCTGCCTATCGGCATAGCACCTCAGGCACGCTACCGATAGTCAGGGTCCTTAGGGTGCCTATAGGCAGTCCGAAATAGATTTCTTGAAAAAATAAGCATAAAAAACAAACCATAAATTCGAATCATGTATGGGGTAGACTGTTAGAAAGAGTATTCCGATCCCATTAATAATCCATTGAACCATTCCTGGGTTCAGGAGTTGACCAAGGTCAAAAGGGGCTCCAAAGTGCCCGATGGTCTTTGGGCGGGAGGTTTTCGAAAGAAAACAGATCATTCATCCGAGACGTAAGGAAAATTCATGCACGGGGTGCACTATTGGAAAGGTAATTCTATGACCTTTGAGATTTCATTCAGCTTCCTTTGGTTTAGAGAGTTAACCAAGGTCAAACGGGCCCGAAAGCACCCGATGACCCTTAGGAGTAAAATGGGTTATCCGTTCGAACCTAAGGCTGATTTGTGCACAGAACGGACCATTGGAAAGGTGATTCAGAGCCCTTCGATGATTCATTAATTTTCACTAAAGATAGAGAGTTGACCAGAGTCAAACGGGGCTCCGAAGTGCCCAATGGCCTCCAAATTAATTTTTAAGGTAAAACGGAACGTTCGTCCGGATAGTAAGTCCAATTTGTGCATGAGATGGACCATTGGAAAGGGGATTTAGAACCCTTCAAAGATTCGTCCAGATTTTTCATAGACAAGAAAGTTTACAGGAGTCAAATGGTGCTCGGGAGCACCCGATGGCCTCCAGATTAGTAATCAGAGTATGATTTATGGTTTAAGGTGAACGAGTGAGTGTTAGGGACCTAAGGAGGTCCTAGGGTGGTCCTCTGAAGGGGTGCTTATAGAGAGACCATTAACGGGAGATCTTGGAACAACTAGAGGTTGCTGAATGATAGACACTACATCAATGTTGGGGAATATTATTTTAGATCAATTTTGTAAACCTAAAAGATGAGGATGACCGATTAAGTGGGTCGATGTCAATTTTGTGGACCTAAGGAGCATAGGTATCGATTCAGTGGGTCGAGGTTAGTTCTGAAGACCTAAGGAGTGTAGGTACAGATTCTAAGGGCTGAGGTCGATTCTAAGGATCTAATATTGGGGCGACCAATTATGCAAGTCGAGGTCAATTATGAGGACCTAAAGTTGGGGCAATCAATTATGTGAGTCGAGGTTAATTCTGAGGACCTAAAGTTGGGGCAACCAATTCTTCAGGTCGAGGTTAATTCTGAGGACCTTGACTTGTGAAGATTGATCTTATAGGTTGAGGTCAATTCTATGGAACTAAGGTTGGAACGACCAATTCTACGGGGCCAAGGAAAATTTTGAGGACCTTGAGTTATGACAACTAATTCTGTAGGCTGAAGCTAATTCTGAGGATCTTGAATTGTGATAACTGATTCTACGGGTCGAGGTTAATTCTGAGGACCTTGAGTTTTGACGACCGATTATATGGGTCGAGGTCAATTCTGACGAGCTTGAGTTATGACGACCAATTTGTAAGAGGAGGTCAATTCTGATGACCTAGAGTTATAATGACCGAAATGCGAGTCGAGATCAATTCTGAGGGCCTTGAGTTATGATGATCGATTCTGCGATTCAAGGTTAATTTTGAGGACCTTGAGTTGTAACGAATGATTCTGGGGATCGAGATCAATTCTGAGGACCTTGAGTTGTGATGACCGATTCTGCGGGTCGAGGTAAATTCTAAAGACCAAAGGTTATCACGACAGATTCTGCAGGTCGAGTTCAATTATGAGAACTTAAGGTTTGGATGACCAACTCTATAGGTCGAGGTTAATTTTGATGACCTAAGTCTAGGACGACCGAAACTGTGGGTCGAGGTCAATTCTAAGGACCTAAGATTGGAATGACCAATTCTGTGAGCCGAGGTCAATTTTGAGGACTTAAGGTTGGGATGACCAATTATATGGGTCAAGGTCAATTCTAAGGACCTGGGTTGGAACGACTAATTTTACGAGTTGAGGTCAATTCTGAGGGCCTAAAGTTGTGACGGCCAATTCTGCAGGTCGAGTCAATTTTTAGGACCTAAGGTTATAGTTTGTGGAGAATGGTTTCTATGGGGAAAGAATAAATGATTTTGGGTGTAGGCATACTTTAGGTTTTGCTGGGAAATGTGTAGATATGAAATTACATTGGGGAATGTGTAGGTTTATGGTTCCTGTTGGGGAATTGCATTTCGATTGGGGAACGTACCGATAATAAGATTGTAAGGGTAAATCTTCTAGGGCTTCTGAGAGTTTTAAAGGCTTTTGGTGATCAAATATGATTTTCTTGGGAGAAAATAAGGTTCTATGTTTTTCAAGGATTTTGGGGAATTTTTCAAGCATTTTTCAGATTTTTTTGGCATTTTTGGGACGAGATTTGGAAGGGAGTGCCAAAAGACAGGCCTAAAGAGGTGCTAATCTACATAAGGCATGGACTCATGGGTTTCTTCAAGAAGAAGAAAATAAAACTAGCGACCGGCATGAGCATAAATTTGCCAATCGATAGGCCCCTTAGCCATCTATATAAAGGGGGCGATCGCTCTTCAATTTTCACAACTTCAAGTGATTGAATCTCTTGATTTCTCTCTTTAAGAGTCATTTCTAAGCCCTTTATTCTTCAAGACTTCAAATGACTGGCACTTCAGGCAATATTTACAGCAATGAGTGGCTGGTGGTTGATGATTGGGCCAGTCTAGAATGGCGGTCTGTGGTGCCCATTGGGCTGGGTAATGAGAATGCCTTTGACCCATTTGAGCGAGTTGCTGATGAGTGGATTTTATTACGTGATCCTGCACACCATCATTCAACAATGGTGAAAAATCCTTGTGTCTATGTATGTATAGTAACCTTTTATTTTCCAATTCATTTTTCTCTTTTCTCTTCTTGTGCTAATGAAGGGTTTTATTTTGGTTTTTTAAAGATTGGCATAGTTCCTTCAAGCATTCGATCTCGAGGGACGATTGGGTTGAAGGAGGTTTGGGATAATCTACCTACTGTTGTACGCTGGATGGTTTTGTATACTGAGTTTGGCTCGTTAGTGAAGACATTGGATGAGATGTTACGGTTTTGTGTGATTTTGGGGAGAGATGGTGGGACACTGCCCACACATTCCAATTGGAATTTGGGGAGATCACCGTTACTCCCATTGATGCCCAACATCTAGTGGGGTGGGATTATGAGGGGCTCCATATTGTTGTTGGCCGCACTTTGGGGGTTACGTCGTAGGCGATACAGACGGCTTTAGGAGATGTGGGTATAATCGTGTCGGGGGATTCTATCTGAATTTATACTTTAAGCAAGGTGTTGTTGAGGAGAAGGGTGGATATGATGGACGGGCGGCAGGTGAGGCAGACAATCCATTTACTTATTTTACTTCTACTAGGGGGTTCTTGGCGAGGATTAGTAGCGACATCGTCCATCTTTGGTTTTTTCACATTTGAGGATTATTTCTATTGTAGCTATGTACGACTGGGGGAGAATTACCTTGGCAACCCTTTACGCCTCCCTAGATGCATTTAGTCGGTGATGCCAACAGATCTTTATAGGGGCTACATATCTTCTGGAGGTAATCTTTAAGTTATTTCCTTTTGCATTATTTTCTTGCAGCCCACTTGTATTCTCTTTATTAATTGTTGTCTTCTTGCAGACGTGGTTCAACGAGGTAACTGAGTACAATGCGGGACTGATGGCCCTAAAGGATGATGATTTATGAGATTTCTGCCAGATGTTCTGATTGCAGAAGTCCAATCAGAGATCGAACCAGTCCTTATCCCTTAAGGATATGCAGAGGTTCTTGAATGACCTGACGAGAGATAAATTTAAATTTTGTCCTTTCTGATTTGTTCTCAGCATATTTAATTCTTGAGTAAATACTGATTATTTACTGGGAACACACGTGACCATCTACCCCTGTGGGTGTCTTCGTGAGATACAGGGGTTGCTGGCATGCATGCATAGATGCGACGACTGATGGCCACGAGGTCAGGTACGTCTGGTACTAGGGATAGAGGGTGGTTGATAAGCACCCAAAACTGTACAATTTATACCCCAAATAGACGTATTTTAGTTGCTATTTCTCGACAATATGGGTCTTATGCGCTTAAATATTTAATATGCAGGTTTAATGCACGTTGCGGTGTTCAAGCGCGTATTTCAAGGCAATTGTGCATTTTAATGGAGCTAAATACCCTTATCTTGTACCCCAATTACCTCTCCCGTACCCTAACCCGAGCCTAAACCTAGCCAAACTTACCCTAAGCCCGTGTGTGTTTTATTTGTGTCATTTTATTATTTTTTAGATTTTTAGTTTGAGTCATTTCTATTTTTTAGGATTTATTTTGTATTTTATAGGTTTCATTTTCTATTTTTCTATTCTATTTTTATATTAATATAATTTTATTTTATTTTGATTTTTATTAGTTTCTAGTTTTATTTTATTTTATTAAGATTTTAATTTTTAGGATTTCATTTATTTTTAGTTTATTAGGTTTTATATTTTTTTAGGACTTTAGTTTTTAAATTTAATAGATTTATATTTTTATTTTTATTTTCATTTCATTTCTTTTTATTTTTATTTTTATTGAGTCTTTATGTTATTTTTTTAGAATAGAAATTTAATTTTTAGATTTTTAGTTTTTATAGTTTTATTTTATTAATTGATTTTAGTGTCATTTTAGAGGTACAAATTAAACACACACACATAAAGACACACCCTATACCCACATCCATATCCTACACACACCTAAACATCCCCTCACCCTCATCCTATTACCTACACCCTCACACACACAACCTACCCCACTTCATCTTCTTCCTACCTCACCCACACTTTCTCTCTCTCCTCCACCATTACTAACATCAAAACCAAACCATCTCTCTCCCATCTCCCTCAACCCCCATAAACTCCAAACCCATCTGCTCCCCCCATGGTCCGACTATGCCTCCAAACCACCAGCGTCGGCGGAGCCCTCCGGCGTAGACCACACTTCCCGGCGTGCCTCATCCCCCTCCGGCGAAACACTCCGGCGCCGCTCTCTCCCTCGCCGAAGTTCACCCCTTACGGCCAGCCTTATCTCTCCCAATTCCCGCCCAGCACCCTACGAACCAAAATCCGACCCAGCCACTGCCCCGTCGCCATCGCAGCCACTTACCCCGGCCTGTCCAACCCGCCTACAGCCCTTGTCCGGCGACCACCGACGATACCACTGAAAACCGACCCTACTCCGGCCAAAATCCCCCAGACCCATTTACCTTGACCCAATACCCATTCAACAAACAAACCCAAAACCCATACCCATTTTCTAACCCACAACCAATGTCCAAACCCACATCTCATCTCAAACCCATTCTTCCAATCCAAACACGATGTCACCTTCTCAAAGACCAAAACCAAATGCCAACTCAATTACCCCATGTGCCAATAAACCATTTAATTCCTTTTACCCCTTTTTACCAAAATACCCCCCAACTACCTTTCTAACCCCAATACCCATTATACCCCCATTTAACAAATCAGATTTTATCCTCCCCAACCTCAACCACATGACCTCACACCCCTCATGTGCACACCCTAACCAATTTTCAATTGTACCCCTTTGCTCCATTGCATATAAAAAGAAGATGAAGACCTCATTTGAAGAAAAAAAATCTAGATTAGAGAGAGGAAATTGTAGAGAGAAATTTTAGGGTTAGAAATAAATAGTAGATTAGAATTAGTTTTTTTTATTTTCTTCTTTTCAATTTAAATTGAGTGAAAGTAATTCTAGTGAGAATCAATTTGTGTGTTAGTACTTCATGTGTATTTGTTGATCATTCAAATTGAGAGGTGTATGCTTCAAATTGGAAGATTAGAGTTCAACTTTCTCAAGGAAACTTGGTTTGCTTTTTCTATTCTCTTCTCTTTTATTTTAGTAGCCTTGATTATTAATTTGTCATGTTTCATATCATGTTAGGCTAAAACCCCTTTCAAGGGGTGGGGAAACCCATTATTTTGATGTTAATGTTAATTTAATTAGTTTAATTAAATTAAAATTCCCTTTGATGATTATTTTTGCAATCTTACTTTTAATTTACGCCTCGAGAGAGGGTAAATGATTTTCGAGAGAAAATCGAGATTCTAGTCTTAATTTCCATCTTAGAATCGAACTAGAGATAGGTTTTTCTAAAATGTGAAATTATTTCTTTGAATTTCAACTCTAATCATATTTTTATGATCTAAACTAATTTAGTAAATTGATCCTAGCGGGTGATTTGTTAGATGATGTTTAGATCTACATTTTGTGAGTTGTAGGATTGTAAATTTAATCCTCTAAAAGATTATTATTAAAATTACATTTGCAACGAGAGTTGATTTGTAATTTCAATATTAATTTGGGAAGTTTAGTTTGAATAAATTAATTAAATAGATTAAATAGAAATTATGGCATAACCCCACTCCTTGATTGTTCTCATAATTATTTTCCTCATTTTATCTCTTATTTTTAGTTTAGACTTTAATTTTCATTTTAGTTACTTTCTAGTTAGTTATTATCATTTTACATTTAGTTTATTTTAGTTTAGACATCACCTCACCCTTTTGTTTTAATATTGAAAAAGCTAAAAAAAATAGAAAAGTGAAAAAGCCCAAAAAGAAAATAAAAAGTGAATTACAGTTGAATTTGTTCCATTTGCTTTACTCCCTAGAAAGTGGATTGATACCCTTACTTACCACTACATCTGAGTTTATTATATTTTGTAGGTATGTGAGGTTTTGATTAGAAAGACTTTTCAAGCAACGACAAGAAATACACGTAAAAGTTTTTCTATCAAATGGCGCCGTTGCCATTCTTGGGATTGTGAAGCTCGGAGCGGATTTCATTTTGTATTTCATTTATTTATCGCATTTTTTTTAGTGCCATTTTTTTGTATTACTTTAGAAGGCTTGTATTAGGATTTCTATTCTTAGCTTGTATTGCGGTGCATAGGACACCATTTTTTTTTCATTTAAATTTGTAATAATTAAAGACAAGCGTGATAGGGAAACCGGACAAGGTGGAGAGAGGGCGCCCAGTGGCGAGGATTTAGAAGCCTCTCTACCTTGGGTCGGTAAGACTCCCGGGGACGACTGAGATTGGCGTATTCTCCCCCCGATCGACTCAACTTTTTCGGCACCCCACGGCCTAAAAACCGTGGGAGGTATATTTCTCAAACCCTCGCGCCTCTCCTGTTAGCGAGTCAATTCTTTTGTGTGCTCTTGTGTGCTCTTATTTGATTTTATTCTCGCATTTATTTTTGAATGGTGTGATGAATTAATTAATTAAGACCTACACCCGGTCACTCACGAGAAGGGATTTCATCACCCGACTCACTCGCTTATCATTGTGTGCTACCCTAGCCATCACTAAATTTAAAATCAATCAACTAGGTAGCCCACTAGGAGAACATTTTGCAAAGGCGATCACTAAAATATTTTCGTGATTTTTATCGCCCACGGACTTAATTAAAATTGGACTACCCTCTCACTAAATTCAAAGATAAAAATTGGCTATGTGCTAGTTAGGAAATTTTCTTGACTTGTGTGTGTCCAATTCATTTTTTGGTAGTCGGTTTTAGTTAGTCCGTCCAAATCAAGAGTCCACACTTTTCCCCACCTTTTCTTCCAAAAAAAAAAAATCCAAAAATATTTTCTTTCTTTTTGAAAAAAATTTCAAAAAATCCAAAAAATATATTTCTCTCCACATGGCCGAGGAACGTCCTTTACGGGACTACTTTGGTCGTTTTCCCTTGACACGTGACACGTGTGAGAGTAATCCCGCGCGATCTCTTTATGATATTCTTCATGATTTCACCTCTCTCACGAGTACCGTTGGTACTCTTGACCCATCCATGCATGCACCACCTATTCCATCAACCTCAGTGTCAAGTGTCACTGTGCCTCCTCCCTTATTGTGCACCCACTGTTCTTATGCCGATCACATGTCCCATGAGTGCCCATACTCTTCATATCCCCACGCACCCACCATGGAACATGTGTATCCATATGACACTGTTTCGGAACCCACCTCGGCCTACTACCCTGCTATACCTAATCCCGAGTTGTGTGAGTCCACGATTTATTCGTGGAGGCTTGATCACCCTTCCACGCAATACGAATCCCAACCCGATGTTGTGGATCCTCACACGTTCCAACAGTCGTCATGGCAACCTTGTGCACCCGTTCACGATCAGTCTCCTCACTACGCAACCCATGAGTATCAACCCATTGTCCATCACGAAAGCAATCCTTTCGTGTATGATGAACTTGACCCCACCCCACCCACTTCACTTGAGTATTCTCCATATAGTCCTTACCATAGCGAGTTGTGTCCACCTCACTCACCACTACCCGTCACTCCACCACCACCATCATCCACTTCCACTCTCGAAACCCTCTTGCAAAAGTTCATACTTGAGCAAGAGCAAGCCATTCAAACTCAAGCTCTCCAAAGGCTTGAACAAAGGTTAAATGAATTGGTGTGTGCGAGAGATTCGGACATTCCCATGTATCCACCCATTGTTGCACCCGAGTGTGCTGATGATGTGTCCTCTTGCGACACCGATTTTGAGTGTGACAAACCCTATCCTCCCGAGAATCTCAATGTTGAGACCATTCCATGGTCCGGGTCCCAAGTCGACAATTGTGTTGACATACCTTTCATTAGTGAGCCTGATTCAATTCCACCATATCCCAATGAACCCAACCTTGCGGTTCCCATTCACCTTCCCACTCCCGTCATATCCAAAACAATGCCCGAGTCTATACCCATTGAGCTTCACCATTGTGTTCCCGAGGAACCAATTTATCCTAGGTTAGCTCCGGCTACGAGTGTTCACCATTTTCCCGAGATAGAATCTGTGATAGTTCCTAACTATTCGGATTTGGATGATGTCCCACCATGCATGGCTCATTATGAGCCCGATATTTCTATCGATTCCTCTATCTCCGATCTTGGTGCCTCGTTTTACCCACCCACCCCATTTACCGATGCTACCTTTATGGAGAAGTTGACAACTCCATCTTTAGAAACCACACTCCCTTGTGAGTATTCCTTTACTCCTCCCAATGAGTGTGTGTCTCCCACGCTTGAGTTGGATCATCTTCCTCCACCGTTTACCCCACCCGACCCACCCATTGTTCCTTCCACCCCACCACCTGGTTTGGATCTTGATTCTGCACATTTCACGTTTCCATCTACATATTTAGATCCTCACCTGAAGCCATCCACCATCTACGAGAGTATTTATGGTGATACTCTCCACTTCCGTGACACCGAGATTGTTCCTCCACGCACACCACTTCCTAGTGGTGTTGATTTTTCTCAACAGCTCCCTGGTGTGTCACGGCGCGACCATTATCATCGTCCATTCATAGAATGGTCGTGTGATTTTTATGAGGCCCACCCCATCACTATTGCCAAACCATTTTGCCTCCCTCACCAATTGGAGCACTATGCTTATAGGGCCCTAGTCGCCCTCACCTTTAGGCTCAACAAGGCCCGAGCCCGATACCTATTCACCCTCACCCTTACCCAAATCCCCACCCACCCATGGTCCACCGATGCTTTGCATCGTGTGATTCACTTCGCCATACAAGTGCATTGACCACTTTAGCCTGTTTCCAGCAAGACTGACGCTTCAGTCTTGTTTGGGGGTGATTCTCATCACCCAATTTTTCTGCCACCCCGCGCCATCATAGATCCTATCTTTAGGGTGAGATTCCATCGGTCTGGCTGAAGACATTAAACTTAGCGCTACCGGGAGGCAGCCCGCGTTTCTTGTACTAGTCTCATCCTGTTTGGGGGTGGTGTTTCACATCACCCAATGCTTTATCATGCTTATAGACTTGTACACGTTTTTTCTCTTATCTTTTACTCAGGTTTATTCTTGGATTCACATGTCCACTTCATTAGCGGTTCATTTTGGTAATCTCTTTCCTACCTTATGCTCTCCATTTTAAAAATCATTTTACTTAACATCGAGGACGATGTTCCTTTTTGTTTGGGGGTGGGGAATTTTATCAAAATCGTGCCTCTTTTGAAAAATTTTGATTTTTAAACCTGATTTTTAAAATTTCGTGCAGTTTCTTTCAACTCACTCATTGATGTGAATTTTCAATCATCCATCTTTCTAAGTCTAGGAATCAAGCTAGAGAATATTTTTTCTAAATAGCTTATGTAATACATAACAAGGCACTTTGCACTATGAATTCCTAGACTCAACAAAAATTTGCGCACTTATCACGTCATTACGTTTAGAGTTGAGGAGTACTATAATTCTAAAGAGAACCTTAAGGATCACTAGTTGAGACTTTAGCTTGTGAGATTTGTGCCTTTCACCCTTTTAGAGTGTTTTACGCAATCTTCGAGTCACAAGTTGATTCAACTTCGTTTGGGTCCGCACTTTAAATTGTTGTATGATCTCATTATTCTTCGTTTTTTGGCTTGATCACTGAGAATGACATCACTTTCGAGTTGTAAGAAACGCGTGTCTTGAAATTTGTCCCGAATACTAGATTTTCATCCATTAACATCGCCCATTACCTTCCCATCCATTCACTTCACTCATGTTCTTCCATATTCCCATATGTTCCCCACATCATCCATATATCACTCCATTCATATACCATCATCATTTTGAGAAAAAGAGTGTTGATTCCAAATGTAAATGTCTTCATTGTTTGTTTGAAAAATGAGAAAAAAAAATAGAAAAATAGCAAATTATAGAAAAAAAAAAAGAAAAAAAGAGAGAAAAAAGAAAATAAAAATATCAAAAAAAAAAAGAGAGAGAAAATAAAAGAAAGAGAGTTTGTAGTTAATTTTTATGTAATAAAGACATTTTGTTCTTCAAGTATAGAACACTCTTCTATCATATCCATTCATATATCATCATTCATATCACCATTATATCCTACATGACATATCCACCATCCATCACATCATCATCCCATCCTATCCTACCTACCTCATCCCAAACATCCCACATCATCATATCCTTCCTATTTCATTTCCCCTCACCAAATCATCCATATCTTCCCTCGGTGTTCGGGCAAATGAAAGTCAACGTGGTGAATAACTCGACGTTCTCACTATAGTGATTAGCATTTCTTTCATGAGATCAAATTTCTTTCTAATTGTTCGTTCTTTCATATATGTGTGTGAGACGTTTGAACTTGCTTACATTTACTCACCTCCTCACACACAAGAGCGATACACTTACCCATATCTCGAGAGTTCGTTTGAGAGTGATATATCAAGTGAGATTTGAAGTTGAAGCGTTGATTCCGACCAGGCAATCTAGGAATTACTCTTGTGATACTCGACCCGTTTTGACTGATTCACACTACACACATTGAGTTATAGGAAGGATGTGCCTTGAGTATTTACTTAGCTTAAACATTTTACACATTCTAGCGTGTATTTCTGAAAATATTTTCTTGTGATGGATTGTGCGATTATTCTACGTCTAATAAGAGATTGACTGCCTTTCAATAAATTGTTGCAAATAAGAATTTTGTGGGTATATTCCGTGCAAACCCTCACGAGACACAACTCGTCCTGTAGGGCAACCTATAGGTTTAAAGGCTTGTTGCACAAGCTAAGTGCAATCGCAAGTGCCCGCGAAAGTGGTACACTTTTGGTTACTTATCTGTCTCTTTCTCTCTATCTTATTGCTCGAGGACTAGCAACGCTCTGTTTGGGGGTGGTGTGATAAGCACCCAAAACTGTACAATTTATACCCCAAATAGACGTATTTTAGTTGCTATTTCTCGACAATATGGGTCTTATGCGCTTAAATGTTTAATATGCAGGTTTAATGCACGTTGCGGTGTTCAAGCGCGTATTTCAAGGCAATTGTGCATTTTAATGGAGCTAAATACCCTTATCTTGTACCCCAATTACCTCTCCCGTACCCTAACCCGAGCCTAAACCTAGCCAAACTTACCATAAGCCTGTGTGTGTTTTATTTGTGTCATTTTATTATTTTTTAGATTTTTAGTTTGAGTCATTTCTATTTTTTAGGATTTATTTTGTAATTTATAGGTTTCATTTTCTATTTTTCTATTCTATTTTTATATTAATATAATTTTATTTTATTTTGATTTTTATTAGTTTCTAGTTTTATTTTATTTTATTAAGATTTTAATTTTTAGGATTTCATTTATTTTTAGTTTATTAGATTTTATATTTTTTTAGGACTTTAGTTTTTAAATTTAATAGATTAATATTTTTATTTTTATTTTCATTTCATTTCTTTTTATTTTTATTTTTATTGAGTCTTTATGTTATTTTTTTAGAATAGAAATTTAATTTTTAGATTTTTAGTTTTTATAGTTTTATTTTATTAATTAGTTTTAGTGTCATTTTAGAGGTACAAATTAAACACACACACACAAAGACACACCCTATACCCACATCCATATCCTACACACACCTAAACATCCCCTCACCCTCATCCTATTACCTACACCCTCACACACACAACCTACCCCACTTCATCTTCTTCCTACCTCACCCACACTTTCTCTCTCTCCTCCACCATCACTAACATCAAAACCAAACCATCTCTCTCCCATCTCCCTCAACCCCCATAAACTCCAAACCCATCTGCTCCACCCATGGTCCGACTATGCCTCCAAACCGCCAGCGTCGGCGGAACCCTCCGGCGTAGACCACACTTCCCGGCGTGCCTCATCCCCCTCCGGCGAAACACTCCGGCGCCTCTCTCTCCCTCGCCGAAGTTCACCCCTTACGGCCAGCCTTATTTCTCCCAATTCCCGCCCCGCACCCTACGAACCAAAATCCGACCCAGCCACTGCCCCGTCGCCATCGCAGCCACTTACCCCGGCCTGTCCAACCGGCCGACAGCCCTTGTCCGGCGACCACCGACGATACCACTGAAAACCGACCCTACTCCGGCCAATATCCCCCAGACCCATTTACCTTGACCCAATACCCATTCAACAAACAAACCCAAAACCCATACCCATTTTCTAACCCACAACCAATGCCCAAACCCACATCTCATCTCAAACCCGTTCTTCCAATCCAAACACGATGTCACCTTCTCAAAGACCAAAACCAAATGCCAACTCAATTACCCCATGTGCCAATAAACCATTTAATTCCTTTTACCCCTTTTTACCAAAATACCCCCCAACTACCTTTCTAACCCCAATACCCATCATACCCCCATTTAACAAATCAGATTTTATCCTCCCCAACCTCACCCACATGACCTCACACCCCTCATGTGCACACCCTAACCAATTTCCAATTGTACCCCTTTGCTCCATTGCATATAAAAAGAAGATGAAGACCTCATTTGAAAAAAAAAATTCTAGATTAGAGAGAGGAAATTGTAGAGAGAAATTTTAGGGTTAGAAATAAATAGTAGATTAGAATTAGTTTTTTTTATTTTCTTCTTTTCAATTTAAATTGAGTGAAAGTAATTCTAGTGAGAATCAATTTGTGTGTTAGTGCTTCATGTGTATTTGTTGATCATTCAAATTGAGAGGTGTATGCTTCAAATTGGAAGATTAGAGTTCAACTTTCTCAAGGAAACTTGGTTTGCTTTTTCTATTCTCTTCTCTTTTATTTTAGTAGCCTTGATTATTAATTTGTCATGTTTCATATCATGTTAGGCTAAAACCCCTTTCAAGGGGTGGGGAAACCCATTATTTTGATGTTAATGTTAATTTAATTAGTTTAATTAAATTAAAATTCCCTTTGATGATTATTTTTGCAATCTTACTTTTAATTTACGCCTCGAGAGAGGGTAAATGATTTTCGAGAGAAAATCGAGATTCTAGTCTTAATTTCCATCTTAGAATCGAACTAGAGATAGGTTTTTCTAAAATGTGAAATTATTTCTTTGAATTTCAACTCTAATCATATTTTTTATGATCTAAACTAATTTAGTAAATTGATCCTAGCGGGTGATTTGTTAGATGATGTTTATATCTACATTTTGTGAGTTGTAGGATTGTAAATTTAATCCTCTAAAAGATTATTATTAAAATTACATTTGCAACGAGAGTTGATTTGTAATTTCAATATTAATTTGGGAAGTTTAGTTTGAATAAATTAATTAAATAGATTAAATAGAAATTATGGCATAACCCCACTCCTTGATTGTTCTCACAATTATTTTCCTCACTTTATCTCTTATTTTTAGTTTAGAGTTTAATTTTCATTTTAGTTACTTTCTAGTTAGTTATTATCATTTTACATTTAGTTTATTTTAGTTTAGACCTCACCTCACCCTTTTGTTTTAATATTGAAAAAGCTAAAAAAATAAAAAAGTGAAAAAGCCCAAAAAGAAAATAAAAAGTGAATTACAGTTGAATTTGTTCCATTTGCTTTACTCCCTAGAAAGTGGATTATTACCCTTACTTACCACTACACTTGAGTTTATTATATTTTGTAGGTATGTGAGGTTTTGATTAGAAGGACTTTTCAAGCAACGACAAGAAATACACGTAAAAGTCTTTCTATCAGTGGTGAGGTAGATAATGGAGGAGGAGGTGGATGTCTCACCGTCGGCGCCCAATGTATATGAGGTGGGTGAGGGAGATGTCTTCTAATTCCAGGGCAGCAATTATGATAGGTGATCCCTACACGCACTACATGGATACGACGACGAGTTACGTTTATATGGACTTCGCGACGAGTTCTTTGATGCCCTCTTGCATTTATGACATGGAGAATATGCCTCCACCCGCCATTTCTTTAGGGAGGGGTATAAGTGTACTGGCGGGATCGACCAATAGCATGGGAGGTGGCGCGGTGGAAGCGATGGAGAAGGCTCTTCTCATTCTGGTCACACCCCATTCTTATAATTTTTGGTTGAGTAACAAGGAGTTATTGAGCATGCCACACCATCCTCATGCATCGGTATCTAGGTTGATAAGGCTTACTGATGAGGATCTCAGGCCTGAGGTATACTTCTCTCTTTCTCTTTTAATGTTTTATTCTTCCTTATTTTGTACTGACTCAGCCATCTTTTGTTGTTTTCTACTTCAGTATGTACGGGGGTAGACCAACTAGTTGTGGGACATTAAGGATTAGATATCCTCTATTTCTGTTAATGTGAAGAAGTCATCCACTTCTTGCATGGTACACCCGACTACTACAGAGCAGAGAACTGATCTTGGGAGCGGGGGGTCCACCGCCCTTCGTAGAAGGAAGCGTGTGTGCGATGAGGGCTCAGTATTTTAGGGAAGGTTATGGTTTAAGGGTTCGGGCAAAGTCCCATTGTATTTTCTTTTTTTGTTTTTTCCTTTGTACCTGCAAAATGTAGTCATGTGAAGAAAGAATATATATGAAAAATATGAATTTTCTTTTTTGGTATTTTCCTTAATTTAATGGCTTAATGCATTTAATCTTCTGTTGAGATTATTTTATTTTGCGAAGGCAGAGATAAGAATTAAAATGATTTTGAGCAAAATGTTTAAAAATAGAAGTAATAAAAAGGGATGGCCTGGGGGTAACTTTTTAAAGTAAGAATTTTGGAAATTGATTTTACGTAAAAGAGGAAAATGGATTTTTTCTTAAATAGTGGGGTTGCCGATTGGCCTACCCCTTCACCTGCCTATTAGCACATGGGTCAAGTCAAATCACTCCTAGGCTTTGATTACACTTTCCTCACACTTGTGGTACTCTGTAGGGATGAGACTTAAATGGAATTTCGGATGTTTTTTTGCCAATGGTTTTTGGGTATAAAAGGAGAGTTAGGGAATGTGTTCTTTCCACCACCAATCTTATTTCTTTTTGTGTCTTTCTTCTCTTTTCTCAAATGTCTCTTCCAATTTATGAAAAATTCTCTTCTTACCTCAAAGTTTTAGAGGCCATGTGCCTTTACAACATTGACTACGACACTTTCAGCTTGCGTCGGGTTTCTTTATGGCACAATCAGGCCATAAACTGGAATTTATTGTTGGCGAAAGTACAGTTTTGGTACCTTGAGGGCCTTGTCTTTCGGTTCGCCCTGGATGAAGCCTATCCTATCTATGAGGAATTTTTGGCAATGTTGGGGATTATACCCAATGTTGTGACGACTATGTATGATTTATCCCATTCTCCTCGGGTATCTTTGACTGAGTTGCTTCATATCTCTCCCTCAGCGGCTCAACTGTTGGTTCATGGATGGACTATTTCTCTTTTGGCAGTTATGCATTCGGTGCATCAGAGGGACTTTATTGATGCTTGCTTTGTCGGAGCTGTTTCTTTGGACTTGATTTTGAGGTTATTACTAGTGACGGATGACTTGACAGCCGATCCTTAGGTGGGTGAAGATTTCTTTATGTGAGTAGTTGAATTTTTTAGGTAAGGAAAAGACTGATTTGACCAACACCTTGGCTAGACTTATGGGAGATCTTAAATCTTTATTGGAGACTCATGAGAGACTTAAAACTTGTATATCTCAACTCGAGAGCGATCTTGAACGCGCCCCGAAGGTCAAGGTCACTTTAGAGGACACATCTAAGAAGACTGAAAAGATGCACCTCAGCCCCACATTAGGTAATGTTGAGAGGCAAAGAATATGTTATAAAGGTGCATTCGCTTCCCATGTCGCACTCGGGCCGATCCCGAGCTTCTGTTGGATCGTTATGGCCCTCGATCTAAACCACGTAGGAGAACTCATCCAAGACATTTTGAGAAAGGTGGACCCAAACCCATTTATGTTTGTTCTCATTGCAAATAAAAGGTTACCTTATATAGTATTATTTTAAGCTAGGGAGAGTGTCTTATAGGTATGTTCCCCGATATGCTCCTACACGGGTTCTCGCACTCCTAATCATGTTACTCCACATGCTCCCGTCCATCATTTGAGATATTTTGGGAGTTTTCGAGAGCAAGTAGAGTATTTAGTCAAGACTTTAAAAAATTTGATGGAGGAATTTCTTAGGATATCAACTCCCTTTGAGAGCTCCTTTTAGCCTAATGATTGAGGCTGAGACTTGTTATAGCATATGATACTTTTCATGTTCATAACTTACATGCCTATTGCTAAATTGTACTATCATTATATATCTATATTTTTCAATAAATTCAAACATTGTTTTTCTCAAAAAATTTTGAAAAATACAAAAAGATTTTCAATTTTAAGAAAAAGTTGAAGAAGGCAAAAAGATTTTATTTTGATAAAATTTTTAAAAAAGATAAAAAAAAAAGTTTTGTATTTTTTTACACCTTATATGGATGAACATTAAAGATATCCGAGCCATCCATTCCTTCCATATATGCGTGATTGTTTTATAGTGTTTTGAGACATGAGATCATTTCATATATATGCTTAATAATGTGTGGAGTCATTAAGTTATGATTTGATGATAACTTACTATATGTTTGACTCCTTGTCTCCTTTATTGCACATGAGCATGAGCATATATGAGTATTGCACTTACCTGTCACATGTCGATCATGGTGTTTTCACGTCAATTTTGCTTTAAGACGAAACAAATGTGAAAAACAAGATAAAAAGTTGTTCTTGTAAGAACCATTGCCTCGATTTGAATTGTTTTTTTGAAAAATTTGTTAAATATTAAGCAATGGAAAGGGGCACGAAAGACAAAAGTCTTTGAGTTAAAGACCGTTATTTACAATGAAAAGAGCCTAAAAAGATTAGAGGCACATAAAAATAGAAGTGGCAGGCCAATTTTTTTGAACATCGACGCTTCGCTATAAATGAGCATTAATTTCTTTAAAAATAATTGAGTATATTCTGAGTTATGTGAGATTATAAGGGAGTTAAGTTGAAGATCAATGGGTTTGCATAAACTATATAAATCTTGAGATAACATTACATAGTTTTGGGCATCATTGGTGTGAAAATCACTTACGGTCTTGATTTGTTGATTAGGTTAAGTCAATGTCACATGAGTTCACAATCTTTTACACCTAAGGTAGACTTTGAGATCATTCGTTAGTGGTATCTCAATCCTTCGTGAACATGTGTTATGTTTGTCTACACTGATTAATCTATTAAATATGATCACACCTTACATTCGCTTTCCATAATTCGGGTATTTTTTATGTTAATTCATGGTGTGTTATTTTTGTAAAATTATATACTTGATTTTTTTTAATTTGTAAAAATAGTTGATGAATGTAAGCCTTTGAGATTATCATTGCATGTGCATTATTTATATATTTTGTGATGATATTTCCTTCATGTTCGTGATGCTTTGATTTTATGATTATGTTTTTACTCCTTTATCTATTAGGGACAATGAGGGGGAATTAAGGAGGGATTTTATTTCTATTTTAAACTCTATGCACGCCACGATATTTTTCTTTGCTTCATGTGTGTAGGTACATTATGCGAAAATTAAGACACACCGGATGAAGTCAAAGAAACTCAAGGGAAGTACAAGAAGAGAATGAAGATAAAGAGTCTTATGATATTCCATTTCTAGGGTTGATGGTATTAAATTTTTTGCCACTTATAGGGGTATTGTATGTAATTTGGATTTCGGTTTGGTTTGTATAGTTTTGTATCAGAATAGCCAAAGGGAGAGATTTGTAAGAGCAGTTTTTCTAGTATTGCTTATAGTTTAAGCTATTTTGGAGTATCCCGTTACAAACCATCACATACCGTCACGACAAACCAACTCCAACATCTAAGAATTTCCTACATCCCATAAAGGTATAAACAATTGGTGTTTAAAATTATTCATAAATTTTAATTGGGACGTTTATTTTTTTAAACCGAGGTAAGATTTTAAAGCTTTTAACATTTTTTTTTAAAAACCTCGTTCAAACGAGATTAGCCTCTCATTCGAATGACTTGGAAATGTCATTTTATGCCTCGTTAGATCCAACATCAAACGAACTTACAATAAAGGTGTATTGTTGCGATTCGCTAGAAGCTCATTAGATACTGGTTCGAAAGAAAATGTTATCTTGTTCGAACGAAATATAGTTCTCGTTCGAACGACATGCCAATATCACTCGAACGAGCTCCAATTTCATTCGAACGAGCCGTCGCCTCAAATTTTGTGTCAGGTTTATAAATATCTATTTCGTCTCCAAATTTCATAAGACTTTTGACGAAACGATTTCTGCATATCTTTTACAAAAGTTTCCAACCTTTTATGTTTATAAAACACTATAATTCACAAACAAATTCCCAAATATATTTTGTAAATCATTTTGAACCTTAGTTGAGTTATGCTCATTGTGGAGAGATCATCTCTACGACGGACTTGTGAACCTGGAGGGATCACGACTAAAAACTGAAAGGCTGAAGGTTGATCGGTTAATACCAAGGGTGAATCGCCGCCTGTGGACTGCTCAGGAACGAGTGGTATTCTTTAGAGATTCCGTGAAGACTGCGCATTACACTTGTGGTTGTATCAAGCAGTATTGTAAGTCGATTGTCTTGTCAAGTTTATAAAGTGTTGCTATAAAAGGTTTTTCCCTGAAAATGGATTTTTCCTCAGTTGCCGTGTGTTTGTATATTTTATTTATCGGTCTTATTACTTAGATGCATGTCTTAGGATAATAAGATAAAATTGAATTTTTGATTGGACATTCAATTAAATAAGTTAATCCGTTAATATCGTACACGCTCTCAGTAGTAAATCATTGCTCATCAGTTTGTATGCACTGAAAATGCCTGAAATCATACAATAATAACTAATAAAATTAACACTCAATGCCAAAACTACACAAAATAGGGGGAATCAATCAACTATTGATTCCCACGATAATCTATACTTCAATGGAATCGTAACTAATAGTTTGTATAAATTAGGGATCCTCATTTATAGACACGTAACTCGATATTGACATTAACAAACATTATAAAGTTAACACTAAAACTTAGGGCTAAACCAAATCAAATTAAGAGATCAAATATCTCTTAACACAAGGCACCGATATCTTATTGAATGTTATTTGAAAATATAAAGTTCAACACTTAGTGTGGAAGAAAAATGAAAAAGAAAAAAAGAAAAAGAATGTACGTGATTTTTAGTGTTCCAAGAGCTCAAGGATAGTCGACGACCGCTCGTTGAGTGGAGAGCTCGTCATGAGCACTCTCTAGCAGCACTCGCCAGAATGGTGGAGGCACAAAAGGCGTTGAGAGAGAGAAAGAGAGAGAGAGAGAGAGAGAGAGAGAGATAGAGAGAGAGAGAGATGTTTGTGATACCCCGCCTAATAAAATACCAAATGATCAGTACAATACCAAATTAAAACAGGAATCCCAATTGGTCCATTCTTAGCATCACTATCGAAAACCTTTTTAAAAACTTACTAACCACCTAGTATTCCAAAACACTGGTGACAAATTTTTATATTTTTAATTAAACAAGACAATAACATGCGAAAAGATAATATGATTCATACATAACGATTTAATTAAATCAACTGAATAAATAATTAAACTATTTGCCGAATAAACCAACAGCCACCAAAGTAAATAGTCCAATAACAATCATTCAACAACTGAATAAATAAACCGGACAACTGTATTGAAACGTCTGGGCGACAAGTCCTAAGTACAACTGAAACTGATAGATGATTCCTACTCTAGGAAATAATGAACGATGCATCTAATCCAAGCGCCTGCTAGCATCCACATGTGTCGCAGCTACGTGTCCCTATAATAGAATATCAAGTCTGGCGTCCCTGTGGCTGGACACCTAAAAGATTTTGAAAATAGTTTTATAGAAAGGGTTAGAACCCAAAATATTTTGAACATATTTAGCAAGTGAATTAACTGCAGTAATTAAAAATGTATGAATCTTCTTCATATTTAAGTTAGTGTCGCACTCTCTTGAGGACATACTCACTCCTCCACTAATGTGCACACCTAACGGTTACCTTAACCCCACCTAGTTGTACTACCCCATCTAACTAGTTCGAGTATAACCCTCCCTTGCCTTCCTACTCTAAACCGAGTATTATTATTCATGGGTTCTAAGTTATCTCTCCAATTAACCTAATTAATTCCTTTTAAATAATATCATATAACTATGACACAAGTTATAAAAAGTAAATACAATTTCTCACCTATGTATTTAATGCCATATATAATCTTTTTCCCATAATATATGTAAAATATATAATACGACAATCACATGCTAGTCTTCCATAAATAATCCTTTTTAAATAAACTATAAAACAGTCTCACTAGTTATATAAAATGCATTCATTCTCGCAACATGTATTTAATATCCGTATATAATTTTCTATACTATTATATACGTAATTATACCACAACATCCACACATGTGTCCTATGTATATCCATCCTTCCGATTATACCCTCGCCGGATGATTTCCTATAAAGTGATATCTCACTAGGTGTGCTCACATAACCTAGTTATCCCAAGTCGGACTCTCTCGCGAACTTGGCCAAAAATATAAACGTTGGAGGCGGTCATATTTCCTACCTGAAGTGAGATAAGCCCCTCACCTATATACTGGACGCTATGACCTGAGGATATACTCGCCCTACTCCTCAAGGTACGGGATTCACCCACATCACGCAACCTCCCTTGATAGCACTAGAGTAGATAATTTAAATAAATATCTAGTCACTAATATTTAATAGCACACGCAAAGTACATACATATATATACTATCACCACACCGTAAATATATAATATAAATCCCGGCTTTACTGTGCACTAAAACCCGTAACACTAGCCTGTATATTCCTGAGTCTATGGCCTGACCCAAATTAATTAATTACACCTCAATTCATTTAATAATGTAGTGTCACTCAACTACAATACCCGAACATTTTCCCTCGGTCTGAAATTAACACTAAAATTTATTTCCCAAATTCATACCTTGAGACACCCCCATCATTATCCTCCTAAACCCAATTATATCCCCTTATAATTGCTAAAGAATATGTTCTACGTATGCATTTATCACTAAATAAAAAGTAGGGGAATAAATCTTAAATTAATTTCCCTTTATATATTAAACTAACCGATCTGCCAAAAATCTGGGACCATCGATCGATCGATCCTTTCCATCGATCGATCGATTGAACAAGTTTGTTCCTTCTCCGACCTTCTGGTTCGCCATTAATGACTTTTTCCAAGATTTTATCTCCTCCCCTACTCAAACCAAAGCACAACTAACGATACCTCCACATAAGAAAAATGGTCTAAAAATCCTAGAGACCTTAATTTATCATCAAATTTATATATAACTCTAAGTATATCCGATTTGGGTTCTTCACCCGGGTCTCATTTTATTGAATTTGACCTCATCATTCTCAGTCAAATTAATCATTAATACATACTGTAATCACCCTACAATTCAATCTCAACAGTCCCAATTCATAACTTAACATCCATTGAGTAATTAAATCTATCCAATACTCTAATTCAGAAAAACCCGTTTTCAATTATGGTTACACGCCCAAAACAAATTTTCATATACACCTACTATAATATGAATTGGTTATCACCTATTTTAAGAATCACAACAGTTTACCAATTGCGTAAAATTATTCGTAGAGTTCGATCCGTTGGTGCACAGGATTGTTGATGACTAACACTCACTTTATCCTTCAATTTGACTCCAAAAGATCACCAATTTGCTCTTGATTTCATTCCTCTATTTCTCTCTCAAAACCTAGGTTTAGAATTTTGTTAACTACCGTTCAACACTCCCTCAATTATGTTTAAAAAGCCCAATCCCGTTTTTAGCCACATGGGCCTAATTAAAATCGCCCAAATCTCCCAGTGTGGGACCGATTATGCCCAAAAATGCCCCGAGACCCGATTACTACCCCCGGGTACTTTTCTCTGATTAACTCGACCCATCCAGACTCAACTGCGCACTCATAATTGTCATCCGAAATACTTTATAACATTCTCAAAATTTGACCTCAAAATGCGACACACAAAATTTCGAACAATTAAGCTTAAAGTCACCAAATATAAATAATTCTTCCCACTCAAATAAATTTTCCAAATCATAAATTTAAGTTTCTCCAATTTAAATATTTTTATATCTCCCAAAAATAATTAAATACTAAATCCTCAAAATTACGAGGTGTTATATACTCCCCCCTTACAAAGGAATTTTGTCCTCGAAATTAAGATAAGCCTAGTGCTCCAAGCTCAAAATATCACTCTCTAGTCCTGTCCCTCTAAGCTCCCTACATCTATCTCTCCCGCTTCTAACTAAGAGTTACACAAATATGCATTTTAATTAACAAGGGTGACCATACACCCTGTACCCGTGCTTAACCGCACAAAGTTACCCTTATTAATCAGGGTGCCCATACACCCTGTCCCCGTGCTTAAACGCACGAAAGTTACCCTACTATGCTAGCCGTAACCCGTAGTATAACTTTCAAACCGTAGTCATATCACGTATACAAATAATAGTCGGGGTACCCAACCTATGTACTAACGACCAAACATCTCCCCACTCCCAACGTTGTGCTAAGTTTCATGCGTGGGACATCTCGCAAAGCGAAATCCAAACAAGAAACCCCCCCGATACACTACTACCTAATATTGTCGATCGTTGAGATTCGTTAAACCCTCAGTCCATAGCACATACCCCCAAATACTTGTATCTTAACACAAAAGCATACACGACTACTCTCATGCTACAAAAGACAACATAAAATACCGCGCCCTTACTATCACTAGTTCTTGCACAAAATAAATCCTGAGCTATCTCTCCCCACTCGAAAATAAATCTAACCACCCTGATTCACTTCAGTAGACACCCCTAATTACCGGGATAAAATATGAGAACACAAGACCTCACTATGTGTCTATCTCACCACACAATACAACTTATATACACACAAATATATAGGCTAGACGCCCTCGCAGGTGATACCTAGTAAAAATCATGCATACCCTGGTGTCGCGAACACCAAAACTTACCCTCACTATCCACAATAGTTCAAATCCATCGCTATCCATTCGATATTTGAAAAAAATCATCTACCCTACTCCCATAATTCTCGAAAGTAGTAACCCCTCGCATAATTCAAACCTTCTCTCTATGTATACTCCCACTCTCTCGTGGTTAACACCAAAGAAATCCACTACCCCACAGAAATATATATTTGTAATATGGTTGCTATAGCCAGCGTACCCACTGAATTCGACTTACACACGAACTCTAGTGAAAATAATTTTTACATTGTTACACCCTCATTGTCACTCAAAATATACCCCATGCCCATAGGATAAGAAGAGAATTACCTCCATACTCTAGCTGTAATGGCTCATCCACGGGTTCCTGAGGGACTTCCACCTACCCTAACGCACCTATATCTTGTTGTAGTGGTTGTACATACAGAACCTCGTCCTGTAGTTGACCCCTGCCTCGCTTAAGACAATCTCTCTTCATGTGTCCTGCATCCCCACAAATGAAATACCTTCTAATAAATTCACCTTGCCACCGATCCCTTCCTTGTTGGACTTATCGAAAGTCCTCTCCATCCTGTCGATAGCCTACAGATCTAAATCACTTGGCCCGATTCCCTTGCCGAAAATCCTGCTCCTGATGTCCCCCTGTCTGCTAGGATATCCCACTGGTACTGTTCCCTCCTGCTTTATCTGACTGGCTGGGTTCCACTCTCCTCCTTCTTCCTTTCATGTGGAAGTGATATTCTTGGCAGTATAGGAGTGCTGCATTAACGACATTTGTATAAGCTACTAATGCGAGATTATGAATCAAATGTTACCTGATCCTCCAAACTAATGAACCTTAACTTCTTTCTTTCTTCGTTGCTTACCTCATCCGATACAAAATTTGCCAAACGAGTGAATTCTTCCTCATAATCGGCCACTGAACGGTCCCCCTGAGTCACCTCACTGATTTTTCTTCTCATTTCGGTCTCAACTGTTGGCGGGAAATACTGGCGATCGAACAGAACCCAAAACTCTACAATAGTTAATGTATCCCTTTCCTCAACGGTGGTGATCGACTCCCACCACTGTAGCGCTGCTCCCACTAACCTAAAAGTGGCTAACATTTACTTATGCACATCATTGCAATCCACCATGCGTAGGTGACGCTGAATATCTCTCTTCTATTGATACACTAGCACCACATTTGAACCCCCTCGAAACTCTGGTGGATGGACTTTTTGAAAGACTTCTCGTACTTGCAGCCACTCTGACGGTCCCGGTTGGGCCTAAACATGTGATACCACTAATTCTTGTGGCTGATCTCGTGGAAAGTACCTTACCATAGCGATCATCATCTCTTGAACTGCATGTGCCACTAGTTTAGTTACATGTGCAATCGAAATCATCTCTGGCAGTTATTGCGGTATAACTGGCTCCTGATGAGCCTCTCTAGTCTCATCTCCCCTTGCTGCCCTAGCTGCTCTCCCTCTCCTAGGCGACATCTGAAATGAGAATCGAATCGTATGAGTTCACCATCAAATATAAAGTAATTATCAGAAGAACGTACATGCGCATACGTATAAGAATACAATAATCCTATGATATGGCTCTACATCAAAGGACGCTAAGCCGAAACGTGAAAAGCCGCACAAATCCTAAGGATTCTAGAACCTGATGCTCTGATACCATCTATGACACTCTGCCTAATAAAATATCGGGTGATCAGTCATATACCAAATTAAAATAGGAATCCCAGTTGGTTCATTCTTAGCATCACTGTCGAAAACCTTTTTAAAAACTTACTAACCACCTAGTATTCCAAAAAGCCGGTGCCAAATTTTTAACTTTTTAATTAAACAAAACAATAACATGCGAAAAGATAATATGAGTCATACACAACGACTGAATTAAATCAACTGAATAAATAATTAAACTATTTTCCAAATAAATCAACGGCCACCAAAGTACATAGTCCAATAACAATCATTCAACAACTGAATAAATAAATCTGACAACTGTACTGAAAAGTCTGGGCGACAAGCCCTAAGTAAAACTAAAACTGAAGGATGATTCCTACTCTAGGAAAGAAAGAACGATGCGTCTAATCCAAGCTCCTGCTAGCATCCACATAAGCCGCAGCCACCTGTCCCTGGAATAGAATATCAAGTTTGGCGTCCTTGTGGATGGACACCTAAAAGATTTTAAAAATAGTTTTATAGCAAGGGTTAGAACCCGAAACATTTTGAAAATATTTAGCAAGTGAATTAACTGCAGTAATTAAAAATGTATGAATGCGCTTCATATTTAAGTTAGTGTCGCACTCTCTTGAGGACATACTCACCCCTCCACTAATGTGCACACCTAATGGTCACCTTAACCCCACCTAGTTGTACTACCCCGTCTAACTAGTCCGAGTATAACCCTCCCTTGCCTTCCTACTCTAAACCGAGTATTATTATTCTTGGGTTATAAGTTATCTCTCCAATTAACCTAATTAATTCCTTTTAAATAATATAATATAACTATGACACAAGTTATATAAAGTAAATACAATTTCTCACCTATGTATTTAATGTCGTATATAATCTTTTTCCCAACATATACGTAAAATATATAATACAACAATCCCATGCTTGTCTTCCATAAATTATCATTTTTAAATAAACTATATAATAGTCTCACTAGTTATATAAAATACATTCATTCTCGCAACATGTATTTAATACCCGTATATAATTTTCAATACTATTATATATGTAATTATACCACAACATCCACACATGTGTCCTATGTATATCCATCCTTCTGCGTATACCCTCGCTAGATGATTTCCTCTAAAGTGCTATCTCACTAGGTGTGCTCACATAACCTAGTTACCCCAAGTCGGACTCTCTAGCGAACTCTGCCAAAAACATAAACGTTGGCAGCGGTCATATTTCCTACCTGAAAGTGAGATAAACTCCTCACCCATATACCCGATGCTATGACCCGGGGATATACTCGCCCTACTCCTCAATCTAGGGGATTCACCCACATCGCTCAACCTCCCTTGATAGCACTAGAGTACATAATTTAAATAAATTTCTACTCACTGATATTTAATAGCACACGCAAAGTACATACATATATATACTATCACCACACCGTATATATATAATATAAATCCCGACTTTACCGTGCACTAAAACCCGTAACACTAGCCTGTATATTCCTGAGTCTATGGCCTGATTCAAATTAATTAATTACACCTCAATTCATTTAATAATGTAGTGTCACTCAACTACAATACCCGAACATTTTCCCTCAGTCTAAAATTGACACTAAAATTTATTTCCCAAATTCATCCCTTGAGACACCCCATCATTATCCTCCTAAACCCAATTATATCCCCTTATAATTGCTAAGGAATATGTGCTATATATGCATTTATCACTAAATAAAAAGTAGGGTAATAAATCTTAAATTAATTTCCCTTTATATATTAAACTAACCGATCAGCTAAAAATCTGGGGTCATCGATCGATCGATCGATTGAACAGGTCTGTTACTTCTCCGACCTTTTATGTCTCCATTAATGACTTTCTCCAAGGTTTTATCTGCTCCCCTGCTCTAACCCAGTACAACCAACGATATCCCCACATAAGAAAAAGGGTCTAAACATCCTAGAGACCTTAATTTATCATCAAATTTATATATAACTCTAAGTATATCCGATTTGGGTTTTTCACCGGGTATCATTTTACCGAATTCGACCTCATCATTTTTAGTCCAATTAATCACTAATACATACTGTACTCACCCTATAATTCAATCTCAACAGTCCCAATTCATAACTTAACATCCATTGAGTAATTAAATCTATCCATTAGTCTAATTCAGAAAAATCCATTTTCAATTATGGTTACACACCTAAAATGAATTTTCATATACACTTACTATAATATGAATTGGTTATCACCTACTTTAAGAATCACAACAGTTAACCACTTGCCTGGAATTGTTCGTAGACTCTGATTCGTTGGTGCAGAGTGACGCGACTCAGAAAGTGTCTTTAATGTGCGTTCTCTTCTAGGCTCAAGTGCAATCCTGTCGCATTAGTAATAAACCGGGTAAGTCGGGATCGTATCCACAGGGAAATAGGACAATGGAATTGTAACGACGTTGGACAGATAAGGAAATCCTAACTCTGAATCTAATAAAAAAAGGTGATTTGATTTGTGGAACAACTACACTAGATGCAATTATGAAATTATGAAAAAAATGCAACTATTCTAAATTAACTAAAATACTGATGAAAAATGATTTAAAACTTTAAACTATATGATGGAGAAAACAGGACGGGAATACAATCCCCCAACCCTAGTGTATTGCAGGTATAATACTAATCGTAAATTTAAGTGATTAATTAGACCCAGAATTTAGTTCTCCCAAGCATTACGTATATGAGGTTCAAGCCCGCATCATACTTAATCAGAGGATGAGTAAATCAGTATTTTGATAGTTACACTCGAATTGCATTCCAAAGCATCCCGATTACCCGGAAGCAAATAAGATCCAAGGATCTACAATTGTCGCGTTCCTACACAATACGGTCGTAATCAAACCATTAAATTTATAGGATTACTTTTAAACACATGCAACTATCACATCAGGTTGGGTTCATGTATCCCGACCCTTAAAAGTTTAGCCTACCATGATGAAAGTAATGAAAACGATTTTGGAATTGCAGGAAGTCATGATTAAACTAAGGAAAAATTAAAGAATGATGTAAATGGTAAATTAGACATAGGAAAATTAATCACTAATCTTACCGAAGCACTCAAAGCATTAACTACAATTATTTGTAATCACAAAAATCTGAACAATCTTCAATCTTGGAATTAAAATTATAAGCTATCTTCAAACTAGGGTTTTTGTGAAAAGAATGGAAAATCAGATAAATTCTTTGTGCTTAAAATGATAATAACTCGGGTTTAAATACCATATAAAATTTCAAGAGTTTTAGCTGAACTAGGACTCTCCATTAGAGAAAGATAAAAAAAATAAAAACTCGACAGTCGGAACGGCCCGGTCCTCCCTCGATTCGGTCTGGTTGGAATCCGGATCGGTTCATTTATTTCTTGGCCGAATCGATCTGGTTCGGATCAGTTCATTTGTTTTCTTTCAGCTTTGATCCGTTTTCGGTCCTGGGTTCTATGGAAATTGGCATTGCGAATCGGTTCGGACCGGGTCGGTCCGGTCCTCCTTTGACTTTTTCTTCAAACTTTGACTGCTCATAACTTTCACACCGGGACTCCGATTGAGGTACCGTTTCTTCCTACGTGCTAATGAACTTGATATCTTCAACTTCTCTTTGGATGACTCATTCGAATTCTAGGTAAAAATTACAATTTTGCCCTTTTGTCTTTCCTTCTTTTCTTTCTCGATTCTTCCGCTTTCTTTCTTTCTTTAATTGACATCAAATACCTATAAAATCAGTACAAAATACCAGAAACTCGGAGTACTCATTAGAATAGGTCAGTAGCAATATTATGAGATAAAATCAAGTCGATTACGCTGATCGAGGTGCTAAAAGTAACTAAATTAAAGGGATAAATTGGGAAGAATTTATGCCTAATCAAATCCCCCTAACTTAGAACTTTGCGCGTCCCGAGCAATGTAAAAGAACCCTTGCATGGCTCAACTCTTTAAAATCATTTTATTGGGATAGAGTACCTTTTTCGCGGGCAAACGATTGCATTTAGCGTATGCAACAAGCCTTTATACCCCTAGGTTACCCTAGTAGGACGAGTTGTGTCTTGTGAGGGTTTGCAATGAATATACCCACAAAATTCGACTCAAAGAAACTTCAAAATATGCAAAAATTGTCTAATTAAAACTTTCCCAGAAAATAATCATCATCAAGTCAAGTCAAGTTTAAGAATCTCAACTCATAGTGCGTGTGTGCGAAGCCAAAAAATTTAATCGCGGATTTCCACTGATTGACCATTACGTTACTTATCCGAAAATTAATTTTGATTTCAAATTCTCACGGGATGCTCTCAGAAACGAATCTCTTGGATTATGGCTATTCTCTTGGTATGTGTGATATAAAGAGTAAATATATTGGACGCAAAGTCACGCACACAAGTAGAAAGACGAAAATTTATAGTGATAGGATCTCATCAATGGAATACGGTTTTAAAAACGGGAACATTGCCTCTTATTCACGCATTCAATCTCTTTTATTATCTTTTGGTGTCTTAGCTCTCCACGTGGTAACCAATTTCGTAATTTGGACTCGGTTAGGACTTTTTCGGGTTTTAAGGTATATTGGGTAAAATGAAAATGGTAGGGAAGGTTAAAATTGAAAAAGTCATTTATGATGTCCATTTGTGCTTTTTTCGGGCTTTTTGCTCATTTTTTCCTCTATTTTTCTGTTTTTCACTTATTTTCTTTTCTTGCTATTTTTGTTGAGCATATCAATTTTTTTCTTGCCCCTTTTTATGCACTTTTTGAACTTTATTGAATATTCCCTTTTCACAATTCCAGGCTACTTAGGTTTTTCGGGTTATCAAACGAAAAGGAAAAAATTTATTAGGCTCAAATTGGGTTGCAAATGGATGAATTTTTCACGACTTTTTTATGGCTAATCTTTTTGGATAACAAACGATGGCTACTTCATTGTTCGAATTACTTATTAATTTACCATATGCGTCTTGAGATTAATTAAATTTAGAGATTTGTAGCGCGCTTTTTAAGGCAATAACACACACGTTTTCCATAACCGATCAAAATGAAAGGATTGAGATCCTCGACGACTTTTTAGGCGCTGAAAAGAAATTTGAGTTAACAATTAACTCGGATTGATTTATAAATTTCACAAAGATGTAAGGCTCCAATCTCACTGGGTTTGTTAATCTCCACACTTATTCATTAAGTCGTCAATTTTCGCACAATTTCCATCTTTGGTCAATTTCGGCTTTGTGTGTTTGAATTTTACAACTTGAAACTTTACACTGACTTTTAATGATATTTTTGAATTCCAATTTTTATTTATTTTGAACAAAAATATTTTTGGATTTTTCAAAATTCTATGATTTTCTTTTAGATTTTTGGGCATTTTTGAAAATTTGTGACGTTTTAGAAATACGCACTTGTGACCCCCCCTAACTTAGACTTTTGCATTGTCCTCAAGCAAAAAGGACTAAAATCTAAACAAGGCAAAATAAGAAGTGCGATAAATAAAACAACCAAATGGAGAAAATGCAGATTTTTATAAAACAGGACTGTGGTATAAAAACGGGAAAAAGCATGCAGCATGTGAACAAGGGAAACCACTAAAAACTGCCACAACCAATCAAAGCTTCACTAGGGCGGTGGTTGGGAAGAGATGGGAGCGTCGGGGCTATAGGGGTCATAGAAGTAAGATGATAATGGCTCGTTGGGATCCCCTTGGCGTCGGTACAAGTTCGCTTGGAACCGAAACATCATGCTTGTATCGCGACGGTAGTCGGTCAAAAAATTATTGAATCACGTCTTAAGGACCGACATACGGTTAGTGAGGTCGCTACTCGCCCATTCAAAATCAGGGTCTTCTTCTTCTTCGGCCGACTCTTCATCCGCACCTACGTCACCTATCTCCACATCAGCACCTGCTTCGTCTTCCTCCTCTTCCTCTTCCTCTTCCTCACTCGAGGCAGCATCGTCCTCATCATCACTTTCCCACCTTGCCCGAAGGATGGCTAGCTGTTTGGCACTCCGTGTGCGGGTTCCCTGTCCAAAAGGACCAGGGAGGCGAGTACGATCAAGCGGCGCCTCAATGCTAGTGTCCTTGAGGATGAAGGTAATCAAACGTGCATATGGAAGTGGTGCTCCACCTTTCTCATCCATGGTTGTGACGATGATGTCAGCGTAAAGGGTGCGAGCCAGGTTAATGGAAGTGCTGGGATCGAAGAGGTGGTATGTCAATGTGGCCTGACGGGGCCCCCGCATCGCTGAATCGTTGGACGTTTGCAAAATGTTTGCACACACAATTTGGAAGGTGAGGCGAGCTTTCTCGTTAAGACGGCCAACAGCGATAGTCTTCCCCCTCCATGCGACATCGGGAGCAATGCGCTCCATAATCAGTTCTTTAGCGATCGGGGTGACATTCCTTGCGTATGTGAAATCTTGAACATCGTAAATGTCGTATTCGGCCAACTTGATTGTGAGAAGGGCCAACGAAAAAGGGATGACGGTACCATTAACATATGCTTGAGACTCGAATTGGCTCATTTAAATAAGGGAGCTATAGAAAGAGCGGACCTTGGCTGCCCAAACCGCTTCGTAGGGTTCATTAAGGAATCGGCACCAACCCTGGACGGTGACGGAATTGGACAGACCTGTCCATTGGACAGCGCGCTCCATGTGGAGTTTGCGATTCGGATCGAAGAAATGATTGCACCAACGCTCCTCTTGGCGGGAACGAAATTCACCATTGCCAGAGGGTAGGATTTCAGTGGAGTCGTATTTGACGGGGGCAGATTTTTGGGCCATGATAATGGGGAGAGTTTGCTGGAAAATTAGGGAGAGAGAAGAGAGGAGTGAGGTGGTTGAAGGTGTGGAGAAAAGTGGAGGCTATGGGTGGGTATTTATAGGGGAGGGGTGGGTAGGGATTTGGAAATGGAGGGAAAGGGTTTGGAGGGAAAGAGGGAGTGTATTTGGGAGGGAAATGAAGGGTTAGTTACGGGGGAATGAATTGAGAGGGAAGGGAATGGATTGGGGAGAAGGGGGTACACCTGGGGAATAGGGGAAATTCTGCAGAAAGCGGACCGATCCGGCTGGTATAGGACCGAATCGGTCTGGTCCTTTAATCTTCGAGCTTTTTAATCACCGGATCGATTCGGCTATAAAATAAAGGAACCGATCCGGGCATGACCGGTCTGGCTCAAAAAGAAAAGAACCGATCCGGTTCTTACATTGAGTTGGATTTCCCCCTAACTTAATTACGATCGCTCTTCTCCGAAAGTTTTCAATTCTAATCATGCTCCCTATCAGTTTGGACTCAAAATTCTCTCGATGTCTATGGTCAACGCAACTTGACTCAATTTCCCAAAACATGTGAATGCTCTCACCTTATTGTACCCTAATCCTATAGACTCTCACTACTCACACGACTCTCGTCTACTATACATAATAATTCACTCCATACGCGTCGATAGTGCGACGACCTCACTGTAGCAGCTCACTCTACCCCGTAAATGGGGTCCAATAACCAAACGGTGTCTACTTCTTCCACACACGCCTCTAGATATGGCTTTAGGCGTTGTCCATTTACTTTGAATGTATTTCCCCTTTTCAAATCGTCTAACTTAACAGCTCCGTGAGGGAAAACATTCTTCACAACGAATGGGCCAGACCATCGTGACCGCAAGTTGCCCGGAAAGAGATGAAGCCGAGAGTTATAGAAAAGAACATTTTGTTCGGGAAGAAACTCTTTGCGTCGAATGATGTTATCGTGAGCGAGTTTCATCCTTTCTTTGGAAATTTTTGCATTCTCGTACGCATCATTGTGTATCTCTTCTAACTCATTTATTTGAAGCTTGCGAGCTTCATCGACCTTATCCATGGCATAGTTTAACTCCTTAATTGCCCAATACGCCTTGTGCTCTAATTCCACGGGAAGATGGCAAGGTTTGCCATACACAAAGCGAAAAGGGGACATGCCGATCGGATTTTTGTATGCGGTATGATAGGCCCATAGCGAATCGTTCAATCTAAGTGACCAATCTTTTCAGGTAGGATTGACGACCTTTTTGAGAATGTTCTTGATTTATCGATTCGTTAGTTCGGCCTGCTCACAAGTGCGTATTTCTAAAACTTCACAAATTTTCAAAAATGCCCAAAATTTCCAAAAAAATCATAAAATTTTGAAAAATCCAAAAATATTTTTGTTCAAAATAAATAAAAATTGGAATTCAAATTTTTCAAAAATATCATTAAAAGTCAAATTGGAGTCTCAAATTGTAAATATCCAACATACACAAAGCCGAAATTGACTAAAGATGGAAATTGAGCGAAAATTGACGACTTAACGAATAAATGTGGAGATTAACAAACCCGGTGAGATTCTAGCCTATCACGTTTTGCGAGTTTTTAAATCAATCCGAGTTAATTGTTAACTCAAAGTTCTTTTTAGCGCTTAATAAGTTGTCAAGGATCTCAATCCTTTCATTTTGATCGGTTTTGAAAAATGTGTGCAATGTTACCCTGAAAATCGTGCCAAATTAGTCTCTAAACTTAAATTCACTTCGAAACGCATATGGTAACGCAATTGACATTTTGGACAATGAAGTAGGCCCTCGTTTGTCACCCAAAAATATTGGCCAAAAAAAAAATAGCGAAAAATTACCCTTTGCAACCCAATTTGAGCCGAATAATTTTTCCTTTCGTTTGACAACCCGAAAAATCCAAAATGGCCCGGAATTGTGAAAGTTGAAAAATCCCAGAATTTGAGTCCGAAGAGTGCATAAAAAGGGGCAAGAGAAAAAAATAAATATGCTCAACAAAAATAGTGAGATAAGAAAAGAAGTGAAAAACAGGAAAAAATAGAGAAAAAGAAGAAAAAATGAGCAATAGCCCGGAAAATGTACAAACGGACATCACGAATGAATTTTCCAATTCCAACCATCCATACCTCCTTCATTTTACCCTATACACCCTATAACCCGAAAAAGTCCTAACCGAGTCCAAATTGCGTAAATTGAGTACTGCGTGGAGAGTTAATACACCAAAAGATAATATAAGAGGTTAAATGCGTGAAGTAGAGGCGATGTTCCCGTTTTTAAAACCGTAATCCATTGAAGAGATCCCTTCACCATAAAATTTCCGTCTTTCTAAATGCATGCGTGTATTTGCTTCCATTACATTTACTCCTTATATCACGCATGCCGAGAGAATAGCCATAATCCTAGAGATTCGTTTGTGAGTGCATTCCGTGAGAAATTGAAATCAAAACGAATTTTCGGATAAGTAACGTAATGATCAATCGATGGAAATTGGCGGTTATATTTCCGGCTTCGCACACACACACTACGGTTTGAGACTTGTAAATATGACTTGATGATGACTATTTTATGGAAAATTTTGAATTGTACAATTTTTGCGTATTTTGAGTTTTCTTTGAGTCGAATTTTGTGGGTATATTCACTGCAAACCCTCACGAGACACAACTCGTCCTACTAGGGTAACCTAGAGGTTTAAAGGCTTGTTGCATACGCTAAATGCAATCGCTTGCCCGCGAAAGTGGTATTCTATCCCAATAAAGTCCTTGAAGTGTCCTTAACTCTTACTTTCATTCTTTTACATTGCTCGGGACGCGCAAAGTTCTAAGTTAGGGGGGTTTGATTGGGCATAAATATTGTATATTTATTCCCTTAATTTCATTACTTTTGTGAACCCGAGTGATGTAACAGATATGGATTTGATTCACATTTATGCTACTAACCTTCGTTGGAGAGTATTTCGTGTTTTGTGCTTCTCTTATTGGTTTTACAGGTTAATTATGCAAGCAGTGCAAAAGAGGAAGCAAGACAGTGCAAGAAAAGCTAAGAAGGCAAGTTCAAGGGCATTTTCGTAATTTTTCAGCCTTATTCCGGAAGTGGGTCCAACTAGAAAGTTTAAGCTCTTTAAATTACAAGAACACCGAAAAAAACGGCACCTCAATCCGAGCTACGATGAAAGAGTTATGACCCCTTGAAGTTGCGAAAAAATCATAGAAGAAAGGCTAGGAAGGCAAGTTCAAGGGCATTTTCGTAATTTTACAGCCCGATTCTAGAGGTGGGGCCTTCTGGAAAGTTGAAGATCTCGGAACAACGAGCACACTGGAAGAAACGGCACCCAAATCCGAGCTACGGTTGAAAAGTTATGCTCAGTTGAAGTTGAAGAAAAATCCAAGAAAAGAAGAGAAAAACCAGAAAAAAATCTAAGTGTTGAAGGCAAGACCAGCCTGGTACATGCAAACCCCAGCCAGGTACATGCGAACCGGTTCGCATGTACCTGACACGCGAATTTTTCCTTTTGTGCTGATTTGTCCCAAAGACTCCTATTAGGTTTAAAACACTCAAAACTTGTGGGGAACGAAGGCATTAACCTAGGGGCAGCTTTTAGGGCTATTTTTAGAGAGTTTTTGATAGAGAAAAAGGGGAGAAATATCTAGGAACATCAAGGGCACAAATTACTTCAAGAATTCATTGTTTCGGGTTTGTTTTTGCAAGTTTTAATTCAAGATTCTTGTTTCTTATTATTGCTCTTGTATGCTTTGTTTTCCCATTAGATTCAACTTGTTTTCGCATTCATAATACGTATTTACATGTTTAGATCTAGTTTTATCATGAATTCATACACATGCAACGTTATTATTTCATGCATTAGTCAAAGTAACATGTCCGGCTAGGTTTTTCAAGGTTGGGATGCATGAACCCAACCTGATGTGTTAGTGCATGTGTATAACGTCGATCCGCTGAATTTAATGATTAATTTTGATCGTATCGCGTAATTTCATAAGAATTGTAGATCTTTATATCTCGTTTGCCCTGGGGTACTCGTGATGATTTAGAGTACAATTTGAGTGTAATTACCGCGATACCGATTTACTCATCCTCAGATTAGGTATGACGCGGGCTTGAACCTCGTATACATAATGCTTGGGAGTACTAAATTCCGGGTTTGAATTAATCGGATAAATTTATGATTGACGTTGTCACTGCATTACACTAGGGTTGGTGGATTGTATTCCCATCCCGTTTTATCATCATTTAGTTAAAAGTTTCAATTCAATCCTTCATTCTTAATCTAGGTAGTTTAGTTAGTTGCATTTTTCATTATACTTTCGTAATTGCATTTAGTTTAATCAATCCCAAAAGACCAAATCAATTTTTTTCTTTTCTTCTTAGAGTCAACGTTAGGATTCCTCTATCTTATCCCGTCGTCACAACTCCGTTGTCCTTTTTCCCTGAGGATCGATACCCGACTTGTCGGATTATTACTTGAACGACAGGCTTGCACTTGAGCCTAGAGAGTACACACCTTAGAGACACATTCTGAGTAAACTAAATGCAATTACGAAAGTATAATGAAAAATGCAACTAACTAAACTACCTAGATTAAGAATGAAGGATTGAATTGAAACTTTTAACTAAATGATGATAAAACGGGATGGGAATACAATCCCCCAACCCTAGTGTAATGCAGTGACAACGTCAATCATAAATTTATCCGATTAATTCAAACCCGGAATTTAGTACTCCCAAGCATTATGTATACGAGGTTCAAGCCCGCGTCATACCTAATCTGAGGATGAGTAAATCGGTATCGCGGTAATTACACTCAAATTGTACTCTAAATCATCACGAGTACCCCAGGGCAAACGAGATATAAAGATCTACAATTCTTATGAAATTACGCGATACGATCAAAATTAATCATTAAATTCAGCGGATCGACGTTATACACATGCACTAACACATCAGGTTGGGTTCATGCATCCCAACCTTGAAAAACCTAGCCGGACATGTTACTTTGACTAATGCATGAAATAATAACGTTGCATGTGTATGAATTCATGATAAAACTAGATCTAAACATGTAAATACGTATTATGAATGCGAAAACAAGTTGAATCTAATGGGAAAACAAAGCATACAAGAGCAATAATAAGAAACAAGAATCTTGAATTAAAACTTGCAAAAACAAACCCGAAACAATGAATTCTTGAAGTAATTTGTGCCCTTGATGTTCCTAGATATTTCTCCCCTTTTTCTCTATCAAAAACTCTCTAAAAATAGCCCTAAAAGTTGCCCCTAGGTTAATGCCTTCGTTCCCCACAAGTTTTGAGTGTTTTAAACCTAATAGGAGTCTTTGGGACAAATCAGCACAAAAGGAAAAATTCGCGTGTCAGGTACATGCGAACCGGTTCGCATGTACCTGGCTGGGGTTTGCATGTACCAGGCTGGTCTTGCCTTCAACACTTAGATTTTTTTCTGGTTTTTCTCTTCTTTTCTTGGATTTTTCTTCAACTTCAACTGAGCATAACTTTTCAACCGTAGCTCGGATTTGGGTGCCGTTTCTTCCAGTGTGCTCGTTGTTCCGAGATCTTCAACTTTCCAGAAGGCCCCACCTCTAGAATCGGGCTGTAAAATTACGAAAATGCCCTTGAACTTGCCTTCCTAGCCTTTCTTCTATGATTTTTTCGCAACTTCAAGGGGTCATAACTCTTTCATCGTAGCTCGGATTGAGGTGCCGTTTTTTTCGGTGTTCTTGTAATTTAAAGAGCTTAAACTTTCTAGTTGGACCCACTTCCGGAATAAGGCTGAAAAATTACGAAAATGCCCTTGAACTTGCCTTCTTAGCTTTTCTTGCACTGTCTTGCTTCCTCTTTTGCACTGCTTGCATAATTAACCTGTAAAACCAATAAGAGAAGCACAAAACACGAAATACTCTCCAACGAAGGTTAGTAGCATAAATGTGAATCAAATCCATATCTGTTACATCACTCGGGTTCACAAAAGTAATGAAATTAGGGGAATAAATATACAATATTTATGCCCAATCACCTGCCCATTCGTTTTTGGGTGATAAGTCGTTCTAACCTTGTGAACGACACCATACTTTCTCATGAGCTTCGCAAATGGCCTATTGCAAAAGTGCGTTCCATTATCACTAATTATCACTTTCGGAGCACCGAAGCGGGAAAGTATGTGTTCCTGTAGGAACTTAATCACCACTTTATTATCATTAGTTTTGATAGCTATAGCTTCGACCCATTTAGAAACGTAGTCTACCGCGACAAGGATGTATAGGAAGCTAAAGTACGGGGGGAAAGAGACCATAAAGTCAATACCCCAACAGTCGAAGATCTCAATAATGAGTATAGGGGTAAGAGGCACCATGTCTCGTCGAGTAATAGCTCCCATCCTTTGGCACCTATTGCAAGATTTATAAGCATTGTTCACATCCCGGAATATTATGGGCCAATAGAGGCCGCATTGCAGAATTTTTGCGACCGTTTTTTTCGTCGAAAAGTGGCCTCCACAAGCTTTCGAATGACAAAATTGGATGACTTTTGGGATCTCGTCATCCGGTACAGAACGTCGGATGATTTGGTCGGCATAATATTTAACCAGAACCGGATCGTCATAGAAAAATATGCTCGATCAAGTAATAAACCTCTTCTTATCTTGCAGTGTCCAATCGGGAGGGACGGCTCCCGCGACAAGATAGTTCACGATATCCGCAAACCAGGGTAAAGAAGAGGTAGCAAAGAGTTTCTCATCCGGAAAGTATTCGTCTATGGGTATTGGATCACTAGGTAAGTCGGACGAAAGCCGTGATAAGTGGTCGACAACGACGTTTTCTACTCCTTTCTTATCTTTAATGGAGAGATTAAACTCTCGTAGGAGTAGGATCCACCTTATGAGGCGCGGCTTTGCATCTGTGACACCCCGCCTAATTAAATACCGGGCGATCACTCCTTTATTAAATTAAAATCAAGGTGAACAGTTGGTTCATTCTTAGCATCACTGTCGTAAAAATACTTTTCCAATTTAAACACCCTAAATAATTAATCTAAGTGTCAAAACCATTTAAAACCTTATTCTCATTTTATTAAATCCGGTTATAAAACCTTAAACCATTAACATCTAAAGAGTCACACAATAAGTAGAAGAATAAAATGAACATTTAAGAGTTTACCCAACAATAATAAATCCCAACATTAAAATACTAAGGAAAACATCCTGACAGTAACAATCTCGAAATAAAGATACTGAAATAAAAAGAATTACAATCTCTCACAATACCAACTAAATAATGGAAAAAGGAGACACATGCCCCTGCTGGATAAAGCTGAACTAGAAGTAGAGTCAACAATGAGGTCGTCTCAGCAATGGCCTGCAACTCCCACAAGAGCTACAGCGCGTTCCATCCAAAGAATCCTAAGCAAGACACCCCTGTGCCTGGGCACCTATAATACATATATATATAGACACAAGGGAGAAGAATTAACAGTAAACGGGTCAGAGCCCAAATGTAGAACCGTTTTAAAAATAGTTTAGCAAGTATTTAAATTGATTACAGGCCAATGCAACAACATATTAGTGCGACACTCTCTTGAGAAATTCTCACCTCTCTTCTAATGTGCACACCTATCGCACTAACCTTCCCAATGGTCTATCTCGTCATATACCACACTATCTTTCCCCAATGATTTACTTATCTTAGGTTATTCGCAGGATTTACAACTGAACAACACAAGTATTTAAAACGTAAGATTTCAATTTGTAACCAAAGTTCTCCTTTTTTTCTTTATTAATCAATAAATTTTTCCAGTGTCATATTATACTTTCTCAACACAAGTATTTATAATTTGAGTCATCAACCATGTCCTACATATCAAATCACAGTAGGCAGTTCCAGATTTCAGAATTTCATATATATATTAACTACTCGTATAATATATATATATCATAATGGCACCCCACATAAAAACTATGGTGCGGGCATACTATGCTATCCAATCCCTATATCAATCAACCTAAAGGGAATAAAAGTTCGGAATCACTCTCGAACTGTACAAATACATACACAAACAATATTGAGGCCAAGCATAGTATCCAAGTCCAAGAGGTCAGTACATACCCTCACGTCTCTTAGGACTGTCCGACTATCGATCTGATAGTCCGTACCTAGGATTCCTATCTTCTAGGGTACGAGTCAATATCCTCCATAAGGCAACACAAAATAAGATCGTCCCAGCGCGGTAACCTCCGGGATAGCAAGTAGCGCGGGCATGATTTTTACAAGTATATAATATATGCATACACAATCATATAAATATACCACTTTTATCATATCAATTTAGGTTTATCCCATAACCCATATTCACAACATTTATCATTATTTTCCCATTATTGGTTATCACGTATAATGGTTCGTTTCTCACTTTAATTCGAAGGGTTTATCCAACTTACTACATAGCCCTCATGGACTCTATCCTTCCAAAGGTACAATTCAGTGCTTATGTAAAATATCCCAAAAATATAGATTTCGCCTTACATTAAAGGTCTCTTATTCATTAATGAATCTTACTGGTCATCATTATCTCCCAAATTATCTTAACAAGGATGTCTAAGGAGTTTTCTTCATTTCGAATCAATTCAACAATTTTAAAAGGGGAAACTTTAGTCTGCCAGGAGGGGTCGATCGATCGAGGTCTGGTTCTCGATCGATCGAACCTTCGATCGATCGAAGCTGTAGGCTCGATCGATCGATCAAGCAGGTATGGCGAATCCTGCAGTTTTGCAGTTACGGGTTTTCTCACAAAACTTCATCCAAATCCTAACTTTCCATACCCAAACGTCCAGAAAATTATACTACTAACATTATATCATCATACCATATATTTCCAACGTAAAGCATGTAGATTTCTATCACTAAACATGGATTAACAGCCCAAAAATTATTATAATTATCAAGAACCCTAGAAATCTCTTAAACATGGTTCTAACAAGAATTTTCCAGAATTTCCTTCTTATAAACATCATAATTTCGTGGTTCAATCCTCTACATGACAAAGGGTTTCCAGAATATCATTTAAGTCATCACTACATGCAATTTCCTATCTCAAATTGGGTTTTTCTTCCATAAATCTCACCCTAATCATTCCTACACTAATATGAGTGATGCACCAACGAAAATAAGTAAGATAAACACTTGCTTGGTATTTTCGACGTTCTGGTTTGGTGCCGAATTTGGTGTGGTTGCGTTCCCCGTCCCGCGATCTACGCGTTGGTGGTGGAGGCGGTGCAAACGGATGGATTTCGGGCCTTGGATTGTTTTGGAAGCTCTCTCCTTCCCTCTCCTATGGCCGTCACTTGTCTTTGGTTGTTCTAACCCTAGAAGACAACCTAGATATCTTATATAACCCTTGAAATTTCGTAGGTTTAATTACCCAAAAATGTAAAATGACCAAAATGCCCTCTCGGGGTACTAAATAGGCCTAAAAACGCCCTGAGACCCAAACTAAACTCCCGGGTACACTTTTCTGTCTATCTCGACCCTTCCGGACGCGTTGGCGCACTTAAAACGACCATACAAACAAGGTATAAAATATTCACTTTTATAAATCAACATTTAGTCCCGACACGACACAGGCGCGTCCCGACTTAAATTTCCATAATTGTCATTTTATTCACACGTGACAATATTATAAAAATAAATCTCATATATTACTATACTCATCCAGTAATATTCAACAAATAACAAATTTCCAATAATTACTAACTCTCGTCACGCTAGTAAATATTTAAAATAACATTCCGGATTAAAATTAAATTAATTTATCTCAATTAAATTAAATAAATCCCATAATTTAAAAGCCATGAAAATACGAGGTATTATATACTTCCCCCCTAATAACGGAATTTCGTCCCGAAATTCGGAAAATAAGGCCTATCCGGTAGCACAATTCTGGATATCCTTTTCCGTACACAAACTAACTACACATTACGGCGCTCAATCACTATAGCGCTTTCTTCACAGCAACATTGTTTTACATTCTCTTTGGAGACACTTCACATTGTGCTCCCAACCGACAACATTTGCATAGGTCACTCCTATACGTTATAAATTTCATTATCTCACTATCATTAGGAGGCCGCAACTCACTACATGACAAATACTCGGATTTATTCATATACAAAACTCCCATTCTGAGAAAATTATACGAACATTTGATCACTCTTACTCGCCTAAAACAGTCGTGGAATTCCACCATAGTTATCGGATGTTCTCTCGACCGATCCAAAAACTCTGATTATCTCCTCTCCTCTGAACATACGGGAGGATAATAGTCGAGGTTCTTCCATAACAAAACCTTAATAGGTACCTCGTACACGACACATAGGTACGAGTGCTTCTACAGAGCATTCTTGAAATCATCGTACCAAGATTCCAAAATCTCCTTCAGGTGGCTCCACTAATCTTTAATCACCATGCGCTTATTCCCTGGCTAAGGGTGATACATCCTACTCGAAACGAAATCTTATCTCCGCTGGTTTCTGAAATTCCATATCAAAGGTGGGATTCACCAATCTCATCCTGATTCAGAAATTTATACTGCGCCGGACCATGCACTGGCGCGATCCTTCCTTTCAAAGGAAGTCTGGGGCATACTTGTTAATATTGTAAGCCATCCCAAAGGAATATCAATCACTTCCTTCTCAGCGTCTTAATTCACATGTTCGGGTTGAACCCTTGATCTTGTTTTGACGATGGCAACCCATCCAAGGACTGTACCGACCTCTTCCAATTTCAGGAATTGTCGATAAACACAAAATTCCTTGGTTGATTATCCTCTTTCAACCAAACCTTACCTATTGGGCGGTGCATGTAGAGACTACTCACTATGTCCCGCTAAACATCGATTCTTCCTTGAAATGTCTCACATTAAGTGACACGTAATACTCCCCTTCCTTCCTTGTAGTATGCCGAAAGTTCCACCCGTGCTCTTCTCTCCAAGAAGCGCACTTCTGGATCTCCTATACCATACCAACATCATCACCCTTTATATGTGCAAGTTGCTCTCATACTTGCCTACTAACAACTCCGCTCCGAGTGTTCTTCATAATCATTAAATTCTGCTCCATTCAAGGAATACTCTTCTTAAATGACTTCCCACAGTCTTCCAATTCAAATTTGGGTGTGCTATTCTAATTACACACCAATGTATGGATTATCGCCCCTCATATGACGTTTAATCCACTATATCACTTCCACTTCGTTCTGTTAGCCCCATAAACACATTTTCCACACGTCCATTGCCACGCCCTTCATCTCGGACGAGTTTTAACATCAGTTAACCAGGATGTCTACACACCCTATAAACCGGGCATACTAGCGTAAGCATCACATACGCGCCATACTAATAAACAAATTCTTTATTTTCCCTCGTGCTTGCAGCGTGATTACAACACTTTAATCGCCCTAAAAATCAAGATTTTAAATCTTCCTTATCATCGTTCCACCCCTCAACTCGTGGGGCAACTTTCAATGCTTTCTTACCACACAATCGGCTCCAATGGCTTTAAATCAAAATTTAACTTTTAACTTACATACATAATTACTTGATCCCATTTCGACCAGGGTACCGAACTCATGGAATAGTGACCAAACGTCTCCCTATTTCCAACCTTACGCTAAGATTCATGCGTGGGATGTCTCGTAAAGCGAAATCCAAACAAGGAACCCTCCCGATACACTACTGCCTAGTATTGTCGGTTATCGAGATCCGTTAGGTCCTCCGTCCATAGCATATACCCCTTTATTCCGCCTCTTGACAGAAAAGTTACAATTTCTCCCGTAATTATGCTTAACAAAGAACGTTTCACTCATTGCACTATTGTTCAGTATAGATTGGTGGTAAAAGCATTCCATAAACCTCGAATACATACAATCGGAATTCTCGAAATTCCTTTCCCTAATAATAGGGGTATAAATATTAACTCCCACTTATCTAAAGGATAAATATAAAAATGCACTTTTCTTATCACTAAATCCGGAGTGCTAAACATAATACTGAGTCAAATCTTTTCGCTCAACGGTAAATCTCGATACATACGGAATTATACTGACAAAGTCTATACATACTTTGGCATCGAATATCTCGAGCCCACTATCTCCTCCAAAGTCTCTAGGATAGATGATATAAGTGCGAGTCCAACCTTCTTACAGGTAAAGCCTCGACAAAATAAAACGTAAAACATGTTGCGCTAATGCAACCACTCCGATAGTCTTACAATAAATGCCCACTATCGTACTAACCATTTCTATAATATTTTAACAAAGATAATATCATACTCGTGTATCGCATCACTACAACGAGTAGCCTCAATAAAGTGCAAAACACTGTTAATATACACATTCATCCTCCGCGGATAGCACCAAAGAAAAATCCCGCTACACTAGGGAAAAATATTCACATTTTAATAACGTTTATAATGATACGCATTAAGCTCGTCTCACATGCTAATCTAGCAAGGAACAAAATATAGTGACTCGCTCGTGTCACATAAACACGCCTCATCCTCTGAGGATACAACTTACACTTCTACCTTGTTAATCGTCTTGACTATGCAAATGGTTTCCGGACGTAACACGTATACACAAACCAAACAAAATTACTTTAATCGCTGACTTTTACTAAGCACCGTATTCATGTCCTTTTTCTCACTTTAGAACATATTATCCCGAGCGATCTCACTCCGCACAAAATACCTCAACACATAATCCACTTATCGCCTGTCCTACTAACCAGGTTAGGATTGTCCTTCTCTCGGACTTTAGTAAACTCAATTCATGTTAACCATCCCGGTTGTTCCCTTAGCTTTTTAGGCCATAAAGATCATGTTACTATCTATAATAGTACTTACTGAATTTACCATCACTTGGTAAGAATTTAATTATCCGAATCATTTAAATGGGTCCCCTGATGTGTATCCACATCCCTTTGTGGTGCTACACTACCACCCTCGTATTCAGTCTTATTCTCGACTAACTTTTTCGATTCCTTTAAGCTTCCCACACAAGGAGCATTATCATCTATGTTGACAAAATGCAACATTGTCAACCTCTGAATCAGCCATCCATCAGAATTTCCTCCTCGAGTATTATCAATTATTATTACGAGTTGGTCTCCCACTTGTAGTCGTTTCCTCCACTCGTATCTACATCTTCCGATACAAAATTTGCTTACGATTTGGATTCATACTCACAATTGGAATTTCGTCATGCCCTCCTGCGATGAGTTCATAACCACGTTTGCTTCACCCTGAACAATTGAGGAAGCAACATACGGTCAACACTGTACCTAAGGTTCTCCTAAAGTCATAGCATTCCACTTCTAAAATTGGTGGTTGACTCCTACCAATATAACTTTGTCCCGAAAGCCAAGAAAATTTTCGCTAAATTTTCACTTTCAGTTTGCCACACCCCGTCCTATATCTAAACCTTTGGATACTTTACCTCCTTTGGTAAACACAAACAATTTTCGCATTTCTAGAATTTCCCATTGACAGTCTCTACACGTTTTTGTAATATGTTTGGTAAGTTTACCCTCGCACCTCATTTGACTATAGCAGCATTTGGAAATCATCGTTGTGCCTTAGTCGCCTTTCTAGTCTTGGCTTCTCGTGCCATAATGGAGGTGACCTCGACTACGGTCATCATCCTCGAATATATTTTATAATCTCAACGGAGCCATGCCTCCGGATGTACGCTTAACGTCCTCTTCTGACATCCGTCATCGCTCGGCACACGCACACATTCGAACGAAATTAGAATTCACTAATGTATACACATTATATCACGAGAACGAAGTCTCGTCAAAGGAATAAACAATCCTAAACATAGGGCTCTATATCAAACAAAGCAACGCTGAAAGCATAATAAGTCGTACAGATCCTAAGGGCTCTAGAACCTGATGCTCTGATACCACCTGTGACACCCTGCCTAATTAAATACCGGGCGATCACTCCTTTATTAAATTAAAATCAAGGTGAACAGTTGGTTCATTCTTAGCATCACTGTCGTAAAAATACTTTTCCAATTTAAACACCCTAAATAATTAAGCTAAGTGTCAAAACCATTTAAAACCTTATTCTCATTTTATTAAATCCGGTTATAAAACCTTAAACCATTAACATCTAAAGAGTCACACAATAAGTAGAAGAATAAAATGAACATTTAAGAGTTTACCCAACAATAATAAATCCCAACATTAAAATACTAAGGAAAACATCCTGACAGTAACAATCCCGAAATAAAGATACTGAAATAAAAAGAATTACAATATCTGACAATACCAACTAAATAATGGAAAAGGGAGACACGTGCCTTTGCTGGATAAAGCTGGACTAGAAGTAGAGTCAACAATGAGGTCGTCTAAGCAATGGCCTGCAACTCCCACAAAATCTACAGCGCGTTCCATCCAAAGAATCCTAAGCAAGACACCCCTGTGCCTGGGCACCTATAATACATATATATATAGACACAAGAGAGAAAAAGTAACAGCAAATGGGTCAGAGCCCAAATGTAGAACCGTTTTAAAAATAGTTTAGCAAGTATTTAAATTGATTACAGGCCAATGCAACAACATATTAGTGCGACACTCTCTTGAGAAATTTTCACCTCTCTTCTAATGTGCACACCTATCGCACTAACCTTCCCAATGGTCTATCTCGTCATATACCACACTATCTTTCCCCAATGATTTACTTATCTTAGGTTATTCGCAGGATTTACAACTGAACAACACAAGTATTTAAAACGTAAGATTTCAATTTGTAACCAAAGTTCTCCTTTTTTTTTTCTTTATTAATCAATAAAGTTTTCCAGTGTCATATTATACTTTCTCAACACAAGTATTTATAATTTGAGTCATCAAATATGTCCTACATATCAAATCATAGTAGGTAGTTCCAGATTTCAGAATTTCATATATATATTAACTACTCGTATAATATATATATCATAACGGCACCCCACATAAAAACTATGGTGCGGGAACACTCTGCTATCCAATTCCCGTATCAATCACACTAAAGGGAATACAAGTTCGGAATCACTCTTGAACTGTACAAATACATACACAAACAATATTGAGGCAAAGCATAGTATCTAAGTCCAAGAGGTCAGTACATACCCTCACGTCTCTTAGGACCGTCCGACTATCGATCCGATAGTCCGTACCTAGGATTCCTATCTTCTAGGGTACGAGTTAATATCCCCCCATAAGGCAACACAGGATAAGATCGTCCCAGCGCGGTAACCTCCGGGATAGCAAGTAGCGCGGGCATGATTTTTACAAGTATATAATATATGCATTCACAATCATATAAATATACCACTTTTATCATATCAATTTAGGTTTATACCCTAACCCATATTCACAACATTTAACATTATTTTCCCATTATTAGTTATCACGTATAATGGTTCATTTCTCACTTTAATTCGAAGGGTTTCTCCAACTTACTACATAGCCCTCATGGACTCTATCCTTCCAAAGGTACAATTCAGTAGATATCCATTTATGTTCCAACGTAACTCTCTCTTACGTGTCTCTCCCCTTTAATATATACTTACATTATCCCTTATGTAAAATATCCCAAAAATATAGATTTCGCCTTACATTAAAGGTCTCTTATTCATTAATGAATCTTACTGGTCATCATTATCTCCCAAATTATCTTAACAAGGATGTCTAAGGAGTTTTCTTCATTTTGAATCAATTCAACAATTTTAAAAGGGGAAACTTTAGTCTGCCAGGAGGAGTCGATCGATCGAGGTCTGGTTCTCGATCGATCGAACCTTCGATCGATCGAACCTTCGATCGATCGAACCTTCGATCGATCGAAGTTGTAGGCTCGATCGATCAATCAAGCAGGTATGGCGAATCCTGCAGTTTTGCAGTTACGGGTTTTCTCACAAAACTTCATCCAAATCCTAACTTTCCATACCCAAACGTCCAAAAAATTATACTACTAACATTATATCATCATACCAGATATTTCCAACGTAAAGCATGTAGATTTCTATCACTAAACATGGATTAATAGCCCAAAAATTATTATAATTATCAAGAACCCTAGAAATCTCTTAAACTTGGTTCTAACAAGAATTTTCTAGAATTTCCTTCTTATAAACATCATAATTTCGTGGTTCACTCCTCTACATGACAAAGGGTTTCCAGAATATCATTTAAGTCATCACTACATGCAATTTCCTATCTCAAATTGGGTTTTTCTTCCATAAATCTCACCCTAATCATTCCTACACTAATATGAGTGATGAACCAACAAAAATAAGCAAGATAAACACTTGCCTGGGATTTTCGACGTTCTGGTTTGGTGCCAAATTTGGTGTGGTTGCGTTCCCCGTCTCGCGATCTACGCGTTGGTGGTGGAGGCAGTGCAAACGGATGGATTTCGGGCCTTGGATTGTTTTGGAAGCTCTCTCCTTCCCTCTCCTATGGACGTCACTTATCTTTGGTTGTTCTAACCCTAGAAGATAACCTAGATATTTTATATAACCCTTGAAATTTCGTAGGTTTAATTACCCAAAAATGTAAAATGACCAAAATGCCCTCCCTGGGTACTAACTAGGCCTAAAAACGCCCCGAGACCCAAACTAAACCCCCGGGTACACTTTTCTGACTATCTCGACCCTTTCGAATGCGTTGACACACTCAAACGGCCATACAAACAAGGTATAAAATATTCACTTTTATAAATCAACATTTAGTCCCGACACGACACAGGCGCGTCCCGACTTAAATTTCCATAATTGTCATTTTATTCACACGTGACAATATTATAAAAATAAATCTCATATATTACTATACTCATCCAGTAATATTCAACAAATAACAAATTTCCAATAATTACTAAATCTCGTCACGCTAGTAAATATTTAAAACAACATTCCGGATTAAAATTAAATTAATTTATCTCAACTAAATTTAATAAATCCCATAATTTAAAAGCCATGAAAATACGGGGTATTACAGCATCTTTCTTTAGAAGTAGGTATTTCAATACCGCGTGGTCAGTGAAGCAAGTAATGGGAGAATCGATAAGGTAGGACCGATATTTGTCAAGAGCAAAGACTACCACTAGAAACTCCTTCTCGGTAGTGGAGTAATTGAGTTGTGGTCCGGTAAGAGTCCAGCTAGCGTAGTAGATGACATGAGCCTATTTGTATTTTCTTTGGCCCAAAACAGCCCCTATCGCATAATCACTAGCATCACACATAAATTCGAATGGTAAAGACCAATCCGGAACTTACATGATGGGAGCGAACACAAGCATGGTTTTCAATTTTTCAAAAGCGCTTTGGCATGCTTCCGTCCACTAAAATGGGTTGTCCTTCATAAGTAGGTTGCATAAGGGTCTAACGATGGCTCTATAGTCCTTAATGAACCTTCGATAAAACCCCGTGTAGCCCAAGAAGGAGCGCACATCTTTGAGCGATTTTGGTGGGGGTAGATCGGCTATGACATCTATCTTAGCTCTATCAACTTCTATCCCCTTGGATGAAACTATGTGGCTAAGAACTATTCCCTCGGTGACCATAAAGTGACATTTCTCCCAATTCATCACTAAGTTCTTTTCCACACACCGGGCAAGTACCTTTTTCCAGTTTTTCAAGACAAATATCGAAAGAGGTGCCCAAAACGCTGAAATCGTCCATGAACACTTCAAGTACTCTCTCGACCATGTCGCTACATAGGCTCAACATGCACCTTTGAAAGTTCGAGGGTGCATTACATAAGCCGAATGGCATACGTTTATAGGCAAACGTGCCAAAAGGGCAAGTGAAGGTCGTTTTCTCTTGGTCAAGTACATCTACCTCAATTTGGTTATACCCGAAATAACCATCAAGGAAGCAATAGTAAGGGTGGCCCGCTACTCTTTAAAGCATCTGATCAATAAATGGCAAAGGGAAATGGTCTTTCCTAGTTCCCGCATTGAGTTTCCGGTAATCAATGCAAACGCGCCACCCGGTGGTGGTACATTGGGGGACTAGCTCTGCTTTAGCATTCTCAATCACTGTCATGCCCGACTTCTTCGGTACAACTTGAATAGGGATCACCCATTTGCTATCCAAGATTGGGTAGATAATCCCGGCATCCAATAGCTTAATTATTTCGGTCCTCACCACTTCTTTGATATTAGGGTTTAGCCTTCTTTGCATTTCTCTCGAGGGCTTGATATCCTCTTCGAGATGGATCTTGTGGGTGCAAATCAAAGGACTTATCCCTTTCAAATCAGCAATGCACCAACCAAAAACACCTTGGTGCTTCCTTAGAATCTTTAGTAATTTACCCTCATACTCTTCATCTAGGCTAGAGGAGACAACAATAGGAAATGTTTCATCCTCTCCTAGGTATGCATATTTAATATGGGAGGGGAGTTTCTTCAATTCAAGGGTTGGAAATTTTTCGTTGGAGGGAACCATGCGTGTATCCCTCGGTGGTAATTCCTCGAATTTAGAAACCCAACTTACATCTCTCGCGTCCTCGTCCGACGTTCTTTCATCGAATAACTCTCTCAACTCCTCAACCTCCTTCTCGAACACTCTCGTGGGTCGACACTAAACAGGACCCTAAGGGGTCTCCACAATAATTTTTCTCAAAATACTCCTCTACGATCTCGTCTATTAGGCTCACCGCGTGAAGATCATCTTCTTCCCCCGTCTGTTGGGCGATATGGAAGATGTTAGTCTCTAAAGTCATGTTCCCAAAAGTGAGTTTCATTTGCCCATTCCGAGTATTGATGATTACCTCTTCCGTAGCTAAGAACGGGCGCCCAAGAATGATGGGAACATGGTTGCTCGAGGTGAAGGAGGGCTCCGTGTCCCAAATGACAAAGTCTATCGGGAAGTATAAATTATCAACTAGGACGATCATGTCCTCAACTATGCCTCATGGGATCTTCACGGTTCGATTCGCTAATTGGAGAGTGACCTTTGTGGGCTTGAGGTTGCCCAAATCAAGTTGAATATAGATGGCGTAAGGGAGGATATTGACACTTGCTCCCAAATCAAGTAAGGCTTTATTAATTTTATTTTCTCCAATGATGCAGGAAATGGTGGGCGCATCGAGATCTTTGAAGTTGAGCGGGAAATCATTGAGTAGGATGGAACTCACGTTCTGTGCTAGGAAGACATTTTTCTTTACCTTCGTCCTCCTCTTTACCATCAATAAGTCTTTGATGACTTTTGCATAAGCTGGAATTTGGTTAATAGCATCGAGGAAAGGTAAATTTAGCTTCACTTGCTTTAGTATGTCTAGAACTTCATCATGGGGGTTTCTTTTGTGGGAAGGAACTAACCTTTAAGGAAACGGTGTCACGGTGGGTGGTTTCACTACTACCTCGGGCTCACTAGTGTCCTCTTTATCACCTCATTCAAGGGGACATCTTCGGCCTCAACCAGGCAAAATCTCCTTGTCTTTGGTTGCGTCGTGTGAAGGAGGTGATAAATCAACGACTCTCCCACTACGAAGAGTGGTCACATCTTAACATTTCTCCTGATTTTCTATCGAGGTGGAGCTAACACTAGTTTGACCTTGGGGCGGTCTTTGGCCCTGGGCAGGAAACTTTCCTTTCTCTTGGATACTCAACGATGATTGCAACTATGAAATGTTCGCATTCATGTCGTTCATCATGCGCTCATGCCTAGAATTAGTTGCAATCTGGGTATTGATAAAGTGGTTGATCGTATCCTCAAAACTTCTCCGTTGTGGAGGGATGTATGCTCCTTGAGGTGGTGGTGCCTGCACATGTCCTTGCATGTGTGCTTGTTGAAAATACGGTGGTGGAGGAGGGGCAACATGTGAATTAGGATTCATCGCAGCATGTTGTTGCCCATGGCTAAAACCATGGTGGTTTTTCCATGAAGGGTTATAAGAATTCCTGTGCGGTGCACTGAAATTACCCTTGAATCCTCATATGCCACTTACTTGTTCTTGAAGCATTACTTTGTAGGCACGTATAGTCGGGCATTCCTCAGTTGAATGACCTGCCTCACAAATTACACACCTTCTTGACGGGGTTTGGGATGAATCCAGTTGGTCCTCTTCCACATACCTCACATAGGTCTCGCAGTCCTTTCTCAAGAGTATCTGACTGTCCATCATAGAATTTTTTTCTACATAAAATAGGTTGGATGCCGATGGAGTGGTGGTCACTTGATGATTCTGATTTTGAGCATTAGGGTCAGATGTATCCCAGTATTGAGTAGTGTCGGCGACATACCTCAGGTAAAGCTCAGCATCGTGGGCGTCTAAGTCGATAAACGGACCACTACCTATTTTTGCAACGAGTTGCTTGGAATTAATGTTCATCCCATTATGGATAAAGGAAATGGTTTGCGTTTTATCAAAACCATTATGGGGGCACGAGGCAATTAACTCATTGAAACGCTCATAGCATCGTTCGAATGACTCATTTTCTAATTGTCGGAATGTTTGAATTTGAGCCTTGATGGAGTTCGTTCGATGTGGAGGAAATAACTTTTTGAGAAATTTAGATTGTAATTCATTCCATGATGAAATCGAATTTGGAGGTAAAGACCATAGCCAGGTCTTAGCCTTATGTTTTAGCGAGAATGGAAAGAGTTTAAGGCGGAGCACATTTTTTGTGCAAGTTTGATCACTGAGAGTCTCGCACGCCTCCTCAAATTCCATGATGTGGGCATATGGCTTTTCTGAATCCATTCCATGGTAAGTGGGAAGTATCTGGATCTTCCCATTCCTAAAGTGAAATTTCTCAGCATTGTATGGGAGTAAAATGCATCCCGGAGTGACAGTGCGCTTGGGATATAAGACGTCTCTCAAAGGGTGATACGGTGCCTCTCCCTCATCGGCGGCAGCACTACCGTGTTGTGACATATTTCTCTCTCTCAAAGATTCGGTATCCTCAATTGGTATACTATGAGTGTGCTCTGAAGTGTGTCCTAAGAAGTAAAACGGCTTGTTATTTGAGATTGAGTGTGATGGTGTGGGAGGTGGAACCCAGAATTGTGGAGCGTTAGGAGTGTGAGGGCTATCAGGGTCATACTCAACTATTGGATTTTCTTGAATGTGGGTTGGAGTGAGTTCATAATTTTGCATTAACAACTTATGAGAGATGATGATGAATCTTTTTGTGATTTTTGAATTTTTTTTATGTTTTTTTGGAGATTTTTGGTCAAAGTTTTAGATTGACTCGATCTAATCCTAAGTCTACCTAATTTCTCCGACAACGGCGCCAAAAACTTGATGCGACTCAGAAAGTGTCTCTAATGTGTGTTCTCTTCTAGGCTCAAATACAAGCCTGACGCATTAGTAATAAACCTGGTAAGTCAGGATCGTATCCACAGGGAAATAGGACAATGGAATTGTAACGACGTTGGATAGATAAGGAAATCCTAACTCTGACTCTAAAGAAAAAAGAAAAGGTGATTTGATTTGTGGAACAACTACACTAGATGCAATTATGAAATTATGAAAAAAATGCAACTATTCTAAATTACCTAAAATACTGATGAAAAATGATTTAAAACTTTAAACTATATGATGGAGAAAACAGGACGGGAATACAATCCCCCAACCCTAGTGTATTGCAGGTATAATACTAATCGTAAATTTAAGTGATTAATTAGACCCAGAATTTAGTACTCCCAAGCATTACGTATATGAGGTTTTAGCCCGCATCATACTTAATCAGAGGACGAGTAAATCAGTATTGCGAAAGTTACACTCGAATTGCATTCTAAAGCATCCCGGTTACCCGGAAGCAAACGAGATCCAGTATCTACAATTGTCGCGTTCCTATGCAATACGGTCATAATCAAACCATTAAATTTAGAGGATTACTTTTATACACATGCAACTATCACATCAGGTTGGGTTTATGTATCCCGACCCTTAAAAGTCTACCCTACCATGATGAAAGTAATGAAAACGATTTTGGAATTGCAGGAAGTCATGATTAAACTAAGGACAAATTGAAGAATGATGTAAACGGGAAATTAGACAGAGGAAAATTAATCACTAATCTTACCGAAGCACCCAAAGCATTAACTACAATTACTTGTAATCACAGAAATCTGAACAATCTTCAATCTTGGAATTAAAATTATAAGCTATCTTCAAACTAGGGTTTTTGTGAAAAGAATGGAAAATTAGATAAATTCTCCATGCTTAAAAATGATAATAACCCGGGTTTAAATAACCTACAAAACTTCAAGAGTTTTAGCTGAACTAGGACTCTCCATTAGAGAAGATAAAAAAATAAAAACTCGACAGTCGGACCGGTCCGGTCCTCCCTCGGTTCGGTCTGGATGGAATCCGGATCGGTTCGTTTATTTCTTGGGCGGATCGATCCGGTTGTTTTCTTTTAGCTTTGATCCGTATTCGGTCCGGGGTTCTTTGGAAATTGGCATTGCGGATGGGTCCGGACCGGGTCGGTCCAGTCCTCCTTTGACTTTTTCTTTAAACTTTGATTGCTCATAACTTTCACATCGGGACTCCGATTGAGGTACCGTTTCTTCCTACGTGCTCATGAACTTGATATCTTCAACTTCTCTTTAGATGCCTCATCCAAATTCTGGGTAAAAATTACAATTTTTCCCTTTTGGCTTTCCTTCTTTTCTTTTTCGATTCTTCTTGTTTCTTTCTTTCTTTAATTGACATCAAATACCTGTAAAATCAATACGATACACCAAAAACTCGGGGTACTCATTAGAATAAGTCAGTAGCAAGATTATGAGATAAAATCAAATCGATTACGCTGATCGAGATGCTAAAAGTAACTAAATTAAATGGATAAATTGGGAAGAATTTATACCTAATCACAGATGATGGTTGCTGACGAACATTCACTTTGTCCTTTAATTTAACTCCAAAAGATCCCTAATTTGCTTTGATTTCTTTCCTCTATTTCTCTCTCAAACCCTAGGTTTGGAATTTTGTTAACTGCCCTTCAACAATCCCTCAATTAGGTTTAAAACCCCTAATCCCGTTTTTAGCCACATGGGCCTAATTAAAATGGCCCAAATTCCCCTGTGTGGTCCCGACTATGTCCAAAAATGCCCCGAGACCCGATTACTACCCCCGAGTACTTTTTTTGGACTAACTCGACCCATCCAGACTCAACCACGCATTCAAAATTGTCATCCGAAATACTTTATAACATTCTCAAAATTTGACCTCAAAATGCGACATACAAAATTTCGAACAATTAAGCTTAAAGTCACCAAATATAAATAATTCTTCCCACTCAAATAAATTTTCCAAATCATAAATTTAAGTTTCTCCAATTTAAATATTTTTATATCTCCCAAAAATAATTAAATACTAAATCCTCAAAATTACGGGGTGTTACATACTCCCCCCTTACAAATGAATTTCGTCCTCGAAATTAAGATAAGCCTAGTGCTCCGAGATCCAAATATCACTCTCTAGTCCTATGCCTCTAAGCTCGCTACATCTATCTCTCTCGCTTCTAACTAAGAGTTACACAAATATGCATTTTAATTAACCAGGGCGCCCATACACCCTGTACCCGTGCTTAACCGCACGAAAGTTACCCTTATTAACCAGGGTGCCCATATACCCTGTCCCTGTGCTTAACCGCACGAAAGTTACCCGACTATGCTAGCCGTAACCCGTAGTATAACTTCCAAACTGGAGTCATATCACATATATAAATAATAGTCGGGGTACCCAACCTATGTACTAACGACCAAACATCTCCCCACTCCCATTGTTGCCCTAAGTTTCATATGTGGGACGTCTCACAAAGCGAAATCCAAATAAGGAACCCCCCGATACACTACTACCTAATATTGTCAGTCGTTGAGATTTGTTAGACCCTCAGTCCATAACACATACTCCCAAATACTTGTATCTTAACACAAAATCATACACGCCTACTCTCATGCTACAAAAGATAACATAAAATACCGCGCGCTTACTATCACTAGTTCTTGAACAAAATAAATCCCTAGCTATCTCTCCCCACTCAAAAATAAATCTAACCACCCTGATTCACTTCAGTAGACACCCCTAATTATCGGGATAAAATATGAGAACACAAGACCTCACTATATGTCTATCGCACCACACAATACAATATATATACACACAAATATATAGGCTAGACGCCCTCGCAGGTGATACCTAGTAAAAATCAGTCATACCCTGGTGTCGCGAACACCAAAACTTACCCTCACTATCCACAATTGTTCAAATCCATTGCTATCCAGCCGATATTTGGAAAAAATCATCTACCCTACTCCCATAATTCTCGAAAGTAGTAACCCCTCGCATAATTCAAACCTTCTCTTTGTGTATACCCCGACTCTCTCGTGGTTAACACCAAAGAAATCCACTACCCCACAGAAATATATATTTGTAATAGGGCTGCTATAGCCAGCGTACCCACTAAATTCAACTTACCCACGAACTCTAGTGAAAGTAATTTTTTTATTGTGACACCCTCACTGTCACTCAAAACATACCCCATGCCCATAGGATAAGAAGATAATTACCTCCATACTCTAGCTGCAATGGCTGATCCTCGAGTTCCTGAGCGACTTCCCCCTGCCTTAATGCACCCATATCTTGTTGTAGTGGTTGTAGATCCAGAACCTCGTCCTGTAGTTGACCCCTGCCTCACTTAAGACAATCTCTCTTCACGTGTCCCGCTTCCCCATAAACGAAACACCTCCTAATAAATTCACCCTGCCATCGATCCATTCCTTGTTGGCCTTGTCGGAAGTCCTGGCCATCCTGTCGATAGCCTCCAGATCTAAATCGCTTGGCCTAATTACCTTACCGAAAATCCTGCTCCTGATGTCCCCCTGTCTGCTGCTGGGATACCCCACTGGTACTATTCCCTCCTACTTTATCCGACTGGCTGGGTTCCACTCCCCTTCTTCTTCCTTTCATGTGGAAGCAATATTTCTGGCAGTGCAGGAGTGTTGCATTAATGATGTCTGTATAAGCTACTAATGCGGGATTACCAATCAAATGTTGCCTGATCCTCCATACTAACCCATCCATGAACCTCGACTTCTTTCTTTCTTCGTTGCTTACCTCATCCGGTATAAAATGCCAAACGAGTGAATTCTTCCTCGTAATCGGCCACTGAACGGTCCCCCTGAGTCATCTCACTGAATTTTCTCCTCATTTCGGTCTCAATTGTTGGCGGGAAATGCTGGCGATTGAACCGAGACCAAAACTCTGCAATAGTTAATGTATCATTTTCCTCAACGGTGGTGATCGACTCCCACCACTGTAGCGCTGCTCCCACTAACATACAAGTGGCTAACATTTGCTTCTACACATCATTGCAATCTACCATGCGTAGGTGACGCTGAAAAGCTCTCTTCCATTGACACGCTAGAACCACATCTGAACCCCCTCGAAACTCTGGTGGATGGCCTTTTTGAAATACCTCTCGTACTTGCTGCCACTCTGACGGCCCCGATTGGGCCTGAACATCCGGTACCACTAATTCTTGTGGCTATTCTCGTAGAAAGTACCTTTCCATAGCGATCATCATCGCTTGAACTGCCTGTGCCACTAGTTTAGTTACCTGTGCAGTCGAAATCATCTCTAGCAGTTGTTACAGTAATACTGGCTCCTGGTGAGCCTCTCTAGTCTCATCTCCCCTTGTTTCCCTAGCTGCTCTCCCTCTCATAGGCGACATCTGAAATGAGAATTGAATCGTATGAGTTTACCATCAAATATAAAGTAATTGGCAAAAGAACATAAATGCGCATACGTATAAGAATACAACAATCATATGATAGGGCTCTATATCAAAGGACGTTAAGCTGAAACGTGAAAAGTCGCACAGATCCTAAGGATTCTAGAACCTGATGCTCTGATACCATCTGTGACATCCCGCCTAATAACATACCGGGTGATCAGTCCTATACCAAATTAAAACAGAAATCCCAGTTGGTTCATTCTTAGCATCACCGTCGAAAACCTCTTTAAAAACTTACTAACCACCTAGTATTCCCAAAAGGCGATGCCAAATTTTTAACTTTTTAATTAAACAAAACAATAACATGCGGAAAGATAATATGAGTTATACACAACGACTGAATTAAATCAAGTGAATAAATAATTAAACTATTTGCCGAATAAACCAACGGCCACCAAAGTAAATAGTCCAATAACAATCATTCGACAACTGAATAAATAAATCTGACAACTGTACTGAAAAGTCTGGGCGACAAGCCCTAAGTAAAACTGAAACTGATAGATGATTCCTACTTTTGAAAAGAATGAACGATGCGTCTAATCCAAGCTCTTGCTAGCATCCACATGTGCCGCAGCTACGTGTCCCTGGAATAGAATATCAAGTCTGGCGTCCCTGTGGCTGGACACCTAAAAGGTTTTGAAAATATTTTTATAGCAAGGGTTATAACCCAAAATATTTTGAAAATATTTAGCAAGTGAATTAACTGCAGTAATTAAAAATGTATGAATGCGATTCATATTTAAGATAGTGTCGCACTCTCTTGAGGACATACTCACCCATCCACTAATGTGCACAGATAATGGTTACCTTAACCCCACCTAGTTGTACTACCCCGTCCAACTAGTCCGCGTATAACCCTCCCTTTCCTTCCTACTCTAAACCGAGTATTATTATTCATGGATTGTAAGTTATCTCTCCAATTAACCTAATTAATTCCTTTTAAATAATATCATATAACTGTGACACAAGTTATATAAAGTAAATACAATTTCTCACCTATGTATTTAATGACGTATATAATCTTTTTCCCATCATATACGTAAAATATATAATACAACAATCCCATGCTTGTCTTCCATAAATTATCCTATTTAAATAAACTATATAACCGTCTCACTAGTTATGTAAAATACATTCATTCTCGCAACATGTATTTAATACCCGTATATAATTTTCTATACTATTATATATGTAATTATACCACAACATCCGCACATATGTCCTATGTATATCCAGCCTTCCGAGTATACCCTCGCCGGATGATTTCCTCTAAAGTGCTATCTCACTAGGTGTGCTCACATAACCTAGTTACCCCAAGTCGGACTCTCTCACGAATTTGGCCAAAAACATAAACGTTGGAGGCGATCATATTTCCAACCTGAAAGTGAGATAAGTCCCTCACCCATATACTGGACGCTATCACCCGGGGATATACTCGCCCTACTCCTCAAGGTAGGGGATTCACCCACATCGCGCAACATCCCTTGATAGCACTAGAGTACATAATTTAAATAAATATCTAGTCACTGATATTAAATAGCACACGCAAAGTACATACATATATTTACTATCACCACACCGTATATATATAATATAAATTTCGGCTTTACCGTGCACTAAAACCCGTAACACAAGCCTGTATATTCCCGACTCTATGGCCCGACTCAAATTAATTAATTACACCTCAATTCATTTAATAATGTAGTGTCACTCAACTACAATACCCGAACATTTTCCCTCGGTCTGAAATTAACACTAAAATTTATTTCCCAAATTCATCCCTTAAGACACCCCATCATTATCCTCCTAAACCCAATTATATCCCCTTATAATTGCTAAGGAATATGTGCTACATATGCATTTATCACTAAATAAAAAGTAGAGCAATAAATCTTAAATTAATTTTCCTTTTTATATTAAACTAATCGATCTGCCAAAAATCTGGGACCATCGATCGATCGAACAGGTCTGTTCCTTCTCCGACCTTTTGTTTCGCCATTAATGACTTTCTCCAAGGCTTTATCTCCTCCCCTTCTCTAACCCAATCACAACCAACGATACCTCCACATAATAAAACGGGTCTAAACATCCTAGAGACCTTAATTTATCATCAAATTTATATATAACTCTAAGTATATCCAATTTGGGTTTTTCACCCGGGTATCGTTTTACCGATTCGACCTCATCATTCTCAGTCAAATTAATCACTAATACATACTATAATCACCCTAAAATTCAATCTCAACAGTCCCAATTCTTAACTTAGCATCCATTGAGGAATTAAATCTATCCATTACTCTAATTCAGAAAAACCCATTTTCAATTATGGTTACACACCCAAAATGAATTTTCATATACACCTACTATAATATGAATTGATTATCACCTATTTTAAGAATCACAACAGTTAACCACTTGCCTAGAATTATTCGTAGAGCCTGATTCGTTGGTGGAGAGGATGGTTGATGACGAACACTTACTTTGTCCTTTAATTTGACTTCAAAAGATCCCCAATTTGCTCTTGATTTCTTTCCTCTATTTCTCTCTCAAACCCCCGGTTTAAAATGTTGTTAACTTTCGGTCAACACTCCCTCAATTAGGTTTAAAACCTCCAATCCCGTTTTTAACAACATTGGCCAAATTAAAATCGTCAAAATCCCACCGTGTGGGCCCGGCTATGCCCAAAAATACCCCGAGACCCAATTACTACCCCCGGGTACTCTTTTCTGACTAACTCGACCCATCCGAACTCAACGGCGCACTCAGAATTGTCATTCGAAATACTTTATAATATTCTCAAATTTTGACCTCAAAATGCGACACACAAAATTTCGAACAATTAAGCTTAAAGTCGTAAAATATAAATAATTCTTCCCACTCAAATAAATTTTTCAAATCATAAATTTAAGTTTCTCCAATTTAAATGTTTTTATATCTCCCAAAAATAATTAAATACTAAATCTTCAAAATTACGAGGTGTTACAATGTTGATTTTCAAAAGACGATAACCGCTCCAGATAAAGGAACGTTTTTTTTGGTTAAGTTCTAAACTTTTTTTACATTTTATATTTCAACTCTAACTTTCAAACTTTACAACTACAACCCTAATACTTTTCAAACTACATAAACCTAGGGGTTTTCTTGGAAAAGTTCGAGGAAGACTTTGCAACGTGGGTGATCGTAATAGGTGAGACTTTGAATCAATCCTTAATATGTATAATGGGATCAAAGTAATTTCTACTTCAAGTATTGAATCTCTTATCTTAATTAAGATGGGTAATGTAAAAATGAGGTTCAAAATCACGATAAATTCTTTTTTTAAACCCTGTTGCAGTTGCACGAGTTTGCCCCGCTTGTCACAAATGACTAATGAACAAGAAGAATTCTAGAATAAAATGAGCCCCTTGATCTAACGTGGATCTCCCCATGCTAGTATTGAAAAAAAAACATAGTTATTTCATGGAAAAAAATTTGCTGTTGCTAACGACATCATACTTTGATGTCGCCCAATCAAATTTGAGCCCTCCTTTCCTTCTTTTCATCAATCTCTCTCATCATTAAAGACGTGCATGCACATCCTTAATTAATTCCAATGGTTTGCTATTAAAGATTTGCATGCCTAATAATATTAATTGATATATCCGTTAATATCACCTTGTAAATAGGATCACAATTAATATATTTTATAGAAAAAAGAGTAAGTAAGTATTAATTAAACTTGATTAGTTGTCATATAATCCTCTCTATATATCATTTATATTTTGTTTTGATTTTTCAACTATCATTTTTCAAATATCTTTCTCTCTATTATTCTTTTCCTTTTTTTGCCACATCTTGATAAAGGTAACAAGTGAATTTTAAAGAGGTACGAAACTGTTTTTTTTATATTGGCTACTATTTTTATTATTCTTTCCTAAAAAATAATAATGTTGTAAAAAACAGTTTTTTGAATGTTTTTTAGTATCCTTTTTTTATTATTCTTTCCTAAAAAATAATGTTGTAAAAAGTAGTTTTTATTTTTTGTAGAGTTTATTAGTAACTTTTTTTTACTATTCTTTCCAAAAAAATAAAGTTGTAAAAAAACTGTTTATTAAAAAAACTTTTTTTTAATATTTTTTTTTTGTTAAAAAACAGTTTAAATATTTGTACTTTTTTTTTTGGTTGTAAAAAATAGTTTTTTAGATATTTTTTATTTATTTATTTCTAATATACTTTTTATGTATTTGTAGGATGGATGGTGAAAATGAAGAATCCGAAAATATACCTAAAGTTGGAATGATATTTCAATCTGAAAATGAAGCTTATGATTTTTACAATCGTTACTCTCGTTCAATTGGTTTTAGTGTGCGCCAATCATCTACTTCAAGAGGAAAAGATAAAATTATTACAAGAAGAACTTTATGTTGTTCTAAAGAAGGTCTTTATCAGAAGCATCCTAGAGGATCTCCGTTGAATCCTAGATTTACAACCAGAACACAATGTGAAGCACGTCTTATTATTAAAAGAGTGGGAGATTCTTTTCATGTGGTTGATTTTAACGAAATGCATAACCACGATCTAACACCGCCAAGTGAAGTACATCATTTGAGGTCCCAACGTAAGATTATTGATTCTCAAGCTAGAGTTATGCAGAATATGCATTATGCGGGTATTGGATCAATTGATATTTATTCATACATGAGTGTTGAGGTTGGAGGGCTTCAAAATTTGAATTTCACCCAAATGGATTGTGTTTATCAAATTCAAAGAATGAGGCGTAGTGACATATTAGAAAAGGGTGATGCACAACTTCTTTTGGAGTACTTCTCATCAATGAAGAAAGCAAATCCATATTTTTTTTATTCGATTCAAATGGATGGTGAAGAACGAATGTGTATTTATTTTTGGGTTGATGCAAAGTCACGAGTAGATTATAGTTATTTTGGGGATGTAATATGTTTTTTTACAACCTTCAATACAAATAACTATGATAAACCATTTTCACCATTTGTGGGTGTAAATAATCACGTGACAAACAATATTTTTTAGGTGTGCATTATTACTAGATGAGACAACAACATCATTTGTTTGGTTGTTTCAAACATTTGTAGAAGCAATGAATGAAAAAATGCCGAAATGCATATTTACGGACCAAGCACAAGCCATTGTCAATGCCATAGAAAAGGTTTTTCCTGAAGCACATCATTACTTATGTTTATGGCATATTTATCAAAATGCAGCGAAGCATCTTTCTCATGTATTTGATCAATTTATGGATTTCTCAAAAGATTTTAAAAATTGCATATATGAGACAGAATCGAAAGAAGAATTCCAATCATCTTGGAATGGGTTGTTAGAGAACTACAATCTAAAAGAGAATGCATGGTTGCGTGGATTATATCAAAAACGAGAAAAATGGGCACAATTTTATGTTCGGCAATATTTCTGTGCTGGAATGATAACTACTCAAAGAAGTGAAGGAATGAATAGGTTTCTCAAGAAGTACTTCAAGAGAGAATTATCACTACGAGAGTTTGTATCACAATATGAAAAGGCACTTCTAAGTCGACGAGAGAAAGAACGATTGCAAGATTTTATTTGTAAGAAAAAAAAAAGGCGAACTTACGTACAAATTGGCCTGGAGAAGCCCACGCAAGGGATATGTATACAACAAAAATATTTTTAAAATTTCAAGAATAGTATCTCCATACATTGGATATGTTTGCGGAGGTTGGTGATGAGATTGGAACAATCACCACATACACAATATCTTCCTTCTGTAGTAGATCGCGCACCGTCACATTTGATTCTTCAAATTACACCATCAATTGTAGTTGTAAAATGTTTGAGTTTGTGGGAATTCTTTGTTCACACTCGTTGAAAGTGATCCACCACAGGCGGTTACTAGAAATTCCACCTCAATACTATTTGAAAAGGTGGACGAAAGATGCAAAAGATGGCGTTGTTATGGACAATCGGGGAGGATTAATTCAAATGAATTTTCAACCATCCAACATTGTGGAATATAGTGAGTTGGCACACCTTGCATTGACTATAGCTGTGAAAGGTACTAGCACCAAAACTTCTGTACCATTTACTAAAGCACTTTTAGGTACTGCATTGGAAACATTGGATAATTTTTTGAAGTCGGATATTGACGCTACTCAAGATAAAGTGAGTGAAAACTACTTGGATAAATCAAATGCCAACATAAAAATTCGAGATCCGCCACGAAGGAAAGCAAATAAAGGAGCAACGGGGAGAATTAAAGGTGCAATTGAAAAAGGAAAAGAAAGAAGAACAAAAAAAATGTGCATGTTAGTTAAGCCTTATTTAACTTTAAATTAATTTTCATTCTTATTTTTAAGTTTCAATTAACATCACCATCCATTTGTAGGTGTATCATCAAATGCAAATGGCATCCAAACGAATCATTCAGTTGGACCATCAGATATGCCTAACAATGTGCAGGCATGTTTTGAAATATTTTTTTATTTATTACGCTAATTGTTTGATTTATATTTTCTCATACTTTTATGATTTTTTTACGTAGGGATTTGATTTGAATATGCCGGTGATGGAAGAATTTATTGACTTGGATGAAGAAGTGAGAGGGCCAAATAATAGTCAAATATAGTGTGACACCCCGACTAATTAAATACCGGGTAGCTACTCCTTTATTAAATTAATTCAAAATGCCAAGTTGGCTCAGTTAATAGCATCACTGTCGAAAGCATTTTAATATTACTAACCACCTAGTATTTAAAAAGCAAGTTGCCAAATTTTAATTTAAGTCTGATTAACATGCAACAAATGTAATGAAGAAATAAATAACACCATTCCATACTGAAGTAAAATGAATAACCATCACAATAGAGTAAATAAAGTCTGGAGGAAAACTCCTCACTACAATCCCATAACTGAAATGAATAACCGAAACTGAAATAAAACACGCTAAAGTCTGAAAACTGAAATATAAAAGATGTCTCTAAAGAAATGGGCAACATGCCCTACAACTGATAGATGGTGACTCTGGAATCCAAAAGATAGAAGCGTCCACATGCAATTCCCTGTAGCTTCCACAAGCAGCTACAGCTCGTCACCTGAATGAGTATCCTATGCTTGGTGTCCTTGTGGCTGGGCACCTAAAAATGGTTTTACAAAGAAAAAGAGATTTGAAAAGCAAACGGGTCAGAGCCCGAATGTGGAGTTATATTTTAAAAACCTGCAAGTGCTTTAAAAACATTTAAAACATTAAATGCAAAGTACATGTTAGGACGTACACTCGCATGATATCCTCACCTCTCGTCTAACTGTGCACTCCTAACGTAAGTACCCATCTACAACGACCCATACTACTAGCTAACTGACAACATAACTAGCTAGACTGCCAAAGGTTCTACCCATAATACTCGGTTCCATTTAACATAACAACGCTCGTAATTAAATAGAGGTTTAACGTAAACTCAGTTACTAAATATGCCATTGATATAACTATCAGTCAACTCATTATATATCTTGAAACAATACCGTAATATTTTTACAACATTAACATGAGGATTCCCATTAATATAATGTATATTATTCATATCATAAATATACAATACAAGCACCCCGCAATCTAAGCTGTAGTGCACACATACTCTGCTATCCATCCCGGTACATCACGTACATAAGGATTACATATTTCGAATCTCTCAGGAATAGTTTACCGATAACAACATCACAAATAATGGAGGCGAACACAGTCACCATCACATGGGTCACGCACATACCTACGCTCCCATGATCAGCGGACTTATTAATATCACAATAAGTCTTTCTATGACCTATGTTCATCGAGGTACCAGTCTATATCCCCCCCGTAGGCACACAAGGATTAGAGGGTCCTAAGCGAACGCAACCTCCCGTGATAGCAAGTATGGTAGGTATGTCATACACACAATCCATATACCAATACTAAGTAAACACACCTCTTAGTAATACCGTATTTTAATCGTAGTACATATCGCATTCTCGTACTAATTATAATTATCACAATTCGTACTATTCCGGTTTGTAATTGTACGCGCTATAATTCATCCTCACATCGTAGAAGACACTCACGTCTCAACCCAAATGGTTCATTGAATATAACTCTCGTATATAATTTACTCCTCTCAATAACCCAAAAGTCCCAAATCTAACCTCACATCAATAAAGGAAGGTCATCTATATCCTCGAACAAGTTTACGGGACTCCAAAAATCAAAACAGTCCAAAAAGGACCAAACTGTCAACTCGTCAGAAGTCTCGTTCGAACGAGACTTCGAACGAGTTTGGACTGTCAGGTCGTTAGAAGTCTCGTTCGAACGAGGCTGTTCGAACGAGATCCAGTTCGTTCGAACGAACTGTCCCTTCTAACGATATCTCGTTCGAACGAGATATCGAACGAGATCACTACTCGTTAGTAACGACTGGTCAACTTCGTTAGAAGCTCGTTCGAACGAGTTCGTTCGAACGACATGGGGGCTGCTTCTAACGAGCTACCAGTTTCGGCCCAGATTTTTTCCCATCTCGTTTTTCATCATTTTTATCACTACAATCCTTCTCCAAAGTTCGTTCTAACAATGATTTAAGTCCTCTAATCATACTAAAACATGCTTAGGTCATAAACTAACGCCTTTTAAGGCAATAAGGCATCCTAAACATCATTAAATCCCAAGATTTTATACTTTTCTCCAATATCACCAAGAACATGAACCCTAGATATATATCAACATCAAATTCCAGAATTTAATTCGTTTTTTCTTTCACCCAATCATGTATTAACATCAGATTAATTGTCTCCAAACTATTCTACATGCAATCCTTCTCAATTTCCTCAAGTTTTATGATCTAGACTACATGGGTTTTCATATTTTATCAAGAACAAACCATAAATCCGAATTTTCTAACATGGAAAAGACATTCTCAGAAATTAAATGGAATAAAGTCACTTGCCTTGGTTGTCTCTGAGTTTGGTATAGATTAGATGAAGTTTTCTGCAGAAATTCCTCTCTCTCCAAGCTCTTCTCCAATGGTGGCTTAAGGTGGCTAGGGTTTTGATTTGGGGAAACTTAGAAAACCTAAATGACAACCTACGTAGCCTTCTAGGTTAATATGGGTTGGTTAATGGGCTTAATGGGTTTAATCCACATCAGATTTACATCACTAATTTTCGTCACTTTTAATTCCAAAAAATGTAAAATTACCAAAATACCCTTTAAGTTACCGGTATGGCCTAAAAATACCCCGGGACCCAAACTATACCCCCGGCTAGTGTTTTCTGACTATATCGACCCTTCCGGACGCGTTGGCGCACTCAAAATGACCATACGAATTATAGATTTTAAATTCACTTTTTATCATCAAAATATAATACCGTGACGCGACGGTCCCCCGCGTCTCAACGTCTCAACAAAATTTCTAAAATGCCGTATATAAATCCAACGACAAATTTTATAATACCAAGTTCATATATAATCATATATGCACATAATCAAATACCAATTCGCATCACATTAGTATTTTTATCCCGGATTAATTTCCAATTAATACGCATTTAATTAATTAATCCTCAAAATAAATATAGTCAAAAGTACGGGGTATTACATACTTCCCCCCTAATAACTGAATTTCGTCCCGAAATTCGAAACTAGAAAGTACCTGCTAAAAATAGCTCTGGATAACGTTCGCGCATCTCATCCTCGCGCTCCCATGTGGACTCCTCGACATTGTGATGTTGCCACTGAACACGCACTAACGGGACTATCTTTGACCGCAGTTTCCTCTCGCTTCGGTCCAAAATAGCAATTGGCCCCTCCTCGTAGGAGCTATCCGGCTGGAGATCGATGTCCTCCGCAGCGATGTGAGAATGAGCCAAATTATCTCTAAGGTATTTCCTCAGTGAGGAAATATGGAACACGTCGTGAATCCGATGCAAGTGCTCCGGTAGTCCAAGTCTATACGCAACGGGTCCGATCCGCTCAATAATAGGAAACGGCCCCACATACCTCGGTGCCAACTTCCCCTTCTTCCCGAATCGCATAATCCCCTTCATCGGAGATACCCTGAGCAAAACCTGGTCCCCCACTTGGAACTCTCTGAAAAACCTCTTCGCATCAGCATAACTCTTCTGCCTGTCTTGAGCTACCCGAATGCGACTCCGAATGAACTCAACCCTTGCCGAAGTATCCTGGATCACTTCCGGCCCAAGTAGTTTGTTGTCCCCCACTTCTAGCCAACATGCTGGGGAACGACAAGGCCTACCGTACAATGCCTCAAACGGAGCCATGTCAATCGTTAACTGATAGGAGTTGTTGTAAGCAAACTCCACCAGTGGAAGGTACTGCTCCCATCCGCCCCCGAAGTCAATAATGCACATGCGTAGCATGTCCTCCAACATCTTATTGGTGCGCTCTGTCTGCCCATCGGTCTGCGGATGATAAGCCGTACTCAACCGCAATTCCGTGCCCATTGCCTCCTGGAAACTCTCCCAAAACCTCTAAACAAATATCTTGTCTCTGTCAGACACGATATTTAGGGGCACACCGTGAAGTCTCACAATCTCTGAAATGAAGAGCTGGGCATACTGTCCCGTAGTGTAATCGGTCCTTACGGGTAAGAAGTGAGCGACCTTGGACAACCTGTCCACAATTACCCAAACGGAGTCGTGACCCCTCTGCGACGTAGGCAACCCCGTGACAAAATCCATGGATATGCTCTCCCACATCCACACCGGAACCTCCAACGGCTGTAGCAATCCTGTCGGTCTCTGATGATCCACTTTTACGAGCTGACAAGTGGCGCATTTCGAGACAAACTCAGCGATATCTCTCTTCATACCGCTCCACCAATATTGCCGTCTCATGTCTTGGTACATTTTGTCCCCTCCGGGATGTACCGCGAACCGTGAGCCGTGCGACTCTGCCATTACATCGTGCCGCAATTCTTCCCCTTCCGAAACTACCAATCTCCCATTGAAGCGCAATCCCCCGTCTGAGCTAACGGTATAGGACTCGGCTCCCTCTGCAAGTAATCGAACTATCTGCTCCTGACAGAACGAGTCATTAGCCTGTGCCCGTACTATCCTCGTGATAATCTGCGGTGTAACGGTCATTACAGACATGAAAGATCGGGCCACTGCATCCTGGTGTCCCAATTCCTTCCACTTAGCTTTCCACACCTCTGCCACCTCATCTGCTGGCCTGCGGCTCAACGCGTCTGCTACCACGTTAGCCTTACCCGGGTGGTACTGGATGTCAAACTGGTAGTCCTTCACAAATTCAAGCCACCTACGCTGCCGCATATTCAATTCCTTCTGCGTGAACAGATACTGTAGTGACTTGTGGTCTGTGAACAGCTGAAACTTCTCCCCCAAAAGATATTGCCTCCAAATTCGTAAGGCAAATACCACTGCTGCCAACTCCAAATCATGCGTGGGTTAATTCTTCTCATGAGGCTTAAGCTTACGGGAAGCATAAGCTATGGCTTGTCTCTCCTGCTGCAATACACCTCCCAGTCCTTGCAAAGACGCATCGGTGTAAACCAAATACTCAACTCCCGGTCTCGGCAATGCTAACACAGGTGCTGAGGTCAATTTGTCCTTCAACTCATCGAATGCCAACTGACAGGCATCACTCTAGATATATGGCACACCCTTACGAGTAAGATGTGTCAAAGGACCTGCTATCTCTGAGAAACCCCGAATAAACCTCCTGTAGTATCCTGCTAGACCCAAGAAACTACGAATCTCCGTTGGTGTCGTGGGTTGTCCCCACTCCCTCACCGCTGATACCTTCCCCGGATCGACAGATATTCCCTGGTCGGAAATAATGTGACCCAAGAATTGGACTTCCTTCAGCCAAAACCCGCACTTCTCATATTTTGCATACAACTCGTTCTGACGAAGTGTCTGCAAAACCTACCTCAAATGCTCGGCGTGCTCCTCCTCTGTCTGAGAGTAAACCAGAATATCATCAATGAAGACAATGACAAACTGGTCTAGGAAATCCCTGAACACTCTGTTCATCAAGTCTATAAACACTGCTGGAGCGTTGGTCAAGCCAAAAGGCATAACCCGAAACTCATAAGAACCATATCTCGACAAGAACGCAGTCTTCGAGACATCCTCCTCCCTGATACGCAACTGGTGGTATCCCGACCTCAAGTCAATCTTCGAGAAGAAAGAAGCTCCCCTCAACTGGTCGAATAAGTCATCGATTCGAGGCAACGGATACTTATTCCGTATCGTGACCTTATTCAACTCTCGGTAGTCCACACACAATCTCAGTGAACCGTCCCTCTTCTTCACAAATAAAACTGGAGCGCCCCAAGGTGAGGTACTCCTGCGAATAAAGTCTTGTCCCAACAGCTGCTCTATCTGATCCCGTAGCTCTCTCATCTCAGCTGGAGCCATACGGTACGGTGCACGTGCTATAGGTCTCGTACCTGGTAGCAAATCTATAACGAAGTCTATCTCACGACTGGGTGGTAAGCCTGGTATCTCCTGAAACACATCTGAATACTCCCTGACAACCGGGATTGAATCCAAAGGAATCACCACTTCCTTAGAGGTATCCTCCTCTATGTAATACAGATGAGCGGTCGATCCTCCCTCTGGGCGAGGCATCGCCACTACAAACATCTCTTGCCCCGGAATGGCAAAAACAATGCTCCCGCTGAAGCAATCAATCATGGCCCTATATGCTACGAGACAATCCATACCGATGATCACATCGTGAACATGCATGTCTAACACTAACATGTCCGTGGGTAATACCAAACCACCAATCTCTACCCCCACTCCCCGTCATATAAAGAAAATAAGTGACCCACTCCCTAATGGTGAGTCGACACACGTCACTGTGCTCTCTGCCGTAGCTAACAATCCTAAAGATTTCGCGAAGTGTGTAGCTATGAAACAATGTGTAGCACCCGTATCAAATAACACCCGACCCATAGTGCCATGGATAGGAAACGTACCCTCGATCGCGGGCTGTGCCTGTGGAACTGCAGCCTGGTGAACGTTGTAGACACGTCCATACTGTAGCTGCCCCTGCTAAACTGGGACTGCTGGAATGGGTGGCAAAGCTACCATCTGTGGCGGTGCAGGAAGAGCGGCGGGAAACATAGGTCTCTGTGGCTCCTGGCGAGCACCCTGCTGCTGCTGCTGCTGTGGGGCCCTGCCCCTATCAGGACAATCCTGCTTCTTTTGGCCAGTCTTGCCACAAGTAAAGCACTTCCCTGGGAAGTTCCCTCCCCTCTGCCCCTGCTGTCCCCGGCCCTGGTGGCCGTTACCATTCCTCCCTTGGCCCTGCTGGCCCTGATGGAACTGCTGCCCATTCTGCCCCTGCTGGCCCTTATGGCCGTTTGGACCCTGATGGCCCTGGCGGAAACCTCCCTGTCCCTGCCTATAGTTCCCTGACCGGAACCTCTTATTATCCCCCTGCTGGGTACCCTGCTCATTCTGTCTCTGCCCCTGACCGGTTTGTGCCCCGCTGGCACCATGTCCTCCAGTCCTGCCCTGATGGCTAGACTCCCCCGACCGCTTGCCCTCGGCCATATGAAAACGGTGGTCCTGGCAGTGCAATAATGCAGCGTTAACCACATCAGAATACGTGGCCAACGATAGGTTCCCTAGCAGATGCTGACGGATCCTCCAATTCAACCCGTCGGTGAACTTCTCTATCTTCTTCTTCTCTGTTGGAATCTCGTCTGGAACGATATTCAACAGGTTAGTGAACTCGGCCTCATACTCGGCCACTGTCTTGCCCTCCTGCTTCAAACTCATCAGCTTCCTCCTCATCTCTGTATGAACTGCGGATGGAAAGTACTTGCGGTCGAACCGCACCCAGAACTCCTGAATCGTGAGGGTATCCCTCTCCTCCGCGGTGGTAATAGACTCCCACCACTGTAGTGCAGATCCCACTAGCTTGAAAGTAGCTAGTACCTGTTTCTGAACATCAGTGCACTCATGCATCCTCAAATGCCTCTGTATGTCCTTCCTCCATTGGCTCGAGACTACCACATCTGAGCTACCTGCAAACTCTGGCGGATGCGCTTTCTGAAAAGCGTCTCGTACACGCTCCCAAGCAGACGGGAATGCATTAACCTGTGCTGGCACGGCAACCGGCGCCTGAGGTGGTGCCTGCTGAATCACGGCAATCGCGGCATTTACCGCTTGGGCTACTATAGCAGCAACCTCAGCGGCGTTCATCATGCCCTGAACTGGAGCGGGCTGGGGTTCGGGCATTGCATTCCTGGAAACTTGTCGTGCACGTCGTGGAGGCATCTGAAATAAGAACGAAGTTTATAAGTTCACGGTTATAAACTTAATATAGCTGAAGAACGAAGCATACACAAAAAGAGTACAACAGTCCTAAAATATAGGGCTCTATATCAAAGAAAACGTAGCGGAAACATAATAGCCGTACAGATCCTAAAGGACACTAGAACCTGATGCTCTGATACCACCTGTGACACCCCGACTAATTAAATACCGGGTAGCTACTCCTTTATTAAATTAATTCAAAATGCCAAGTTGGCTCAGTTAATAGCATCACTGTCGAAAGCATTTTAATATTACTAACCACCTAGTATTTAAAAAGCAAGTTGCCAAATTTTAATTTAAGTCTGATTAACATGCAACAAATGTAATGAAGAAATAAATAACACCATTCCATACTGAAGTAAAATGAATAACCATCACAATAGAGTAAATAAAGTCTGGAGGAAAACTCCTCACTACAATTCCATAACTGAAATGAATAACCGAAACTGAAATAAAACACGCTAAAGTCTGAAAACTGAAATATAAAAGATGTCTCTAAAGAAATGGGCAACATGCCCTACAACTGATAGATGGTGACTCTGGAATCCAAAAGATAGAAGCGTCCACATGCAATTCCCTGTAGCTTCCACAAGCAGCTACAGCTCGTCACCTGAATGAGTATCATATGCTTGGTGTCCTTGTGGCTGGGCACCTAAAAATGGTTTTACAAAGAAAAAGAGATTTGAAAAGCAAACGGGTCAGAGCCCGAATGTGGAGTTATATTTTAAAAACCTGCAAGTGCTTTAAAAACATTTAAAACATTAAATGCAAAGTACATGTTAGGACGTACACTCGCATGATATCCTCACCTCTCGTCTAACTGTGCACTCCTAACGTAAGTACCCATCTACAACGACCCATACTACTAGCTAACTGACAACATAACTAGCTAGACTGCCAAAGGTTCTACCCATAATACTCGGTTCCATTTAACATAACAACGCTCGTAATTAAATAGAGGTTTAACGTAAACTCAGTTACTAAATATGCCATTGATATAACTATCAGTCAACTCATTATATATCTTGAAACAATACCGTAATATTTTTACAACATTAACATGAGGATTCCCATTAATATAATGTATATTATTCATATCATAAATATACAATACAAGCACCCCGCAATCTAAGCTGTAGTGCACACATACTCTGCTATCCATCCCGGTACATCACGTACATAAGGATTACATATTCCGAATCTCTCAGGAATAGTTTACCGATAACAACATCACAAATAATGGAGGCGAACACAGTCACCATCACATGGGTCACGCACATACCTACGCTCCCATGATCAGCGGACTTATTAATATCACAATAAGTCTTTATATGACCTATGTTCATCGAGGTACCAGTCTATATCCCCCCCGTAGGCACACAAGGATTAGAGGGTCCTAAGCGAACGCAACCTCCCGTGATAGCAAGTATGGTAGGTATGTCATACACACAATCCATATACCAATACTAAGTAAACACACCTCTTAGTAATACCGTATTTTAATCGTAGTACATATCGCATTCTCGTACTAATTATAATTATCACAATTCGTACTATTCCGGTTTGTAATTGTACGCGCTATAATTCATCCTCACATCGTAGAAGACACTCACGTCTCAACCCAAATGGTTCATTGAATATAACTCTCGTATATAATTTACTCCTCTCAATAACCCAAAAGTCCCAAATCTAACCTCACATCAATAAAGGAAGGTCATCTATATCCTCGAACAAGTTTACGGGACTCCAAAAATCAAAACAGTCCAAAAAGGACCAAACTGTCAACTCGTTAGAAGTCTCGTTCGAACGAGACTTCGAACGAGTTTGGACTGTCAGGTCGTTAGAAGTCTCGTTCGAACGAGGCTGTTCGAACGAGATCCAATTCGTTCGAACGAACTGTCCCTTCTAACGATATCTCGTTCGAACGAGATATCGAACGAGATCACTACTCGTTAGTAACGACTGGTCAACTTTGTTAGAAGCTCGTTCGAACGAGTTCGTTCGAACGACATGGGGGCTGCTTCTAACGAGCTACCAGTTTCGGCCCAGATTTTTTCCCATCTCGTTTTTCACCATTTTTATCACTACAATCCTTCTCCAAAGTTCGTTCTAACAATGATTTAAGTCCTCTAATCATACTAAAACATGCTTAGGTCATAAACTAACGCCTTTTAAGGCAATAAGGCATCCTAAACATCATTAAATCCCAAGATTTTATACTTTTCTCCAATATCACCAAGAACATGAACCCTAGATATATATCAACATCAAATTCCAGAATTTAATTCGTTTTTTCTTTCACCCAATCATGTATTAACATCAGATTAATTGTCTCCAAACTATTCTACATGCAATCCTTCTCAATTTCCTCAAGTTTTATGATCTAGACTACATGGGTTTTCATATTTTATCAAGAACAAACCATAAATCCGAATTTTCTAACATGGAAAAGACATTCTCAGAAATTAAATGGAATAAAGTCACTTGCCTTGGTTGTCTCTGAGTTTGGTATAGATTAGATGAAGTTTTCTGCAGAAATTCCTCTCTCTCCAAGCTCTTCTCCAATGGTGGCTTAAGGTGGCTAGGGTTTTGATTTGGGGAAACTTAGAAAACCTAAATGACAACCTACGTAGCCTTCTAGGTTAATATGGGTTGGTTAATGGGCTTAATGGGTTTAATCCACATCAGATTTACATCACTAATTTTCGTCACTTTTAATTCCAAAAAATGTAAAATTACCAAAATACCCTTTAAGTTACCGGTATGGCTAAAAATACCCCAGGACCCAAACTATACCCCCTGCTAGTGTTTTCTGACTATCTCGACCCTTCCGGACGCGTTGGCGCACTCAAAACGACCATACGAATTATAGATTTTAAATTCACTTTTTATCATCAAAATATAATACCGTGACGCGGCGGTCCCACGCGTCTCAACGTCTCAACAAAATTTCTAAAATGCCGTATATAAATTCCACGACAAATTTTATAATACCAAGTTCATATGTGCACATAATCAAATACCAATTCGCATCACATTAGTATTTTTATCCCGGATTAATTTCCAATTAATACGCATTTAATTAATTAATCCTCAAAATAAATATAGTCAAAAGTACGGGGTATTACATATAGTACAATATCTCAATTTTTATATTTAATTTAGTGATTTTATGGTGTATGTTAGTTATAACTCTTGTTTTACTTTAGTGATTTTGTGTTGTATGTTAATTATAACTCTTGTCTTACTTCAGAATTTTTTTGTTAATTACAACTCTTGTTTACTAATAAAAAAAATGTAGTTAAAAGAATATTAAATGTAATTAATTGTGATCCTATTCACAAGGTGATATTGATGGATATATCAATTAATATTATTAGGCATGCAAGTCTTTAACAGCAAATCATTGGAATTGATTAAGGATGTGCATACAAGTTTTTAATGAGGAGAGAGAATGATAAAAAGAAGAAAAAAAGGGCTCAAATTTGATTGGGCGACATCAAAGTATGATGTCGTTAGCAACAACAAATTTTTTTCCTCATTTCATATTAGAAAAAATTTTGATGTGTTCAACCACATCAAGTTTTGATGTTGTTCAATCAGATGGTTTCTTCAGACGTGTTCTCTTACTTCATTTAATTGTTATTTATTTCATTTTTGAGTGATGTTCTCACTTCATTTAATACAGAACAAAATAGTTTACACCATTTATATATATAAAAGAATTATATTTTTATACTATAACATTTTTTCTTCAATAACAGTTTTTATATATAATAATATTACAAAAACGTTTAAATGTTTTTAAAACTGTTTTTTTTTTTAAATAAATAAGTTAAAAAATAATTCTCTATATAAACTATTCAAAATATTTTAAATATGTACTGTTTTTTTAAAACGTCAAAAAACATGTTTTGTTAAACTTTTTTTTTCATATATAAACAGTTTTTTTTATATATAAACAGTTTTTAATATATAAAAACTGTAAAAATATATTTTAAATGTTTCTTTATTCTGATTTTTTAATAATATTATGTTAATATATATTCTGTTTTTTTAAAAAGGTAAAAAAAATATGTTTCTATGTAAACTGTTAAAAAGGTATTAAAATAAACTGTTAATATATAAACTATTTTTTATTTATAAAAAGGTTAAAAAATTCCTTTCTATATAAACTGTTAAAAAGATATTAAATATATACTATTTTTCAAAAAGTTTTAAAAAACGTGTTTTGTTACACTTTTATTTAAATATAAACAGTTTTTTAGTAACTTTTGCAATATAAACTGTTTTGCACATCAAATAGTGTATATCTGATAGAAAATATTTTCTATAGAATTTTTTTTTTATATCTGATAGAATTTTTTTTGCCATAGAAAATATTTTAATAAGCTGTTTTTTGGTAATTTTTTTTTTGTACAAAAACAGTTTTTTGAATGGCGAAAAAACATTTAAAAAACTGTTTTTTATATGTTAGAAATATAAAAACATTCAAAAAACTGTTTATTTACAAAAAAAAAACAGTTTTTTTAAGGAAAAAAATTGAAAAAAAAACTGTTTTTTACAACTTTATTTTTCAGGAAAGATTAATAAAAAAAAGTTATTCAAAAACTTTTTTTTGTTTTTTTTAACAACTGTTTATATTTAAATAAAAGTGTAACAAAACACGTTTTTTTAAACTTTTTTGAAAAATAGTATATATTTAACACCTTTTTAACAGTTTATATAGAAACGGATTTTTTTAACCTTTTTAAAAATAAAAAACAGTTTATATATTACCATTTTATTTTTAAAAAATCAGTTTAAAGAAACATTTAAAATATATTTTTACAGTTTTTATATATTAAAAACTGTTTGTATATAAAAAAACTGTTTATATATGAAAAAAAGTTTAACAAAACATGGTTTTTAATGTTTTAAAACAATAGTACATATTTAAAACATTTTGAATAGTTTATATAGAGAATTATCGTTTAAATATTTTTGTAATATTTTTATATATAAAAACTGTTATTAAAAAAAAAATCTTATAGAATAAAAATATCATTCTTTTTTATATATATAAATGATGTAAATTATTTTGTTTCGTATTAAATGAAGTGAGAGAACATCACTTGAAAATGAGATAATTAACCATTAAATAAAGTAAGAGAATAATTCTTAAGAAATCATCTGATTGGACGACATCAAAATACGATGTCGTTAGCAACAACAAAATTTTTTCCTCATTTCATATTGTCGGACACCATCATTTAATTACACACTTTAAATGATTCTTATCCACTTAAATTTTCCAAACATTTGTTCACAAAATTTAAACATTACCGAAAACAAGCCCAGCAAAACAATTCCACCTTGAGATAAAGTACCGTTGAAGCGAGCGAAACGCAGAGAGCAGTTAGGTGTTAGTTGTTCGGTTGTCCCCCTAAAGAAAACGTAAATGCAACTAAAATACCCCACCCAAATTCCCATTCTACCCCTCCATCTCACCATTATTCCACTCATGCCCCCCACCCTCTATCTCTCTCTATTCAAATCCTCCCAACACGTTCTCTCTCTAGGTTTCATTCACATTCTCCTATGCTTCTTCAAATGTGTGAAGTTTAGTGTTTACACATCCGATCTAAAGCTATTCACCTCACTACCGGTGCAAACGACGTGTTTCTAAGTTTGGAATGAGAAGTTAGGGTTTTGAGGTGTGAAAATTTAGGTTTTGGAGATGAATCGGAGTTTTAGGGCACCGGAGAGGGGGATACAAGCGGCGGTGAAGCAGAGACAGCAAATGAGGACGTCGATGATGAAGGAGAAAGAAGAGGAGCTTGCTTTGTTTCTAGAGATGCGAAAACGAGAAAAGGAGAGGAGTAATTTGCTTCTCAATAGCTCGGAAGAGTTTGATGCTCCTCTAGGTACAAATTTGTTTGATTCCACTTTGTTTTTCACTTTTTCGACTATCTACGCTTTGGAATGTTTTCTTTTAGCTGTATTGTATGTCTGTTGTATTGTTTGAGTTTTAGCATTTTGCTGAGTCACAACGGTGGTTGTTTTGTCTTAAGAGAAAAGTCGATTTTGACTGATTAATTTATATAGTGCCGTTTATAACCTGCTTATTGTAGCTTTTCGGTCAGGGGATGTTTGTATTTTAGACTTTGAATGCGACCATGAAAAGTTTGTCTGCTTTTTTTATGTCTAATTTTGAACTTATTTGGTTGAGAGAATTAATCTTATTTTGAGTCATTGTTTATAAAGCTGATTTATACTATTGTTGTTTATAAAAAAATAATAATGAGGTTAAAACTGGATTTTTCATTAAAAAACTCGACAATCAGCTTGTTTCGAGTTTTTGCTGATGCACAAAATGTCCTCATTTTTTATTGAGCCTAAAGCTTGTAATTTGTTACTGATTATGATTAATATATGTAGTGATGTTTATGAACTTGCCTATTGTAGCTTTTAGGTCAGGGAATGTTTGTTCTTTAGGCTTCGGATGTGGAATGTTCAGTGTGTAACACTGAATGTGAAATGCCAAATGAGTGCGATGATGAAAAGTTTGTCTGTGTTTTGTCGAATTTTGAATTTATTTGGTTCTAAATGCTGAATAATGTTATTTTGACTATTTTATCTGTAGTAATTGTTTATAAAGCTGTTTTATTGTCGTATAATAATAAGGTTAAAACTGGAATTTTCATTAAAAAACTCGACATTCAGCAGCGGCTTTTGCCTTGTAATGCTGAATTCTAATAACTCTCATTCAGCTGGCCTGTAAATTTATTATACATAGTATTTTGAGGTTTAGTATTTTGCTGACGCACGACAGTTTGTTCCTTGTCTTGAAAAAAAATTCATTTCCGTTGATTCTGATGCTTATTAATGATTAATTTGTAAATTATTTTTTTTAACTCGACTATTGTTGCATTTAAGTTTAATGTGAAACATAAATTCCCATGTCGACTAAGTTTTGTGGGTTAGTGTTGAATTTGCATTTATTATTATCGTTTTTCACTTGCAGGATCGACAATGGGAAGTTCTCCCATATTCAATATTGCAGCAGCCACACCTGCACGAAAGAATGGTGCTGATGAGTTTCTTAATTCTGAGAATGATAAAAATGATTATGACTGGTAAGTTTTTGGCACCTCTTGCTCCTTGTTAGATGGTAAATTAGTTTTGATTACCTTCATTTACTTATTTATTTTGTTGTCATCTCTATGTCTGAGAAGAAAAACATCGTTTACTACATTTGTATGCTTCAAATATGTTTCCAATCTAGTTCGACAAAATCAATTATTGATTGGTTGTTATGTAATCATTTTCTTCCGGGGAACACCACATTGCACTATGTATGACCGCCAAATATGGAATTTTTTTGTATTTTTCCCTTTCTCACTTTGTATTTTGAACTCCATTGTCGTACTTTCTTCATGGTATTATTAATATTATTAGAGTAATGAAACATTTAATCTTTTCGCAGATCCTCATTTTTTGACATATATTCGAATGTCTTGTTTTTATTCCCACACAAATTTGTAGCAGCTTCATGTTGCTCCAACAATATAATAAGAAACAGAAAACAACACATAAGGAAAAGACATAAAGTATTAAACAAGAAAAGGCAGCCGTAAACTACATTTCCTCCCATTTTCTTCACGAAGACGCAAAACCTAGTGCAATCGCAATACAGTAAATTTTTTTGGACATTAAGATCTATTAAGGAGATATAAGGGGGTAACTAATAAATTTAGGGTTTGAAGATATCTTTGCTGCCAGCTATTATCTACATTATTAATTCGATGAATAGCGACAAGGTCTCCAAATGTCTTTATTATGTCACAGTTATTCTTATGTGAACTTGAAATTATGAACTGGCCCAACTGGTGTGGAAGTGCATGCCGACTTTATTATGTCACAGTCACTTGTAAACGTTTGGTGGATCCTCATTTTTTGACATATATTCGAATGTTATGTTTATATGCCTACACAAATTTGTAGCAGCTTCATGTCGATCCAAAAATTTAATAAGAATTAGAAAACAATACATAAGGAAAAGACACAACGCATTAAACAATTAAAGATAGCAGTGACCTGCATTTCCTCCCATGCTCTTCACGAAGAGAGGCAAAACCTAGTGCAACCGTGCAATACGGTAGATTTTTTGGAACATCAAGATCTACGAAAGAGGTTTTAGGGGACTAGCTAATAAATTAAGGGTTTGAAGATATCTCCGCTGCCAGCTATTATCTACATTATAATTTGGATGAATGGCGATAAGGTCTTCAAATGTCTTTATTATGTCACAGTCATTCTTGTGTGAACTTGTAATTCTGAACTGGCCCAACCGGGGGGAGGAACTGCACGGCGATCTTTTCCCCATTAAATTTCTTTGTTTTTGAGTTAGCAATTAAATTTATATGTTTGCCAATAATGATACAATTCTCTCCTCTCTATGTGGATTTGTGTGTTAGGGGGTGGGGATTTGTCGTCTTGTGAATACTTTGATTCATTTGTAAACTGATGTTTATTAGAACTATCTTCCGTTTTCAGGCTTTTAACCCCTCCTGGCACTCCTCTTTTTCCTTCATTGGAGATGGAATCGAGAAGAAACGATACGAGTCAAAATGGAACACCCAAAGCTCGCCCCACTGCCCTGAAATCTAGAGTAAGAGTAAAATCTTTTAATTTTGTATTATATCTTATTGAATGTTATTTGTTTTGATGTTATAGTTTATAGCCATATGACTTTCAAATCTAATAATCACTGAAACCATTCCTTCACTACACTTCAGTTCAGACCGTAAGACACCTCATATTGTATAGGTATGTGTAGTCTCAGATAAAGGTTACCCCATAAAGGAGCTTGTGTCAGTTAAACAGCAGTCTAGAACACACGCAAACCCTTCTTATTGAACTGTAAAGCCATTTTATTGTGAAATTGCAACAGGTTTGACAATTTACATTTAACATTAATGATAATTTATCACTATAAAATGGCAACTGTTTTAGCATCCTACCTCAACTCAATTGAACCAAAATCTTTTCTCAATTATTTGGAGTCGGCTACATGAATCCTATTTTTCCATTCCGTTTTGTTTAGCGCCATATTCTCTGTTAAATCACATGTTTTCATGTCCTTTTTTATAATATACCATCAAGGCAATTTTGGTCTACGTCTACTCAACACTATTATCAATATTAACTAGATTACTGTAACGTCATAGGTATATATTGGTCTACGTTTAACTTGTCTACATCATCGAAGTCAATCTTCTCTCAATCTATACTACTTCTACTGTTTCATGCATATGTTCATTTTTAGTTTATCCTTTTGAGTTTATCACACATCAATCTTAACATCCGCATTGCCGCCCCACACATTTTTCGTACATTTTATTTCTTGATTGCTTAACACTCCGTCCCATATAACATTCTAATGGCCATCCTATAAAAATTCTTAATAATTTTAAAGGTAACCATCAAACAATATGCCATTTAGCAGTTCTCCACTTTTAATCTTATGGGTGACATCGTCACTAATATCTCAATCTTTTTTGATAAACGAGCCTAAATAATGAACTAATCACTTTTAGGTGTCTCTTGACCCTAAAGTTTCATGACATCCCCATTTGTCCTCCATTTATTACTACAATTACACTTTATTGCTGAAATTACTCCACATACTCTATTTAGTACTACTTATTTTAAACCCTATTTATTAAAGGATTTATCTCCACACTTTCAATCTAGCTTTAAACCCTGCCTTAGTTTCATTAAAACACATCTACAAATAAAATAAATTGTGCACTTCACCATGCATTTTTATAGTCAATTTATCTATAACAAGAGCAAAAAGATTAGGACTTATTGCTAAACCTTGGTGCAAACCTACAATAATTGGAAAATCACCTCTTCCTCTGGTTGTTTTTCTTACCATAGTCATGGCCTTATTATACATGTCTTTAATAATATTAATATATCGACTTGTCAATTTTTTATTTTTATTTTTTTTAAATATAAAACCGACCATCTTATATCTCTAGGTATGTTATCATAAAACTTATCCAAATATATAAAAATCATATGAAGATCTTCCTTTTTATTTTTTTCAATACCTTTCCATTAATCTTCTCCATAAATAGATATCTTCTGTTTTTTGTTTATGTTCTATCACTCTCTCCTTAAGTTTCATTGTATGACTCTTTAACTTAATTCCACAATAATTTTAACATGTATATCTCCTTTATCTTATAAATATGTATTAAAACTCTTTAGTTGTTCATTGGGCATCCTTCTAGTAATGATAATTTTATTTTATTGAATAATTTTGTTGTGAAGACATTCCTTCCTCCCCTAAACACTTATGAACATCAGTGATAATGCGCCCCCCCCCCCCCCCCCCCCCGGTATTTTTTGGAGCCATCTTAACCTTTGAGAAAAAATATGTTTTCTCGAATCTCCGTAAATTTCTCCATGTCCAATCTACTCCCATTATCTTTCATTTAATAACCTCTCAAAAGAATTTCTCCATCTTTTCTTAATCTCTTCATCTTTACCATGACTTTCGGATTGTCCCTCTTAATACATATCACGTTATTAAAACCTTTTGTTTTTCTATCCTTAAGTTTTAGGGAACTTATAAATACTTTTTCCCCTTCTTCGTGTTCCCAAATTTGTGTGAAGACCATGTCCTCACAAGGTTGAAAAACTTGTTGAATGTTGAACTTGTATTATATTGGTTAATAAAGATAACATTTATGTTCTGAAGATTTTCTATTTATTTCTTGAATGGGGAAAAAACTTCATCAGTTCCAAGTTAAGAGGCTTTGTAGATCATAGGGTACCTTATCTTGTATATACAATTTCTCAGGAAGGTTCTCTAGGTCTAGAAATTAGCTTTTGTCAGGTAAACACCACTCAACTACTTAAAATCCTTCTACTTGCATTGTCAAATGATATGCGAAATTGCTGAGGAATTTACTTTCAATATCTATACACATCCTTTCGTATTTAGGACTATTGGAGGCCATCAAATTGTAGTCACCTATGCATACATACAGAGGTCATATCCTCTTACATGTTTGACAAGCGTTATAAATGTTCTTGAATTTTTTTGATATTGGTTAATAGTAGAGGTCACATTAACATTATGAAGAATTTTTGTTTATTGGATGTGGAAATAAACTTTCATAAATTCTAGCAAATGTATAGGTACGAGGAAGATTCTTTTTTTACAAATTGAAATAAAAGGATTCATCTTCATTGATCAGTTTACAAGATCTATCAAAGAGAATTGGGAAAATTCTGGTATAGGTAGAGCATAAAGCTTGCTAATCTTAAAACACTGGCAGGATGTTTCCATTTTAGTATTTGTTTAGAATAATCTGAGTTTGTATATATCTATTTCATAAGCTCATGGTTTTCTGCTATTTGTTTGCTGTGGTTATATCTATTTCATAAGCTCATGGTTTTCTGCTATTTGTTTGCTGTGGTCATAGCTAGCAAATTCCCAGCCAGACCCTCCTGCAAGGACCAACTTAGCATATAGACAATCGGGCTCATCTCCTGGGTTGAACACTTCAGGAATTCATAGGCCCTCTTCATCCGGGGGTCCCGGTTCAAGACCTGCTACGCCAACTGGACGCCCTACTTTGACCTCCACATCATCTAAACCCACCCTGACCTCCACATCTAAACCTACATCTAGACCTACAAGATCTTCAACACCCACTTCTCGTTCCACCGTAACTTCAACTAATAAGCCCACACTTCCCACAAGATCTTCTACACCTTCAGCAAGGCCCGCTGCCAGGTCTTCTACGCCTTCAGCAAGGCCCGTTGCTAGATCTTCAACCCCAACAGCTAGACCCACCCCCAGATCTTCAACCCCAACAGCTAGACCCTCTGTACCTTCATCCAGGCCTACATCTAGGGCGGCAACCCCAACTCGTAGGCCAGCCACACCGTCAAGTGCATCAAATACATCTGCTCCACCCCTTACAAAATCAGTACCATCTACAGCAAGAAATACAGCCCCACCACGAGCTAGTTCTCCTACAGTGAAACCTCGACCATGGAAGCCTTCAGATATGCCTGGTTTTTCCCTCGAAGCACCACCAAACTTAAGGACCTCACTTCCCGATAGGCCTCTTTCGGCCTCTAGGGGCAGGCCTGGAGGACCCAGTGTCCGATCTTCATCGGTCGAGCCCGCGTCTAACAGTAGGGTTAGACGGCAATCATGTTCTCCCTCAAGAGGAAGGCCGCCTAATCATAGTATCGGAGGCTCTGTTCCTGCAGTCAACCGTTTATATGCTAAAGCTAAGGACAATATGAGCCCCGTTACGTATGGAACCAAGATGGTTGAAAGGGTGATCAATATGCGGAAATTGTTGCCACCGAAGCAAGACGACAAAATTTCACCTCGCAGTAACTTATCTGGCAAGTCTTCATCCCCTGACAGCTCGGGCTTTGGAAGAAATCTCTCAAAGAAGTCTTTAGACATGGCTATGAGGCATATGGTATGTAGCATTTTTCTATCTCACGTGTAATATATTTAACAAGACAGCATAGGCATGTACCGATGACACTATTTTAGTCTAAGGCCCATTGTACTTGTGCCTACAGAAAACCATGATCATTTTATATTTAGGGGGAAATTTGAGAGGTCAGAATACAATTTTTTAAAGGTTGGGTCATATTGCAATTTTCAAAAATCAATTTTGAGATTTTTGGTTATTGGGTTATACCATTGCATCGTACACAGTCCAAAGTTCCCTTGAACTTCCAATGCTTTTACGCTTCCCTTGATTTTTCATGCCAAAAGTGTACCTCTGCTTCTAATCTCCACACAGTTGATACTTGTGACCAGCACAGACATTTTTGTGCTTTAGACATTTTCATATATTTTAGACCTTTCTGTCATCGTATAGTAGAGTGACCAGATCCACTGTTTAGTTTTTAAAGCTTGAGTTATTTATTTATTTGTGTGTGACAAACCTGCAGATCCGAGAACTCTTGGTGATAGGCATGCAATTTTTCTTGAATACCTTAATTTAAAACTAAAGTATACATGTATAATTTGTCATTTGTTTTTCTTTTTTCTGTTTTTTCTTTTCATTTGGGATTGGCTGGTGGTGGGGGATCGAACCCTCAACTATGAGGATGAGAACCCTGATCGCTAGGCTAGTCGTAATGGTTTACTTTTATCATTATTTTCATTTTTGCCTTGTGTCTTGAATTTGCAACCTTGAGGAGTATTTGAAGATAAAGTTGGGAAATCTTTTTTTTTTCTTTTTCTTTTTCTTTTTCTTTTCTTCTTATTTGTCATTTATTTGGGTTAATTCTTTGGAGCAGGATATAAGGCAACGTGTTCCGGGTAATCTACGTCCATTGATGACAAACATTCCAGCATCTTCCATGTACAGTGTGAGATCTGGGCCCACACGAAGCAGGCCGGTCAGTGTATCAGATTCACCACTTGCAACAAGCAGCAATGCTAGCTCTGAAAGTGTCAATAATAACGCTCTTTGTATGGATGGAAGTGAAGTAGGCGATGAGATTAATAGTGAGAGAGGTGTTCGATCCCCTGCCAGCATGCGAGGCAGGTGATGATTGTTGTCCGCTGTCATAAAATATATATTGCATTTTCTAATCGACTTACTTTTATTTTGAATCTCTGGCGGCATGACAGCTGAAATGTGATGATCGGTTCGAGTAAGTGCTAACAGCATATGTAGCTTATATGATTTATGTAAAGTTAAGTGACAGACTGTTTAGTTGTATTATTTGGAGCCGTTTGTATCATTAAAACTCCAGTTATATGTGATCTCTCTCTCTCTCTCTCTCTCTCTCTCTCTCTCTCGCTCACTCGCTCGCTGTGTGCACGCGCGCATGTGGCTGTGGCCATTGCTTCCATAAAGTTCCTGCCAGTGATTTGAGAATACTGCACCATTTTAGCGCAAGGATCCTGTATTTCATGTGTTTAAAGTATGTTAACACATGAGCAAATAACTAGTGTCTTACCTGTTGCCATTTTTAACCACTCTGATATGGCCAAGGATTTTTTTCTAACGGAGAAAAAACAAAGAAACTTCCTTAAAGCAGATGAACTATGCAACTGAGTACTCCACATTTGGTGTCTGAAACATATGATAGCTGATGAGTTCCGTAGATGACCCAAAAAAATAGAATTAGTCAATCCGGTCGATTTGCATTAAACTTTGGTTGAAGAAAGATTTATATGAACTCCAGTTGAGCTTGGTTGATGAACTGAGACAGTTTTTGAGTTTTGTACACATTGAATTTAGTAATAAATGAAGTGCGAAAGTACCAAAAGGAAAATTAGGGGATTATTGTAAAAAGGTGTTTCATCAATTCAGAAGCTGGACCGCACATTTGCACGTGGCTACTTTAGTTATGGTAGAATAGCAAGATCACTAGATTGGTAAAGTTCAATGCCTGCCTATTTCCAGATCCAAGTGGATAAGCAATTGGATCCCATTAATTCTCTCACAAACAAAACATTAAGGGCTCGTTTGGCAATCTAATTCCAGGGTTTGGAATTGGAATTGGAATTGAAAGGTCAATTTCAATTTCGTGGAATTCAAATTGGCCTTTCAATTCCAATTTAAAGTCTTGGAATTGGGTTGCTAAACGGGTCCTAAGGAAACTGGTACTCTGATATCCAGAGGATTTTGCATTTTGCAGTACCAAAATGCTCAATTGTTAGTTTGTGATACCAAAATTAGGGTCTTTCTTAAAGACCATGATGCAAAATATAATATTAAAAAAGGCAATTGGATTGCCGCACCAAGGGTCAAAACAAAACAGAGTGAAGAAAAGTGATCGCCTGATAATTTAATCGTCGCAAGAGCATTTGATTTAATACATCCTATCTTTATCTTTATCTTTATTTTTATATACTATAAAATGCTATACTTTTCTAATTTTGTCTCTTCCTCTTCTTTTATTCTCTTAAATAGTAGCCTTGATATTCACCTAAAACCCATTGATATTACCTTTTCTAATTCATGTCTTTTCCTCTTCTTCTACCCATCATAAATTAAAATTATACACGAAGATAAATAAGGGAGGAGGAGGAGATGTACACACCACAAATCTTTCCCTCAACCCCTTTTGTCTCTCTCTCTGTACCAAAGTCTCTCGGGTCTTCTTCACTTCAACAGTGCTTCGAGAAACGGGAATGGTGAGTTGTTCTTAAGTTATTATAGTGTAAATTATATTGTGTATGTATTTTTTGTTTGATTTTTTAAATGTTCACATTACCCATTGGCTAAAAATTGCAATTTCAGGTTGTTTGGGAGTTGCTGTCCAGTTCAACACAGTTCTCTTTGGTTATCACCGTTTTTCGATTGATGTCAATTGGGTCTTTGATTTGGGAGGAATGGCCTATTTGTTTTTTCTTTTCTATTTCCTTTTATTTCATTAACTCTTCTTGATTCTGCACCATTTGGTATCAAGGGACAAGTTGAACCCTAATCTTTACCCTTCATTGTTTTATTGAAAGAACATAAGCTTCAACCGGAGCAGTAGCGGTTGAGTCCGAGTTGGTGATGGAACGGGGCTGCCATGGTGGATTCGGGTTTCAACAGGTGGGTCGCGATCTTGGGGTTGCCATGGTGGATTCGGGTTGGGAAGGCAGGTGATATGGGTGCTAAGATATAGTATGGATCGAGCTACGGGTATTCGGGTCATGGAAGTGGGTCATCGGATTATGGTAGAGGGTTGGCTTGGTGGGTTGTAGGTGGAGGTGGTTTTAGGTGAGGTAAGTAATTTAATGGTGGTGTGAGTTATGGAGGTCGAAGAGAGAAATAAAATGGGCGTTATATTTAATGAAGGAGAGAGAAAGAGAAGGTGGGAGGTTGAAGAGGATGAGGTGAGTGGAGAGAGAAAGGATAAGTCTAATTTGTTTAGTTTGGGTGTTAGTTGTGAGAAGTTTTGGGTACTTAGGGTGATGAGAAAAATGTGTACGTGAGGGACTGTGTTAGATGTATGAAAATAATGTGTGTTTAGTTATTTTATTATATATATAAAAAATAGAATATATATATATATTTATAGCACACACATATAAAATATAAAAAGACTCACAATAAAATAAAAATATAAAATATAAAATAAAGAGAATATTAAAAATACGCACACCTAAATATATACAAACACGGAAATAACGACACACATATTATACAATATTTATATAAAATAGTAAAATACTTTAAGTAAAAATAAAGACCCTAAAATAAAATAACAAGAAATAAAAATGACACAAATTATATATATATATATATATATTCTCTAAATCGAAAAAAATGGATTGCTTTTTTAAAAATAGTAAAATACATTTTTTTGAGTTGATTATTTCCTGAGATATATAGACATTCATGGGTACCCTTAAAAAGAATCAGCTCAATATGATTTTTTTTTTGCAATTTTAAAAAAATAGACCAATATATGTTTCGATTTGCGCCAGGAAAAAACTGACATATATTGATCGATTTTTTTATAATAACAAAAAAATGAGATGATTTTTTTAGGGGTACCCATGAATATCTATATATCTGAAAAAGAATCAACTAAAAAATGCATTTTACTATTTTTAAAAAATCAGTCCATTTTGGTCAATTTTTAGTCCAAAAAATGGACATCCGTTTAAGAGAAGCCCTATACATATATATACACATATATTTTAAGACAATGTTACCACATACACACTGGGAATTTATAGGAAACGCTAGGGAGGTTTGGGCTTAACTATGGGACATTTAGGCTTTATTAACACACATTTATCTTGAATTGAAGCGTTTGAAACCGCAAATGACATATGACCTACAAGAAAGACATATACGCACATAATAGCTAAAGACAATCACTGCTGAAATGTTAAAACTACTGAAATATTAAAAGTTATATGAATATAGGTTATCATCTACATGCACACCACATTTGATAACACATTTTCTTCATGTAGTGTACAAAATACAAAATAGTTTAATAGTGTGATTTGGACTAGAACTCTGGAATTGATTTTATTAGTAAGAGAACCATTTATTATGCACATATCAACCTATGTATTGATTTTTATAGTGAGACGTTACTTTAGGTTCACACGGGTTATTTAATAAAATCTCAATACTTTGTCCTGCGGTTATTTGATTTATACGTTGAATGGAAATCCTCGAGTAGTAACAATATACAAGGCTTCAACAAAAAGTTAATTTGAGAGTCTATGATATATCGATCTAAGGAACACCAGTTGCCATCTTTCCTAAAAAATAAAAAAAATCATGTTTAGTTATCTCCATTTTGCAATAACAATTATCCTTAGAAATTTTTTAGGCTTTGAGTAGGATGGTGGAAGTACAATTATGTTGAAACTTTAGAACCAGTTTTACATTATCTTCTCTTTTTATACATGATCCCTTAAAAAATAATTTGTTTGTTATCAAATATTTTATTGACATGTTATCAATGATTTAAAATGTAATGAATTTTCCAAAGACATAGGTTGCGTTCAACACTATTTTAATGCATGAAATAGGTTGACATGTTTTGAACTAGCAATAATGGATAGAATATTTTGAACAAGATATATAAACAAAAAAAGGTATTTAGTTTCAACAATGTATTTTTTCCCCTCATGTTCTTTTCGTATCCCTATCGATATCCTTCGATTTTTTTACTGGACACACCAACAGTCATCTGTAAATTATCAAGTTTTTGGTGTGATTCGCATAGAATTAGGAAGCATTGTGCCTTAAGTTTTTGGTGTGATTCGCACTGAATTAGGAAGCATTGTGCCTTAAGTTTTTGGTGCGATTCACACTGAATTATTGATGACCAACATTGTTGGTGTCTCTCACTTTAAGTATCCATCTCTTAAAATCCAAAAAATAAAAGCTTCACTTCTCTCTTTTTCTTTTGATATTCAACAATATATCAACCATATATAGCTTGAATAATGTCTCAAAGATGGTGGTAAAAAAAATATCTAATTGATTTAAATTTTCAATCCTTTTTTTTATTACATATGTTTCGTACATTAAGTCTTGTCCGCGCATCGCGCGGGTTTACAACTAGTTGTGGCTAATTTGAGAGCATAATAGTATTAAATTTGCCATTTGTTTTACAAAATGACATTTTGCTTAATGCCATGCATTATTATTGCTAAAACCAATTTGATATTCTTCACGATACTCTAGAGATGGTCTAGTCAATCTCTAGAGCATTGTGACATTTTTCTAGAGTAAATTACCAAAATGCTATTTTATTTAACCAGGGCAATCACTATAGGCTTACTTCCTGCAACAATTGGAATACTACGTGTAAGGACAAATTTTCAATTGAGTCATTTGTAGTATTGGCTAAATTCCATTGGACAAAACATTTAGGGTCATTGTGTGTCGTTCAACTATCAACATTGAAGAATTTGGGCATCTGGACTTTCACACTCATCAAATCGATTCCGAATGCTCTTTTCCCATAGCTATATGACCCGATTCCTTTTTTATGCATTGAAGACAAATTTAATTTTATTAAAATGATTTTTTACGAAATTTTCAAAGCAGTTAAGTCATCTTAAAAATTAAATTTTTGTTGGAAAATTGCCCAAGTCGTTCGAATGACATTGTTCGAATGAACCTGTTCGAACGAATTTACTAACGAACTTCTTCCCAAAATCTACTGCATTATTGTTAGAAGTTTCGTTAGTAGTGTCGTTCGAACGAACCTATTCAAACGAACTTCCAACGAGATTCTTCACATTTTGGTCTAAAATGTCGTTCGAAGTTCGTTCGAACACAGTCGTTCGAACGACCTGCTCCAGTTTTGATTTTTTTTTTAAAATTTCTGCAGTTCCTTTTGGGTAACGAATTTGGTCCACTACTTCCTGTATATAATTAAAGAGGACGAAAGTAACTGTAAGGGATGAAGCTTGCACTTTTAAAAAAAGATCTCATCCCTTTTTACAAAATGCTCTCCAACACATGTGATATTTTAAACAAATTTAAGAATCAAAATCCCTATACACTCTACAATCTACTCATTAAAGTTAGGTGCGGTGAAACTCTACACAAATGTTGATTGGAGACGACCTTTGGATTTTAGTAGATACCGAGACACGAGAAGTGTTATACAACGCGTTGGATCTTCGCGTACTACGAACGGAGGTAGAGAAGATGTCATCAGCAAGTCTTAGTATGTCAAGTTTGTAAGTCTTTTGAGTCTCTTTGTAAAACCATATTTGTAGTGGATTTGTCTGGGCCCAGCCGTCCGAGGGTTTTCCCATTTGGATTTTCCTCGTACATCATCGTGCTGTAGTTGTGTGTTCTTTTTGGTTAATTTAAAATCTTGCATGCTCACTTAGGATTTAGTAAGAAACATTAAAATTTGGATTGTATCAACTCTTGGCCTAACTTATATTTAGTTTAAGAGTGTATTCTACGAAATCAACTAAATTCATATAACCGTTCTAATTCAAATTGGTATCAGAGCTAGTCTCTAAAAGTTATTTAGATGCATCCTGGAGGTTATATGGAAAGTTTTTCGTTGAATAGACCACCTATATTTGATGGAACAAATTATACCTATTGGAAAACATGTATAAAATCTTTACTAAAATCAATTAATGAACGTGTTTGGGTTGCTGTTGAAAAAGGGTGGTCCTCTCCTACTATTATTATTGGAGAAGAAATTGTTTTAAAACCTGTAGAGGATTGGAGTGAGGATTAATTGAAATTATGTAACTTTAACTCTAAAGGTTTAAATGCTTTGCTTAGTGTTGTGACTCCCGATGAGTTTCGTCGTATAATGACTTGTGAAACTTCAAAGGAGGCTTGGAATATTCGCCAAGTTACCCATGAGGGAACGCGTACTGTTAAAGCTTCTAAACATCAAAATTTAACTACTCAATTTGAAATTATCACCATGAAAGAAAGTGAAACATTTGATGAATTCTATGCACATATTGATGATATTGTTAATTCATGTTTCAACTTAGGTGATAAAATTCCTGAAAATCGAGTAGTTAAGAAGATTCTCAGATGTCTACCTAAGCGTTTCATTCCTAAAGTCATGATTCTTAATTCTTTAGGAAAGCGGAATTCTTTAAAACTCGAAGAGCTTGTTGGTGATCTTCAAATATATGAATTAGACATGTGTCCTAAAGATAACAAAATGAAAGATAAGGGAGTAGCTTTAAAAGTTAAGAGAGAAGAAGTGTCCCAATTCGATGAGTCTGATATCGATCCTGATGATATAGCTTTATGTAGAAGGGTGTTTCAAGCTTCACCACTATATTTGTGGGTGAGGGTCCCTCAAAGACCCCCCCCCCCCCCCTTCAGCTTACAGAAAATATGAGGTTGAGGGAACCCCCAGGGTTCCTCCATTGCAGAAGTGTCATATTGGAGAAGGAACCCCCAGGGTCCCTCCACGACAGAAATGACATTCGAGACGTGCCCTTCAAGGGCCACTGCAGAAGTCCAAGTTGAGAAGGGCCATCGCAAGGGTCACAGCAGAAATGACATCTGAGAAGTGCCCCACAAGGGCCACTACAGAAGCCCAAGTTGAGAAGGGCCACCGCAAGGGTCACTGCAGAATGACATTCAAGACGTGCCTGCAAGGGACACTGCATAAGTCCAAGTTGAGAAGGGACATCGCAAGGGTCACTGCAAAAATGACATATGAGAAGGGTCCCGCAAGGGCCACTATAAAAGTCGAAGTTGAGAAGGGCCACTGCAAGGGTCAATGCAAAAATGACATTCGAGAAGTGCCCCGCAAGGGCCACTGCAGAAGTCCAAGTTGAGAAGGGTCACCACAAAGGTCACTGCAAAAATGACATCTGAGAAGTGCCCCGCAAGTTCCACTACAGAAGTCTAAGTTGAGAAGGGCCACTGTAGAAATGACATTCGAGAAGTGCTCCGCAAGGGCCATTGCAGAAGTCCAAGTTGAGAAGGGCCACCGCAAGGGTCACTATAGAAATAAAATTTGAGAAGTGCCCCGCAACGGCCATTGAAGAAGTCCAAGTTGAGAAGGGCCACCGTAAGGGTCACTGCAGAAATGACATTCGAGAAGTGCTCCGCAAGGGCCACTGCAGAAGTCCAAGTTGAGAAGGGCCACCGCAAAGGTAACTGCAGAAATGACATCTGAGAAGTGACCCGCAAGGGCCACTGCAAAAGTCCAAGTTGAGAGGAGCCACCACAAAGGTCACTGCAGAAACCCAAGCTCAGAAGGGCCACCGCAAGGGTCACTGTATAAGTCCATGTTTGAGAAGAGCCACCGCAAGGGTCACCACAAAAATGATATTTAAGAAGGGCCACCGCAAGGGTCACTGCAGAAACTCAAGTTGAAAAGGGCCACTGCAAGGGTCCCCGCAGAAGTCCAAGTTGAGAAGGACCACTGCAAGGGTCCCTGCAGAAACTCAAGTTGAGAAGAGTCACCGCAAGGGTCCCTGCAAAAGCCCAAGTTGAGAGGGACTTTGCAAGGGTCCCCGAAGAAATGATGTTTGAGAAGGAACCCCCCTACTAGGGTTCCTCAATAGCAGAAACTTACATGGGAGGAGAAAATCGTAAGGTCCTTCCCCCTCAGCTCCCAGAAAACCAAGTTAGGATGATGGGGTGTTTACCATAAACAACCCCTCATCATGAAAAAAGAACATAAGTACTAACACTTATTTTCTTGTATTGGTTGCCTAGTTGAGCAAATAGGGATCAAGTAGGCCAGTTGGGATCTCTTGGGAGTTTTTGCTTGGCGGCTGAGGGATAAGGTATATTGAGCAAGCTCAACCACTTAGCACTATAGGATTGAGATAATACTAGTAGGAGAGCCTAGGGTCATCCAGTCCTCACACACCTCACACTTAGTCACAAGTGAAGCGAGCAGCCAAAGGGCTGGCTGCTTACAAGAAAAGAACTGTTTATAAAATAATTTTAAGGGAGAGGGTCCTCTAAACCCCTCTCAAGAAAAATGATTTTAGAAGGGGGTCTCAAGACCCCCCCTCAAGCTTACAAAGATTTTAGAGGAGGTTGTCCTCGAGACCCCCCCTTAAGTTTACAAAGTTTGTACCAAAAGTTACCGTTTCAAAAGATATTTAGCAAATCAGATATTTTGTCTCCATTAGAAGACATATTTTGTTTTGAACTTTGGTTGGCACCAGGGGCATCTTTCAGAGGGGACATGCAAAGTTGCCTACAGGTAGGGACAAATAGTACACTGCAGACTTTGTCCCTCACCAACCTCTAAGTTTTGGCGCCAAAAGTGCCAACCCAGCCTTAGTTCCCAAGTGTAAATAGGACCCTTGGGTAAGGTCATGAAATATATAAAAATTCAATAACAAAGTCACTTTGTCAAAATCACACCAGAACCACTTTAGTGTTCTCTCCCTGCTCTCTCTCTAGTGCTGAGTGCCTTGTTATTTCACTCCCCACTGACAGCCATCACTCTCAGGAGCTCCTCTTGAGAAAATTACTATTATTGTTGTGGAAGTTCATCTTCTTGCAGGGAGGGAGTTTGAGCTTGAGCTCCATTTTTACCAAAAGGAGAAGGTCTCATCTAAAGTTTCTCCAGAAGACCTTGAAGACCTTACAGGCAGTGTCAATTGGAGTGGGTCATGCCTCACCCTTTCCAGTTATTCATAGACGCCAGTCTCACTACCCTCCTATATTTGGCAACTCCGCTAGGGAGGTATCCTCACTTCCATGGACAAATAAGGTTTTTATATTTCTAAGCAGTTAATGTTCGAAGACATTCCATCTAGGAATGGAGCTCAAAGAGACCAGACCCCTCAGGAGGATGCGGTGGTGATTGGAACTAGAGTACTTGCTCCTCAACGAGGATAGACTAGTTCACCGGCAGCGGCTCTGGCGATAGCCCCCTCTGCAGGGGCAGCCGCTCCGGTAGCGATTCCAGTAGATTCAGCTCGGTCGCAGAGGGCGGCGTCATAACAAGTTGTGACATCGTCAAGCTCATCAGCAGGCAATGGCAGGAGTTTGGAGGAATCACCCTCCAAAGTTGTTAATAAGAAGGAGGTCAGGAAGTTTCTCTCCTCTTCTCAGAGGGAGAGGGTCCTCATTTGTATGAAGAGTTGCAGGACCCTGCCCACAAGACGTGAATGAGAAACCATGCCCAAAGGGGTATGTTCCACCAAAATTTTTAAAATTCAATGGCAAGCGAACCAATGCGCAAGGAACCTCTTACATCGTAAGGTCTTAAAGTCGCACTTGAACCCAGAGGTAGTTGGGACATAGCCGTGAAGGAACCCAAAGGTAGTTGGGATATAGCCGTCGAGGAACCCACCAACAAGGTGGGTCGCGAGAGACCCTTGGTTGTCATCACACTCCTCATGATAACCACAGTCAGCGCGGAACCCCATAAGTATTAGTCATTCAAGTTGAAACTCCCTTTGAACGAGGGACCCTTGGTAGCGTTAACTATGGGCGAGAGACCCTTGGCAGTGGGTACCATAGTTGAAGCTCTGTTTGGCGAGCAACCTATAAGTCCTAAACCAGTCGCGCACGAGGAACCCCTATGTTTAAAACTTCAGACGAGGAACCCACAGCTAAGAAGGGTCTAGACGAGGGTACCTCACGGTGAAAATTTTCGACGAGGAACCCCTCGATCCTAAATTGACCAACGAGGAAACCCTGACTATTGAAGGAACGGGCGAGGAACCCAAAGTCACGATTAAAGTAGTCGATAAGCCCTCGGTTATAGAAGTAGTGAATGAGTGTCCTATGGAATTAGATTGTGATGAGGGGCCTCTGTATAAGGACTCCCGTCCATCTTATGCAGCGTCGAGGGACCCATCACGCTCAAGCTGTCGACGAGAAATTGGAAGCGAGAAGGAGATCCAGTACAACTATCGATGAGACAGCCACAATCGAGACACCCCTAGCTATGAGGATGACATGCGAGGAACCACCAGACGTCGACGTCACTGCTGATGACGGACCACGGATACGGGGACAGCCCGCGAGGGACCCTTAGTTAAATGGGTAGTCTACGAAAATGAGACCACCATTACTCCACGGGTCGAGACACCCATTTCCGTAGATTCCGAAGACGTCGAGACCCCTTCCTCTTAAAATAAATAACTAGGGGTCGAGACCCCCCTCTCTTTAAGAAAAATTCTAACAGTCGAGATACCCATTTCTGTAGAATCCGAATATGTCGAGACCCCCTCCTCTTGAAATAAAGAACTAGGGTCAAGACCCCCCTCTCTCCAAGAAAAAATCCAACAGTCGAGACACCCGCTCTGAAAAGAACTGCGAGGTACCCTCTTCTCCAAACCCAGTTCCACCAGACGAGGAACACTCAATGAAATATGAGGTCGAGATAGCTGCATCCAAAGCAAACCGCAAGTTACTAGACCTACCAGCTGCCGAAAATGATCCCGACAAGGAAGCCGTTCCAAGAAGTCACGCGTGAGGGACTGAGCGGTGTCTCTCTAACAATGGGTAGCGACGAGGAACCCTTGACTAATGATGGTCTTGAGGAACCTCCTGTGGTCATGACAGCAAGCGAGGAACCCCATGGGGTCAAAGTGCCAGACGAGATACCCGTCAAGTGAGAAGTTTCAGAAGAGAGACCCTTTGTGATTGGAGGAGTAAGAGGAAACCTATGTTGGTCGAGGAACCCATTTCCCTCATCAGAGGTACTGGTAAAGGTCACCTCACAACTGCGCCAGTGGTCGAGGAACCCATAGTCTCAAATGGTTGAGACTAGGAACTCCCCACATGCACAAACTTCGGTGAGGAGCCCTCGCGAGGAACCCCTGGTATACAAACTCTTGGGCGAGGAACCTGTAACAGCGCGCTCAGTCAAGGAATCCCTTAAATGAAAATTTGCGGGCAAATCCTCTCTCATACAAAAGTCCTCGAACGAGGAGCCCTTGACCACCATATCAAATGTCGAGGAACCCTCGCTAATTTTTTTTTTTACAAATTGTAAGGAATCCATACTCCCAAGATTAAATGTGCCACTGACAGCAAATGATGAAATTGCGAGGAACCCGTGCTCCCTCGTAACCCTGATAGCAGATGATGAAATTGGTGAAGCCAAATGTCCTAGTAACAGCGGCGCACAAGGAACCCTAGTTAAACATTTTGGTCGGTAGGAACACTTGGATCCCAAACCTTCCATAATAGAAATCTGCGTTTGAAGATTGGTGCGCAAGGAACCCACAAATGGTGAGGAACCCTCATCGACAATGACTGGGGAAGAGATGTCATTGATAGTCGCAGAAAGCGATGAGGAATCCTCAAAAGTGCCAGCCTCAACATGCATTTCAACACACGTTGAGGTGAAGAAACCGTCTCGGACGGTGGTCACAGTAGTGGCGATGGGCATGGAAATGGCAAAAGAAAAGGAGTACATATCCCAAGCGAGGAACCCGAGGTGGCCAGAATCCCAGACAGAGAACTTCCCATGACTGATACCTAGCACAAGCAATCATTTGAAGCATTTAAACTAAAAAAAAGTGGAAGCGGACGGAATATAGACAGAAAGGCCTAGAATTGCTCAACAAAACGTACACCAGACTAATGTTTTCTCTTTCTTAATAGTATAGTAGAAACTCTACTAGATTAGAAGAGGGCCCATGATATAAGGAACTTTCCTCATTATACTTGGGGGTGTATCCAACCCAAAAGTAAAAGTATAGTGAGTAAAGTCCCTACAGATATGACAGACCAACAGGAGGTTATCCTCCATGTAATAATAATAATAATAATAATTATGTACATTTTTTAATTATTATTCCATACAGATTTATAGCCTAGAGAATAAGTCCTAACCTCCGTTCTCAAGAAAATTTACTTGACCAGTTTTCAGAAAATTGGGAGAAGTGGGTCTACCCCTCTCTCTAAACCTGTTACTTTTCCAAGACAAAAAGGTTCCTAAGAAAAGTTTGGAACAAGGACCCTTCAGACCAAGGGAAATTTTTAGTATAAAGAAATAATTATTTCTTTACTTATAATATATGTGAAATTTTATGCAAAGTTTATGGGAAGGAGAAGGGCTAACCCCATATCTTAGTTACTTCCCAAGAAATGAATATGCATAGCAAAATACCCCAAAGTCACACGGGGTTGCACTAAAAAGTACCGCACAGTCACATGGGGCTGCGCTAAAAAATATAACTTACTCAGCTATATGCAAGTACCCCACAAATAGAGGGGAAACTTCAGAAATGACAACTTGCTCAAATCATAGGCAAAGTACCCCATAGACTACGAGGCAATTTGATCTGGAATTTCTCACAGAAAATAGAGCAACTCACAGTCTTGATCAAGTGTCAAATATAAATATAAGGTACTACAGTTTAGTACCTAAGGCTCCAAGGGCACCAGAGCGCTCACACTATTGAGCAATTGCCATGTAAAAATATAAGGTACAACAGTTTAGTACCTAAGGCTCCAAGGGAACGGGAGCGCTCATAGTATTGAGCAAGTGCCAAGCATACATATAAGGTGCTCCAGATGAGCGCCTAAGGCTCCAAGGAAGGACACCGGAGCGCTCACAGTCTTGAGTAAGTGCCAAGTATAAATATAAGGTGCGCCAGTTGAGAACCGAAGGCTCCAAGGGCACCGGAGCGCTCACTGTCTTGAGCAAGTGTCAAGTATAAATATAAGGTGCACCAGTTGAGCACCCAAGGCTCCAAGGACACCGGAGCGCTCACAGTTTTGAGCAAGTGTCAAGTATAAATGTAAGGTACAACAGTTTAGTACCTAAGGCTCCAAGGGAACAGGAGCGCTCACAGTATTGAGCAAGTGCCAAGCATATATATAAGGTGCTCCAGATGAGCACCTAAGGCTCCAAGGGAACCAGAGCGTTCACAGTCTTGAGCAAGTGCCAAGTATAAATATAAGGTGCGCTAGTTGAGCATCTAAGGCTCCAAGGGCACCGGAGCGCTCACTCTCTTGAGCAAGTGTCAAGTATAAATATAAGGTGCACCAGTTGAGCACCAAAGGCTCCAAGGGCACCGGAGCACTCACAGTTTTGAGCAAGTGTCAAGTATAAATGTAAGGTGCAACAGTTTAGCACCTAAGGCTCCAAGGGCAACGGAGCGCTCATAGTCTTGAGCAACTGCTAAATATAAATATAAGGTATAATAGTTTAGTACCTAAGGCTCCAAGGGCACCGGAGCGCTCACAATATTGAGCAATTGCTATGTAAAAATATAAGGTACGACCGTTTAGTACCTCAGGTTCCAAGGGCGCCGGAGTGCTCACAGTCTTGAGCAAAGGCCAAGTATAAACATAAGGTACAACAGTTTAGTACCTAAGGCTCCAAGGGCAATGGAGCGCTCATCATATTGAGCAACTGCCAAATATAAATATAAGGTACGACAGTTTAGTACCTAAGGCTCCAAGGGTACCGGAGTGCTCATAGTATTGAGCAATTGCCAAGTATAAATATAAGGTACGACTGTTTAGTACCTCAACCTCCAAGGGCATCGGAGCACTCACAAGATTGAGCAACTGCCAAGTATAAGTATATGTGAGACAGTTTAGCATCTAAGGCTCCAAGGGCGTCAGAGCGCTCACAGTCTTGAGTAAAAGCTAAGTACAAACATAAGGTACAACAATTTAGTACCTAAGGCTCCAAGGACGCAGGAGCGCTCACAGTATTGAGCAAGTGCCAAGCATACATATAAGGTGCTCTAGATGAGCACCTAAAGCTCCAAGGGCACCGGAGAGCTCACATTCTTTAGCAAGTGCTAAGTATAAATATAAGGTGTGCCAGTTGAGCACCTAAGGCTCTAAGGGCACCGGAGCGCTCACTGTCTTGAGCAAGTGTCAAATATAAATATAAGGTGCACCAGTTGAGCACCAAAGGCTCCAAGGGCACCGGAGCACTCACAGTTTTGAGCAAGTGTCCAGTATAAATGTAAGGTGCGACGGTTTAGAACCTAAGGCTCCAAGGGCACCGAAGCGCTCATAGTCTTGAGCAACTGCTAAGTATAAATAAAAGGTACGACAGTTTCGTGCACAAGTCTCTTGACGTTACAAGACACTTCTGCATGAGGGGGCTAATATTGAGAAGTCCTCAAGCAAGTGAATAAATAATAAAATAGCTTGGAGTGTGGGGATCCACTTAGAGTGTCTCCACCTTCCCAAGATTGTAAGTTTAAGAGAAACTAGCCTAGGGTGAGGGGATCCACCTTGAGTGACCCCTTTTCCTAAAATTGATGCTACAGAATATAACTCAGGGCGAGGGGCTCACCACGAGTAACTCCTCCGCCCAAGATATATAGGCGCAGAAGAAGGCCAAGGGCGAGGGGCTCGCTGCGAGTAACCCCTCCGCCCAAGATAGAAGGCCACAGAAGAAGGCCAAGGGCGAGGGGCCCACCGCAAGTAACCCCTTCGCCCAAGATGAAAGGCCACAGAAGAAGGCCAAGGGCGAGAGGCTCATCGTGAGTAACCCCTCCGCCCAAGATAGAAGGCCACAAAAAGGCCAAGGGCGAGGGGCCCACCGCGAGTAACCCCTCCACCCAAGATAGAAGGCCACAGAATAAGGCCAAGGGCGAGGGACCCACCGCGAGTAACCCTTTCGCCCAAGATGAAAGGCCACAGAAGAAGGCCAAGGACGAGGGGCTCACCGCAAGTAACCCCTCCGCCCAAGATAAAAGGCCACAGAAGAAGGCCAAGGGCGAGGGGCCCACCGCGAGTAATCCCTTAGCGCAAGAAAGAAGGCCACAAAAGAAGGCCAAGGGCGAGGGGCTCACCGCTAGTAACCCCTCCGCCCAAGATAGAAGGCCACAGAAGAAGGCCAAGGGCGAGGGGCCCACCGCGAGTAACCCATCTGCCCAAGATGAAAGGAAACAGAAAAAGGCCAAGGGCGAGGGGCTCACCGCGAGTAACCCCTCTACCTAAGATAAAAGTCCACTGAAAAAGGCCAAGGGCGAGGGGTCCACCGTGAGTAACCTCTCCGCCCAAGATGAAAGGCCACAGAAGAAGGCGAAGGGCTCACCGCAAGTAACCCCTCCACCCAAGATAGAAGGCCACAAAAGAAGTCCAAGGGCAAGGAACCCACCGTGAGTAACCCCTTCGCCCAAGAGAGAAGGCTACAGAAGAAGGCCAAGGGTGAGGGACTCACCGCGAGCAATCCCTTTGCCCAAGAAAGAAGGCCATAGAAGGAGGCCAAGTGTGAGGGGCTCATTGCGAGCAAACCCTCTACCCAAGATAGAAGGACACAGAAAAAAGTCTAAGAATGAGGGGATCACCATGAGCAACCCCTCTAAACAAAGTAGAAGGCCATAGAAGAAGGCCAAGAACGAGAGGCTCACCGTGAGTAACCCCTCCACCCAAGTTGATACCCAGATGAGGAGGTCCACTATAAGTGGCCTCATATACAAAACTTAGGATGAAGTGACAGGATATTTAATGACCCTAAGGGGAATGATGAAGGAACCCTAGGGTCCCTCAGAATAAAAAAAATGAATTTATGGCGTACAAAGCATTTTAGTCTACCTAACATAAAAGACTTTGCACGAGGGGCTAATGTAGAAGGGTGTTTCAAGCTTCACCACTGTATTTGTGGGTGAGGGTCCCTCAAAGACCCCCCCTTCAGCTTACAGAAAATATGAGGTTGAGGGAACCCCCAGGGTCCCTCCACCGAAGAAGTGCCATAATGGAGAAGGAACCCCCAGAGTCCCTCCACGGTAGAAATGACATTCGAGACGTGCCTGCAAGGGCCACTGCAGAAGTCCAAGTTGAGAAGGGCCATCGCAAGGGTCACTGTAGAAATGACATATGAGAAGTTCCCCGCAAGGGCCACTGCAGAAGTCCAAGTTGAGAAGGGCCACCGTAAGGGTCACTGCAGAAATGACATTCGAGACGTGCCCCGCAAGGGCCACTTCAGAAGTCCAAGTTGAGAAGGGCCATCGCAAGGGTCACTGCAAAAATGACATCTGAGAAGTGCCCCGCAAGGGCCACTACAGAAGTCCAAGTTGAGAAGGGCCACTGCAAGGGTCACTGTAAAAATGACATTCGAGAAGTGCCTCGCAAAGGTCATTGCAGAAGTTCAAGTTAAGAAGAGCCATCACAAGGGTCACTACAGAATTAACATCTGAGAAGTGCCCCACAAGGCCCACTGCATAAGTCCAAGTTGAGAAAGGCCAAAGCAAAGGTCAGTGAAGAAATGACATCTGACAAGTTCCCCACAAGGGCCACTGCAGAAGTCTAAGTTGAGAAGGGCCAAAGCAAGGGTCACTGTAGAAATGACATTCGAGAAGTGCCCCGTAAGGGCCACTACAGAAGTCCAAGTTGAGAAGGGCCACCGCAAGGGTCACTGCAGAAATGACATTTGAGAAGTGCCCCGCAAGGGCCACTGCAGAAGTCCAAGTTGAGAAGGGACACCGCAAGGGTCACTGCATAAATGACATTCGAGAAGTGCTCCGCAAGGGTCACTACAGAAGTCCAAGTTGACAAGGCCACCGCAAGGGTCACTACAAAAATAACATCCGAGAAGTGACCCGCAAGGGCCACTGCAGAAGTCCAAGTTGAGAAGGGCCACCACAAGGGTCACTGTAGAAACTCAAGCTCAGAAGGCCACCGTAAGGGTCACTGTATAAGTCCATGTTTGAGAAGAGCCACCGCAAGGGTCACCACAGAAATGATATTTAAGAAGGGCCGCCGCAAGGGTCACTGCAGAAACTCAAGTCGAAAAGGGCCACTGCAAGGGTCTCCTCCAAGTTGAGAAGGACCACTGGAAGGGTCCCTGCAGAAACTCAATTTGAGAAGAGTCACTGCAAGGGTCCTTACAGAAGCCTAAGTTGAGAGGGACTCTGCAAGGGTCCCCGAAGAAATGATGTTTGAGAAGGAACCCCCCTACTAGGGTTCCTCAACAACAGAAACTTACATGGGAGGGACTCGTAAGGTCCTTCCCCCTCAGCTCCCAGAAAACCAAGTTAGGATGATGGGGTGTCTACCATAAGCAACCCCTCATCATGAAAAAAGAACATAAGTACTAACACTTATTTTCTTGTATAGGTTGCCTAGTTGAGCAAGCAGGGCTCAAGTAGGCCAGTTGGGATCTCTTAGGAGTTTTGGATTGGCGGCTGAGGGATAAGGTATGTTGAGAAAGCTCAACCACTTAGCACTATAGTATTGAGAGAATACTAGTAGGAGAGCCTAGGGTCATCCAGTCCTCACACACCTCACACTTAGTCACAAGTGAAGCGAGTAGCCAGAGGACTGGCTGCTCACAAGAAAAGAACTGTTTATAAAATAATTTTAAAGGAGAGGGTCCTCTACACCCCTCTCAAGGAAAATGATTTTAGAAGGGGGTCCTCAAGACCCCCCTCAAGCTTATAAAGATTTTAGAGGAGGTTGTCCTCAAGACCCCCCCCCCCCTCAAGTTTACAAAGTTTGTACCAAAAGTTACTATTTCAAAAGATATTTAGCAAATCAGATATTTTGTCTCCATTAGAAGACATATTTTCTTGTGAACTTTGGTTGGAACCAGGGGGCATCTGCCATTGGGGACAGGCATAGCTGCCTACAGGTAGGGATAAATAGTACACTACAGACTTTGTCCCTCACCAACCCTCTAAGTTTTGGCGCCAAAAGTTCCAAAACAGCCTTAGTGCCCAAGTATAAATAGGACTCCTCGGCAAGGTCATGAAATATAGAAAAACTCAATAACAAAGTCACTTTGTCAAAATCACACCAGAACCTCTCTAGTATTCTCTCCCTCCTCTCTCTCTAGTGCTAAGTGCCTTGTTCTTTCACTCCCTACTGACAGCAATCGGTCTCAGGAGCTCCTCTTGAGAAAATTACTATTATTGTTGTGGAAGTTCATCTTCTTGCAGGGAGGGAGTTGGAGCTTGAGCTCCATTTTTACCAAAAGGAGAAGGTCTCATTTGAAGCTGTTCCAGAAGACCTTGAAGACCTTGCAGGCAGTGTCCATTGGAGTGGGTCACGCCTCACCCTTTTCAGTTATTCATAGACCCCAGTCTCACTACCCTCCTACACTTTATTTCCTAAAAAATGAAAAAAAAAATCTTAAGTTTAAAAAGCAAAACTCAAAATTTGAAAAACCTAAATTTGAGAAAAACAAAAACAAGGGTAATAGAACTTTTAATAATCAGGATCCAAAGAAGTTTAAAAATGAAAACTTTAAAAGTGATAATTTTAAAAAGGATGAATCAGAGAGTTGTTTTGAGTGTGAGGGATGAGGTCATAGAGCGTATGAGTGCCCACTAAGCTTAAGAGACAAGGTAAGAAAAAAGCCGTTTATAATGCTACTCTTAGCGACAGTGAGATTGAGTCTGAGGATTCCAATGATTATGTCCCTTCTAGAAACAACTTCACTGGCTTTACGAAGAGTCATGCAAGTGATTCGAGTGACTCACATCCTAATGTTGACAATTCCGAACATGATCTTGGGGTTATATCTACCCACTCAGAATGTAGTGATGAAGCAAAAAGTAAGAATGAGGTAGATGAAAGTGAATTATAGTCCGCCTATTCTGAGTTGTACACCGAGTCTATGCGAATCCAAAGATAAATAAAAGACTAACGTTTGAGGTGTTGACAATAGAAAACGAGTTGAAAAACCTAAAGGAGAAGTAGGCTTTAGTTAGTCAACTCGAGGCGATTAATATTTCTCTTTATGAAAATCTTATCTTGGTAGGTAGAGAAAAATGTGATTTGACTGACTCTCTAGCTCGTGTTAATAACGATATTCATGAATCCTTGGAGATTAATAAAACTCTTGAAGAAAAACATGTCCAACTTGAGAAAGATCTCGAGTCCTCTCGGGAAGTCAAAGTCACACTAGAAGATAATTTTGGGAGAATGTGAAAGTTATTTCTAGGTTCAGTTTTAGGATATAAGGAGAAAGGTTACCAAGAGAGAAAGGGTATAGTATATGAATATGGTGAGTCATCCAATGTTAAATTCGAACCCGAGCTAAGTTTGTTACTAAAACAAACCCGCCTAAACCTAATCTGCCTAAAAGAAGTCCACCTAAGCAATCTACAAAAGTTACTCCAAATCAACCCTATGTGTGTACTTATTGCCACAAAAAGGGTCACCTTAGAGATTTTTGTTACAAGCTTGGGAAGAATTCTTATTTCACAACTTCCAGGCCATACTATAGCTCCTTAGCTAGCCTTAAAAACCAAGTTAAGTATCTAGTTACATCCAAAGATTTAATGGAAGGTTTCTAAGGTTTTCTACGACCCAAGGAAATCATTCCAACCAAAAGACTAGAGTCAACAAAGGTAAGAACACAACTCAAGCTTGGGTTAAGAAAGATAAGACCAATAAAGCTTTTTTTGTTCACGTTGCACTTAAGGCTCAAAATACCTCCCAATGGTATTTTGATAGTGGATGTTCGAGACATATGACAGGTGATAAATCTCTTTTTACTACTCTTGAAAACTATAAAGATGGTAAAGTCACCTTTGGCGATGGAAGTAAATCTCGAATCATGGGAAGAGACACCACTGAAGTTTTTTGGTTTTCCAAAACTTGAAAATATTTTTTTATATTGATGGACTCAAAGCTAATTTAATAAGCATTAATCAATTATGCGATGAAAACCTTGCTGTTAAGTTTAGTCAATCGGAGTGCACCGTTTATGATAAATTGGGTGAAGCTATTTTAAAAGGTGTGAGGACTAGTGATACTTGTTATGGAATTATTCCAAAGTCTTCTTTTGTTTGCAATAGTGCTAAGATCTCGTCTGTCGATATTTGGCATCAACGGTTAGGTCATGTAAACTTTAGAGATCTTGATTGTCTAGTGAGGAAAGATTTAGTTCAAGGCCTACCATCCTTAGGAAAACCAACCTCATCAATTTGCGGACCTTGCCAACATAAAAAGCAATTAAGATTCCTCATAGGAAGTTGAACTATATTATCACCTCTTGTGTCTTAGAATTGATTCATATAGACCTTATGGGTCCCACTCGTACCGAGATTATAGGAGGAAAGAGATATATCTTAGTGATGGTAGATGACTTCTCAAGAAACTCTATAGTAAGATCACTAAGAGAAAATTCCGAAGATGTTGAATTCATAATGGTTAAATGTCGAGTCCTTCAAAATCAACATGGTATCACCATAAACCGATTTACAAGTGATAATGGAACTGAATTTAAAGAATCCGGTGGGAATGCTTTTTGTGATGAAGGTGGTATTAAGCATGAATTCTTGGTCGTTCGAACTCTACAACAAAATGGTATAGTTGAGAGAAGAAATCGAACTATCCAAGAAGTGGCGAGATCTATGCTCCTTGGTTGAAAAGTACCTCGTAGGTTTTGGGCGAAGACGGTTAATGCCGCTTATCACACCGTGAATAGAGTATACTTGCGTTCTAACACTAATAAAACTCCATATGAATTGTGGACCGATAAGAATCCAAATCTAGCCTATGTTAGAGTCTTTGGGAGTCCTTGTTACATCCTTAGGGATATAGAGCTTCTAGGTAAATTTGATTCAAGGAGTGATGAAGGTATTTTCCTAGGGTATTCTCAAAATAGTAGAGCTTTTTGAGTCTACAACTTAGTGAGTTCTAAATTCATGGAATCTATAAATGTAGTCATAAAAGATGATACTCCCGCCACATTGGTTGATGATGAGGAAGATTCCTCTTGTGAGTGTGAAGCACCTCCCGGTGTTAAAAACATTGAGGCTCACAATGACTTGGTGGACCCCATAATTAAGACAAAGGACCCATCTCCATGGGTTCATAAAAGTCATGACCCCTCCAACATTATTGGGAATATCGAATTAGGTATCAAGACTAGGGCGCAATTAAAAAATGAGGTAACTTATTTGTGTTATGCCTCTAATATCAAACCTAAAAAGTTCAAAGAATCTCTAAAAGATGAATATGTAATTAATGCCATGCAAGAAGAGTCGTTTCAATTTAAGAAAAGTGATGTTTGGGAATTAGTTCCTCGACCTAGTGATACTAATATCATTCATACCAAATGGATTTTTAAAAATAAAATGAATGAAAATGGTGTCATTGTTCGTAATAGAGAAAAGGTTAGTTGCCCAAGGATACACCCAAATAAAAGGTGTTGACTTTGATGAAAATTTTTCTCCAATTTCTAGGTTATAGTTGGTTCGTCTTTTATTAACCATAGCATGTCACCTTAAGTTCTAACTGTATCAAATGGATGTCAAAAGTGCATTTTTAAATGGCATTCTTTTGGAGGAAGTCTATGTTGAAGAACCTAAAGGGTTTGAGGACCCTAAGTATCCTAATCACGTCTTCTTTTTGAAGAAAGCTCTATATGGTTTGAAGCAAGCACCCTGTGCTTGGTATGAGAGGCTCACTTCTTATCTCATTTCTCGCGACTTTTTGAGAGGGGGAGTAGATATGAAATTATTTATTTATCGAGATGAGAATGCAATCTTAGTTGACAAGTGTATGTCGACGACATAGTTTTTGGATCTACATGTGATAAACATACTCAACTCTTTTCAAACAAAATGCAAAATGAATTTGAGATGGGAATGGTCGGTGGGATTACTTTCTTTTTAGGTCTTCAAGTGCATCAAATCGATAGCGGGATATTTTTGTCCCAAACTAAGTATGCAAAAGACTCTGTGAAGAGATTTAATCTAGAATTCGCTAAGCATGCACGTACTGCAATGAGTTCATTAGTCAAACTTAATAAGGACACCGAAGGAAATGATGTAGAGCACACTCTCTTTAGGAGTATGATAGGTAGCCTACTCTACCTAACCGCTAGTCGTCCGAATATTTCTTTTAGTGTAGGAGTTTTTGCCCACTATCAAGCCGCCCCCAAAGAGTCTCATTTATTTTCCATTAAACGTTTCATTAAATATGTAAGTGGGACCCTGTCTTTTGGGATTTTGTATTCCATTGACACTAATTATTATCTATCGACATATTCAGATACCGATTGGGTAGGATATGTTGATGGATGAAAAATCACATCTGACGAATGTTTCTATTTTAGTAGTGCCCTTGTCTCATGGATGAGCAAGAAGTAAAATTCCATTTCTTTGTCCATAACAGAGGTTGAATATATAGCTGTCGGGAGTTATTGCACTCAACTCATTTGGATGAAGCGAATGTTGGAGGATTATGGTATTCCACAAGGCATTATGACTATTTATTGTGATAATACGACTGAAATTCACATTTTCCATAATCTTGTCCAACATTCTAGAACAAAGCATATTATGATTTGAGAACTCTTTATTCGAGAATTAGTTGAAGAAAAAGTCGTTCCTTGAGCTTTGTAGGCACCGATCATCAATTGGCCGATATCTTTACCAAACCTCTAGATGCCCTTAAGTTTGAAAACCTTAGAAATTCCATTAGGGTTTGCTCCATTGATTGAGTTCGAAGTCATTCATCTAGTTTAGGTTGAGCCTCATGTCTATCACTTTACCTATGAACTAGATTATTCTTTGTACATATATACTTTATAAAAAATTAAAAAATATTTTCATTTTGTTTGTAACAGAAAGGCCTTCATAAAACCTTTGTCCATATAGGTAATGTGTTTAATGTTTTCGGATCTCTATCTCATTTCATCTCCACGTGCCTTTCGATGAGTTGCTAATCCGGACTTCATCTCACTTGTGCGCATTGATGCGTGTTTATGATATATTTCTCTATGACTGCCTCATAATATTGCCTTTTCTGCACACACCTTTCACGAAATCGTGTGGATATCTACGCCACTTGGCATATGCTAGGTGAAGTGCGGTGTTGTCTTATCAATTTTGTCACCTCTTTTTATAAACAATAGATCTTGTGCATGTAAAACCATTGCCCGGATTTGGAAAAATGAAAATAATATTCATCCGATTAAGTTGTGTTTAACAATGGACTTGGGCTGCAAAAAACAAAATGTTTTTGCGTGAATAGACTCCATTTGTAAAAATAAAAAGAGCCAATAAAATTTGTGGCATCAAAAAGGTAGCCAAGGCCAATGTTTTATATTGATGGAATCATATTTGCTCCTTCAAAAAGAAGCATTTTAAGAGCATATTTGATATTAATGGGAGACATAGGTTGTAGATCAATGGTTTTGCACAATTAATCTATATTGCTTTTCTATTTGTGACGCTATTGGCATGAGAATCATCAATCTTCTATGCGTTTTATTTTATGGATAGTGTTCAACCGCATTCCTTTTATTATCACAAGTAATATATGAGTGTATATTATGTTAATATATTGTTTGGCTTTTTGCACATGTGCGCTGTCTTAAGTAATGCTCTCACTCGCATTGTTCACACCCTTACATTTGCTCTCTCATGGTTTGGAAATGTCTTTGCTACCTAAGACAATTGAAAATTCTTTTCTTATGTGTTTATAACCTATTCAGGCCTTATACTATGTAATTTTTACATTTTTTTTAAATTTTTGGACATTTTTGAAAGTCCGCTTTTTTGTTAGAATTTTCATTCGAAAGAGTTTTCTAATGACTTTTGACCCAAAGTCTTCCGATTTTTCGTTCGAATGTTGTTAGAAGAATCCTCTCGAGCGGGAATTCCAATAACTTTTTTCCATTTCTCTTCTGAATTCTCGTTGGATAAATCCAGGTTGTCGTTCATACATAGTCGTTCGAACGAAATTTTCATCTTCATTCGAACGACCTGCGTTTTATTTGGGCGATTCTTTCAGTTTTTTCTCTCCACCGTTTCAAATCCCTACTTATTTCTCTCTCTCTCTCTCTTGTCTTATCCACGATCTCCATTTTTCTCATTTTCCCCACTTCTTTCTCTCTCCCAATTCTTCCACTTCCCACAATATTTCTCCTCTCTCCCCTCTATACCCATTTACCCACTACCATTCAACAACACTCCTATATTAATAATCATTCATAGGCCATTATCTCATGCTCCAAGATTTTAGTTCTTCACTACTCATACATTTGGTATTTTTTATTCCATTTCATCTCAACCTGCTGAGAGTCATATGATTTGGGTATTGTTTTAAACATTCAATAATGTTTTTGTTAATCATTCTTACCCTTTGTCATATATTCTCAGTCATGTTCTCTGGGGCTATACTCTATAAATATTTTCATTTTATACTTTTTTTTCTTTGCCCCTAGTTAAGTGTTAGTACCATGAAATTATCTTGTCATTTCATCAAAGATAAAAAAAAAATTGTCACTAATTTCATAGTATTACACTTGATTTTTTTTTCTCTGCAATTTCTATATATATCTTGCGGCTAATGGAGTTTGGGACTTTGTTGGTTTTGGTTGTGTTGTTAGTGTATGGAGCTTTGGTTAGTATTTTCGTATGGGTAGGTTGTAGCTCATATTTTTTCCTTTCCTAATACCTATGGCCCGTGGCCGACGTTCTCGTCGAATTAAATCATCCGATCAGGAAAACTCTTCCTCGGATGAAGATACATTAATCCCAAACCTTCACATGCATTGGAGAACCATTGAGAATCACACATTGTACCACACATAGGAGTTTGCGACTCGTTCCTATGTCCTCGAGAAAATAGTCGATTTCACCTCACTTTCTGGCACCATAGTCTTCCCATGGCTTTCTAACTTGGGTTGGGACCCACTTTTCAACCTTACAGACCCTATTTATCCCGATATCATTAGGGAATATTTCTTTGGAATGCGTGATCTTAAGGATGGACTATTCTCGATTGTCCGAGGTAGGGAAGTCACTATTACACCCGAATCCATTGCACGTCTTGTAGGTTTGCGTCGCGTCACAAACCCCACGTTTCCATGGCCAAATGACTCTCGACCCGTGACACTACTCATTATGAATACCGCGTGTCGTCTTTTCCAGGCCGGCACCGTCAACATTTACCATAAACATCTCCATCCTAATTTTATGATCCTTAACTGGATTGTTTGTGCATGTCTTCTACCACATGACAAATCCACTCAAATTTAAAAGGCACATGCGGACTTAATGTTTTCCATTAGCATTAATGCCGCTATTGAGCTTCCCAGTTACATCTTTGGTGTACTTAAGGAAGTAAATGCCAATCCTCTTGGTCCCATTAGGCATGCTTTACCATTTGCGGTCATTTTTACTCGCCATTGCCTTGAGGTTTCTTGTCCCCTCCTTCCCTCGGATACCTCCGTTACTCATTTTTAGAAAATTGATATCTCCACTGTTGGTTGCTCCTGCGATCACCTTCCTCGTGATATCCTTCAACCTACTTCTTCCCAATCGGCGTCATCCCATTTTACCTCTTCATCCACTTGATGAGTGTATTATTTTGTATGAATTATTCCCAAATCTATGCCTTGTTAGACCCATTGTATCATAAATAATGAGCTCTTAGAGTCGTTTTCGTAAAATAAAATAGAAATACAAGTTTGAGTAAAATTCGAATTAAAAATGTAATTTGAGTAACCTCGGGGGGTGAAACCAAAATTTCAAAAACTTTATGGGCCTAAAACTAATTTTTATTATTTATCTAGGCAAAATAAAGTTCTCCCTGAAATTTGGTTGAATTTGGAGTTAAAATGGAAAAATTATGAATTTCGGGCTCTAAGATGCAAATAAGGGTAAATTAGTAATTTTATAAACTTTTTGGGGGCTTAATTCGAATTAATATAAGTTATTTTATATTTTTACAGGTACCTATGAAGTTTGGTGAAGATATAAAGATTGTGTGAAGAATTAAAAGAAGTAAAAAGTCTTGGGGCGAAAACATGAAAGAAGAGGAATTTTGAAAATTGAATTGGTATATAAGTTATTGAATCCATTATATAAATGAAAAGGCCTGGCGGTTGGACGCGCGCTATAAGTAACCATTTGGTCCCGGTTCGATTCCCAGGAACCTTATACTTTTTTGTGAAAAGACTTCTAAACTGCTAAGGCCATGTTTGGCAAGTGCATGTTGAGACTAACAACTTTCAATTAAATCGAATGTGCCGAAAAATGATTAGAAATTCAAGGAATAATGGAAGACCAATTCACATAAGGCTTGTCATGTCATATATTTTTGGACTGCTCTCAAGTTTTAAATAATTCAGTCAGTTTTTTATCCGAAAATAAAGAAATTTGAGGTGATACCTTTCGTGAGCATCAAGACTATCCCATCAGATCACCATCGAGATCTAACTCACCAATAATAAAAGCTCTCTCTAAAAGTCTACTCCAAAATAATGAACCTAGGGGTTTTATTTATAGGCTTAGGGGTGAAGTATAAAGACTTCTAAGCTCCTAAACCCATGTTTGGCAAGTGCATGTTGAGACTAACAACTTTCAATTAGAGCAAATGTGCCAAAAAATGATTAGAAATTCAAGGAATAATGGAAGACCAATTCACATAAGGCTTATCTTGTTAGATATTTTCGGATTTATCTCAAGTTTTAAATAATCCACTCAATTCTTTTATTCGAAAATAAAGAGATTTGAGGTGATACCTTTCGTCAGCTTCAAGACTATCCCATCAGATCGCCATCGAGATCTAACTCACCAATAATAAAATCTCTTCTTTTATTTCAAATACCTCACCCCTAAGCCTATAAATAAACCCCTTGAGTTCATTATTTTGGAGTAGAATTTTAGAGAGAGCTATGAGAGATAGTTTTTGGTTCTCTTATTTTGAGAATATAATTTTATTGAGGCCCAAGAATTATTCTTTTGTGGGTGAATTTTTGTCAAGATCAATTGTAAGGCATGATTATTTTTGTAAGTTTGTTTTTATTAATGAGAGTTAGTATTCATTCTTGCATTTTTATTTTGTCTTCAATTATCCTAGCTTAAATTCTTTGTTAGGACTAGGTGAAATTTATCATGTTTGATTAATATTGTAAGTTATTTAAATTTGTCTTTGTTCCCGATATGTGATAAAGGTTTTAAAAATTCGGTATTCATTTAAAACAACACGGGAGTGTGTTTTAAACCTTCGACTTTGTTGAAAAAAAATCATATTTTTATTTTCAAGTGTGGTGACAATAAATTTCAGCACAAATTATAAGTAAATGCGATCACTAGAAAAAAATAAAGAACACGAATTAGAATAGCTGTAATCACACACGACACAAGACATACGTGGTTCGAAAAATTGCCTACATCCACGGTGGTGCTCTCTGTTTGTATTTTTTTTCAAGGGGAGTGTTTCTGATTACATACCCTTTTCCCCAGGCCAGCGGTACAATATATACATGTAAACTTCGGAGAGTGGGGGTGTTGGGCACCTCCACGTTGGCCCATAATCCGTAGAATATATCTTAAGAGATTTTAGGGGTTGAATGGGTCGCTGCTGACTTAACCATCTATAAAACTTTGGATTTTGGGTCGGACTCTCCCTGTTCTTGATAGGGCTTAGTCTGGCTACTTCTCTGGGCCATGATAAATGGACGAGGTACCCACAATTGCCCCTAAAATTTTGGGGTCACAATTTGGGCTCAATAATATTAAATAATAGCTCTGATGGCATTTTTGTGAATCGCAAGATGCTTTGGGGAGTGAAATGTCTTTCCCTAGTAGATTTAGGCGGCAGATTCACTTCGTTCTCCGTGCTTCATCATTGGGAGGGTTTAAAATCGTTTAAAGAAGCCATTTCTGACGTCGCTTCACAAATTTTTGTACTCTCAAGATATCTTCATCTTCCTATTGCGTTTTCTCATTTTCTGGTCTCTCCTTTCATCTTCGAGCTCTTCCTCACCTTTTCATCTTCCTTACTTGTGGCCTTTCTTCGTCTCAAGCTGATTTCCACTTCGTAAGTTTTCAAAACCTCTTCTTCTTTCTTTTCTGTTGAAATTTCTTCTCTATCACTGCTAGGGTTTTTTCTTCTTATGGCAAGAATAGGTAATAGGTCAATAGCTGAGTTTAGGGAGTTTTACAACATCCCTAATTGAGTGGACATTGAATGTGCCTCTGTTCCTCATAATGTTCGAGACATTGAGGACGGCCATTGGATTCATGTTCTTCTGTTGTCTTAGGGGGGTCTGACCTTTCCCCTAAAATCGTTTATTTTTGCACTTCTTTAGTTACTTTTACATAGTTCCTGCCCAATGTTCTCCAAATGTTTGGAAAATTGTCAACGGTGTTCATAAGATCAATCAACTTTATGGCACCAATTTAGGTCTCGCTGAAATCTGTTATTGCTATACCTTTTCTTGAACAAATTCTGGTTTCCTTTATCTGAATGCTAGAAGTCCTGACAGGGTGTTGGTAGTCAATCTACCTAATTCCCACAAGGATTATTGGTAAGGGTTTATTGCCAGGAACTAATAGTTCCCTCCCCAGACTGGGGAAGCGAGGTACAGGGGACCTATAATTCCCTTTTATGGGGAGGAGTACATAGGTAGATATATTTCTTGCTCTGCTAATTGGTTCTCTGTTAGTGTAGTGTATTTTTTTATGTTTTCCTCTTTTCCTTTTTTAGCGAAGATAAATAACTTAGAACCCGCACTCCACGAAATCTGAGCTATGGAGCTAATTAAAGCTTGCAGGATCAGGGAATATTTGGCTGACGGCGAGCATTCGCGATCAACTGTGTTCCTTTTAGAGTACAAGAACATTGGGTCCAGCTTCATCGCTCGACCTGTTGATAGTATTCCTCACCTCGATATCATAGAAGAGGACGCTGCTGAGCCAATCTAATTAGATGAGGAGGATAACAGCTCTGGTGAAGGCAGCATGGGGGCTGACAGAAGTGGAGTTGAGGGTGATTATAGCGAGGAGAGTTTAAGTGGTGAGGGATATTCTAGTTCGAAGGAGGGTTCAGAGAGTTCGGAGGATTCGAATAGCTCAAGCAAAGAGACTATGGCTTATCCTAGGAAGAATTTAATCCAGGATGATGATATGAACAATGTTGCCCTTAATCGCAGGCTGAAGAAGCAGAAGTCTAGGAGTGGGGATACTGCCACTGGATCCCAGACTGTGGCTCATGAAAGGGAGAGGAAGAAGAAATAAGAGGCGTTGGTAATAGAGAGAGAGAGAGAGAGAGAGAGATAGGAAGAATGGAGAAGAGAGGAAGAAAGAAGAGGAGAGAAAGAGGGCCGATAGGGAGAATAAAGAGAGAAAAAAATAAATGAGGAGAGAAGAAATGAGGACAAAGACGAGGCAGTCTTTGATGCTCGTGTCTGCCCTAGTTGAGGGGGCTTCCGTTGCTCTTGCCCCTTAGCTGGCTCTGACGGTGCTCAAGAGAGAAGTCTTGCCCGCTGATCTCCAGAGGTCATCAAGTATAGGGACCGACCAGTTAGCCCTAAAGGTGAGTCAGGGGCTAGCTTTGGTAAGTCCGTTCTTACTTCTCTACTCTTGCAGTTTTCTTTTCAATACCTTATTTTCTAATGTTTTCTTTCTCTTTGTAGTTTGTGTCTGATTTCACCGTCCTCTATCGCAGCCGCGATGAGTTGGTGAGAAAAAATGTTGAGTTAGAGGCGAGCCTAAAGGCTTCCAGTGCTGCCTAGAAGTATTCTGACCTTGCCTTGGCAACATCTAACAAAGAAAATTAGGCAACATTCAAGGAGCTGGAGGAGCTGAGGCAGTCTTATGACTTGGTCTGTACTAGCAAGCTGGCGGTGGTTGAGGAGAATAAAGAGCTTTCCGAGAAGATGAAGAAGCTAGAATCTGAGGCCGCCACCCTCAAGGAGAGCTCCTACAATGCTGGGTGGCTTACAGAATATGAGGATGCTGAGGCTCAGATCGGCTACATCAGCTGTTTTAACTTCAAGAAGGGTTGGGATAGGGCTTTGCTATTTGATGAGGTGGATATTAATTCCCACTTCTTTGACGAGCACGACCCTGTCCCCAAGCCCGTTGTGGATGGTATGCCTCCTCCTGCTGCCAATGAAGGTGTCCCAGCTATTCCATCTGCTGCTGCTGATGTTCCTCTTGACCAAGGAATGGTGGTTGTTCCATCCGAGGGAGATGCACGTGAGGCTGCGATGGATAAGGGGAAGTAACTAGCATCCTCAGAGCAGACTGAGGTTGCCAGTTAGTCTTCTTAGGGGGCCTTTATATTTTTTGTATCTCTGTTTCTTCTTCATCGAACTGGACCTCGAACACCCCTAGTTCGTCCTTCAGCTTTAGATGTCTCCCCCTGTTGGGATGGATAAGGCACTTGGAAAATGCCCGATATAATGAAAAACTTTTATTCTTTTCTTTTAATAGAATTTTATGAACATTGTCTTGTAATGATCCAAGGACAATTAAGTATTGGAATAAAAAAAATTCCTTGAGTAAAACATTAATTGTTATATTGTATGATTGTGTCCTGCCAGTAGTTTAGTATTACGAATAGGTGGTCGGGGTAGGTGGTCGTCTTTGGGTCGACTAATCTGCTTTACTGTGTATCGGTGTGGACAAACACAAGTTGTCTTACCTCAGGTTCTACTAACGTATTTATGGTCATATAAAATAGTCACTTAAATAGATCTTGTCATTTTTACCACATATTCACGCTAGTTACCATTGGCAACCAAATTTGTAGGCATTGTCCTTAATTTGGTCTGGTAAAACTTCTTGTTCTTGATATTAAGGAGTCTTACATGAAGTTTTATGTTTGGAACTTTTCGTTTGCAACTTGTCAAAGACGAAGCCATACTTGAAGTTTAAAGTTTTTGACTTGGTTTTTTGGGACTAGTAGGTAGTCAGTGATCAGCCTTTTTCTTCATTTTAGATTGTACATATCTCACTCTCCAGAAAAATATAAAACATGGAAAGAAAATCAATTTTTGATGAACTATGTGTTATTTATTGAAATTAAAAAAAATGAGTTACATAAATATTGAAAGGTTACATTCCAAATCATTACTAATAGTACTTCCTCATGTGCTCGGCATTCCACGGGTTCTTGGAATTATTCTCCTTCCAAGATTTTTAGACGACAAGTAATTGGTCGAATAACTGCAAAAATACATTACGGACCACACCAATTTGCCTCCAATTTATATCCTTTCTGGATTACTTTCCTTAAGATGCAAACCCCATATTTGATATTGCTTGTCTTGACCCTTCTGTAGTAGAACCGAGTGGGTCATTGCTGGTACGCTGCCACACGTAGTGCCGCATTTTCTCTGACTTCCTGATTAAAGTCTAAGTCTAGCCTTCGAATGAGTCCGCTCCTTAGGGAGTCAAAATTGAGTACTTTATAGATGGGTAGACCCATCTAAGTTGGGACCGTTGCCTCTGTCCCTAATGCCAACATACAGGGGGTTTCGTCGGTAGCTATCCTCGACGTGGTCCTATAGGCCCAAAGTAAACTTTGTAGTTCATTGATCCAGTTACCTTTGGCATTATGTAGCCCTTTTTTCGTTTGTCGAGTAGAGTTTTATTCATCACATTTGTTTGGTTGTTACACTAAGGGTGTCCAGGAACATAATCAACTTTTGGATCTTGGACTGAATACAATCATCTTCAAATTCCTTGTTATCAAACCGTGTTCCATGATCGGTGGTAAAGTTATAGGGCTAGATGGTATCCTTTCGTATAAATTGGAAGATAAAGTATCTGACATATGATATTCTTTCTTATAAATTGGAAGACCTTCTCATAGGGCATGCCAATGAGGGGCTTATCTTCCACACACTTGGTGAAATTGTATATAGTAACGACTAAGTATTTGAACCTTCCTTTTATTTTTAAAAGGGGTCCGACCAAGTCAATTCCCCATATAGAAAAAGGTCATGAGGACGTAATTAGTGTAAGCGTAACTTCAGGTTTCCTATGACTGGTTGCAAACCACTGGCATTTGTCACAGCGTCTCTCATAAGTAACATAATCTTCTTTTATGGTTGGCTAGTAATATCCTTGTGTTACCACTCGCCTGACTAGTGATCTTACTATCGAATGGGCCCCGTAAGATCCTTCATGAATCAAATTTTATACTTCGGTGGGGTGGACACATCTGAGTAGTGAGATGATGAATCCTCTTTTGTACATAATTCCTCCCTCCCAACATAGATCGCTCCATTACACCTCATTTTTCTTGTTTTACTTTGGGTTGTCTGTCGAGATGCCTCTTTCGATGTATTCCTTTATTGTATCCATACATTAGGGACCCAAATCTATCATGATTAGGTTGATGCTTTGTCCATCAAGACTTCTGTGCATGAGTACTTCAACCAGAATAGTCCTCTTTAATTCAGTTCTTGTTGCGGAAGCTAGCCGAACGAATGCATTTGCTCGGGCATTTTCAATCCTTGGTATTCTGAACATTTCAACCACCTAGAACTTGAATATTTTATCTTGAACCTTGTCTAATTACCTTGTCATAAACTCTCACTTGATTGATAATCAATTATAAGTCACAGTGAGCCAATATTTGCTCGGCACCTAAGGACAGTGCTATTTCAAACCCTATTATCAACGCCTCATATTACTCTTTATTATTAAATGCTTTTAATTATAATATGAGTGCATACTCCATATCTATCTCATCCAGGGTGTTATTGTACATGGGTGTAAATGTTTGAATATATAGAGGCATTCCATCCCTTGGTTTCCAAACAACTATAAATAATCATTTTCCTTTGCTCACGGGGCAAGTCAATTATGCATAAGCAATACTGCACAAAGTTTTATGTATCTAACTTCAATAGTAATACCATAATCGTGGATGTAGGCTTTCCCTTAGCTGAACCACGTTAAAAATCTTTGTTTTCCTTTGTTATTTTCCTCCTTATTACTTACATAATTATCTGTGATCGCAAAATTGGTAATTTATAGTTAAGATAATATTTATACCAATTTCGAACATCAACAGATTGTCGTCGTCTGTAGGAACGACCGTTTGTCATCGTTCTCTACTAGTCCTATTCACTTATTCACCTTAGAAGCATTCTAAAGGATGACATACGTTTTCGAAAGCAGTCTTGTAGCTGTCGCTAATGCTTTCAATCCAGCTGCTCCTCCCAGCGTAGCAGATCTTCAAGGCAACTTAATTAATCTTATCAAAGGACAAGAAGAAATGTAAGAGATATTGAGGAACTTAACTCAAACATTGCACGACAAGTCTACTAGCCCACTATCCCAGAGGGATATAACGCCTCCTCCTGCCAAAAATAAGAGAAGTAGCTATTATAGGTCCTCATGTGACAAATCTTATCACCTAAGGGTAACCTCATCCACCCGATCTACTGACTACTATGATGGTCGACCTTTCACTTCTGAGTGACCGACGTGTTGGAACAGTTGAGAAATGCCTCTGCTTTTGATCATCTGGGTCCCCGAACACCCAGAGGTCATCATAGAGAACCAGACAGGTCCCATGAGCATCGAGAAGGGTGAGTCAAGTTGCCAAGCAGACTTCTCAAGAAGATAGCTCAACAGAAATGGACAGTAAGACCACCAAATCCGCCTCAGTTAAGTCCAAACCAGAAGATCACTCTTGGAGGGGATCAATACAAATATTGGAGGATCGTCTGGGGGAAATGGCTAAGACCAAGAATCCTCTGCAAAGGAGTTTTGTAAAAGGATCTCCCTTCATCCCAGCCATTGTGGATTACCCTACGCCCTTCAAATTCAAACCACCAGTGGCCACACATAAGTATGATAACAAAACTGATCTCGCCCTTCATGTTGAACATTACTAGTGTAAAATATGTGCTTGGTTAATATGACATCGATTTAAACAATTTCGTAAATTTCCAATTTAACCTTATTTAATTGTAGTCAATTTTTTAATCCAAACTAAACCATTTAAATTCTAATTTTAATTCAGCCCTAACACATGCATCTAGGTGTTGTGCATCATCCAAACACAAATAAATTGCTAATTCACAGGTTTCAGGAAAAAAAAATCGGATAAAACCTTTTATTTCACTAATAATACTCACAATGATTACAAGCGAAATCTGCAATGAATATCTGTAGATACCCACAAAAACGCGCAGTTCTAAATTAGTAATGAATCAACCTCAGAAGATCCACAAAGACACACAATCTAATCAGTCCAGGAACGCCCATGAGTACTCCCTATGACACGCAGTCAAGTCAACCCAGCACCTCTCTCAAGTGGCACCTAGATCAATAGTAGGTTATCCTCCCTACAAGATAAAATTCAAGAAAAATCGTATTTTGGGTTCAAAAATAATTTACTATAAGATTAGGATTTTTGTGAATTGAAAACAAAAGGTTAAACACCCTAAAATAAGAAGACAAAGTATTCTGCAGTTTTTAGTTTTCATAGTGTGAAAAACGTCAAGTATTCTTAAGAAAAATGACTCATTTAATGAGCTATTTATAAAAAGTTAAGTCAACAGGTCTCTCGAATGGAACCTCTATGTCGCTCGAACGAGGATAGTTGTCCATAGAACAAGCTTTGCGCGATATTGATATGTCACTTGAACGACATCCTAAAGTAACTCGAACGATAGTAGTGGACGGAAGATAGCCGAAAAGCATATATTCTCACTATTAGTAGTAGAACTTTTATAAGAATGGTGTTCGATTTTCCCTGTAGTGTATGGAAAAGGACATGGTAATATTTTTTCCTCTTAAAAGTAAATGGATGATTTGTGGCCCGATATACGATAACCTAGTATGTGGACTCAGGAACCATTAATTAATATTGCAACTCATTGTAGAGGTCTAGAAAACCAGGCAATTACTTAAAAGAGATGTGATCTTAGTAATGGGCAATTAGAATATAGGAGCAGTATAAGTAGTAAAAAGTATTTTTAGATTATGGTGAAGGCATAAAGTTAATGTAGATAATTAATTTTAATGTACCTGGCTTTAGAAATGTTGGTTTTGGTTTTCTAAATTAGTTTTGAACATATATTCGATCTATTTTATAAAATTATTTTATCAAAATTAGGTTATCTTTTATTTGTTATGGTACATTGGAAAACAATTTATACATTATAATATTTACCTTACTAATATTGTTATATAATGATATGAATAATTTTCTAGACAACCATCAAAGATAAAGTTTCCTTCTAAAACAAAACACATTTTCGACACTTATGCTTAGGTTATTTCATTCTGAAAGAAATTTAAAGACTAATCTAAAATGGACACCCAAGTCCATTGTAAGTGGAGACACTTCTAGTCCTGAATACTATATAGAAGATAAAATAACCAAGGGCCCTTTGCGGTCAAAATCAGAAGAGTTAAAGTTGTGTTGGAAACATTTCATATCGATTTATGTTGTCCTATGACAATCCGATCAAGAGGTGTTTTGCTTTCTCCACTGATTTCATTGATGATTATTCAAAGGTATAGATGTGTTTACCTAATACACCACTTTTTAAAGCCTTTGATTAATTCAAAGTGTATAATATTAGGGTGGGGCACATGTGAGGTAAACTAATCCAAACTCTATGATGTGATAGTAGAGGTGTGTACCTCTTGGGAGTGTTAAGGAATATTTATCGAATATTAAGAGTATATCCTAATTGTCTACACCGAGTATTCTATTTTGGAATGGTGCATGGGAAAGGAAGGAATAAGTCTCTTTTAGATATGATATGGTCTATGGTTAGTTATTCAATACTAAAACATTCTTATTTGGATTTTATATAAGAGACGGCGATATATATTCTAAATTTAGTTTCTACTTAATCGGTCTCTTCAAACTCTCACTGAACATTAGAATGGTTGCAAGCTCATTCTAAGGCATGATCAGATTTGGGGATGCTCGACACTCATGCAGTGGAAAGAGCCAAGGAAGTTGAAATTAAAGACAGAAGTATGTCTCTTTGTTGGTCATCGTAAAATTTTATAAAATTAGTTTATATCATATTCCTAAGTACAGGACGAACATTGTATATATCAATGCTCGGGTCTTGAAAGAGTATTATGAAAAAATGCCCATACGCGCATAAAGCATACTCTGGTTTCATACAAGTTTTTCAAAACATACATACATATATATATATATATATATATATATATATATATATATATATATATATATATATATATATATATATATATATATATATATATATATATATATATATATAATCAAAATACGAAAAACATTAGTAATTGACATAATCAGATTTTAATACATGCGTAAGTTAAATCAATTAAATCTGATGTATTCTAAAGTCAATAACAACCATTCTGATTTATATTACATAACATTTCATTTCAATATATCTTATAAAATAAATTATTCTAAATTAAGTATATAAATTATATATATATTTTTCAATATCAAATCACACATAGAAGGACATGTGGTGAGGAAGATTAATATGAGTGATTTTCAATGTAGTAAATCCAAAACCCTTGGAAAATATCCACGACTTCCTTTACGAAGTAAAATAAAAAAATTCACTAAAAAATAAGTTTCAAGTTAAATATAGAATCAAAATGCAATACTATTGAAAAGAATCATATACCTAAACATAGATCTAACTCTAGGTTCTCTTTTCGGATCTGTTGATTTAAAACAATCAACCTTTAAATTTCATCGGTTATCAATTTAAGTGGAAATGTCCCTCTCTCCAAATTGTTAACTAAAATAGACCGAAGTGATGTGTAGTGTGCAAGAAGTGTAGTGTAGTGTGGTAAAAATGTTCTAAAATGCTAAACATGTAAGAACTCACATCAACACAAAAGCTACAAAACAGAATATATTTACAAAAATGAGATTGAAAATATCAACAAACAAAGTGTTGGGATTCATTTATTTTAGCCCAAGAGAGTAGCCAACTAGCCTGACATGGAGAGTGGACTACCAGGCCCAAATCAATTATCCATTAAAGACTCGTGTATTTAACACACACTTAAATACATAAGGATATACTCAAATTTGTTACCAACAATCTCAGAGGATATATTCAGGGACACCACGAGTTGTCCACGATCTCATTAAGTTACTTGTACAACTCAATCTCTTATTTTACACATCTATAAATTGTAAACCCTGTCCCAGGGAAATGGGATGTAACCTTGAACATTGAGAGACACTAATAAGAATATTGTAACCTCTCTGTGGACGTAGGCAAGTTTTCGAACCACGTATATCTGTTGTGTGTGTGATTAATTGCTTTCATCTTAGTATTACCTTCTTAATCATTTGTTGTGATAATTGTTGCACTCACAATTGGTGTCGTTTGTGGGAACTATTTTTTTCCTACGAAAGCATTCATCAATAGAAAGCTCGTAATGTCTCACCACAATAGCAACATTCCTCGTGTTGGCGATGTGCAGGATGGCCCAATACCACCTAGGGTCAAGTCAGAGATTCGTCAGCAACTAAATCCCAAGTTTCGCAAAGGAATGCAACCTTCTGATGATAGCTAGGGACCATCTAGGTCTACCCAGATGTCCAAGTTGGTTGATACTTACAAAGCCAGGCTTCGAGAATAAGAGGAGGCCACATGCCTCCCGGTGTAAGAAAATGAACACTAACAAAGGCGACTTGAAAGGATTGAGAAATATCTCCACAGAGATACCAACAAGCGTCGTGATAGGACTCCCAGTCCTTAGGCGAGCAATACTAGCAATCGAGGGAGGAGCTCTAGGCTCGACCAAGACAAATCTGAACGTGGTAGGTCAGAGCGTGACAGACTATAATATGATTAACCAGAGAGGCACCAAAGAAGCAATGATCATTAGGATGATAACATTAGGATTTTGTTCTGTAGAGAGATTAACCAACATCCAGCCTATCGAGGAGCCAGGTTTACTAGGGAGCTAGCCAAGAGATCTCTCAACACCCAAGTAAAATCCCCTTTCTCAAGGGAAGTTGAAGAAGAGGAACCACCAAAGAAGTTTATTGTTTCCAGATTTAAGATTTATGATCGAAAGATGGATCTTATAAATCACGTTCGGTAGCACAGGCAGGCAATGACCCTATGGAGCCATAACAATGCCTTAATGTATCGAATTCCCCCTTCTAACCTACATGACATAGCATATAAGGGGTTCAAAAAAATTCCCTATAGGTCGATCAAGAGCTTCAAAGCCCTGTCAGAGGGCCTTTACTGCTCGCTTCATAACCAACAACTCTCACCCCAAGAGGTACCAGGAGGTCTTCAACGAAGTGGAGGACTGCTCGTACTGATTTCCATTGCATCCTTTAAGATTGGTCTTCCGACCATATCTATGTTGCACCAATCCCTAATAAAGAAAAAACCCAGCACCACTTATGACCTTATGGCCCATATTGAGAAACAGGCCAAGGTTGAGGACTTGGTTCACTCTAATGCAGGAGACAACGGTCGAGCAAAGGCATGCAAAGGAGAATATGAGAGTGAAACTTAAGAGAAAGGGAATAAGAATATGGGCAAGAATAGCTCTAAGAATAGGAGTAAGGTTGATCCTTCAAAAGCATTCCAGACTATTAATAGAGTCTTCAAAGAACTAACGTACAAGATCTTAATCAAGATCAATGATCGACCATTCATCAACTAGCCCAAGAAGATGGGTGGTGACCCAACGAAAAGGAATAACATGCTTAGATGCTCATTCCACAAGGAGGGCGATGACAAAACTGAGAATTATAAGGATCTGAAGTCACACTTAGAAGAGTTGGCCCAAGCTGGGGATCTCAATATATATATATAAAAGAAAGTTGACAATGATATAGCCAATATATACCATAAACTAAATATTGTCCTTGATGATGATATAAGACAGGAGTTCGTAATGATCAATAGAGTGTTCGACCTAAAGCAGATCCAAGGTAATGCTGCTCGATTGGCCCTGAAGAAGGTTACTACTGTTATGGAGGCATTTTAGATTGACCATGCAAAAAGACAAGATGGTAAGCGCCAATGATCAGAGGATGTAGACTACACTAAACACGTCATCTTCGTCGAAGAAGATCTCATAGGATTAAGGACTCCACAACACGATGCACTCGTGATAACCCTCGGGATTATAAATTGGGACATTGATAAGCTGTTGGATTAAGGAAGCTCATTAGAGGTGATTTACGTTGAGTTATTTCATAAGCTAAAGCTCAACTAAGTTGACCTCAAAGAGGCCACAGTTCTGTTGGTTGGCTTCATAGGGAGAATTATAATGCCACGAGGGAAGATAGTCCTGTCGATTAAGGCAGGAAATATCTTGAAGCTGATCGAGTTCTTGGTAGTAGATATAGAGTCCACATATCATGACATTATAGGCAGAGTCTGGTTGCATTCTATGAGGGTTGTACCATTTACCTACCACCAGAAGATGAAGTGTATCACCGATTGGGGTGTGGTCGAGATTCGTGGTGACTAGGCCACTACAAGCTAAAGCTTATATTGACCCAACCTTTAATCCGATCACTCAGAAGGCTCCTTGAATAGCCCCCGAGAAGGCTAAAGTAGTGGAGAACGAAGTAAGGAAGTTTTGGGATGCAGGATCCATTAGGGAAGTCCAATTCCCCAAGTGGTTATCCAACCCAGTGTTATTACAAAAAAGTAATGGCAGTTAAATGGGTCTATATTGACTTTACAGACCTCAACAGGTCCTTCCCAAAAGATAGTTTTTTAGACGAAAGGATGATGCTATGGCGGCACACGAAAGGATGAGTTTTTTAGACGTTTATTCAGGGTATTGTTAAATTCAATTGTTCGGGACCGACTAGGATAAAACATGCTTCATAACCCCGATTGGGTTATACTGTTATAAGGTCATGCACTTTGGCCTAAAGAATGCAAGGGATACTTATCATAGGCTGGTCACAGAGATCTTCAAGTGACAAATGAGAGACACAATGTTTGTCTACATTGATGACATGTTAGTCAAGAGCATGAACAGAGACGACCACCTCATGACCTTATACAGAACCTTTGAGATTCTCAGGAAGTACCAAATGAAACTTAATGCAAGTAAGTGTTAATTCGGTGTCCAGTCAGGTAAATATCTAGGCTATTTTGTAAAAGAAAAAGAATTGAGGCCAATTCAGATCAGATTGATGCGATCACCAAGGTCCAGCCCCCACGGATGCTCCAAGATATTTAAAAGATTACTGGTATACTCGCACCACTCAACCTCTTCATCTCTAAGTCCTTGAAATGCTGCCGACCATTTTTTCAGCTATTAAAGAATGATAAAGGCCTCATATGAACGCTGCCGACCAATTTGAAAGTAGCTTCTTTCAAGGTATCTGCGATGAGCATGTCATCAAGAACCACTTCAGTTCTGTGGCATATCCCCAAAGCAACGGTAAGGCAAAATCTTTTAACCAAAACATGCTCGATGGCCTAAAAAAGAGGCTAGAAAGCGCAAAGGTTTCCTGGGTGGATGATCTCCCTCATGTTCTGTAGGCCTACCATACGACTCCTAGGACACCAAATAGAGAAACACCTTCCGTGTTCGGCTATATAATGAAATGTATTATCCCGCTGGAAGCATTTCTCCCTACCATGAGAACCACCTTGGTTGACCAAAGCCTAAATGATGATGCATTACGCACTGAACTTTACTAAGAAGATGAGGGAATAGAGCATGTCATAATCAAGTTGGCTTCCTACCAACAACAGCTAGCCAAGAAGTACAATAAAAAAGTCAATCTTAAGAAATTCTAAGTGGGGGACTACATCCTAAAAAAAAGTCCTCTGCAGTGCCATAAAACCATCAGACGACAATCTGGGAAGGATCGTTTAAGGTAATCATGGATGTCCTTCAAGGAACATATCACTTGTAAACACTGGAGGGCAGAGAGATACCAAGAGCGTGGAACACGACCAATCTGAAGAAGTTTTACATGTATTATTCTTTATCTTTTATCAGTGCATTTAGTTTATTTATCTCAAACTTACGTAGCTTACAAGTTATTATTCAATGAATAAATGCCAAATTGGCCCTCATATTTTGATCTCATATATTGGCTGTTTTAAATTTCTTATTATGTATTTCAGTTTTATGCGTCCTTTCCAATTGATAACTTCCTTAATCATAAGAAGAGATTATCGTTGGTCATAAAAAGCTGCTTAGCATATCTTAGTCAAAGAACTTCCTTATGTATAAAAAAACTCCTATGGATTACAAAAAGTAGTTCAACTTATTTCATTCAAAGGATTTCATTATGTCAAGCAGGGTTCACACTAATTACAATAAGTTATTAAAGTATTTCAATTGTACAACCCCGAGGTCTTTGTCACAAACATAATAGACCTCATGAGTTTCCCCGGTAATAGCAAAAGCCCTATACGTGATCCTTAGGTAAAAAAAGGCTAACTTAGATTGGTCGCTTAAAACATGATCGTGAGGATTGCCCATTAATCAGGTGCATTCTCTCTATCATCACACCTAGTTCTAAGGGAGTGTGACGACACGACCTAAAAGGTAATGCAAATGGAATGATACTGCTAAGGCATATTAGACTAGAAGAATATTTGATCACAAGTTAGGAAACTCATTTAGTCGGCAGAGGCCTAAAATGGTCAATATTTGCTCTTGAATTATTTAGTCATTTAACAAGCCCAAAATGATTAATCTCAAATACTAACTCATTTAATTGGCAAGAAGCATAAAATGATCAACAATATTACGTGGTCGGCAAAGGTCTTAAGTGGTCAGTAAATGTCAACTCTTTCTAGTTAGTAGTCCAAACACAAAGACGGTTATTGACTCATATTTAGTCAGTACATGCTCAAAATATGGAACAAGTTGATAAATTAAACTTTATATATTGACAAAAAATAGAAATTACAATTAAAAGAAGACCAAACATACAAAGATCAAATTAAGACCTAGACCAACTATGGATCGATAGCAAGATAATATGCTATGCGTGCTCTTCGGCCATCATGGGATTAGGAGTGAACACCTCAACATTATTTTCAAGGTAATGATTTAGGAGTTGGGCAGGAAGGGCATCGATGGGAATCCATTTGTCGTCCTTCAAGAAGTTATTGTGATAATAAGCAGGGCAATTAAACTAGTACTTATATTATAAGTCTGATTCCCTAAGAGTCTTGACTTCCCTGAGGGTAGCCTACCACCCACGCTTCCTCAGCCTCCTTTAGCCTCCCTGATGCCTCAGTCCATCCCTCATCATAACCAACCGCCCATGCTTCTCGAGGGCCCATTCGGAACAAGTATCTCAGCCTCATAACGTATCTTTAGAATACACTTGCAATAACGTTTCCCCTTTGGACATTATTTTTTATCTCGGCGACCTCCTTCCTGAAAGAATCATTCTCGGCTTGAATCACTTCGCCCACTTGGCTCACATTATTGCTCTCTAAGATCGTAGACTCAAACCATTCATCTCCTCTTGAACTGAGGAATCGATCTTCTCCATAACTTGAAGATCATCCTTCAGCTTTACAACCAATCCGAACTCGTCCTTATACCGTGAATTCCTTGCCCTCAAGGACTTGCGGATCCTTATGAATGCCTTGCGATCTTGGCTGCTGATGTTTGGTCCTAAAATCATCCCCAAATTTGTGGTGGGGGGATGTAGTCTACATCGGGCTACAAACAACACAACAGATAAGAATGCAATTAAACTTCGGCAATAATCAAAATGGAAGAACGCATCAATAAAAGCAAAAGTCCTTTTTCATTAATTAATAAAGGGAGGCCAGAGGTCCGTCCATTTGGAAGAAAAAAGAAGATTACAAGGCACAAAGTGAAAAAAATCCTATAGCTAAAAGGCTTTATTCCTTCACCTACTCAAAGCTATCAATTGCTTCCATTTCCCCGTAACCCTCATTTCTTGGTTGATCGTCGTCCCAACCTCGATAGATTCATTCTCTGTATGGCTGACAGGCTGACCAACCGTAGGCTCTTTTTCTGCGAGTGGGTTGGGTCTAGGAGAGTGAAGCTGTAAGAGGTTAGAATTAAAGGGGACTCCCGCTGCTCCTAGTGCTTAGTCTCATCCCTTTTTGAAGGATACTTTCTTGGTGTACCCAATCTGAATCTCGACATCATCGTAGGCCACATTTCGGCCTCCGGTGTAGCTGCCATCCTTCTCGCCCAAGAGCTCCCCCTCTAACTTCTGAACCTTCCCGACCAGGCTCAGGTTATCTTTAGCAAGATTTTCATTCTCAATGACCACAAAGTCCTTGGTCGCCTGTAGATCGGCATAGGCCTTTGCCGAGCTCTCTTTTTCCTGCTCCAAAGCACCACAGGCATCATCTAAGTCTTTTTCAGACTAGTTCAAGGCATCACTCAGCTCATGGTTATTTTTGGATTGGTTGGCGTGACCATCCAAGAGGGTAGTGAAGTCGGGCAAGAACCGCACGAAATAGAAAGAGTAAGATTAGTACGAATAATAACTGGCTTTTTTATGTATGCCGTTGTTGTCTATAAAAGTCAGCCTCAAAATTCCCTTGAATTACCTACAAAACTTATTAAACAACTCGTATCGTGGTAAGTACGGGTATCAATCCAACTTTCAAGGTGAAACAAATAACGTGAATGCTTGCAATTTCATTTTTTTTCATTATATATATAACGATTGCAAGGAAGAATTAACTAATTAATGCTAAAAATCTTAGGTGACTAAATAACTAAAAAAGACAGGTAACCGAGCGTGATACAAGAGATGGGATTACACTGTGTGATATGTTATTTTAATTTCTCAATTTATTGAATTGAAATATTTTGAGATAATATTAAATTCGTAATCTAACTCTCGTTACAAATATAAATTGAATAATATATTCTTTAAAAAACTAATTTAAAAATGACACACTTTGAAAAATTATGATTTATACTCCTTTTAATAAACTACCAGCTAAAATCAATTTAATAAAAATTATATGAATAATAAAATTCTAACACCGAGTTAATATTCAAAATTTAGGAAAAACCTATCTGTAGTTCGATTCCCAGAATCAGATATTAAAACAAAATTAATTTATTCTCTCTCGATATGTAAATTAATTTTTGACAATTAACAATTAATTTTCCTAGAAATATAATAATTAATTAAATTAACATCCTACGCGTTTCATCCTATCCCTTGAACGAGGTGTGTAGCCAAACATTCTCATGTCATAATATAAAACAACAATCAAATACATGTCAAGAATAATATAAAATAAAACGAGGAAAAGAAATACGATACACAAATTTCTCTATCGAATCAGGTTCTTGACATGCGTCTTGACATGCGTTCAACGTCTTCACAACATCAACGTTTGATTACGAAGGAAACAATTCCTAAAAATTATTCTAAACTAAATTACTTTTTTTTTTTTATATATTTTTCTGATTTTTTTTTATTCTAAACTGTACGAAAATTACACTCCTCTTTATTCCCTATCTGAGAGTCTTTTTTTTTAAACCGAGTTACTCCCCTTTACTTATAGAGTAATATTATATGTACCTTCATTCGATACTCTCTAATAAGACAAGACAATAAAAAATTGTACTCGTTATCCTAAGAAGATCCACAACAACAAATACCCATTAATGGTACACATAAGTTTATTCTTTGATAAAACACACACATAAAAGGCGAGCCAATGTCGCGGTGGTACGTACAGTCCATCAACCCTTATTCCATTTTATCTTCGAAAATTTCCCGCCTTCTCAAATAAAATTGTTCAATCTGCTTATCCGAGCTAAAAAAACCTAAAATCTAACAAAGCAAAGTTTTTGTCCAATAACACTCCAAAACCCCAAATAAAGCTAAACAAAACCATCGCCGGAAAATGTCTACCTGGCAGATGTTCACCGATACCGGGAACATTTACCGGTGGGAGATTTCCGACCAAATTGAATCCGGCAAACAACTACACTGTGAACCAATTCAACAACCTTCCTCTGTTAATCGTCTCCCCTCCATAGCAGATCTCTTGACTCAAGGTATCTATATATACACACATACACACATATTCATGTATCATGTATGTATGTATGTGATTGTTTGAATTAGTAATATTTGCTTAACTCTCAGGATGCTCAAAGCTGATGGAAATTGGGGGGGAACATGTGGAGAGTCTTCCAATGTTCCGAACCGGAGGAAAATCAGTTGTGCTTAAGCAGCCTTCTATTTCGAAAGCTTTATCTATTCTTGGCGATGAACCTGATTCTACCGCCCATACAGTTACAGGTATCTAGGTTTCAATATTGTTCTTTTTCTCATTTTGTATTTCTATGTAAGATGCTATTAATTAACTCTTGTTTAGTTGTTGGAAAATGATGTATATTCAATTGCAAAATGTCTATCATATTTGTAAGCTAACTACATGAGTTGTTAGGGGAATATAGTCTTAAAGCCCTGCCACTTTGAAGTTTTAATGTAAGGTCAAAAAACTTATGATGTTTTAGTAATACTCCCTCCATCCCAAATTAAGGGTCCCTATTCATTTTTTTGTATTAAGGATACACCAAATCAACGGCCATGATCAACACTTGATCACTATTGTGAAATGTGGTTCGTTAATTATGTTCAGAAAAGGAAAGTGGACTACTAATTTGGGACAACCTAAAAAGGAATAGTGGATTATAATTTGGGACGGAGGGAATATAATTATATTATCACACAATTTACAAACAATGTAACAGTACTGTTATATTATGAAATATAGCTATTACAAACAGTTGAATTATCACACAACCGTTTTAATCTAACAACACAAGAATTGCACACTTGACACTTAAAAGTGTTGGGTTGCACACAAAATGCATTAACATGAGGGACTTCGGATGAGTTTTCTATTATTATTAACTAAGTGTTGGGATTTTTCGGGTTTTGGAAACACTATGCTGTATTGAATTTATATGGCGAATTGCATTGATTCACTCGTGTGTTTTTAGTCAGAGAGAGGCAAAATAAAGTCGTCTACATTACATGTTCTAATCTATAGCTGCATACAGTTATGCATTATACTTACTTGTTCTTTTAATTTGTAGAGAAATATTATTAAATTTATTACATTGTGTAGGCCAATCGCGTGGAAGAGATAACAAAGGTAGTTCCATGTTCCAGACAGGGTCGGGGAAAGCAATTAACATATCTTCCACTGGTCTTGTGAGAGCGAAGACATTGTTAGGTTTGGAAGATAAAAACTTCAACGATCACGGGACTTTTCATGGGCTCGAACAGAAAAGGAAGCAGTCAGATGCTAGTCAATCCTTCTGTTTCCAAAACCAATCTCATTTAGAGATGACAGAGGTTGTGACCAATACAGGGGAAAATGATGGTACGTCAGTTCCAATATCTCCATTCACTTTTAAGTCTGCTTCATTAGGAAGTGGATCCAAGGACACTCCAGATTATCTGAATTCTGCTCCCAGACCACCTCCGATCAAGTTTCATACAGCTGGTGGAAGATCTATACCAGTTTCTAGTGATGCGTTACAACGTGCAAGGAGCCTTCTCGGAGACCCAGAGTTAGGGACTTTGTTAAATGAAGCGGATCCTGGGAATCCCAGCAATCTAGTATTTTCAATCTTTAGAGACAAAATCTATTGACAGTCCTTTGAACAAACAGAATGACCAAAACACTTACTTTTCACCTCAAGAAACAGTAAAGGCCCAACATATGCCCAAAACTTTTATATCGCCTATACGATCAATACCCTGCCAAGTGCAATCTTCAGACAGGTTTGATAATACAGGTTCAGGGAGTAACTTGATCAAGAAATTTGATGAAGAGAGCCATGCCAGCACTAACAAGCAGTATAATGAATTACCACATCAGCGAAAGCCTTTAACAAATAGGCCTAATTCACTTCCAAGAGTTAGAGAGGGTGCTTCAGCTAATGGTATTGGTTCCACAACTAACCCAATCAGAAGGTCATCGGGTGGGCCACTAGTTGACATTTCAAATTGCATCGGCATGGATGATGCACATAGCAAACAAACTATTGGTGAAAAAAGGGGCCTGGGAAGGAAAATTTCAGTTTCTCCTTTCAAGAGGCCCCGCAATTCCAAATTTATCACCCCTCTGAACAGCAACATAGTGTCAGTTCCTTGTGGTAATTTCTCATGATTTTTCAGTATCCTCTTGTTCTTCTCAGTTATCAAAACTTTTCTTCTTCTGCACATATAAGGCATTTGTTGTGTACCAGGTACATCAACCTTAGCTCCAGAAGTATCTAGTTGCAAAAAAAAGGTTTCCACTCGATACCCAATCCAGGCTCCGCGAAAATATATCAAGGAATATTTTGGAGTGGCTCCATCCAAGGATAACATGGTGAATAGACTACAAGCACGACTGTTTTCAATTTACATGTTGATTATCCTCTAGGTCGCTAACTCTTTATATGATGTATTCGTAAATTCAGTTGGAGAACTTGCCGGATTGGGTAAGGAGGATGAATCCAGAGAATGCAGAAAATCATATGTTCTGTGATGAATCTGGTTTAGACTGCTTTGGAGCAGAAGCTTTTTCCTACATGTTGGCTGAATCCGGAGCTTCCCTGCAATATATTTAAAACGTAATATGTACCCAAACTTTTCTGCATAGATTTTTCACATGGTAATTGCTGAAAAATTGTGTTGCTCTACACACCAGCACACCCATATCAAGGGTATTTTCATTTCACCAAGGGTTGAACAGTACCTGATGCCAGTCTCGTATAGGAATTAACTTTAAGAGCACAACACAGCTACTATACAGTAATAATACCTCATCTTAAGTTCAATATTTACATGAATGCATAGTGCGTGAGACCCGTCAGGGGTAGCAAACTATATACACCAGTGTTCCTTAATATACACATGTACTCTATGAAGCACAGATGTGTGTGTGATGATTCGAAATATCTTAAAAAGTTAGGATTCGTGTGCGTTGCGAGATATAATAAAAAAATATGAAATGTATTATATTATTCCTTAATTTTATGTAGATGGTACATTAGGTTTAGGGGTGACAATTCGTGTTATTGGATCGTGTTTTCGCCTAACAGGACACGACACGACACGACACGACAATGAAACATTAAACACGAACACGACACAACACGGAGTCGTGTTTTTTTAAGCACCAAGAACACAAATCACGTAAAAACACGACACGGCATGACATGATTAACACGATTTTTAAATTACCACGATTTACACTAAACCAATTTTTTGTTCAAAATAACACGATTAACATGAAACTAGTTTGAACAATTTTTTTGTTCAAATTACAGCTATAATGCAACAAATTATTGTTTAAATCCACATAACCTGTCAAAGCTGTTAAAGCCATGCAACATAACCTGTTAAAGCCAAAACAGTGTTTTAGATCCACAGCTAATATGTTATCATCTGCCATCATCTGTTAAAGCCATATCAATGCAACATAAATTGTTATCATCCAAGCCACAGCTAATGTAACATAAAGTGTTTAATCCAACATAACAGGTTAATTACGGGACCTGTTAATGCCAAAAAAACAGTCACACATAATTACAGCCACACCCACACATACAATAGTATTTAAGCTGGACAAAAAAACAGCATATATAGTGTTTAAACTGGACAAAAAATATAGCTGCTTCTTATGCTCCCAGAACAGCCACAACCCTTTGCAATCAATCCAACAAATCAGCCCTGCACTAAATTAGAAGTAACTCTCAAAACAATTTAAAATTTCTGAAACATGTGATAAAAATTATCAATTGAATTACCTGGAATATAGTTTCATCCTCGGTCTCCAATTGAATCATATCTTCAGTAAATTCAAGTAAACTTATCTCATCATCACCTACAAAGATAAGTAGGTAACCAATTAAATAAATATAACAATTAATTATGTCAAGATATAAATTATTACTCAATCGACTCGATTATACCTCTTACTCCAAATAACCAATCTCTTGTGCAAATCAAAGCCTCTACAGTCTCAACTTTTAAAACACTTCGATATTGATTAAGAACGCGGTCTCCATTGCTAAATGCGGATTCCGATGCTATGGTTGAGATTGGAATGCTCAAAATGTCACGGGCCATGCAAGTAAGTTCTGGATAGCGATATTGATGGGCTTTTCAAAAACTAAGAACATCCGACTCTTCCTCCCAATCACTTCTCGGCTCATTCAAATACATTTCAAGTTGCGTCTTTTGCGCGCAAGCATATTCTAGACTCTCACATGCAGAAAATTCCTATATTTAAACAACAATAGTCAATTAAGTTTAAAATAATAGCCAATTAAAAAAAATTTAAAGAAAAGAAATATGAATTAAAAAACTCTTTAAAAAAATTACCTTAAACATGCTTTTTGTGCTTTTACCAAGTGTTGTTTCTTTCCTCCACTCCAATGCGAGATTAGCACTAACACACTCCAAAAAAAAGGTTGATGTAGAAGGTGATTTTGACGCATACTCACCAAAAATAGCAACCATTTTATCACGAACAAGAGCACTTTGATGTGATGTGAATCGGAGCCATAAAGTTTCTTATATGCAAACTCGACATATTGTAACTTATAACGAGGATCTAAAATTACCCCCATCGGCAAAATCAAATCATAATCACACCAATACTTTGAAAACTTTTCATACATTTTACAAGCCATCTCCCTCATAAACCCATCTGAGCTTTTCATTTCTTCTTTTAACGTTAATTCAACCATAGAAACAAAAGGAAAATACAAGTTTGAAGTGAGGTGTTTGTTTCCCGAAAAAATAAAAGTAACTTCATAAAAAACTTCGAAACACCAAAATATTTTTTCAATTTCACCCCTCTTCTCGATTTGGACAACGTGTGAAATTAGAACGCTCAATGCTAAACGAACAAAGGCACAACGATAGAAAATAACACTCTCAATCATAAGAAATGTTGCATTCCACCTAGTTGGAACATCTTGACGCAAACCTTTCTTAGGGCTTAAGTTCACAAATTTCACACAATCCTTGAACTTCTATTTTCTCACTTGTGAACCTTTAACATACTTCATACACTCGCGAACTTTCCCCATCCCCTCATCTATTGCTTTCAACCCATCTTGCACAATTAAATTCAAAACATGTGCACAACATCGGACATAAAAACTCACCATTACTCAAAAGTGCACTTTCATTATTTAGCTGACTTTTTAACAACTTTACAAAGGTATTACTTGACGCATTATCCAATGTCATAGTAAACAATTTCTTTCCAATCCCCCATTCCACTAACAAAGAAGATATTTTCCAGTCAAGCAAATGCCGTTACGTGGAGGTGGCATAAATTGAAAATTTAGAATTCTTTTCAGCAATTTCCACCCTTTATCAATAAAATGCGAAGTAACACAAACAAAACCATCAGTGTTTATGGAGGACCACAAATCAGATGTCAGGAGCAACTTCAAGCATGTGCTTAAGATTAATTTTTCCTTTTTATGCATTTTTAACATATCGGCTTTAGCGGTATTCCTTCAGATGGTGATGGCATCTTCATACAAGTATCGAAAAATCGCTCAAATGCCTTCATATTCAACAAATTGAAAGGGCAAGTCATGTAAAATGATGGCCTCACTAATAGTTCATGGAATTTTTCAGCATTAAATTTAGTACTACGCATTGCCAAAGACCCTTGTTTAGGATTCATAACTAATTGCCCTATATAATCCCTATCCCTCTTTGGGCACTTTTTCAAATGATTTCTCAAACTTTCGGTTCTGGTTTTAGTTTCACATATATAACGTCTTCCACATTTTTTACATTTAGCCCTTTCTCTACCGTTATCTCCAATTGGAAGCATATCAAAGTATAGCCATACCTCAGACCATCGTTCTCTTTTACGATTAACTTTATTATTGTCTCCCATTGATTTAACTTTAATTAGAACATTGACAGTATGAGCATCATCATCTTCGCAAGAACTGTCCTCTCCAATCCCCTCCTCTTCTATCTAAAACAGCAAAAATGAAAAGATAGTAACTAATCACAACAGAAATGAAATAAAGATGGAAACTAATCACAACAACAGACTTAATCACAGAAGTGAAACCAATCACAACAACAATCATATATGGAAACAATCACTACAGCAAAACAATCTCAAATGGTTTCTTTGAGGTATCACGACAGCAAAAATGAAATAAAGAACGAATATAGACCAAAATAATTATAAATCAAAATTTTCAAACTAACCTCATTATTTTCATCAAGATCTGGTTCAATCTCAATTGATTTCTTTGAGGTATCAAAAAGTAACTTTTAATTTCTTCTTTGCATACATTTTAGAGTGGGAAGATGATGGTGCGGTGGTTTTATGTAGGGAAAATCGTCTGGAGGTTGAGAGCTGAGATGCGGTGGGAAGATGATGGTGCGGTGGGGTGGCCTGTTGAGAATGAGAGATGAGAAGAGGGTGAGTGAGTTAGAGAGAGAGAGAGAGACGTTAGGATGAGGAAGAGGGAAATGTGTGTGGCCGTGAGTTAGGGTGAATTAGATATTAGGGTTTTACGAGTTAAAATGTGATAGGTTAATCTTTTGACAAGCGTAAATCTAGGATCCATTTAATTTTTAAATGGGTTTAATTAGGTTTAATTGGGTCGTGTCAATTGGGTTCAAATCGTGTTAAATGGGTCGTGTCAATTGGATCAATACGTGTCAATTTCATGTTAATTTTTTTGACACGAATACGAACATGACACGACCAATTTCAGCTTTCACACCAATTTCGTGTCAATTAGGTCAACCAAATTTCGAACACCACTTGTGTAAATCATTATGGAACTATTATTCAGTGTTACCACTCGAGGTTGAAAAATGTTGAACGTTGATTTGCAATAATACGACAATCTTGAGCTTGAAGATCCACATCAATAACATCCACGTCAATGATTTTCAATTCAATCTGTATCTTTCTAACTCTCGAATATCTCTTTATATTTGGCCAACTCTCACCCTCTCTACTTCTCAAAGTTCCATCCACTCTAGACTATATATCCTCGTAGCTTCAGAAAGGACTTTTATTAAAAAAAACCCAACAATATTGGTTGACCTTAGTACTCTTCACGAGAAAAATCAGGATTCTTAAAGAATCCATGCGGAATCCGTAATTAGATTTAATTAAAATAGTTGGATACATGGTGGGTGCGAATTGGGTGAGAAGCGCACCCGATTCGGTTGCTATTCGAATTCGTTTATCATTTTGAAGAATCCGTGCTTCATAGCATGTACATGATAAACATCTTCTCTCTTAACTTTAAAACTCAAAATTGAACCTCTTTTGCAGATAATAGGGCGCCATTACCATCGTCAAATCATCACAAAAAGTGTATATCATGACATCAACTATTGATATAGCGATGAATCATTCGATTATACATATAAATTAAACAGACTTATAGACTTATAGTATAGTAATAACAATATCACTTATTGTAATATAGGAATAAAACATTATGAAAGAGTATATATATATTCACTAATAACAGATACATTTCCAATAGTATATAAATATCTTTTTTAATAATAATAACAATAACAATAGTAATAATAATATAATAGATTATATATTAACTAAACATATTATAACATAATAATATCATTATAACCAAAAAATAACATTTAAAGTTATATATATATATATATATATATATATATATATATATATATATATATATATATATATATATATATATATATATACTAGCGTATGCCCGTGCCTGAAGGCACGGCGAAATTTTCCAAAGTACGTAATCGCAAAACGACGACATTTTTTCAAAGTATATAGTAGCGAAACGCAAAAATTTTGAAGTGTAATTTTAAAACAATGTCAAATAGTCCAATAACATTCAAATAGTCTAGATTCATCAAATAAATTCACATGTAATACGAAATATACAATATTCATCCATCGAATTCACATTGTGTCTCAAAAAAACAAAGTGTCAAATTTTTAAAAAAATTTGGCATAATCTCCTTGGTTTATGAAACTATTCACCCTGCTTAACAAATAACAAATAGTCCAACATCCTAATTGTCTAAATTCTTCAAACAAATTCACATATAAAATGAAATATACAATATTCATCAATCAAATTAACTGTCTCTCAAAAAAACAAAGTGTCAATTTAAAAAAAAAATTGGGCATAGTCTCCTTTGTTTATTGGACTATCTACCCTATTTAAGGGGTAACAACAAATCCAACAAATTAAAAAAAATCCCAAATTCGGCATATTTAGGCAGCGGGCTACAGCGGCGGAAGTTTGAGGCAGATTTAGGCAGCGGGCGACAGCGACGATGGAAGATTAAGTCCATGTTTGATTGGTCTTGGATTAAAACCTGAAATGAAAAGAAAAAAAAATAGTTTGTTTCCAAAAACATTGTACGTTAGCAATTCAACTTTCGAGTTCCCAAAAACATTGTACGTTAACCTAACTACCATAGCTGGTACACAATGATCATATGTGGCATGGAGTCTATAAATCTCATCCTCACGTGGGGAAGGGGGAGGGGACGTGTGTGAGTGGGGAAGGGGGGAGGGGACGGGACGGGGCGGGAGGCGCGTGTGTGCGTGTATGCATATATGCATCTGCATATTGCAGTGTGTGTTTGTGTGTGTGTTTATGTGCGTGTGTGTGAGTGGGGAAGGGGGAGGGGACGGGCAGGGGGCGCGTGTGTGCGTGTTTGTGTGTGCGTGTGTGAGCGGGGAAGAGGGGAGGGGACGGGGCAGGGGGCGCGTGTGTGCGTGTGCGTATATGCAGTGCATATATGCAATCTGCATATATGCATATTGCAACGTGCGTGTGTTTGTGTGCGCGTGTGTGAGTGGGGAAGGGACGGGGTAGGGGGCGCATGTGTGCGTGTATGCATATATGCATATTGCAACGTGTGTTTGTGTGTGCGCGCGTGTGAGAGGGGACGGGCAGGGGGCGCGTGTGTGCGTGTTTGTGTGTGTGTTTGTGTGCGCGTGTGTGAGTGGGGAAGGGGGAGGGGACGGGGCAGGGGGCGCGTGTGTTCGTGTATGCATATATGCAATCTGCGGGGGAAGTGAAGGGAGAACAGGTGTGTGTGTGGATGGTGTGTGTGGGGGGGGGGGGGGTGGGGGGGGGGCTTTTGCACGTACGCATATGCATATTCATATATATATGCAGCTGCATATATATGCAGTTCTTATGTTTGCACTTGTCGGGGAGCTTTGTCGGCGGGATTCTTGCTGGCTTATGTTTGCACTTGTCGGGAGAAAACGCCGCTGTTTTTGTTTGAGGCCTCAATCAAACGCCGCTATTTTTGTCAGTAGGAGAAAACCAATTGCAGACTCAGGTTGTTAAAACAACAAACAACAAACAACAAAAGAGAAGTAAAATAAAAATCATAGAAAAAATTCAAACTATTGCATATATATGTATGCATATATATGCATATGCATATAGCATATATATGCATATATATGCATACCATAGTTGTAGCCATGATCTCGATAAAAGGTAAAAAATATTTAGCTTACTAATATATATGATACCTGATGGAAGCCTATTTCTAAGATTCTCCCTTGCTTGAATTTGCATGATGTAACATCACCATCCACCTCAGAGAGAGAAAAAGAACCTGATGCAAATCCAAGAGGTTAAAGTCCAATTCAAACTCAGTTGAGTTTGAAATTTGAATCTCATAAATAAATAGTATACGAAAAGACATTCAAATCTGCTATAGTTAAAAAAGTACATTGAATATTAACCGAGCCCATATTTATAGATCAAAACAGAATGGGATATCTTTTATGGCTTGCGGACAAATTTACCTTAATAGCAAATGGTGGAAGCACGTGGCTCGTCAACTGCTGGCTTCGATAGCAAAATGAACACATGTTCATCATGAGAATCGATATTTAAACATGAATAGACTTTCACCTCTGTTTAGAAATGTGCACCTGCATATTTATGAATTGAATAAATGACTCAAATCAGTAAAATAGAAGGTGAAACGTAATAGATGAAAAACGGTATTTAAAACACTAAAAAAAGGTTTATCATCTTTAGAACATGTGTCATATGGGAGAACTAATTCAGAACTCATTTCAAAAAACAAAATGGAATATGCATATATGCAATATGCATATATGCACATGTTGGGAAATATGGAATTTTCCATAATTTTCATGGAAAGTAGTGCTAATCAAACACTTCATTAGAGTCTGATTTAAGAACAAGTAGTAAAAAAAGTGGGGGTGGGGGGTGGGGGAGAGATGGATCACATCATAAACCTAGACCATAGCTCCTTTGGAATCCAAATGCCTGAGAATTTCCTAGTTTTATAAATAAAAGGAACTGTCTTGATACTACCATTAGCCCAAATGTGTAGATTTATAGAATTATCAAAAGGATTATTAATACAGAACAAACTTATAATGAACATATCAAAATTTAAGTTAATACCAAAATGTAAATCTTCCAGAAATGCAGCCGCACGCACCGTTAACAATGGTCTGGAGATCGAATTCAACAAAGGAGGTAACTGTTGAGGTCCCTGCAATGGAAGCATTTTTTATGCACGTGTCACATCAGAAGCAACATATAAAAACTTGAAATCAAAGAAACAAAAAAGCTCAGAACTGGCTATGATTAGAAAAATCGATATAGTACTGAATGCCTTACTTGGAAGAGCTTTTAACAAAGGTTAAAAGGTATTCCCGGTTAAATTGTCTTTTGATTGAAATTAATAAATAACAAAATTATTTTATACAGATTCGTTATAAAGTACCTAATGGACTACTTATATGAATTTGAATATCAAAAGCTCCGTGATCCGCCCTCTCAAAGAACATCAAAAGCCCCATAATCCGCCCTCGCGAAGAACATCAAAAGCTAAAGAAGCCCGCCAAATGGACTCTGCACCAATGCCAATCCACGAATTTTTCCCTTTAACTCAAACCAATAAATCGTAAAAGCGGCGACATCATAGATTGTCATACCCAACACTAAAATATTAAACATGAAAAAGGAAAAAATCACCACAAATCCATACTGTGCAACAACTTTCTATGCAACAACTTTTTTCCCACTTATCATATTGTGCTGTCATCCCACTTCCCATACACGTTGTCATCCCACTTCCCATATTGTGCAACAACTTTAGTAGAAGTTTTCATAGCGCTATAATGCTTATTGTTGCGTTATAGCATTATAACACAGTTTAGTAGTAATATATGTTGGATAATTCAGTTCATTTACTGTATTCTACAAAACTCTAAACTGTGTTATCCAACATATTCTGCATATGCTTGTATTCAATTCATTTACTCATATTATGCATACTACACTAAATAATAAAACTAAAAATAATTATATGTACACAGTTCACCTAAAAAATAATTTTACAATTGAAAAAACGTTTACTGAACCAAAAGGGCATTGGTTCACCAATATAGTAAATGAGATTGTAAAGATGATGGGAACATATACTAAAAGTTTATCCAAAGAAAAATAAAATACATACTTTGAGGAAGTGTCTGTGATTTATGAACCAAATGCGAAATACCACTAAAAATTCATGTCATACCCAAATCACAAAATACCTCTTGAAGAATACCATCAACCCCAAATCGCAGAATACCAACCATCATCCCCAAATCGCAGAATACCATCATCCCCGAATACCTACAAACTAGCAAAAAAAAAAGTCAGATCATCCCCTATTGAAGAACAAACTAAACAAAAAAAATTAAAAAATCAAATCCCCAAAACTATGTGTGTGCGCGTGTGTTTCTGTGTTCGTATGTTTCTGTGTGTATGTGTGTGTTTCTGTGTGCGTGTGTGTTTGTGGGGAAGGGGGGAGGGGAGGGGGGTTTACCAGGGGCAGGTGAGTGGGGAAGGGGGGTTTGGAGGGGGGGGGGGGAAGGGGGGAGGGGGGTTTACCGGTGTGTGCGTGTGTGTGAGTTCGTCTGAGAGAGTGAGAGTGAGAGAGAGAACCGTGTCAGTTGGAGGGGGGGGGGGGGTGTGGGGAAATCAAAAAGTTTAAGGGGGAAATCAAAAATTGAACTTAAAATTCAAATTTTGAATGAAAGTTGTAAGAATTCATCTCAACCCTTAATTTTGAAAAAATGTCTTTTGATGTGGCACTCATCCTCACCCTTAAAAATGTACACATTTTCAAAAACCAACCTAACTTATTATATATATATATATATATATATATATATATATATATATATATATATATATATATATATATATATATATATATATATAGCCTCGAGGAGTGACTCACCACACAAGCCCAAAAAGGTCAATCATGCAAAATTAACACTTTCATGCAATCGACTTTAGCATACCATTATATATATAAAGTCAGATTCCCAACATACCTTTTAGCAACATACCTATGAACATACCCATTTATAAAAAATAGTAAAAAATTGTATTTTTCAATCAAATTTGGTATACATGATCTATATACTAAGGAGATCATCTAAAAAAAAAAAAAAATCAAAAAATTCAACTTGGAAGTGGATGAAATGAAAAATGGGTATATACGTGCGGTTCAAATTTTTTCCATCATCTCATCCACTTTCTGATTGAATTATTTGATGATTTTTTTGTAAATAATCTCCTTATTATGTAGATCATGCATACCAAATTTGGTTGAAAAATACATTTTGTTAAGATAGGTATGTTCATAGGTATGTTAAGTGAGGTATGTTGGAGAGCCTGACTGTGTGTGTGTATATATATATATATAATAAAGTAGGTGATGTCTATGGTGAAATATATGCATGATATTTTTTCTTTTTTATGTATGATATTTTATGTACTTCATGCATGCATAACATACATATATGTATGTAAAAATCTGGTCAATTCGTAGTACACTTACCTTGGTTTTCCCCCCAAACCAATTCATAATTTATTCATTGGTGGAGCCTGGATAGATGATGTTGCTTCCGCAGTTAACCATTGTCATCCAACTCATACTTCTGCAACAAATCATGATAAAAGCTACAACCAACGTGATAGTCTTGGATAACAAGTAAATAATCAGAGAAACTCTCATATTCTTCTTGAAGTAACATATTTTTAAAGTCTGCATACAAGTCTCCTTTTAAATAAAAACTGATTTAAACAAGACACCTAATTAAGGTAAACAACCAAAAGACATACAAAAAGAAAACAAGATAACCTAAAGTATTGCCTAAAATCTTGCTTGGCGTAGTTGGATTGTCGGCGGCTGATGGAAGCTAACGAAACTACACGGAAGCTGATGATGAAAGCAGTGCCTGCTGGCAAAAAGTTGATGCCGAGTGAATAGTTTGCGCAAAGTGGAGAAAAGTTAGTACCAACTATCGGGAATTAATATCTCTTTCAATTGGACTTGTGACGGTTCAACATCTACCTATAGTCCTTTGTATTCATCTAGTTCTGTATCATTACTTTTCAGTTGGAAAGAGCTCGCCTCGAGTTCATGAGAGCTGTTTTAGGATACATAGCTGGCTTGAGGCGGGGGTTGGGAGTTGCCGCTGTCATATTTAAGAGGATGGAACTGGAGGTTCATTGCAGGTTGATGACGAGGAATTTTCTTCAGGCGAGTGAAGAAGATGCCTTGGCTGTGAAGTAGAAGTCGAAAACTTATCTACATGCAGAACCATTGTCCAATGGTTGGATTCCTTATCATTGGCCACCAAAAGCTTCTAGAAGGGGGGTGGATGTTGAGATCCTTTCGGATTCTTGTGTTTCAAGGCTGAATTTTATGAAAAGGGCCCTAGTGGGCAGAGGGGTAACTCAGAGACTCCGTCACGTGATGAAATGGATTTGTATGTGAAAGAGCAATGGTTGTCGCTGGGAGATGTTGAAGTGTTGACTTTGAATAATGGACCCTTTCTCTTTGTTTTCTATTCTGAACAGGAATCCATAAGAGTTATTGAATCTAAGAAATGGACGGAGCTTCTTTGGCGAGCAGTTGTGGCTTGACCAATGGCACCTCCTTGGTGCAGAACAAAATTTCTCAGGGGGCAGATCAAAGTAGTCGGCGTCCCCTTGCACTTGTGGGCAGAGGTGTTAAAGTTATACGCGACATATGGGGTGGTTTCATTGGCATTGATGGTGACACGACCGACTCGAACAAGCTCCTTTCGACTCAAATTTTTGTGAGGGGGCAAGAGCCATTATAGACAAAAGTGGTCGTGCCTGTCGGAGACTGGGCTTTCGAGGATCTAGTAGAAGGAGAAATCAGAGTTGTGTATTTTTGTTTTTGCAGGAAGTTAGGTTCGGCGACAAAGGGATGACTGTGAAAAGGGAGAGAAGATGTGGGGGTGGATTGCACACGCCACTGAACAAGCGGGGGGCTCACGACATATGCAGGCTAGAAAAAGAGCCATTGTGTATTGTACAAATGGGACAACTAAAGAGTTTTGGAGGAATGAGGCTACGAATAGGGGTTACGTGTCAAAGGGAGGAGAGAGAGGTGGGACTAAGCTTTTGAATCATAAAGTGGGGAACGACTGTTACTCACTTAAGGATGACAACTCCAACCTTTTAGTGGACGAAGCATATCTAGAAGAAAATTGGGTGTTTGGGCCCTTCTAAATCTAAGACACTTGGTTTTATTTTTAAACGGGCCCGACAAGGGAAAAGTGGGGTGTTTCTTACAAGCAAGGTTCTAAAAGGCGCGAGGCGTGGTCGAGGCGTAGAGGTCAAGCCTCAAGCCTTAGGAGCCTAGGCGTAAAAAGGCGTTTTTCCTTTTTTTATTATTTTAATTATTCCAAGGCTAGAACTATAATAAAATGGTACATAACTTGAGTTTTGAAAATATATCCATATGTTTGGTAGCCATCTTTCTCATATTCATGCTCCATAACCATTATTTGTCAACTAATCCTTTGTTTTTTTAAAAAAAAGTGTGCCTTAAGCCTTTTACCAAGAATAAGGCGTAGGCGATGCGTTTCTCTCAAGCCTCAAGCCTAGGCGGGCCTTTTAGAACAGAGCTTACAAGGAAGAGTTTTAAATTTTTTTCTAACCCAAGTCTTATTCTTGTCTGTTAAACTCGAAGGTTTAAACACCCCGATCCATTTCAGCTTGCTGGTCTTAGCGGCCCAAGCACAAAACGAACATGACCCACGTCCTGTTTTCTTCAGAGGTCGAGGTTTCAACTGGCGATGAGATGATAGTCTTATCAAGAGAGAAGTCCTTGGGCTGTGATCCTTGGCATTTTAATCATGGCTTCCTGGAGAAAGGTCTTTCTGAAAGGTCAATGTACGAGTCTTTACCCCATTGGCATATGTGGCTAATTCAGATTGGGGCTCTTTGTGTGTCTATATGTGTGTGTGTTGAGGGGGGGGGTGGGGGGTGATTGGATGTGGGGTGGTTGCTTCTTCTCTCACCTGGAGCCGTTAGTGCTATTAGAAGAAGTGTTGAATTTTTCCAAAAAAGTGGTATGGGCAGAGAGTAATCTTTTGGTAGAGTGGGGTGTTAGCTGGAATTTAAGAGAGTGGAATTTGGAAATGGGATACTATACAAATGTTTATTCTCCCGATTGTGGTTCCCCAATGGGGGGTATTGGACGTGTCCTCTTTAAAGATGATTCTAACTTGTCGTGTAGAGGGTATTGAAGAGAGGGAATCAGGATTTAAGAAATTTTGGAAGCCTTGGAGAGTTGTGTGGTGGCTATTATGAGGGCTATCGTTAGTTTTTGGGCTTGACATTTGAAAGTCATGAAAGGGAGGCCTTTTTGCTATTTAAAAAATTGATAAGAAATGGAGATGAGAGGGGAAAAAGATGGAGAGGAGGAGGAAGGTCCGAGAGTGGTGAGAACTGCAAGGAGAGGGAGCTTAAGAAATTGCAATGCTCCATCAATCACGAGAGGAGAAAAGGGCGAAGAAGAAAAAAATGTTGGCGGTGAATGGCGAATCTCCATGAATCTTTATGTCATTGTAACACCTCGGAAAAAAAAATCCTGGAATGCTACTAAAAATAGAGTAAAATATGTCCAATTTAAAACCATTTAATAGTGCTCAACGGCTAAATAAATATTTGCGGAAGCATAAAATGAATAACTAAACTCTTTATTCTCATTAATCTCAAAAATACTTTACAATAGTTTTGATAATAAATATGTACAATGCTTTTAAAATAAAGTACATAGCTGTCTATTCGTCATTGTATCCCAAATCCGAATACGCCGCATCAACAATAAACCGCTACTCGTACAAAACTTGTAATGCATATATAAATTGTGGGGTGTAAGTGAAAAACTTAGTAGGCTCGTATAAATGCTCCAAGTGAACTACACATACTCGTACGTGCACATATATAAGAGTTTATGCATATAAACACTTAACTAGCATCCCAAGATAAATATCACATCCTACGATCTTACCGTGTGTCACTACACTTCCTAAAGACCCCCATATAACAAAATCCTCACAGCACTTCCCTCAGTACGGTGTGGTCTCCCCGATCACCCTCTTGTCAATTATCCTCCCAACACTCCATGACCCCCAAACCAATGCAATCACAAGGCACGATAGGATACTCCCTTCATTGTTTTACTATAATGGTATAACAACCCATAACAAAACGACTTAATAGCCCAAGGGACCATAGCATCGCTCACGAGATAAGAGACATGAAAATAACTCTAAAGTACACCTTGTTCAACGGGTGATTTGGCTAAGGGATGCCTTAGCATCCTCCAATAACAATATCAATATTAGTCTCGCAATATAACATCTTTATTAATATTTTCACAAATTAGGTATCATTATTCTACCCAATTTCTATAACCCAATGTGTAATATAATCTAATTACGATTTTCCATATACTCCGCATGAACAACATCACAATATCATGTGTGCAACAAGAATGATATATACAAGTATGACATATAAGATGCAACACATATCATGAATACAAGTATACAAACATGGATGGATACATGTAGCACACAAAATAACCACGGGAGGACGAACATCTACCTAAAAAGAATACAATCCACGGAGATATAAATTCTGAAATTCTGCTGTGGCCTGTCTTCGAAATTTGATCTTGAATCCATGTTCTTTCCGGAATTTTGAGTAACTTTCATTCTTGGGTCATCTCCAAATGCCAAGTGTAAGGTCCTCTAATTAGGGTTTAAAGATGAGAACTAATGGTGCTTTAGGGTTAGGTTTAGGTTATCGCCAGTGTTCTAAAAGGCGCGCCTAGACTAGAGACTTGGGAGAAACGCCCTGCCTATGCCTTATTCTTGGTAAAAGGCTTAAGGTTCACTTTTTTTGAGGGAATAAAATGCTTTAGTGAAACGATGTCGCCTTTAAAGATTTTTTATTACAAACCAGACCAATATCTCGTCGAAAATAATCAAAAGATAAACAGTATCTCAAACCTCTCTGCGTCTTTTTACCTTTCGTAAAAAAAAGCCTAACATTGTCGATCGACTTTCGACCAAATATCTATCTGTTTCATTTGAAAGGTGAAGAATACATTTCTTGTATTGAATCATTTTATACTGATTATTGAATTATGAAAATACATTTTGTATATTGCTTATTAAATGTGGAGAAATACATTTTGTATATTGATTATGGAGCATGCATGTGGGAAAGATGGCTACCAAACATACGACTATATTTTCAAATTCAAGGTAAAAATTATTTTTTTTACTAGACTTAGAATAATTAAAATAATAAAAAAAAGGAAAATGCCTTTTTACCTAGGCTCTTAAGGTTTGAGGGTTGACTTCTACGTCTCGCACCTTTTAGAACCTTGGGCACTGTGTTGTTTAGGTTTGAGAAACAATGTGCATGCGTAACAAAAATAAAATCCCACTATCCTCTTTTTATAAGAAACCAAACCGCCTCAAAGAGTCCCTCCAAACCTCTCTTTTTCTCGGCCTCACACTCGTCATAGCTGGGTGCCTACTCGCTATAGTGTTAAACCCACCTGCTATAGCGTGCTGAAGTCTGTAATCCTTCTCTCTCTCCTTTCTTCTCCTAGGATTCCAAATTCTTTTTTGCTTAGGATTCCAATTCAGGTACAACTCTTCACTGCAGCTTGCGTGCCCAACTTCTTTCCAACTGCAGCTTGCTCCCCAAGCTTAACTAAAAGATCGAAATGCCTCTGACCTTCCAACTTTATCCTAAAATTAGAATAAATCCAATAAATTTCAATAAATGTCAATAAATCTTTATAAAATGGATACAAAAAATATGGGGTATTACGGTTATATCTTGGAATGTGAGGGAGTTAAATAACCCCGACCAATGTTTAAAAAGGCGTTTGAGGTTTACGCCTTGAGGCTCGCCTCGAGGCGAGGCGGGAAAAAAATGTCTCGAGGCTTAAGCCTCAGGATTGAATTTGAGGCTTACGCCTCAATGCGCCTCGAGGCTTACGCCTCGGTGCGCCTCATGCCTCGCCTCACGCCTTTTCGGTGAGGCGCAAAAAAAAAAACTCTTGTTCTTTTTTTTTTGTTTTAAAATTACACTTAACTTTTAATATTTACTATTGTAACTTGAGAGAAATTTTTAAAAAATGGCCAATATGTTAATGAAATTTAAAAAACTAATTTTGTCAATTTGATTTTGTTTGAAATAAATGTACTAAATTAACTTCAATATGATTTTTTTTTAAAGTTTTATGTTTTTGGTTTTCAACTTAGATTAATTTATTATCTTTAACTAAACTGAATATATATTAAGAAACTAATATATTTTAAAGTTTTTTTTTTTTTAATAAACTTAGGTTGATATGTTTTATTAGTTTTTAGTAAATTTTTTTTTTTTTTTTTTTTTTTTTTTTTTTTTTTATTTTTTATCTTAGCTTGAAAATCAAGGTTTTTAAATAAATTTGCTTGTTAAGTTGCATTGATTAATTTACTATCATATTATAAAATAACCAATATGTGAATGAAGCTAAAAAAATGATTTTGCCAATATGATTTTGCATTGATTAATTTATTGTCATATTGTAAAATAACCAATATGTTAAAATTGATTTTCTTAAATTACTTTTTTTTTTTAAAATTTATATCGGGGGAACAAAAAAATGTCAAACTATGTGAGAAAGTCCTCAAGGATATTTTTTTTTGTAGTTTTATTTTATATTTCTTTGTTATTTTATTTTTATGGCTTTATTAGTATTTTTTTAATATTATTTTGCTCTTTTTTTCCTTTTCGGTGAGGCTTACGCCTCGCCTCTCCATGACTAAAACGCCTCGCCTCGCCTTTCGCCTTTTTAAACATTGACCCCGACAAAAGGGTTATAGTGAAGGGTGTAATCTCGTTGAAAACAATATGTGGTATGTTTACAAGAGACGAAGGAAAGCAGGATAACAAGAGTTGTATCTAGAAGTTTATGGAGGGGCGTGGGGTGAAATGGTGTTGCTTATATGCATGTGGGGCTCCCTGATGAGTGATTATTTTGTGAAGAGCGGTGGAGAAATTAGAGAGCCTTCAAGGCAATCATTCCATTTCGTGTCTGTTAAAAATGTAGAGGATATTTTTTTCTGGATGGGAGCTTTGGGAGGCATTGGCAGGGTTAGGAGGAAATCCTTGGCGTGTTGGTGAGGATTTCAATGTGGTGCATTTTCCATAGTGATGCTACACTCTTTGGATGTATGAGAGAGATCTCAGAGTTTATACCGGAGTTGGAGTTGGTTGATTTGTCGGTAAATGGGTGTTCCTACACGTGGTCGAGCAATAGATATTCCCCGCCTCCCCATCCTCGTCCAGACTGGATCCTCTTTAAAGACTCTCATGAGTGGGAAGAAACTTATTCATGTGTTACATAGTAGTGTTTATCCATGGTTATCTTTGACCATCTGCTTTATTGTTGGAATGTGGAGGGTGATGAGAGGACCCACTCCTTTTAGATTTGAGAACATGTGGTTGAAGGAAAGGAACTTCGTGGAGCAGGTGAGAGGGTGGTGCATGGATACCATGTTATTACTAGTGCATGGTATGTATTAATTAAGAAATTGTTTTCTTTGAAGGAGGATTTATAGATGTTGAACAAGGAGTGTGTAGATAATGTTAGTGAATGCATTGTTATGGGATTAAAGGAAATTAGGGGGTTGGATGCTAAGGAGGGGAGGGGTTTTCGTTGAGGGAGGATGGCATAGGATGGAGGATTTGGAAGGGGAAGTGGGGAGGAAGATTGGTTAGAGACAAAAAAAACGTGTGCTTCATGCCTTAAAGAAAGGGATAAGAATACTAGGTTCTTTCACAGATTGGCTGTAAATGTAATCACATCGGGAAGGTTGCGGTGTGGGGATGCGTTATTTGACGATTGCAAAATCAGGGTCGCTATAAGCCAATTTTATGAAAAGCTATACATGGTAGAGGAGTTGAGGCCGTCTTTAGATGGATTGGAGTTTGATTGTATTTTAGGGGATGATAAGGAGTGGCTTGAGCGAGCCTTTTTTTTTGAGGAGGTCGTTAGAGTGTTGAAGTTAATGAGAGGGGACAAGGCTCCAGACTCGAATGGTTTCACAATGGCGTTATCTATGAGTGTTGGGAGGTGGTGAGGCATGATGTCATGGACTTTCTTAGAGATTCATTTCCGGCCATTTTGTGAGGAGCTTCAATGCTACATATATTACTCGGAGGGGCGGTGGATGTTAGGGATTTTAGGATTGTCAATCTAGTGGGGAGCTTGTACAAACTCTTATTTGAAGTGTTGTTGATTAGATTCAAGAAAGTGTTTGATCCGATTGTATCCGAGGCGCACAATGCTTTTATGGGGGGTTGATAAATCCTTGATGTTGTGTTAATGTCTATGAACGTGTGGAAGACAAGACGAGGAGTGGGGATTCTCGAGTCATATGCAATCTCTACTTAAAGAAGGCATACGATCAGATTTTATGCTGTACTTATTGAGTAGAATGGGGTTTGGGGAGCAATGGATGCAGTTGATTCGAAAATGTATTACTGCTGTAAGATTTTCAGTATTGGTCAATGGTTTGCCATAAGGTTTCTTTCAGGGCGCTAGAGTTCGATTCATATTATGTCCCATGCATTGGAGACTGGATTGATAAGTGGTTTTGCAGCGGGAGAGGGTGGTAATGCATCGGTGATGATTTCTCATCTTATATATACCGGCGACTATAAATTTTGGTGTGGCTAAGGAGGGGCGAGTGCGGTCCTTAGAACTGGTTTTGATGTGCTTTGGGTGGTGTTAGGATGCTGGAGATCTCCTTTAGAGTGGAATCGATTATGGAGGCGAGTCGTGGTGGTGAGATTTGGTCTTATTCCTAGTGGTTAGTGCTCTATGCGCACCCGATTGCCTTAGGGGGCGGGGTTTTGGAAGGCTATGGTTTGGTGATGGAATGATTTCCTCAAACATGTACATATCCATTTCCATTTCCAGGTAGGTGGGTAATGGGCATTTTAGAGGGATGTTTGGTGCGGCGAGGCCACTTAAGAAGACTTCCCTAGCCTGTTTAAAATTGCGAGTGATAAGGAGGGTTCAATGGCGGACCATCTATCGGGGGTGGGGGGAGGGAGGTATCGAATCCTAGGTTTAGAAGACCGTGCTCGAATCGGTAGTTGGAGTATGATTTCTTTCTTAAAAAGTTGGGGGAGATAGGAATACCACGAGGAAGAGAGGATTGGGTGAGATGGAAAGAAGCAAATAAATGCGTTTCCAATGAGAGCCTATTATTCCTTGTTGGTTAAGGGGGATAAAGTGTTTTGTGGAAGCGATGTTGGCGAACTAAGGCTCTGGTCAAAGTTGCTTTTTTCTCGTGGACAGCGGCTAAGCAAGCGATTTTGACTACAAATAGTTTGAAAAGAAGAGGCAGGCACATGGCTTGTCAATGCTGGTTGTGCAAGATGAAGGATGAGACGGTGGATCATCTTCTTCTGCGTTGCGGGTAGAGAAGAGCTTTATGGGATAGGTGCATGCCTTGTTTGGTCTTTTTTGGGTAGTGCCAGATTTGATGGAGGTGGTGTTGGCTTCGTGTAGTTGTAAGGCGTTTGGCAAGGAGAAGAAGGATTTGTGGGGGACTATCCCTCGTTGTATCTTTTGGGCTTTGTGGAAAGCGTAGTTGTTTAAGGCGCAAGGCGCACCCGGCGCATAGGTGTCGCGCAAAGGTGTCTCTGGAGCTTAGGCTCAAGGCGTAAGGTGTAAGGTGAGGTGCGCGCCTGATCGAAGCTAAGCACACTTTTTGCAAAATATACATAAAAATGTTTATTCTTTGTTTTAGTAATATATTGATGTTATAATATCATGATATCAATGATAAACTAAATGGGATAATTAAGATTCCAAAATATAACAAACATATTAAAAAGTAAAGATAAACTTTATCCAACAAATGCAGGTCTTAAAATATATAAAAGACAACCATTACCAACAAACAGAAAATATATTAACAATTGAAATACAATACAACACCAATTTCTTCTTCTTTTTTTTTTCATTACTTTTGGATGTGCTGTGGCTCTTGGAATTTAAACAGAAAATATATTAAATTGAAATTCATTTTTTGTCATTATTATATCTCAACTGATAATTTTTTTTTCCACAGCAAACAAGAAAGAGCATAGGAGATATACAAAATACACAAGAACAGAGAAAATACAAAAAAAGCCAGTTGGAGAGGAAAAAAGGCAGAAAAAAGAAAAAAAGAAAAAAAGAAAAAAAGAAAAAAAGAAAAAAAGAAAAGAAGATGAAAAAGAAAAATGATCAGTCGGAGTTGTTTGTTAGAAAAGAAGGAAAAAAGAAAGGAAAAAATGAATAAGAAAGATCAGTCGGAGCAGAAAATACAGAAAAAACAGAGAAAATACAGGAAAAAAGAAAAGAAAAGAAAACACCCGGTGTTTTTCTTGCCAGAGGTCACAGTCTCCCTTGTCGGAGGCTGAAACCCAGAAAATAGCAGCAAAAGTGTTGTGTTGTCGAGGGAAAAAGTGTTGTTTTGTCTTTGTTGAGGCCCAGTTTCAAAAGCTATGGCAAAAATGTTGTTTTGGTTTGTTCTTTATTGTATTTCAGATGGAATATCAGCCCAAAAGAGGGGACCCGGTTTAAAAAAATGGTTAAAATTATAAGTGACACGTTTTTTTTCTCCCAACTTAGAGCAGGCACGCCTAGCGCCTATGCCCCTTAGGCGCGGGCTTGATTCAAACCGCTTTGCCTATGCCCTCTCTAGGCGCCACACTTGTGCCTTACTGCGCCTAGTGCCTAGGCGTGCGCCTTTAACAACTATAGTTGAAAGACAAGAATAGTAGGTGTTTTGAAGGAGTGGAAACAAACCCGACCAAACTTCGTTACTTAATTTTGAGTTTGCTTCACATGTGGCTCAAATAGCACCTTTTGTTGTCAAGTGCTCATTTCATAGATTTTTGAGCGATTTAGGGCAGACGTTAACCATGTGTGATGTAGACAAGAAATTACCACAACTCCTGCTCCACCAATGGTACAGAAAGACTTAAATCGTCCTCTCCTGTTCCACCAAGTGCTCGGCGCGTACCATTTCTAAGTCTTGTTGTACAACAAAATAGCATTTTCTCGTCTTCCTTCTCAGCAAACTCGGCTCCTTTACACTCATCTCTTTCTGTAAGTTTTTCATCATACACTCCCTCTTCACATTCTGCTCCAGTCACACTGTCACTGTCTCGCGTTCAGAAATATTATTGGAATGATGTTCAGATTTGGCGCACCTTATACACTTTCCTCGTGTGGGCCAATCATAGAAACTCTGGTTCACAGGTTGGTGTTCTGATTTCTGGGAGCATGCCTATTACTTGATTTGTGCCGCTGTTTTTTTCCATAGAACAATTTTTTTGAAGGTCCTTGTCGTTTGGGAACATTTAGTAGATTAGGTGACTGAACCCCCTTTTCCTTTTCTGCATCGGGGAAAGACAATTCAAGGGTATTTCTTCGGTACTGGTAATCGTCGTACTGGTAATCGTCATACTGCTGTGGTTCCAGAAGTTTTCTGCCTATAATGCTATGTTATGCGTCTCTTCCAAAGTTCCACTGTCCACAGCGCATGCGACCTGATTTGCTTCTTTAAGGTGGCTTTCAACCCATTAAGATACCTGGTCACTCGCTAGCTCTTGTTTCAGACAGGTTATTATTACAATTTGTAAACCGGGTAAATTCTGTCGTGTAGTTATACACTCTTGCTTCCCTGCCAACTCTGCTAGTACTACTGGAATAGTTATTGCTCATAGTTTTGGGGAAGAAATCTTTCCATGGGAAACTGCTTCATCCTCCTCATTTTCGTAGGTTTCTTCCCTTGTCATCGTCGAGTTCACTGCAACTAGTCCCACCAAACCCCTGCATAACTTTTCAATCGGAATGTCACCAGTTTCCCCTTTTTCTCCTTGGGGACATTCATCAATTCTTGAAACCTATCCACTATTAACATCCAGGGAAATTTTCAGTCTACAGATTCCTTTATGATATATCTACCTTCAATCGGGAACCATCTAAATCTTGATCTCTCTGAGCGGGACACCAGACTCCTCGTTGATCATCTTCATCATTCTGCAAACTCCTCCCCGCTATGAGACTGCTTGCGAAGGACATATCCAGGGCTGTTCCTGTTAACTGATTGGTCTTGGGAAATATCCTTCGGAACGTTTAGCGTCAACTGCTGTGGGTTGTTGCCATTCGGATTCACACCAACAAGCAGTTCACGGAACTCATTTGGTTTCTGTTTCTGCCTTTTAACCGTCCATAGATTTAGCCACTCACGATCACCATTAGTAGGGTTTGTGTTAATGGTTGGGAAGTCATGCACACAATCGCACTATCCCACAAAAGTGATTCTTTATGTTACGATGCATTGTATCCTGTTGTCTGTAGGTACAAGTTTTGTTAAATGAAATAGTTGTACCTGTAGGACTATTGGCATATACAAATTATTTACTAGACAAGTGGAATGCATACATTGACACGATGTTTGGTGACACGTAAGCATGAAAATTGAATTTTTTTAGTAATAGGAATTAGAAGAATTTTGCAGCAACTGTATGTGACAAATTATCTACTTGCTGGTATGGATGGTTTGAATACAATCTCAAGGTCATGTACTGTTTAATGATGTTTTAGTATTCAGTAAGATGTTGGTTGATGCTTTATGGCTTTCCTGATTATTTTAAAATTGTCAATAAAACTTTTTATATATTTTCTTCAAGTGTTTCATGTAGTGAATACGATGACTGACTTGATCTGTTTATCGCCGTAGGTGTGTTGCAAATCACTACAAGTGGATTGTCTGGAAGCTTGCGTGTTACGAGAGATGTTACCCTGCTAAATTTTCTGGGAAACTTTTAACCGTATCTAATGTATTTGAGGAACTAAAATATAGGTAGCTTCATATATCAGGCTGTAGATCTTCACCTGAGTTTCTTAGATATACATTAAATGAGTTACTGATGCCTTTGGATAGATATGAAAGAGAAGTAAATCACGCCCACCGATCTGCAATCAAGAGAATTCTAGAAGGAGATGCAGCACCTTCTTCAATGTTGATACTCTGCATTTCATCAATCTGCTCGAAGTGTGATGTGGAGACTGAAACTCTCACTACGTCAAATGTGGCTGATGATAATATGGCTGCAAAAATATAAGTAACTGATGGCTGGTAAGGAATTGTTATTTTTCTTACGCCATATAATTTGGTGTTCTCGTGGAGGTGGAAGTTTGATCTTTTCTGACAGGTATGTGATGAATGCTATATTAGATGCAATGCTGGCGAAGAAGCTTGCTTCTGGGAAATTATACGCGGGACAAAAACTTAGGGTATTTTGTCGTTTTGTTGTTCACAATTCGCTCCTTTTCAATTAGAAATCGCTGGTCAGAATTCCCTATTGCTTACAGTTTATTATGTCATCTGAAGATCCGGGGAGCTGGATTATGTGGCTGGATTGGGCCTGTCTCACCCCTTGAGGTTAATGCCGAGTTTAACTGTAGAACCTGGTTAATTAGTAGGAACTTTTAACATTGTAATGAGGTTTTCTCAAGCTTTTTGCTTCTGTATTAGGCATCAAGGACGATTAGCTTACATTTACACATTAATGGGACATATAGAGCTCATTGGGCTGATCGTTTGGGGTTTTGTAAGCATTTGCTATATTATATGCTTAATTATTTACTTGGCAGTTTTTATTTGGCTGTAGCATATTCCAGAGTTCACTTCTTCCCTTCTCACACTTGGTTCTTTATCTGTATCTGTAGGTAAGAGTGTCAGCGCTCCATTATCATTTAGGTGCATCAAGGGTTTTGGAGGCTCAGTTCCTAGTACATTAGTTGGTGTGACACGGATATACCCAGTTCTGTACAGGGAGAGCTATATCTGAAGTTTACATGGTTATTACATGAAACCCGCTCTATGTTTTAAGTGTGATAGTACCTTAATCTCTCACGCAGGTTAAGTGAAGTGGGATTTGTCGGGAGATCAGAGAGAATGGAAACGAAAATGATGCAATTGTATAACCAGAGGTGAGTCCTATATACCATAGTAAGTCATCAGTAAGTTGCTAAATCAGTTATCTTTTACAACAAATGTACATCTATCATTCATGTTTACCCAATTCATGACTAGACATGTTGTGGACACTTTGATTTATTGTCCCTGTAGGAATATGATGCACGGATAATTTAATAAATGAGCCATATTCATTTTCGATGCATATTGATATTAGAAATTTATCAGATATTTCATGTATATTCTTGGGGACGCACCAATATGAGACAATAATTCGAAATCAAATGAGTTTTCTATAGCTTGCCAAAGGATATGAAATGAAATTAAACTAAAGATTATATCACTAACAAACATAGGCCAAGGAAGATTAAACAAAAAAAGGGTGAAATCATCAGAATTACGTGTATATGATTATAAATGTACATATAAATGATGATATATCCATAAATACTCAAACAGATTCATACACATTTTTTAGCACGTCTGTGTATGTGGATGATATAATTATTGTATTTGTTTTATTGCCAAAGTTTTATACAGTGAATATTTAATTAATTGGGGACGTAGGATTGAAATTATGCTATATTTTATGTTACGCAGCGGAAAATTACAAATTTATTTGTTCATAATGTTAAAGAAAGGTCGAATCTCACAAATTTGCCCACAAGAGCAAGAAACGACAGTACAAGAAGATTATATTAGTTTCTTGAGTATTAGCTTTGGGGTTCTTAAATTTAATTCACACAAAGTTCTTGAATCTACAAGAACAATTCTCAATGACAAATCGTCTTGATGCACGATCACAACAAGTCTCACCAACGACAAGACCTTTGACAAAAATGAATAACAAATATTTTTCTTCTTTATTTGGGAGTATAGAAAAACTCGATAATGTGAGAGCTGCCTTCTTGAACATCCGTAACATGTATATATAAGTTGGGTAGCTGTTTGGTCTATTTCCCTTGGGATTAGGGCTTCAGAGACCTTTTTTTAACACCTATTTCTAAATACAACCCAAGGTAATTAGCATTCTCAATACAAGGACCTTAAATATATTGTTTAGTGATTTTAAACCGAGTCATAACTACCTACACATCAAATTTTCGAGAGTTCATGTAGTTACACGGAACACCTCAATATTATTTATTATTGCCTAATACCCCTACTATGTGTAGCCCATTAGGCTCACTTAATTAAATTATGTGTATATGTTCTCTAAGATGAATCCATTTGTTTGGCTTAGTGTCAGCATACATGTAGTTTGAGGAGAAATACCCAAGTAACATATGCTAGTTAAAATGAAGGTACATTGTCCATCCGTACTTCTTGCTAGAAACAATGTATAGAGTGGGGCATATAGTAGTGAAGACTTTGTGGTCATAATCAGACCATTATGATCCAACTTCTTTACAATGTATTGATTGGACTGTATATATTATTACAATTCCCTGGGAATTATAATATTAGACAATGTAGAATAATATTTGGCATTTATTAGAGTTAATATTGAATTTGAGAGTGCGTGTGGTCGAAACCGAGATGGACGAAAGGTACCCAATTGAAGTCTCTTGTCGAATTATGACAAGGTTTTCTTTTAAGTTCAAGTTAGGCTAATGAATACAAGGCCTAACGTCTATGTGACAAATTATTTACCAAGTAGATTCCACCAAATTTTATCCTTTATAATTAGGTGATTTAATCTAAGACCAATGTAGCACAACACCGAGGCGCACGAGAAAAAACCAACACTGGGAAAAAATCTCGGACCGACAGAACGACAAATGAACTATGGTAGGACTTACAGAGGGAACTACATCTTACAACCGTAATGCATAACTTCCTCCTAATGCGCTTTCACACCATATCTTTCGCCGATGTGAAGGCGCCAACAGTTGGAGCACACTTCACTGCCATCATCGGTTTTGGTCACAATCAAAGTTCTAAAAAACGCGGGGCGTGACCGAAGCGTGGAGGCCAAGCCTTAAGCCTTAGAAGCCTAGGCGGGCCTTAGGTGTGAAAAGGTGTTTAGGCCTTTTTTAATATTTTTTAACTATGACAAGGCTATTAAAAATACTAGAATGGTACATACCTTAAGAATACTATTTTTTTTTAAAAAAACTTGCATTTTTCATGCCTTACCCAAAAAACTCGCGTTTTTTCACGCCTTACCCCAATTATGTTGACTATCGTTGACCACGCCTTAATCTACGCCTAGGGCCAAAACTTGGCATATCTAAAAAGCCTCACGCCTAGGCGCGCATTGGCGCCACCTAGGCGTATTTTTTAGAACACTGGTCACAACCAATGTCTTCTTCAAGCTGCAATCAACAAACTTCCTTTTGAAGTGGAAGAAGAACTTGTGTTCTAAATCTTGGAACAAGGTTGAGAAGCCTTCAATGAGCGTACTACCACTTTCTAGGTATGTGAAGAACCTAAAGTGAAAGTGTAATGTAATTAATGGCTTAACTCACAAATATATTATTGAGATAAGTAAAATGTAAAAGTAACACAAGAACAATTTAAAAGAGATTTGTTCAAGGTATATAAAGAGTTTTAAAGCAAACAAGTTTGCTTTAAAACATTTCTAGATTTTACAAATAATTAAACTTAAAATATCTCACAAATATATTGAAGAGAAAAACAAGATTTAAAACTTGGAGGAATACACGATTCAACACAAAAGAAGTTTTTATCTTACAAAGATTTTTGTCCTAAAAATGATTCTTCTGGCAAGAAAAGATTTATCAAAAATATTTTGTCCACAAAAGAAATCACCAATCCACAATTCTTTCACACTTGTTAAAATGAAGTTCCAACCCACTTACGTATACACACAGCTTGCAAGAGAAGCTTGGGGGGGAGGGGGGGGACGAGTCGGTAAGTTATGGACTTACATAAGAAGTGACATGATGTTAAAAGGTAAAAAGATATGGTCAGATCTTAATGTTGCACGAATGCCGAGGAAGTTGTGCACAATCTTTTACAAACAAAAGCTTTTTGCACCAGTCTAACACTCTTCGCTGTAACGAGAATTTTCCTCGCTGTGGTGAACTTGCAACAAAAATACAAGGCAAACTAAGAAGAAATCTCTGGACAGAGGCGCGGGTAGCGAGAGACAATCGCTGCAGCGAAGAAAATCTTATCTGTGGCGATACTTTCGCAACAAACACAATAGCCTTATAAGTTGGTTTTTAACACATGATCAAATTGCAATTCAAAATATATAAAATGCAAACATAGATTTTTCAAAAGATTTTTATTGCATTTTGTATAAAGCTAGTCCAAAAAAACATATCAAGCACACTAAACACACACCAAAAATATTTTTCAAAAGAAAAACTAGTGTGATAAACTGTGCATGAGTCTAAGTGTCCAGTTACGTTTCTAAGAGTGGTATAAATGGATACGTATCATGGATGAGTATCGTGGATGATGTCCATTTGAATGATTTTTATAAAGCTTTGCGGGAACGGCCTCATGGAGAAGGCTCAAAATATATTTGGTCAACGGAATAAAACAATCTAGTTTTATTAGGGCACATGAGTATAATACATACTCTTACAATCTCCCCCTTTATCTATTCCGTGACACTATATACAAAAAAAAAGATTACAAGTATTATAAGCAAATCTAACGACTTATGACACAAACACAATCCCGGCCAAAGGCAAAAGACTGTCCAATACTACAAATCTTCAAAATAAGAATATGAAGAGATCTTGCACCTGTTAAGCCGTCATTCATTCTAAACAAAAGAAATAATGTTACGAATGTAATGAACACTTTAAACAAAAAATATGTGATGAAATTTTTGTGTAACAACCCGTATTTTTCACGTAAAGGTTGGTCAGACGCGATACCCGAAGATGGGGCTTGTCTAACAATCTATATCATTCTCAGCATCAAACCATAATGTGTCAATTCTAAATTTAAATCAAACATGCACAATGAAATTGTTTAAATAATAACTGGCAATAAATAATTCCAATCTTCCAAAAGTTATAAAACATCATACACAAGTATAATTGACACTTAAAAGACTGAATAATAAATCTCAGGCTTATGCCCCTACAATCTTTGGAATAACAAAATAACTGGAATGAGAATATCAACCTATGCTAGAGTCAATCGAATTGAAGTAACTGCTAATCAATTACGACCGCAAGCCTGATTTCCTGTCAGCCTTGCTGTCCCTGTCTAGCCAAACTTGGGTAAAAAACATTTTATAATTTTGGATCAGCGCCCTAAAGTTGCAAGAGTTTAACTTACAAAGTTAATATACAATTATGTAGTTAATTCACATTATACACGACCCATCGGCACTCGCATGCAGTAAGTATCTCACCCGTCATCTAAGTGCAATACTATACGCATATCAATCCAAGTCCCAATTATGAAATCTGATATCTATACTAATAAGATTATATTAAAGGCATCTAGCACAATTCATAGACTGAAGCTAACCATCTACACATATGCTTCTAGTTCCAAGAATGACCCCTACAATACTACCCACAAGAAATAACATCATCACAATATGCATTTTACGTAGAATTGAGTTCATTAATAATTGTCTAAATCATTAGATACCATGGATTTGTTCTCAACTAGTTTATATAATTATATACGTCCTTACATATATACGACACATAAAGGCACATCTTCAATGCCCAGTTCGTGCTCTATTGGTAAGTCTGGAGGAGTCCCTTATCCAAAGGGACATCACAAAACATACACAAGCGAGGCGGTCCCTACGTAGTACATTATTGCATGGTCCATACACCCGACGGTGACAATGAATTCCAGCCATCCCACCTACCTTCTCGCTGCCATGTAGGACCTAAGATAATGACCTACACAACGTCTAGCCCAACCAATAGATAGTCCCGAGATGTATGCAACCCCAACCAATAGGCCGTCCATGAACATGGGTATGTTCACACAAATAATAAATACATATTTTAACTCATAATATGTATAGGTAATTATCCCTACAATTACCCCAAATGAGTCTCATCAATCTCCAGATAATATCTTTACTTTAAGAATTAACCATCTAGTTAATTTTCAATTTCTCCAAATAATAAATAGTAACCCCAAACTTTTTTTTAATTAAATATCCATTCACTTGGATGACCTTCTACATACTCGCTTAAGTTCGTAAAAATCACCTTTGGGAATCGAATCGATTCGCCCCAGACCGAATTGATTCGCCTGGAAGGCCGAATCGATTCGAATTCTGGCAGAAGCCGGAACTGCTACATTTTCCAATTTTCTTCCCAATGTCTTGACCACTTTTATATCAAGAATTATAGACCCTTCATGATCCTAAACACTTTTTATGTGATCATCTAAATAATTGACATAAAATTGTGCCCCAATTAATCCCCGAAATTAGATATAGCACTAGAGTTCATCTAACGCAATTTTGATTCATAATTTGTATCTAAACATTTTTAGATTTATAGGAATCAATACATGAATTATCATCATCAAAATAGCAATCCTACCACATGAGTTCTAATATTTAATTTCCTCAATAGCACGACATGAATTCCGGGTTTATCACAAAAAATGTTTAATCCCTAAACACCATTATTTCTAGATTTGTTCAAAGAAATCCTAGAGTTCATTCAAATTGTTCATAGTCATCAATGAATCCAATTACAATTTGATTCATCATCCAAATTGTGTGTATTCAAGTTCTATCAGGAAATATCGTAGTGCTATGAGCAATATTGAGAAATGTACTTCATTTCTTGAATATGCACACCATCTTCTTTTAGTTTCTCATGAAACATATCAATATATGTTCATTATTAGACCCCCCCCACCCCAAAAAAAAAGAGTCTAATCTTTCCCCCTTTTTTTGGTCATGAATTAAATATCAAACTAAGCAAGTTTGCTAACAAGGATCATATAATGAGTTATTTTAATTGAAATTAAATAAGGATAGGATATGCACTTCAAGGAATGTAGTCCAAATTTTATTAAAGAAATAGCAAGACAGTATACCTAAACTAGATAATGAATTAACAAATGTACTAGATAAAAAGTACATATCATGGAGTAATAGGCAATAATATGAGATAATGAGTAAATGACCTAAATAATCCATAGTGTGCGAAATAAAGACACATAATAAGATGTGCTACAATCACACAATGGATAATCAAAAAATAAATGATCCAAAGATAGCTCATAATATAAGATGACATGTAAAATATCATAAAGATGTCCAAAGAAGCTATGATATCTTCCAACAAAATTTACACTCCATCCTGCTGAGTGCAACCATATTCAACCATAATATCCAAAATGACATGCCAAAGTCACCAAATTCAACAAAATATCCAAATCAAAAATAAAAACAAACCACTAAATATATGAAAACACAAACCAACAGTGTTTAAAGAACCATTATAAACAAAAGATGGTCAAATCGAAAGCAAAAATATGATCACCACCACCTCCACTTACTCATCATCATCATCGTCGTCTTCAAGATCCTCGTGATAAGAGCGAAGTGGATGAACCTTGGTGCAAAGATTCACCACGTCCCTGCACATGGCATCCACTAAGTCTGAAATGCATTTTTAGTCTGATGGATCGAATGGGACATGTATAGATGAGGGGCAGCAATATCAGGATGCCAGAGATCCGTAACCCGGTCTGAAGTCTGAGGAGGGGGGAGGGGGGGGGGGGGGGCAGTCCTCTATCGGTGCTGGGAAGGTTCACTAGCTTGCTCATGGGTTAGCATCTCTTCCATTTCATCTACGATTTGAGGTGGGATAGGTGTCTTTGCCAACTTCTTCATCCCATCATGAAAGGTTTGGTAGGTTTTCCGGACTAAGCCTTTTTCTCATTGGAAAAAAATATGCATATTGCTTGCCAAAAGCAAGCGATTGATGAGACGTCCATAAATGAGAGAAGGACAAGCCTTATCTTTGCTGTTGATACCTTCCACCATTAATTTCTACATTAACCAACCCAAGTCTAAAGTTACACCAGTTCCAACAGCATACAAAAGCTTGCAATTATGGGTCAGAATGGAATAATGATGAGAATTCTGGGTGATGTTTGTCGAGGAGATAATATGAAGAAGATAGTAAAAATCTGTGAGATCTTTTGTTCCAAGGCCTTTTGAGGTGCCTCAGTGATCTCTCCATCGGTAATTTCAGTAACCACTTCATTCTCGTTTGGGTTGGTGTTGACATCATACGGGTAGTTAGGATTGTGGATAATGGATAAACCAAAAATTCCTCTAAGAACGGTGGGAATAATAGCGATAGAAATACCTCGAACAACCGAAGTGAAACCTGTCTCAGTTGTCGAAAACGTTGTCGTAGTGTAGAATTCACTAGGTCGGGACAAAACTCTTCATTGTCCACACCCCGATTCCGAAACATAGGCCAATGTCTCTCCTAAAAAACCCTTAAAGCAGCAATATGATTGATTCTGAAAGAGTCCCAATCAATAGTACATTCATAATGGACGGAACGATTACTAAAGTTGTCAAATCGGTTATAGGCTTTTTGGTTTGTGAACCCATTTTTGGAGCCATGTGACATGCGCTCGGAGGATGTTTTTCGCATCTTGGTGTTGAGGAGGCTTAGGACTCCAAGGCCAAGATTTTGTGGATCAGGTTAACCGTGGTTGGTTTGTATGCATTGTTGGGTATGTATGTTAGTATATATATTTATTTTGAATAAAGTAAATAAGTTAGTGGGAGTGGCCAAGTGGTAAGTTAGTGGGGGTGTGTGCATGAGGTCTTGGGTTCAAGTCCTATGGAGCACACTAATTATTTAGGGTCAAAGATTGGGCCTTGGGCCTTGGGCTCTTGGGGATTTCTAATATGCATTAAATCTTTTCAAAATCGTTTTAATTTTTTAAACCGTTTTAAGTCTTTGACTATTTCTTCCACTATAGCTGTTAGTGGAGATATTAGTGGGTTAGTTGGCTAAAACCTCTACCCACGTTTTTTACCATTTCCCTTATTTAAGAAAAGGCTACAGAGTCAAAAAAGTATCAAAATCTCTCTCTCACGTTATCTGCAAAAATACCTTTGCTATTTTCTGCAAATCACTTTCTCTGCAAAAATAATTTTGCTACTTTCTAATTTTCGTTAATTTTCTGGGAGTGCTGGAGTATCCTGAGAGTTCAAAGATTTAACACAAAGCTGGTGTGTAAATCTGATCGTTGAATCCTGGGAGGTATATGTTCACGAGGCTGACAGCTACAAATATCAGCGAGCAATTTCACCTTTAGGACTTTGTGTCGAACACAAACCTCGATCGATAAGTCCTTCTAATTTTATCTATTTCAAATTTGGCTTATTTCGTTTATTCTGCAATTATTAATACAAACATGCTTAATCTATGTGAACTTCTTAGTAGCCAGTACGAGGGACGTTTCCGAGGATCGCCCCGCCTTGCTTTCTTGCTGTTCACCTCCTATGCTCGGGACGGGCTTTTTCAAGTGGGGGAGAATGATGGAAATTAGGGCTATTTTAATATTTTCTTGTATTTTTAGTATTGCAATGTATTTTTCCTTTTGTTAGTTGTTTAGTATTTTGTTTACATTTTAGTAGTATCAAGGGTTGAGAGGAAACTTCTAGAAGGTTCCATTAGTTAGTATTGTCATGGATGAATTGTCATGACAACTCATACTTAACTAATAGCTTCTAGAAGATTTCATTTTGACATGTCATGTATCTGAGAGTTATTTATAGCCCATTTTACATCACATGGGCTTACACCCTCTCAACCAATAGGAGTTTAGGAGATCCCTTCTGGAATCTTCTCTCCCCCTTATATAAAGGGCCTTAGTCCCTTATTTGTATGGAATCCTACATTTGAAAGATATAAAGAAATTCTAGTTTCTTTCTCTAAATTGGTATGGTGCCTTTAGAAATTGCCATTAGACGTGCGGTCATGTCAGTAATACTCAAATTGGAGATATATAGAATGCTTTACTAAACTGAGTAAGGGAGTATTATAGGGGGAATGGGAAGGATCTAGAATTAGGTCATCCGTATCTAATAGGGAAATGGGCCTAAGCCCATGTGATGTCACATGAGACCTAAGAGCATTCCCTTTACAATCTTTCCTATAATGCCCTTCTAGATAACCAACCATTAACCCTATAATGCAATAAAGAACAAATGCGATAAAATTAAAAGATAACTAGTAAAACTAAAAACTAAAAATAAACGTCATTCTCGGCCCACTTCCAGGCAAGTGCCATGCATTTATACACATCAGTAGGATTGGGGAATGAAGGCCTCCTAAAGTAACTGCCTCATCACTGACCATGAACGCACGAGCTTAAACCCCTCAACCTCCCCCTTCTTGTAATCTCATTCCACCATATCTTGGCATTGCCTCAAATTTTCTTTGCCACCAATCTCACACACTTCATTCCTCTCAAGTCCTTGTGCTCAAATATCTTCTCAATTGAATCTAGTCGGTTTACAAAGGCGTAGGGGTTCATCCGACCGTTAAATGCGGGCACTTGTATCCGTATGTTGCCATAGAAGCTCTTGGTTAAAATCTGCAAGGCTTAGCAAAAGGGGTACTCCTCCAACTCATCACCCCCTAAATCATCATCGTCATCCATCATTACTCGCCCTAAAGTGCATGGTCTCTTTCCACCCAAAGATGTTCAATGGGTGGAACATTGCGTTAAGGATAATCATCTATCTTGTGACCTTACATGTAGCATAGAAACACATACATTGCTCTCTACTACAGGGACAAACGGTGATTCAAGTCCTCAAACGTGGAGCAATCCATTATCCGCTCTATCCTACCCGCTTGCTCAATGTCCTCGTGGGTTGATTATACTGACGTGCTGCGAACATGCCAGATTCAATGTTCCATAATAAATCAATGATTTTTTTCAACGAGGATACGAATATTATATTTTTACAAAGAAAAACAAATTTTACATTTTTAGTAAGAGGATATTTTTTTTTACAAAGAGGATACAACTATTATATTTTTAGTATTATTTTTAGTAAGAGGATACAAATGTGTTTTTTAAGTATGTTATAATTTTCTAAAAAGGATAGAAATGTTTCTTTTTTAGTATTGTAAAGGTTCTAAAAAACGCGGGGCGTGATCGAGGCGTGGAGGCCAAGCCTTAAGCCTTAGAAGCCTAGGCGGGCCTTGGCGTAAAAAGGCGTGAAAAGGCGTTTAGGTTTTTTTAATATATTTTAATTTTTTTAACCTTAACAAGGCTATTAAAATACTAAAATTGTACATATCATAAAAATATGTCTGAATATTTGCAAATAAAAATACTATTTGATTATTTTGGATGAGATAATGGTCCGGTTTGAAAAAAATCTTTAAAAAGCGATATCGTTTCACTAAAGCATTGTTGTTTTTAGAGAAAAAGTACGCCTTAAGGGTTTTACCAAGCATAATGCGTTAAAATCTTAAGGCGGGGCGTTTCTCCCAAGCCTCAAGCCTAGGCGGAGCTTAGGCGGGTTTTTTAGAACAGTATTGTTATTTTTTTACAAAGAGGATACAAATAGTGATTTTGACATAAATAGTGATTTTGACAAAAGACTACATTTTTTTTACAATCGTTTTTTACAAAAAGGATGCAAATGTTATTTTCTTACAAAAAGTGATGCAAATGTTATTTTTTTTTATAAAAGGAATGTAAATGTTATTTTTTTTTGTTGTTGGGTTGCAAATGTTTTTTTTTAAATTGGTGCAAATGTTATTTTTTTACAAAGAGGATGAAAATATGTATATATATATTTAGTTGTGTTGCAAATGTTATTTTTACATAAAGGATGCAACTATTATTTTTACAAATGTTTAGAGGATACAAATATTATGTTTACAATAATTACGTTTGTATATTTGTTTGTAAAAGAATAACATTTACGTTTTTTTTATAAATAATGACATATTAAAAAATAACAGTGGGAACATTATTATAAAAAATAATAACAAATAACATTTGGATCATTTGCATTCTTTAAAAAAAAAAACTGGCACATATACAACACACTAAATTAAAAAAATAGTTAGCCTTTCGTAAGAGAGAGAGAGAGAGAGAGAGAGAGAGAGAGAGAGAGATGCTTAGTAACTTATACCATCCCGGCCGATATATCACCGATATGGGCCGATTCTATTGCGATATCGTCGATATGGGCCGATTATACCGCGATATCACCGATACTACCGAGAAATTACCGATATAGAGTCGATTCACATCAATAATTGAAAACTCAACTCGGAATCGGATCTGTGGGAACCGATTCCTAGTAAACTCGGCCGTATCGTCGTGGTATTGGCCTTGACTTTGAACCATGCTGGTCGGCCATAGGAGGTGATAGCTAGCGCCCTTATGGTTGCATGACTCCCATTGGGACTTTTCCTTTGTTGATAGTTTTAGGCGGGACCCAAGGTTTCTTGTCCTTGGCTGTGTCTACCATAATAAGCCCTACGTCCCTGCCTAGGTTTGGAGTGCAACGACATAGGTTGAGAGAGGGGTTGGTGATTTATGTGATGAGGGGGTTCATCGTCTTCTCGAGAGCGCTTGTGTTTTACATTAACGACAACAATCGGGGGAGTGCCAACAACCAGAGGCGTGCCTTTGGCACTGATACCAATTTGACTTAACTCGACAATTGACACACAAGATCAAGCACAAATTTGAATGATCTCTCTCTCTCTCTCTCTCTCTCTCTCTCTCTCTCTCTTATATATATATATATATATATAATATGATGTCCCCAAATGTGGCGAGCACAATTGTTTATATAGCTTGGGGAAGTGTGTGTTAAGGCAACATACCAAAAGGAGAAAGACAAGGACAAAGAAAAATCTAGATAGGGTTTACATCATACTAGTAATTAACAAGGTAAACCTTATCTAGGTAATTAACAAGGAAAAATCTAACAAGAAAACGGTCTCCGAAAGAATAATGTACAAAAAAACCCAAACGGGTAAAAAAACTCAACTACCCTTGCCATAGCCATGGATGACTTGTACCATTTGTTTTTTAGTAGTACCGCAATTGGCCAGATATGCAAGTCCCACAGGGCCACATCTTCTGAAAGAAGGATCTTTCTTTAGGTTTTTCTATAAAGCATTTGCTACTGGAATGAAACAAACCATGAGTACCTTTTTACAAGTGGGTCCAAGAGATGGAATATGCATGCTGCATAGAGCTGTAAAACACGACTTTTGTCGGTTAGTTTAATCAAATATTTTACAACTTCGCATGTTTAACTAACTCAAATTGCAATTTTGACTAATTCACGCATATGATGCCTTCTCATTAGCGTTGGTAGCAAATTAAGGTACTAAGATTTCTCTACTCAACCAAATCTTTTCCAGCTCGTAGAAGATGACAATGATTTTCGCACACTTGCTAGGAAACATTAGGCCCCTCGCGATTTATGTATTGGTACTTGCTTTCCGAATATGGCACACTTCCATTCCAATATACTAAAATTAGCGATCTAAGCAATATATTTATATTTCTTCCCTAAAGTTGAGCAATATTCCCAAATATATCATAAACTATAGTTATAATAAGAAGCTTATTTGAGGGGTTAACATGAATAATCCCAATATGCATCCCAAGTGCTTGCACCTTCTAACAATATTATACACGGTTAATTATTTCAACTTTCTAATTACTGTAGTATTTGTTTATCGGATCTCAAGCCGCCATCTCACCTAAAACCAATTGGTATTAAGGAGGGCATACCTTTAGTCTTTTAGGGGTCCACGTGAGCAAGGCATTTGTTGTACTCTCATTCCAACACAGCCCTCGCTTAAAATGACTTGGACAAGAATCAAACCCGTGACCATTGGCTCATATACCACTTGTCGGATCTCAAGCTGCCATCTCACCTAAAACCTAGTGGTGTTAAGGAGGGGAAACCTTTAATCGTTTACGGGTTCACTCAGCATCGTTGTCTTTGGGGCAAGGCATTTGTTGTACTCTCATTCCAAAAGCATCACAATTTATTTGAATAACATGATCTACAGTAGCCTAAACCCATCGTACCATATTTAGAGTGAGCAGCGTATCTTGTTCCCGTTCCACGTCCTGAATGTGATCCATGTTCTTGGCAGCATTGGTTTTGCATGCAAAATATAGGGTTGTTGCACGAGTCATTTTTGCCTTCTTCCATGTCATTTTCCATTTTCCAATTATTTGTTGAGGTTGGTGGTGCAATACTGTTTTATAGTTCACATAGATATGGAAGACAATGTTTCCTATTAAATGAAATCATATTGTCTGGATAGCAGGGGCGGAGGTAGTAGTAGGCCGGACCAGGCTATAAACTTACTACTACTAATATATCGCCCAGCCCACTTCTAGTCTATCCAGTTACTTGCTACTCAGCTCACTTAAATTAAAAACACAACAGGTCCAACTTTACATTTTACTTGTATTTTTGGCTGTGTGGCCTTGTATAAAATCAACTTATCTGTATAGAATTCCCTATATAGATCCCCTTAAGTGATTGATAATAAAAAATTATGAATATATACTTTTATATAATTTACAAATCTAAAATATGAAGTCTCTTCACATTAAGAAAGAACTGATGAAATTCTGGATAAATTATAATATAACTTTAAAAATATGCATCTTTTTATATAAATATAGACAATCAAGTGTAAAAATGATTCTGATTGCATAGTCAAATTAACTAGCCTGGGTGGTTTTGTAATCTCCGCCACTGCTGGTTGGCAAAGATATATTTTTCACTCCACCTATTAATACAGTAATTGTTCGAGTTGAGCTTCAATAACTTCATTTTAATTTCTTAGCAAGTAAAAAATTCCTTTTACTTGTTCATAGCCTGGTAATTTAGCATAGGTGTATGCTTGCTTATGTTAGGTGGACTTCTTTATTTTGATTCAGGCGCTCCATAGTAGCAGAGGGTATTATGTCTGAATATCAAATGGGAAACAGAGAAATTCACAGTGATTATGATAATGATGATGGGGCCAAAATCTTAAAGATGCTTGAAACAGCTGTGGAGCCCGAAGTTTTAACGGCTGAGATGAGTTCAGAACAACTGAATTCTTTTGCTACTTATCAAGCAAAACTAGAGGTTGGTTTCACTATCTTTTACTTTTCAGATCAATTTTAAAAGTAGAAAAGTTTTTTAACTTTGGCTGGTTCGATTTTAGGCAATGCAGTAGACAAATGTTCAGAAATCGATCGAGAAAGCTCTGGAAAATTCTGGTTTAAATATGAGGGAGGTCACCCCATTTATGAGGGTGAGAGTGGTTGGGTTATCTACTAAACGTCATCTACAAAAGGGCTGCACTCGCAAAGGTCTAATAACAATCTGTAACCCGACCGAGAAACAGGTGAACACAAGTTGTGTCCGTTTAATATCATTTATTGACTTTTAGACAACCTCATACGTTAATATCCTCATTATTTTTGCAGCAAACAATGCTGGTTGAGGGACAGGCATACACTATTGAAGGACTTGTACCACAAAGCTCTGATTCAGACACCCTTTGTTTACAAGCAAGAGGATGTACTACCAAATGGATGCCTTTATCTCCCCCAGCAGTTGAAAATTTTCTGTAAGTCTCCATTTATTTCTTTGCTCATCTACAAATTAAGTCCAAATCACAACTGTCTTTTGCAGGCCATTCTTCAGTCCTCGGAAACCAGTCACATTGTCAAAAATGGGTGAAGTTCCTCTTTCCAGGCGTGTCTTTCTCAAGTTTACATATTAATGTTCTTTGGTGAATTTCTAAGGAACCTTTGTGTTCACTCCTTTTTTTCTTCAGCGAGTTTGATAGTGCTGCATTCGTCATTTATGTGGGAGATGTATATACATCTACTGCTTATCAAAAGAAGCAGTGGGTTTTTGTGGTGGATGGCTCTATATCTGACTTACATTCAGAAGAACCGTCTCATGCTTTGCTTGCCATTAGCTTCAGCTCACCGTACATTGATAGTGATTCATTTGTTCCACCAATCAACTACAACCTTGCGGGATCAACGGTATGTACATGAAGGTTCTACAATAGTTTTGAGTTGGTGTTTAGCACATATGAAGTATGAGCATGGACACGAGTATGACACAACATGGACATGGAAGATTCTAAAACGGGAACGGTCACATAGATGACATGTCAATAGACAAGATATATGTTGTATATAAAATAAGTATAATAAATATATATTTTAAGTAAATGTAACATTATAAGGTTGTAAAGTGAAACATACAAGTATGCAATTTATAAATAAGAGTAAACAATAATCAAGTATATTTTGATTAAAGAAAGAAATGATGCGTTAGGATATATGTATGCTTGTGTTTGTAATAGAATATCTCCAGAACATTGTGGCATTTTGGTGTGGCAATGTCTTAATGTTAGTTTGCTCCACAATTTGCCCCACAAAAACAGGTTCGAGCTCCAGAGCCTAATGCATAGATGATGCTCCAGGGCATTTGGTTAACCGCGGGAAGGCGTCTCTTTCATGCGTTAAGGGTCATTTTTTGAAATACTATACACATGCCCTTAAATGAAAAGATTTTCACCAAATATATCAATTGCAAACTCATGCTATTTGCAAATTTCTTCACAAGCTCATCCTTATTCAATCTCAATCCAATGGAATTGGAGTCACAAACCCAAGAAAATCAAACGCAGAAACTCAAGAGGGTGTGGTTAGTCACATACTTTTTTTTTCAAGATTAACTGATTCGCTCTTCCTGAATGAATACTTCAAAGAGTTCGATCAACGACGCAAATATGTTAATTGCGAAACCCAATGTGTTGAGTTTCGGATAATGGCCTCACTCGTGACTCTGTGGTGAACTGATGTGATTTCTCTCCTTGCGTACGAGCAATAGTCTTTTAGGTTCATGATATGCTACCATGCTTTGATGGCCAATTCAAATTAAAGGCGATTGGCTTGACAAGTCGGGGGGGGGGGGGGGGGGGGGAGGTGTTGGTCATGAGCATCACTGCGACAATGAGGTTTCTCCCTCTTGCATCGTGATTCGTGTTTAGGGTTTGTTTGAAACCCTAGGTTGGGGTAGGTTTTAATCGTTATCTAATGAAAAAGGGGCCAGTATCGGAGGAGCGGGAATGGTCGCGATAAGGCGTGAGTGGTTTTGACGACGACATGTTGGTGAGAGATTGGAGATGGGATGGGGACGATCGAATTAATGGTAGTGATGATGAGATCGAGGGATTGTCGCAGTTTAGCCATCATTTTAGCCTTGAATGTGCTCGTGGATTCTTTTAGTGTTGAGACACGCTAGTCCATTCCAACTTCTTGTGATTTCTTGGGTGCTATTTGAAGTTGTTACAATTTGCATGCTTTTACTACTACAACAATTACAACAATTTGAGCGCTTGCGGTTCATTTAAACATCCAGAATAATTCGCGAAACAACAAAATTTAAACATTAAGAGGACACAATCTTCGAGTTGTGCGGTGGTTGCCGCAGAGATGCCTAGCGCGACAATCAGTTTCCAGACAAACGCAGCGTTCATGACACCTAATGTGGCAAAGTTGCAACAATTTTGCCACATTTTTACCACAATCTTTGTTTTTTTTGCATAAAACTCAACTTTTTTGATAAAACGGTTATACAAAATCTCATTTTAACATATAACATAAGGTCATGGAGATGGACGTATGCAATTGATGCTCATTTTCTCACACCCATTCTTTTATTGAAACCTATGTGTCTTACTTTTATTATAATAAATTCATTTTCTTTCTTTTTAGAGTTTTATTTCTTTCGCACACAAAAAGGATCATATCTCAATGTATAATATTTCTTTTGTCAAGTATGTCATTGAAGGAAAGTTATACACATTAATTTTAAATGTAAATCATGTACACAGTACTATAAGTGTCAAACATGTGGGTGGAGCCAAAAAAATGCTTGGGTGGGGCACCCAGAAAATAAGGGGGTTGGAGGGCAGGAGCCTTGAGGTGAATTTTTTAGTCGTTATTTTTATGTTTTTTATTTACAAATATTGAGTTGAAAATTTGAGGATTTTGAGGTGTTATTTTTAAATTTTGTTAAATATTCAATTGAGATTCAAGAAAAAGAACTGAAAAGAAAACAACCGCCACAATTAACATAAGTTTGCAATCTTGGGTGGGGCAAGATAATACAATTTCAATATACATAATATATATGTATGTATGCAATTTTCTAAATATGCTTCTTAGATGTGTTTGTGCTTCCTAGTTTATCACTTTAAGGCTGACTTCCTTCACAAAGCTATTGTTAATCACATTTTTCTCAACATTAGCTTTGCAATTCTATGTTGAGAGTGCGGTGTGCTCGTAACCTAATTGGAGTGAAGGTATCCAATTAAAATTTTCGTCGTAATAGATATGCTATTTTCCTTTTAATTCCTTTTATGTACAAAACAGACAACCTAGGTTTATATGATTAAAAGTTTACCAATTAGATGACACCAAATTTTATCTTCAAATGTAAGTGATATAATTTAAATGCGAAATAGGGTAAACAATCACACAACACCAAGTCGTCCATGGAAAAACCCTCAACGGGCGAAACCTCAGCCCGAACGAAACGACAAATGCGGTAGAGTATTACAAATAGAAGACAATGGCATACAATTAATGAATGCACTGATTGTCTATCAACTCTTTCTCACCACATCCTTTGATGAAATCGCCAACAGCTGGAGAATGCTACACAATCGTGATCGTCTTTTGAGCTCGTCCAATGTCTTTCGAAACTATGCCACAAACTAAAAATCCTCTTTGAAGTAGAAGATAAACTTTGTAGAGAAGCCACCAATGCTTGGATTACTATTTTTTAGGATGTGAGTTTTCTTAAAGATTTTGAAAGTGTTTAAAATGATTTGGCTTGCTCAAGCGTGACAATGTGTTATTGAAATATTCACACAAATCTTTGAAGAATAAGAATACAAGTGTTCGAGTTCAAGGACAAAGGTAGGTGTTTTTTAGGCTTCAATATGACTTGCGATCAAAGTTTGAAAATCAAACACTTCAAGGGCACAAAGAGAAATGTGAAGAAGATAAATTATGGTTCAACTCTTTACAGTATTTAAACTAAGCAAATCTCTCAAAAAATTTCCTCTTTCATCAAGTGTCTTTGCTTTTTTAAAAATTCTCAATGTTTTTTCTTTTAGAATTTTAACCAAGATGGGTATTATGAAGTCTAGCTTACCATATATATCAAGCTCTTCCAAGTGTGGAAGACAAGCTTAAGACAAGTGGGAAGATGACATCACAAAAGAAATCAAAGCACTTGAGTTTAGAGAAGATTTGACTGCCAAAAAAGTATTCACGTCTCACGATCGACGAACCTAGATCTTTGCATCAGCAAAGGCCTATTTCGCTGCAGCGAGACATCAGTGAAAGTGCCAAACTTTGTTTTTAGGGCGAAATAAAAGCCACGAAGGTTTGAACCATTACAAAATCCTTCATGTAATATAGTTATGTAAAGAACTTCTAAAAGTGTGTTTTCTATTATAAATAGTATACTTGCATATGTGTATCACCTAAAACCAAAAGCCAAACCAACACACGCACACACAAAAAGTAAATTTGAATGTGACAAAGTGTTAGTCTTTTTAGGAAGTCCAAATACATCAACCAAGTGGTCACATCAATATGTCATTATGTGGATGTTGGGTTGAGAAGTCGAAGCATGTCCGGAGCAAATGTATCGTAGTTGTGCTAGACCTCAAGGACTAAAAAGACAATATATTTTGCACATGAAATATGACAAACCAATTATGTGTGGGGCACACGAGTATACGTATACTCTTACACATGTTTTCATAGCTATGTGATTGGACTTTGTTCCATGAACAAATGCAATTTTTCCTTAAAGATACCCCTATCTGCAATAATTTATGAATGAATTAACAAGTCAATTTCTTGTTAACAATCCACTCTTATCAATCTTTGTTACAAGTTGGCTTTTGTAATCTCATTAAGAGAGCAAAGGACCAAATGAATCACCTCTGGGTGGCGGAAGCAACAGAAAATTCTGCCTATTTTATAAGTTATGATAATCCACGTTGTACTCACTTGAGAGATGCAACTGCTTTTGCTGAAAGATGGGCAAAGATATCTAGCTTGGTAGGCATTGTTCAATTTTTATATGGTCTTCATAATTTGCTTTTCAGGTTGTTGCACTCTAATGGCATTTCATTCTTGTTTTGCTTCATGTAGACAATTGAGAATCGTAGGGGGAAGATTTTATCTGTTATTGGCAATTGTAAAGGCTAAAATGTCTGCAAGTCTCTTTGTACCTATTGGGGATTCTTTTAAACATGAATCTAGCTCCTCTTTCTTTTCACTCAATAAGGTATTATTTTGTAGTCCAAGTTTAATTGTCTGAATTTTACAATCTCTAGCCTTCAACCGATGTGCTTCTATGAAAAAAAATCCATTTGTCTCTACTTTTTCTATAGGTTTGATATAACAATTTTTTTATTTTCTTGACAACTTCATTAATTGCGATCGTGAGTAGGTAATATATACTGTTGTTTTATTGCTAAAAATGATAAATTGATAAAAGAGCTCTATGTATTTCCACACTTTTAACATCATATGAATTGTTTTAGTTTTATTATTTTATTTATACACGATTCACATGCACTGCAGTAACCTGATGAGTATTATTCAAGTTGTTGGATGAAGGGAGGATAATTGCCTCTTCTCCTGTCACAAACAATTCTTGGTTAATAGTTTGGTAACTTGTTTATAATACCTATGGTATTCTTCACCATTCAGAGAGCACCTAATATCAATCAGCCACTGAAGATGGCTTGTGTAGGATTGTTCTGTACATTTATTTTTGGTCTATAGTATATTTTCTCTCTACCATCATTCCGTTTGAGTTTTATTACTTGAAATTCTAAATTGGTAAATTTACTTGTAAACTTTAAATTTATATCTTGTCGTTTTACACTCCTAACATGAATCATGAGACTTTATACGTAAATTTACCATTTTAGGTTTCTAGAAAGCATAAAAATGTGACACCCCAACTAATTAAATACCGGGTAGCTACTCCTTTATTCAAATTAATACAAAATGTCAAGTTGGTTTAGTTCATAGCATCACTGTCGAAAACATTTGCTTTTAGACAATTACTAGCCACCTAATATTTAAAAAGTGAGTTGCCAAAATTTATTAATTTAAATTAACATGCAACTAATTAAATTATAAGCTAACTATACCACATCCACATCACAATCACAATCACAATAGAATAATAATGGAATGATAAAATGAGTTTGGAGTAACACTCCCCTGAATAATTCAAATATTGAATAAAACCCAATACAAAGTCTGAATAACTAAATAAATCCAAAACTGAAATGAAACTGGGAGTTTGAGAATACTGTCTCTAAATGGAAAGGGCCCGACATGCCCTAATTGATAAATGACCTTGAATAGAATCAAATGTAGAATGTGGGGGCGTCTACTACTGAGATCCTGAAACTTCCACAGCAACTACATCATGTCAATGGAATGGAACTCCTATGCTTGGCGTCCTTGTGGCTGGGCACCTAAAAGGTTTTACAAGAAAAATAGATTTGAAAGCAAACGGGTCAGAGCCCAAGGTAAAAACAGTTTTAAAAATATACCAAGTGTTTAGTTGCATTAAACAGTGAATATTATATACATGTTAGTTATGTGCTCTCACATGAGTTCCTCACTCCTCAACTAATGTGCACGCCTAACATATATCATTAACCCGTCCTAGTTATGCCGTTAACTAACTAGTCTGTACCACTTCCTGCCCTCACATTATAATATATGGGTTTATTCATAACATTCTAATATATCCTGCGTGTATCTCACCTTTTCATTGATCAGATTAATTTATAACAGTTACGATATGAAATTCTCATTTTTAATCCCATTCAAATGTCTCAATTATTCATATTCACACTTTAACAAAGAGTCCGTTATAATCACAAGTATATTATTCTCAGCATAAATATACAAATAAGGCACCCCTAGGCTAAGCTGCGATGCACACATAATTTACTATCGAATCCCGGTACATCACATACATAAGGACTACGTGTTTCGAATCTCTCAGGAACCGTTTCAATAAGCAAAATCACACATATTGGAGGCGAACATAGTTCACATACCCATGGGTCACGCACATACCTACGCTCCTATGGTCAGTTGACTTATTAACTCACAAATAAGCCATTCACAACCCTATGTCCTTAAGGTACCAATCTAAATCCCCCCGTAGGCACACAAAGATTAGATGGCCCTGTTTTGAAAGCCGACCTCCAGTGATAGCAAGTATGGTAGGTATGTTATACACATAATAACTCGTATACTAAGCATTCACACAACTTAGATAACTTGTTATATTATTAAAGGTATATTCTCAGCCTTATACCATTAGTCTAATTCATACACTATGATTATTCCGGATGATATATAATATATTTCGCCGATACGTCTCACGTCATATAGTTTCGAGTACTTAAAACCTAACCGAAGAGGTTACTAAGTCTCCTACTTTTCCCACATATTAATTCAGTACTCTTTAGTCCTTATTTATGTCCCAAATCCTAACTTATTACTCCTAAGAATTTATATCATGTTATCGCATCAAAAACAGGAAATTACTCGTTGGACACTCGTAAATTCAACGCTACCTTTCAACCAAATTCTAATATGTTTCGGGCTTCAAATATATCCCTACTGGTCTCCCTTAAGTCCTAATGTATTCAGATAATCCACAATTACAATGTTCGATGGCCGGAAACACTTAAAATCGAAAAGGGAAAAAAAATCACAGTTTCTGGGGAGATCGATCGATTGATCGATCTTGAGCATCAATCGATCGACCTATGAATGTCGATCGATCGATCAAGCAGGTGCATGTTACGGATTTTTTCGTTTTTCAGTCCTAGTTTTGTCCCAAATCTTCGTTACATGATGTGAAATCCTAATGTGAGTATAAAGAGCCATTATGCAACCAAATTACATGTTTCTTAACGTTCCAAAACTTTTAAATCATCAACAATTAGACTTTTCTTGGATCAAGTCCTCATATTATCATAAAAAACCTATTTTTCTATTTTCTTCAAGAACTATCATACTTATCTTCCTAAATTCGTTATTAATTAAGGGTTATGATTTTGTTACTGAAATACTTCCAGAATTAAACTACATGCAAATTCTATCCAAAGTTTAGGTTTCTTCTCCAAATTTCATGAGTTTCAATCATTGTTCATGACTATCATCGAATCCTACACTATCATGGATAAATTATTCGCTGAAACTTAATGTAATCAAATCACTTGCCTTGGAATTGATGTTCTGATCCGTTGGTGATGTTAAGGGCTGATTCTCTTCCTTTCTCCGGTCACAATTTCAGCGAATAGTGGTGGTGTGTGGTGGTTATGGCTTTGTAATTCTCTTGTAACTTCTCCTCTTTCTCACGTTGCCCACTCCTTGCTTTTTGACATATAATAAACCTAATATTGTCTGATAAATAAGGCATAAAATTCGTGGGTCAAAATCCCTTAAAATTAAAATGACTAAAATACCCTATCGGGTTGTCGCTTAGGCCTAAAAATGGCCCGGGACCCAAACTAAACCCCCGACTAGTGTTTTCTGACTATTTCGACTCTTCCGGACACGTTGGCGCAATCAAAATGATCATATGGATGACATAAAAATAAAATACTTTAAAATCCATTAAATTGGATCATGACACGAGTCACGACTGACACGCACGTTCCAACTTAATTACCGAAACTGCCGTATTTTCAACTCACGACAATTTTAATAAATTCAATAATCACATATTACCATAATCACTCAGTAATATTCAACATTATCATCATATTTAAATACTAACTCTCGTCTCGCTAGTTATTTAAATTCGAATTAATTTTCAATTAATTATCCCAAATTAATTTAATTAATACCATAATTAAAAGCAATTTCATTTAATTAATCTCATAATTAAAAGCCATAAAATTATGGGGTATTACAAAAACCTTGGGTGAGGGCATCAATATGTAACCCTAAACTTGGACATTAATCCGTATAGTGATATGAGTACATGGACTATGTGATGTTACAGATATATTTCCATAATGTTTATACATGCCATGTTTGTTTGGTATGATATTTTTAACTCGAGTAACACAAATTTTGTTCCCCACATTGATTTTGGAGTCCTTTAGGTTCATCAACCAACGTACATGTTATAAAGAAAGGTACCCTCATCATAAAGCACACTCCCTTCAACGAGGCAGATCAAACCCTTTGGCAACTAGAGAAGTATGAACACACCTTTTCAGCTGCTTTTCTTTTGATGATTCCCTCTCTTTGGTTTTGTATTGTATTACTGTTTTGGATATCTGGCACAATACTCTATGTCCGTACCTCTCTCCTGTATCATGTCCTGATTTTCGAACAGCTGCTCTGCCTCTTCCAAAGGCAAATTCCTTTCCTCTGCATTGGAATATCTGTCCAGCAAGCCACTTTTTAAGATAGTTATAGTATTTAACAAAATAGGTAATGGTTTGCCTTCTATTTCCAAACTGCGTGTTTAAACTATGAAGGCTAAATTGCTTCAAATTCCCATGTACCATGTGGGGTTTGCAGGTCACTCTCTATACTTGTTGATTTGATACTTTGCTCCCTCTAACTATATTTTTGTCACAAATTTTGTTGGATTTTGGTTCAATTCTTGTTTAATGACTAATATGCAGTTTCTTTATATTATGTTTAATAATTGATAAATTAAACACTAATTATATTTTTACGAGTAAACATTAACTTTGACTGGATCGTATTTCACCACCATCACCACTACTATTAAAACTAGGGACATATACCAAATAGTCCCTCAGAGATTTTTTAATACCCATTTAGTCCAAACTTTTTTATTTTGCCTCAAAAAGTCCTTTGCCACATATTTTGGAGAGGGAGTGCCGCTGGCGCGGACCTCTAAAAATAAGAGGATATTGAGTGCTTGAGGGACTAAATGGGTTAAACTAAAAATATATGTCCTTTTTAAAAAATATATATTTATAGTAGGGACTATTTAATAATTGACCCTTAAAACTATAATCAAATCATAACAATAATTCAAAGCTAAATTCTGGAAAACAAATATAAACAAATCATGACTAAAAAATCTAACATATATATATATATATATAAATGATGTCTCCATTTCTAAATATGCCACATGTAAGCTTAAATCCAACCTTCATTCACTATCATTACATCTATCTCCCTTTGCTCTTTCATATTTCTACCACTATTTGACTTTACTTTTGTCTCTACCCTTCTCCTCCCCATTCCATCTCTATCCCTCAAATGTTTATCCATTTAACTCCAAATCCATACATGAATGTAACCTACATATACCGATTTTATTTCTTCATATACTTAACCGATTTTGTTTCTTCATATACTTACTAGTGGTGTAATTTGTTGTCTAAACAAGTAAAACTTGGAATCTCATCTCTTATGATTTGTTGCATTTATATTTATTTGAATAATCAGTGACAACTGCATCATGTATCAAGTTGGTTATAATTTCTCATTAAGAAGCCTTCAGAATGACCAAAACCCAACTGAAACGCACTATGAAATGCCATATGTAGCTAGCTAGATGTTTATTTAGTGTACTGCTCAAGAATTGGGCATTTGTCAGAGGTATGATGATTTTTGTTGCAGGGAGTGGGGACAGTTAGGGTATTCCGCGTAACAAAAAATATGGACTAAGTTCATTCGTGTTTATGGGTTGTGTTTTGGATCGACATGAAACGAAAATAGTTTTGAACACAAACATGATACAGTAATTTTTTATTTTATATTTTATATTTATTTAGACCAAATACGAACCGTATTAAACACGACATGACTAATGCGATTGTTGAAATTTTACATCAAATTAAATACAAATAGACACGATAAACCGATTAAAATAGAACCAAATTCAATAAAACGCGTAACATGACTTGTAATTTTGACAAAAAGATGATATGATTTTGTAAAAATATTCAAAATGAACATGACATTTCGTGTCATTTTTAAAATTGTCACCCTCAATGGAGCATCATTTAGTATTATCCTTGTGTAAGGGAATTGTTTTATATAAGCTATGAATCCTGTGATGGATTCATTTTTATAGAAAATAGCTCTAAAAAATTGATGAACTTAATTCAAAGTTTACTCTCTCATCTTATGTATGTTTACATGTTATTATTGATGTACATTTTGGTTAAAACTATTATTAATTTAAAGTGTTAACTATAATTTTTTTGGTGTGTAACATTTCTTCTTTGTGAAGATGGTTGACATGAAATAATTTCATTCTATCTTTTTAAAATTTCCAAACATAAAATTGACCATACATTTATATTTTTAGTAAATAGGTATACAATAAACGTTTAATATATTTTATTAGTTTCAGATTTTGGCACAACCATTTTTTGTGTTAGTTTTTTTATAAGAGGTTATTTTATTTGATGGGGCTTTTTCTATTATAATTTTTTTTTCTTTTTGATTGCCAATATTGTTTTATGCTTTCAATTTCAACCTGGCGAAAGATCCAGTTTAGCATTCTATTATAGAGATGCAATGACACTTCCTGTCTTTAGATTCAAATTTAATATTTATTAATTTAAATAGGTCATGATTGTGCTCTAAGGGCACATACTTTGAACTCCAAAATAGCAGGGACATAATTTCGACATACAATTAATAAGACAGATTCTCATATGGAGCTTTCATACTTGTTATTTTGAGGCTTTAGGGTACTTTTGTGCAACTTTTTTTGAAGGCCAACTATATAATTATTTATGCCGAATCTTTTATTTCATTCATGTGTTCGATTTAGTTCTTTAGGATAATTTACGTTTTGAGACGTTGAAAAATCTTATTGTATGCATTTTTTAGTCGCTTTGGTTTAACATAATACCAATTTTAAAAGGACAAATTGTTTATTTATAATAATCGTTTTCTAATGCAACTTTTAAATCTTTCGAGCACTTGGGAGTACTGTATATATAAGCGCTATAAGTTGCTCGCGCATCGCACGACGGTTGAAAACTAGTAATTAATTAACTTCCTAGGTTTGTCCTTAAGACACCACTCCATGATAGACTTGGTTAAGAAATAGAAATGCATTTAAGATTATTGCTCGAATAAAAGTAGGAACATAAGTTTCATGCCTCTCATTCAAATGTTAGAAATATTAAGAATTGGTGAATAATTTTGGAATTTTTCTATTTCCATAATTATTCACTTATGGGTTAATTACACCCCCCCCCTATCTTCATCCCATTTTTTACTTTGCCACTCAAACTTTAAATTTTAGCATTTAACCCCCTGAACTTCCTAAAACGACTTCAAATTGTTCCATAACGTTAACACCGTTAACTTTTTTTTAAGGAAAATGGGTCATGTGCCATGCACATGAGGGCATTTTAGTCCAAAATAATATAAAATTTAAAAAAATAAAAATTATAGAATTAATCATTTAAAAAATATTTAAAAATCTGGAAATTATAGGGAAAAAAAGTTAAAATTTTTGAAATTAGAGAAAATATTAAAGAAAAAATATGGGAATCATTAAAATAATTTAACATTATAAAAAAATATTTAAGAAAATTAAAAACGAAGTTATGCAAAATATTGAAAAATCTAATAAATCTAGAAATAATAAGAAAAACATTTAACCTATTGTAAAACCTAAAAAAAACCTAATAAAAATCTGGAATTTATTTTATTTTTTAAAATTCTTGAAAACAATAGGAAAACCCTTTTAAAAGTATGCAAAAACATTTTTAAAATGTTGAATAAAACTGAATTAAAAAAATGAAAAAACCCTTCAAAATTTCAGAAACAATACTAAAATATATTAAAAATCAGAAAATGTAGACATACGTTAAAAATCTGTAATGTGACAAAAAATATATTTAGAAACTCAAAAAACTAAGGAACATAATTTTAAAAATCTTGAAACAACTCAAGACATATTAAAAATGTGAAAATACTAAAAACAATCTGCAAATGAGAAAAAATATATTTAAAAACTCTAACTATTACAGAAAAATAATTAAAAAGAAATCTGGAAAAAATACTAAATACATATTTAAAATATTAAAAATACATAAAATACTTTTAAAAATTCGGAAGGACAAAAAATACTTGAAACAATATACCTAGAAAAACCCAAATGTGGAAATTTCAATCCAACAATGTCCAAAAAATTGAAAATTTCAAACTAAAGATCTCCCAAGAAAACAAATCTGAAAACTTTAACAAATCTTCAACAAGACTTGAATTTTGCACTCAAACCATCAATCTACAAACAAAATGAATTAGAAGTTTTGGAACCAACAATCTCCAACAAACATTAAAAAAAACCCCTCAAATCTTAAAAAAAAACAAATTAGGAAAGCTTAAACCAAAACAAATCTGGGTCGATTATTTTATTTAGTGTGTGCATGTGTGTGTGTGTGTGTGCATGTGCGTGTGCATGTGTGTGTTTGTGTGTGTTTGCGTTATGTGTTTCGTGTGTGCGTTGTGTGTGTGAAGATTGTTGGTACAAATTGAGATATTACATTAAAAATTACACCAAACAGATTTATGGAGACAACGAAAAATAAACATAATATTTTATTTTACTCTACTACTTAAAATTAAATAGTTACCTCATACTATTATTGCAACTATGAACCGCATGCTTTGAAATCCAAATACTTGCTGTACAATAATAATAAACAATATTACTTCGGTTGTTTATAAAATGTGCAGTAGACGATTCTGGGGTTGAGTTGCGGACTAGGTCGTTCTCTTTAAGACGTTTCGGGACTCTGCCCTCTCTGCAGGTAGTATACAGGCACGCCGTCCTCAGGATAAAATAAATTCAGAATCTCTTTTGTTTCATATAACCATGCACTGTAGTTATATGACATACTAACACTCATTACGAATTAATTGCACAATATCAGAAAAATGTATTTTAGGGAACAAATAATTTTCGTTAGGAAACATTTTTGCAAGGAGGAAATTTTCCTGGTTGAGAGTTTCATAGAGTTGCTAATTTTAGTGTATTATGTATTTTTTTAGTCTCTCTATCTTTTTTTCTTTTTCAGATTTGTAATCAAGTTTGATATTTAAACCAGTAAGTGTAACTAAAAAAATGTTCAAGTGGGCAAGTATGATGGGTTAAAGGGATGGTGAAAAAATAGCTTTAGTCGATTTTCAATCTTTCTCCAGCATTTAATAAAACAAAGGAAGGAAGTGTGTTATGTGTGCATGCGTGTGTGTGAAGATCAACTGAGATGAAATGAAGAGAGAAGGAGACATGGACATTGCCTAGAGGAAGGAGGAAGGAGGAAGGAGAGAGATGAAAGGGAAGAATAAGAGAAAGAGAGAAAATAAGGGTTATCCCAAAATTGTAAAAAAAAAAAAATTAAAAATGTCAAATGGATGCCACGTGCCATTTTCCATTAAAAAAAAGTGATGATGTTAGCGTTAGGGGGTTACTTTTACCATTTAGGAAGCTTAGAGAGTTAAATGATGAAATTAAAAGTTCTAGTGGCAAAGTAAAAAATTGGGTAAAGTTCGAGGAAGAAAGTGTAACTAACCCTTCACTTACTATGTGGCATGAATTTGAATTTTAGTTTAATGAAAAATTATAATTATAAGTTTATCAAGATTTAGTCTCCTACTACATTCCTGCTTTGATGGTAAGCATAATTAAGTTTGAACTAGTGAATGTCTTCTCATAAATTTTACTCAATCTCCATTAAGTATATATCATTACAAGTATCAAGAAATTTCAAGCTATTTTTAAATTCAGACTTGCTGTATCAACAACAATTTCAAGGTTAAGAGAATAAAAGTTTATAAGCTAACCTTTTAATATTGTTTGATGGAGCCCGTGGTTAAAAAACTAATAAATTTATATATAAATGTACTATTTGACAAATTGATTTTGCATTTTCATATTATTAAACCCTGCATTCTGAGAACATTGAATTTCAGAATCAAAATATGTTTCATCAATTATTTTTTGTTTGACATATTTTGCCATAATAGCCTAAAATTACAATTTAAACAGTTAGTTATCTAATTTAACATATTCTGCCTAAAAATAATAAAAAATAAATAATATATTATGCCTAAAAATTAAAAACACATTTAACATATTTTACATAAAAATTAAAATATTCTGGGTGAATATTAATATTTAATAACATACATTTAACAATATTAACAATAACAAACATTTAACAATATTAACAAAACATTTAACAATACTAATCTAACATTATGTCCTTATGTAACATTTAAAAAAAGGAATGAAAACTGACCTGAGTCGGATGGGATCGAAGTTGGGATCAGAGTCTTTGCCCACTGTCGTAGAGAAGAGGAGAGGTCGAAACGGAGGTAGACATGCCGTCGGAGGCTGAGAAGATGAGAGGTCAGAGAGAGGAGAGGAGACGATGGAGGGAGTAGAGAGGAAAGATGCGTCGAAGATAGGAGGAGAGGCCAAAGGGAGGAGAGAGGCTCCGAAAAGAGAGGAGTCGAAAAAAGAGGAGAAGAGAGGCACAAAAAAAATGAAAATGAACGCCTCCGCATCTTAACCTAAGAGAGAATTGAAGCTTAATTACGTTTTTTCCCTTTAACTTTCTAAACTCTTTAAAAATACACTTTTACTTACTATTTTCACACAAAACACCCCTGAACTTTTTTCTTTGATTTTTTTTTTGAAAATCCTAGGAGTCTTCGCCCCTCCTCGTCATTATAAAAAATTTCCCCTACTTTTTGTTTACTTTCATCCTTTAATATTTTAATAATTCTACATGTACCCTCAATCAAACTTGCTTAGTGGTAAAAAAATAATTGGTTGAGATTTCAATGGACCCCATGTGGACCATACACTTTAATCAATATTTTATTAATAAGCAGGGTATATGATTAGAAAGTACATGTAGAATTACTCCTAATATCCTCCTATATGCATGGAAACACATATGCACACACACTCACATGAAGTAACTACAAGTAGTTAATGTATAATTTTATTATTAATCATACATAGGCATTCTTCACTAATATGTGTATGCATATTTGTGTTAGGATTCAATGCCAAATCCCATTCCTACGACCGTATACAAACAAGTACTTTATAATCCATATCACCACACTCTCACTTTCTCTTGCTTTCACTTTTATTCATATTACTAGAATGAATGAATGAAGTCAATTTATAGATGTTTTGCATTAGCCACATCCGTTGGATCAAAATAAGGTTTGATGATTGAGATCAAAGTTACTATTCCAATTGTAGGCACCTAACAAGTTATTATCCCAATGGTAGGCACCTAACATTCAGATGTTTCACATGTGTTGACTCATCAACCATATCCCACCAATCATATTTTGAATGCTCACAATATTTGACTCACTTATCACGATTTTGAGCCATAAATCCAACAATTTGTGCACATATAATTTATATGTGAATAAGATAAAATATATAATATAATAACTAATAGTAATACATATGTGCTCTTTTTCACATTTACTAAACACGTGCCCCTGCATAAACTCCTTGTTTGACCTCATGACTAAAACAAAGTAGCTCCTAAATACAACCTCTACGTACTCTTCACAATTCATATTTATAAATTGAAGAATTGAAAGTGTTTCTTAGAACATTTGGTATTCTCTTCGAATTTTGATTTTTTATTTATGATAATTTATTTTTAGCGACTCTTAGTTACCATTACGTGACATGTGTCCCTTCTTATTATTCTCTCTCGTTAGGCGCTTGTTGGACCTTCAAAGTTGTCTCCATGTATTTTTTTTACAATTTCAGTTTTCATTTACAAGAACAAAAAGTGTTCTCAATTAATTTGCTGCAACCTTTGCTATTCTTTTTTAGACTTAAATTTCATAATTAATTTTAAAACAATTATCTCATATCAATTTTGATTCTTTAAGAACCAAATCTATCTTATCTTTTTTAATTTTAGGGTTGACTAATTTTATTTCCTAAGAAAATGTCCATATAATGTTTAATCAACATATTTTAAAATATAAGGAAAAACTCATCGTGCCATTAAATGGATAATAGTGTCATTAATTTGCCAATTATGTTAGCTGGCATGGTGGTGCCACCTGCAAACTAATTAATATCACGTTCGATGATGGTTGCGACATCAAAATTTATTGTGACTTTTCTAGCTAGGCCATTGGTGTTGACGTGACACTGCCATGTGCCAGTATGGCAGTGCTTGTGTGAGAGTTCCATAACGATAATACTATGCCTCTAATAAATGTCACTTTTTCTGAGCTAAAGTTATTGGAAAAATTATTTTTGAAAATACATTGAAATAAAAAGTAAGTAAAAATAAATCATGGCCTTTTTTAATTTTCACTAATTTTTTAGTTTAACAAACTACAATAAAATACCCTTGTGTCATACTTGCGTATTAAACTATTGATGATTTTCTAAACCTTAATTAAATATTGATTCAATATATAATGGTACTAAATATTAGTCTTAACCAGAAGCTAGAGCTATATAGTAAATTTCCCAACCTTGGTCATTTCATTGATAGTTTCGATGAGGTCCCAAAACCAAAACCAATTTTATTTTTTTACATTTAAGCTCAATTATTTACTTATTAATTAGGCTCAATAGTGACTCCAACTTGAAATAAAGTTATCACATGCACGTGGATGTATGATAAGCATGGTGTATGATGCGTGTATAATATATGAGGCTCCAGTTCTCGAATATTATTTTCTAAAAAAGTTGATTTTCTAATAAAATAAATATGTTTTCCTAAATAAGAAAAAAAAAAAACAGAATTAGTAATAAAGTCATGTACAACACATAACAAAACCCTATAGGAAACAAATCTAATAAAACATGAAATCTCATTTCAACTTATAAATGCAAAATTATTCTTGTTAAAAAAAATAATAAACATATTAAATACTATCCAAATAATATGTTATTTTACACAAACAGCATAATGTGATAAGCGTGCTGTAAATACAGATAAAGCATGAGAACGTAGAAGAACCTCTTCATTCTTCAGTTTTGATTCCCTCCTTTCTTTCCTTCCTTTTTTCATTTTTTATAGCGTTTTGAACACGTGACACAATAATACAGCTTCATATCTCTCCCCTGATCCCGATACCATTTAGAACATATCTTCTTTGCAAATTCAGTTTCCTTTTCATCCGAGTGGAATATTTTTGTCCACCCCACCCACTTTTCAAGAGACTTTCAGCATCCCCAAAACAATTGATGTCTTGTCTTCTATCCCCAATCTCTATTTATATTTTTAGTAAATAAAGTTGTTGGAAAATTCGACTTAAGATTGAAATTAAAAGCTGTCCAGATTTTTGGACAGAATTTTTTGAGTAACTTTGAGCTCAAATTTAGGTGGGACTCAGACTATGATAATTGTGGGATCATATACGAACGCGTTCTCCCCCGCAAGGATATTAACGTAGTATATTTTACATGTCCAATTTCATTAAGTTATGAATGATAAATATGTCCCCAAAGTGACTCACAAAGTAATGAAAGTTAATGAATTGAGTATGCTTTAACTCTTGTCCCACATTGGAAGAGTAGTGGAAAGTTGATGAGTTAATAACACCCAAAGTATGGAATAAGGCTTGGATGCCTTTGGGGTATTCCAAATCTTTGAAGGGGAGATGACCTACACTATGCATGTGTTGGGCTTGGCCCAAAAGCCTACATGCGCGCACGCGCCGTCCGATCGGCTCGGTTCGGGCTCGGGCTTATAATCTCTTAAATTTTTGGTCCGTTTTAAATTAACTTTCTGGGCTTTAATTGTTAATTATTTATTAATTGACTGTCTGTCAGTTAATTGCCAAGGGTCAACAGTTAACGAAATTAACTGTTTTGACAGTTAAATTCGATTTTGATTGTTCCCAACAGTCAAAACGTTTGCTATAAATAAAACCTTTCCCCTACTGTTTTAAACTACTGAAAAATTGCCCTCCCATAATTCCGAAAAATGCCTCCATGTTATTTTCTTCTTTCAGAAAATATTTTTCCTCATTCTGTACTGCATATTACTGTTCTGGTTGAGTAGAAACACAGAAGTTTTCATTGAAATTAATTATTATCGTGCTACATAATTAATTGGAAAATCCGTTCTATCTTGGGAGACGATATTCATCAACCTCAGAGCACACTGGAGGGAATAAATTATCTTAAGGACACTGTGAAAATTCACAGAGCTCGGATTCTTTTCTATTTCTATTATTATTTCTGCTAATTCAAGTAAGTTTTTATTTTGTGTAATTCATTTTTTATTTCTGTAATTTTATTTTATTCATAATTATATACTTTTGTATTATCAATATAGTAGACTTAACAATCTTAAGACAATTTAATTTATGTTCTACTGTTTATAGTGTACATAATTTTTTTTTAATTACAGAATTTTATTTGTATAAAATAAATCTGTTTTGACAGGAAAATTTGAATTAAAATATTGTTTTATTACATAAATTTAATAAAACAGTTTTGTTACAAAAATTAATTTCTACACTGTTTATATATTCTGTTTTAGAAAATAAAATTTTTATTTGTAATTTTTTGTTAAATCTTTTTATATAAAACTTTTAATCTTAAAATTATAAATATGTTTTGTATGGAATTATTTTTAATATTAAAAACAGTGTGACACAATTTTTTTTTTGACTAGTATAAACTTGTGTTTAAATTTTAGTTTAATTCTGAATATTATTTAAAATTCTTTTGGAATTCATTTATTGTTAATTATATTTGGAGGAAATTGATGTACAAAATTTCGTATTATGTTTTGATTAATTCATTTATATATGAATATTATCATTGATAAAAATTCTGTTTTTGTAACGAAAATGGAATCGCATAGTACGAACACTTTTCCTGCTAATGTGACTATCACTGACACAAATGTGACTGAACCCGTATCTATGCCACACGGGGAGAAACCGAAAAAGTTCAGTGGGGATGACTTCAAACATTGGTAAGGACAAATGTATTTCTATCTCACCACCTGCCAACTGGGTAGGTTTATATATGAAGATTGTCCCTCTATTCAAGAGGGAGATGACTCGCAAAAGGTTGCTACTGTTGATGCATGGAAGCACTCTGACTACCTGTGCCGAAATTATATTTTGGCCTACTTGGACAAAAGATTGTATCATGTCTACTAAACGATCAAGACATCCAAGGAATTTTGGAATTCTTTGGAAAAGAAGTACAAAACTGAAGATGCTGGGATGAAGAAATTTATCGTCGAGCATTTTTTGGACTTCAAAATGGTTGAATCTAAACTAGTGATCTCGCAGGTGCAAGAACTCCAAGTGATCCTCCATGACATTCATGCTGAAGGAATGTCCCTCAGTGAAACTTTCCAAGTTGCTGCAATTGTTGAAAAATTGCCACCATCTTGGACTTTATTAAAAAATTATCTCATGCACAAGCGAAAGGAGATGAATGTGGAGGAGTTGGTGGTCAGACTGAGAATTGAAGAAGATAACCGTGAGTCTCAAAAGAAAAATGGGAAGAATCCAATGGAAACGAAAGTCCATGTTGTTGAAGGTCCTAAGAAGAACAAGCGAAAGCATGATGGAGAAGGCACTTCCAAACAGAACAAGAAGAAGTTTAAAGGAAAATACTACAATTATGGTAAACCTGGACACCGCTCAAGCGAGTGTCATAAGCCTAAGAAGCAAAATCGGAATAATCCTCAAGCAAATGTACCTGAGGGTGAAAACATCGCTAATGACTTGGCGGATATGAATCTTTCTACCATGGTCTCTGAATATAACTTGGTTGGAAATACCAAGGAATGGTTGGTGGACACTGGAGCCACACAACACATTTGTGCAAACAAATGGATATTCTCCACCTATAAGCCTTTGGAAAATGAGGAGAACCTCTTTATGGGGAACTCTTCCACTTCTAAGGTGATGGGACGAGGAAATATTGCTCTGAAATGACTTTGGGAAAGGAACTTACTCTCAATGATGTTCTTCACGTGCCTGATATTCGAAAGAGTCTGATTTCTGGATCTCTCCTGACTAAAAATTGGTTCAAACTTGTGTTTGTGTCTGATCGCTTTGTGCTGTCAAAGAACGACATGAATGTCGGAAAGAGCTACCTAAACGAGGGGCTCTTTGAAATCAATTTTCTTACTATAACCCCCAAAACATCTGTTTCAATGAATGAAATTGCTAGTTCTTCTTACTTGATTGAGTCATCTAATATTTGGCATGATAGGTTAGGACATGTTAATATTGATACCTTGCATAGATTAATTAACTTGGAATTTTTGCCAAAATTTAATATTGATAAAAATCATAAATGTGAAATTTGTGTGGAATCTAAATTAGCCAGATTACCTTTCCATTATGTTGAAAGAATAACTGAACCTTTAGATTTAATTCACACTGATATTTGTGATTTAAAATTTGTTCAAACTAGAGGTGGGAAAAAAGTATTTTATTACTTTTATTGACGATTGCACAAAATATTGCTATGTATATTTATTATATAGTAAAGATGAGGCTATTAATTCATTTAAACAATATAAGAATGAACTTGAGAATCAATTAAGCAAAATGATAAAGGTTGTTATGAGTGATATATGAGGTGAATATGAATATCCATTTGAGGAATTTTGTTCTGAAAATGGAATTATTCATCAATCAACCGCTCCTTATTCTCCTCAGTCGAATGGTGTTGCTCAATGCAAAAATATTACCTTGAAAGAAATGATGAACTCAATATTATTAAGTTCAGGAGCTCCACAGAACTTGTGGGAGGAAGCCTTACTTTTTGCTAATTATATTCTCAATAAAGTACCTCACAAGAAGACTCACAAGACACCTTATGAATTATGGAAAGGTCGAAGACCTTCCTATAAATATTTACGAGTGTGGGGGTACTTAGCCAAAGTAATGGTTCCTAAACCTAAAAAGGTAAGAATAGGGCCAAAAATCGTGGATTGTTTGTTCATCGATTATGCAACTAATAGCAGTGCATATTGATTTATAGTTTGTAAATCTGAGATTTTGAATATTCATGTAAATACGGTTATTGAATCGAGGGACGCTTCATTTTTAAAAAATGAATTCTCGTATAACATGATCCAAGAATCTGGTCCTTCTAAAAGGACAAATCAAGCTACTACAAGTGGTACTCATCAACCTATTGAACTAATGGAGGATGAACCAAGACGCAGTAAAAGAGCAAGAACCTCGACTTCTTTCGATCCAAATTTTCTAACACATTTGCTAGAAAATGAATCTCAATCGTATAAAGAAGCCATATCCTTACCCGATGATTCTAATTGGAAAGAAGCAATTAATAGTGAAATTGAATCCATATTACAAAATCATACATGGGAACTAGTGGATCTTCCACCAGGTTCAAAATCGTTAGGTTATAAATAGATCTTCAAAAAGAAGTTGAAGGCCGATGGATCAATTGATAAATATAAAGCTAGACTTGTAGATAAAGGCTATAGGCAAAAATAAGGGTTGGATTACTTCGACACATATTCACCGGTAACAAGAATAACGTCCATTTAGATGTTAATAACAATAGATGCTATTAATGTATTTGAAAATACATCAAATGGATGTAAAAACTGCATTCTTAAACGGTGAACTAGACGAGGAAATTTATATGGAGCAACCTGAAGGGTTCAAGGCTCTCGGACAAGAAGGAAAAGTATGTAAGCTTGTTAAATCACTTTATGGATTAAAATAAGCACCTAAGCAATGGTATGAAAAATTTGATAATGCAATGTTATCAAATGGTTTCAAAATTAATGAATGTGATAAATGTGTTTACTTTAAATACATTCAAAATGGATATGTCATTGTATGCATATATGTTGATGCTTATCATGGGTAGTAACATGGAAATTGTCAAAACGACAAAACAAATATTGAGTAGTCGATTTGACATGAAAGATTTGGGAATCGCCGATGTTATATTAGGAATTAAAATTTATAAAACATTAGATGGACTTATATTATCTCAATCTCATTACATAGAGAAAATACTTGAAAAATTCAAGAAGTATGATATTAGTCCCACCAAGACGCATGTAGATGTAAATTTACATCTAGTAAGAAATAATGGTGAAAGCATATCTCAACTAGAATATTCTCGTATTATTGACAGTTTAAAATATATCATAAACTGTACACGACTGAACATAGCATAGTCAATAAGTAAGCTAAGTAGATTTACGAGTAATCCAGGTAGAGATCACTGGAAATCAATATTGAGAGTCCTGGGTTATTTGAAATATACTCAAAACTATGGACTACATTACTCAAAATATCCAGCTGTTCTTAAAGGACATTGTGATGTAAATTGGATATCCGATACAAAAGACTCTAAGTCTACGAGTGGGTATGTGTTTACCCTTGGAGGTGCAGCCATATCTTGGAAATCCTCAAAACAAACGTGCATTGCTAGATCGACAATGGAATTCGAATTCATTGCATTAGACAAAGCTGGAGAAGAAGCTGAATGGATTCGAAATTTCTTAGAGGATGTTCCAAATTGGTCTAAACCTGTTCCTGGAATATGTATACATTACGATAGTCAATCGACGATTGGAAGGGTATAGAATCACATGTGTAACGGAAAGTCACGATATATTCGTCGTTGACAAAATACCGTTAAACAACTTCTCTCAAATGGAATTATATCAATTGACTATGTAAAGTCAAAAGATAATATAGCGGATCCACTAACGAAAGGTTTAAACCGAGAGCAAGTTGAAAAATCATCGAGAGGACTGCATCTAAAGCTTATAAATAAATATGAATCAATATAGTGGCAACCCAACCTAGCTGACTGGAGATCCCAAGATCTATGTTCAATGGGAAAACCGAACTACATTGTATTCAGTAAGCATGGGAGGATATTTAATCCTATCCATTCCAAAAATGAGACAGTGCACATCTACCGTGAAATTAGGATAAGTTATGATTTTAATGACTCCCATATCTTAGTATGTCTAAGTGGAGTATTGCAGGATACTCTTTATGGAAGTCACCTACGTGAGTAAGAAGGGGGCCACTTCTATGAGAATAATGAAGGGCATATTCTCTAAAATACTCACGGAACCAAGTGGTGTTCATGGCCAAAATGAACACAAACGTGAGAAATAATTGTGTTGAAGAATTATTGTGTGAATATTATTATCTAGGTTTACAAAAATGGTTGGCGGTTCAAGGACGTGAAGTCTTCTGATTAACCAAGTAAATCCGATAGTATATCACTAAGGAGAGTTCAAGGCCACTAGGCTACTTCTCCCAATGCAAAAATCTTCAGTTTACTCAACCTGTGTCTGCATCTGCATTAACATCTACTCTGTTTTTACTTATAGTGATATATCATTCATGTAGGGGATTGTTGGAAAATTGGACTTTGGATTGAAATTAAAAGCTGTCCAGATTTTTGGACAAAATTTTTTGAGCAACTTTGAGCTCAAATTTAGGTGGGACCTACACTACGATAATTGTGGGACCATATACGAACGCGTTCTCCTCCGCAAGGAGATTAATGTAGTATATTCACATGTTCATTTTCATTAAGTTATGAATGATAAATATGTCCCCAAAGTGACTCACAAAGTAATGAAAGTTAATGAATTGGGTATGTTTTAACTCTTGTCCCACATTGGAAGAGTAGTGGAAAGTTGATGAGTTAATAACACCCCAAGTATAGACTAAGGCTTGGATGCCTCTGGGTTATTCCAACTCTTTGAAGGGGAGATGGCCTACACTATGTATGTGTTGGGCTTGGCCCAAAAGCCCACATGCGCGTGCCGTCTGTCCGTCCGTCCGGTTCGATTCGGTTCGGCTCGGGCTTATAATATCTTAAATTTTTGGTCCGTTTTAAATTGACTTTCTGGGTTTTAATTGTTAATTAATTACGAAATTAATTAATTATTAATTAACTGTCTGTCAATTAATTGCCAAGGGTCAACAATTAACTAAATTAACTGTTTTGACAGTTAAATTCGGTTTTGACTGTTTCCAACAGTCAAAACGTTTGCTATAAATAAAACCTTTCCCCTAGAATTTTAAACTACTGAAAAATTGCCCTCCTATAATTCCGAAAAATGCATCCATGTTATTTTCTTCTTCCAGAAAATATTTTTCCTCATTTTGTACTACATATCACTGTGTTCTGGTTGAGTAGAAACACATAAGTTATGTTCGTCGAAATTAATTATTGTCGTGCTACATAATTAATTAGAAAATCAGTTCTATCTTGGGAGACAATATTCATCAACCTCAGAGCACATTGGAGGGAGTAAATTGTCTTAAGGATACTGTGAAAATTCACAGGGCTCGGATTCTTTTCTATTTCCATTATTATTTATGCTAATTCAAGTAAGTTTTTATTTTCTGTAATTCATTTTTTTATCCGTAATTATAATTTTATTCATAATTCTGTACTTTTCTATTATCAATATAGTAGACTTAACAATAACAAAGTAATGAAAGTTAATGAATTGAGTATGTTTTAACTCTTGTCCCACATTGGAAGAGTAGTGAAAAGTTGATGAGTTAATAACAAAAGTGACTTGCAAATAAACCTTTAAACTATTACCTCCTGATCAATTCATTGTACAAAAAACTCCCCAAAGTATCTAAAAAATATGTAAATATGTCAAAAAGAGCAGGTAAATAAGTTTTTAGCTGTTCATTGGGATGGATCACAACTTTTATTAAGCTTAAGGCCATTTGATAATTCAGAAACTTTATTGCTGTCAATATAATAGTAAATAAGGGGCTGTATTTGCAATTGAATTGGAATATGGTGACATACATAAGTATGTAACACAACATAAATTCCCGAGACACATAATATATTCTTTATGTCCTACTTTTATTTTTGTCTTCTATCCATTTTTATGAGTGAGTGAGCAAAGAGTTGTTCAAGTGAGAGCAAGAAGAGTAGTAGTAGTAGTAGTAGTAGTAGTAGTAGTAGTAGTAGTAGTAGTAGTAGTAGTAGTTTTACTATGGATAGTGAAAAGAAAGGTACCACCCTAAAAGGGTGCATTAAGGCCACAAAGGGGCCTTGGTTGGTTCGTAAGACCACCAAAAACGGTGGACCAATCACCAAACTCTGATATCCTTCAGATAAAGAGCGGAAAAATAATAGAGAAAGGGAGCTGAAGAGACGGGCGGTAGCACAGAATATATTTACGAGGCTTAGGGCTAATGAAGATTACCGGCTTCCCAAGCATGCTGATACCAATGACCTATTAAAGGCTCTCTGTGAAGAAGCTGGCTGGGATGTAGAGGATGATGGAACTCTATACATGAAGGTAACAATCTTTTTTATCTCTTTTCTGTATATCTCATTAACTTCACTTGTTATATTAGGCTTTACCTTGAAGAGTAGTTTAAAAATGCATGTTAATACGTTTGGCCGAATACTAATCCCATGGTATATTTATTTAAGGTATTTTCAAGTTTTGGTAGGTAATTTTATTTTCGTAAATTTAGTTTTCAAAATTTTACACCAATACCAGGAGTATGTTTGGTTTCACATTTTCAACTACCATTGACAAAAACCCAACATACTTGAAAACCCGTAAAAATCCACGGTACCATAACTACCCGCTGTGTAATTTGAAAAAAAATACTTCCAAGTTAATCTTTTACACCTGTTACATTGAAGTATTTATTAGTTTTTTTATCAAAGTTGAAAATGAAAAAAAAAATTTGAGCTTTTAAGTTTGTCGCACAAGTTACATATTTTGTAAAATATATGTGAGATTAAATAGATCTATATTTATACAATTATAAGTAATCAATCTCAATTATTTTGTTTCCATAGATTCCTATGTTGAAGATGCCAAGATTGATCAAGACAGACACCAACGAAGTTCCCATGGATGCTCAATGTGAAGATGAAGACTACTGTAAATGCAACTTTGATATTGACTCACAAGCTGTTGGATACCTTCAAGCAAGAACTTTTTCACCGGTGGAGCTATCTCACGGAGGCAGTGGTAGAAATATCATGTTTTAGATTACGTACAAATGTAACTAAAAAAGATAGGAAAAGGGGGGGGGGGGGGAGGGAAATAGCAAGGTATACAATGTTAGCACGATAGAGTTATATAGGTGGTCACATTTTAATATGTCAATCCCTTTATTACATCTGTTGTCTTTGACCAAGTTGTAATGGTGAGACATTAATGCGTTAATGTGGTTGTTTGACAAATAGTGATGAAACCTAAATTCAAATAGTGGCAAATAGATTATTATCATTTGCATAAACTATTTCATGAATATCGAAACCTACTTAATTTTATTATTTTGAGTCGTAATCCTCAATCGTTGATTTTTAAGACTACTTAATTTTATTATTTTGAGTCGTAATCCTCAATCGTTGATTTTTAAGACTACTTCCAAATTTCTTAATCTTCACTCTAATTAGACTCACGAGGACCTTCAAATCTAATTAACTGAACTAAGTATTGAAACGTTAGACACTGTTTTCTTTTTAGCATTATTACATGTAGATAATTAAAGTGTAATAATCTTCAATACTGAGTTTTTTAAAGACTTTGGTAATATGCCTTTCAACATTCATTTAAAATTTATTGAGCTCTATCTTTCTTTCTCTTGAAATCATTTATATACTTGAGCTTGGCCTTAAACGCTTTTCTTGGTACTCTTTGGTTGTATGAACTTAACTTGTTAAATTCACTAACACATTATCATACCCAAAGTCATCAAATTGTATGTCAAGGTCGGCCTCAAAGGTCTCCTAAGTGAGTTTTTTCTCCTCTTGATAATATTTAAACCATGATTCTGCCATACCAACAAGGTACAGAGAGACATACAACACCCTTTTGATTATCAACAATAGAACTAAACTCAAAACATTACTTTTGCATTTTTTAATTTTAGTACAAGGGTTTGTACCATAAAAAGTTTGTAGATTAGGGATCTTAACATGGTTATATCCGTTGTAGCCTTAGGAGAATCATAGGTTTAGCAAAATTACAAGGTATGAGATAGATAGAACTCTACATGGATGTTGACTGTTGAGTGAAATTACTGGTTGTCCTTCTCATTAAAGAATGCAAAAATGGCCTCTATTTGTCCACTGACCCGGGTTTAAAATGGACCTCAGGAGTCCAGTCTTAATCGTAAATCCATCGAACTTTGTTGAAGCTATGAGTTCAGAGTTTGGCCTTGTATTGTAATTTGTATCTTCACAATTTCTTCGTCCACTGTCTTCAACCTTGAGCTATCAGCCACCACAGTAGGAAACTATCTGGCTTTGATACCAAATGTTGTGATTTACAAGACAATATGATCAACAACTCCCACTCTATGTGAGTGTGTGAGAGTTACATGTTATATATATTCCCGCTGAAAAACAAAGCTTTAATTCTCAACTTAGAAACCAAAATATTCATTAAGGCCCAGTTTGGTTGTCCCAAAATTGTAAATTGGCTCATTTATAAATTGATCAATTAAATGTGTTTGGTTTCGTTAATGAAATGATTCATTAATTGCCCCATTTTAACTAATGTGTAAAGTTTGAAATTGAATCATTTCACAAAAAATGTGAAATGCATCCATTTGAAATTGGGTTCACATCATGTACATGCTCCTCTCTCTCTTTCCCTCCCTTCCCTTCCTTTCCCTTCTCCCTTTCTCTATTAATTTGTTTTTATCTTTTGTTTTCATAGAACCTTAACATCAATTTCAGAATACCAAACATTGCGTAAAATTCGATTTCAACTCATTTTAAATCCACTCATTTACAATTCACTAGAACCAATTTACATAATCAAATAATTTGCGCAACTAAACAGGGCCTAAGTGATCTCATTACAAACATCAGCTAAATAGGGAATACATATCCAATCTCCCTCTAACCGCTCACCTATCATTGCTAAAAAATTCTAATAGCTCAATGATTCTAACAAACAAAAGCTCGCTAACTAAATAGATCGGCTCCTAAATAACAAAAATAAACAACTCAAAAAGTAATGTTGTGGAATAAATATAAAATGAAACCCAATGACACCATAATCTTAAGAAGACTCGATTACGACCCCTCCAATTTTTTGAGACTGTTGCAGCTTCTTCATGAACTTCAATGACTCAAAAATTTCAACACTTCTAATTGTCATCATTTAAACGTAAAAACACTTTTAAGTATGTTAAACAGGATAGAAACTTTTTCTTTTCTTCCAATGGTGACACTCATCTATCAGTTGTAAATAAAACAGATCACAATTAACATCTAATAATATAAACCAAAATGCAATTTGCTTTTTTACTAGGTTTACCTGAAACCAATACGAATATACTTAAAGAACATCTCATCTATTATAAAATTTGTAATAGTAATTCATTCCATACATCAGTCACGCCAGGCAAACACCAATGTATACAATCGAAGTAACTTGAAGGGTTTGACAATTGTTCAGGGGTCCGTGTCTCCCAAAACTTACGATAAATGGAAGGGTGGCCATCTTTTTGGTACTCTGATAGATGAGTTATATTTAGAACAAAAACCTTTGATCTCAACCTACTCAACACCTTATTCACCATGCACATTATTGACATGTCGGACCTGCTTCCCCAATAGCTCTTATCATTCATTGGGGTTTTCTCATTATAACAATTTCCTTCACTCCCTGACTTCCATTCTGGGCTCCTGTTAAAATGAAAAAAAATTAAATTACATTTTAAAAATTATGAGGTGTATTTGACTGGGTTTCCTAGAAAAGAAAACATATAGTTGGAATTTTTTTTAATAGAAAATGCTATTTTCCCTTTTTTTTTCATCTTTTGGAGGATTTGATTGTAGGGGTGGAAAATGATGTCTTTATTAGGCTACCAAAAGTTGTAAAGAAAAAAAAAACTGAGGGCAATGGGGAAATGAGAAAAAGACAGCTTTACCAAGTTGTCCCTAAGAGGGAAGCAATGTGTGCGAGTGCCGAGCAGGCTGAGTGGATATCAAAAGGGATGTAATTTTTATTTGATTATTTTTAATTAGTTTCTAATTAAATTAGGAAGACATTGTTAGCTATTTTCCATATTTATCATTTGATTTATTTCCTTTAATTAAGGATAATCAATCTAGATAATTGATTAATTATCCCTTCATTATTGTAATCATATTACCCTAGTAGAAGTCTAGTAGTATTTATAAATAAGACCCCCTCTCTTGTAATCACTTTTATTTTATAAATGATGTGAGAATGTAATGAGAAGAGAAACCGTGTTTCTTTTATATACAAGTGCATGTACGCGTGTTTAAGTCTTTTGCTGCTTTTACTTGGTTGAGAAATTTTTTTTCCATGAAAAATAGGCGCGTTCAGATAAAAACAAAAGTTGGAATATATTGAGCTAGTCCATGGAAAATGTGTGCTATCAAGACATCCTTGAGTTACTACTAGACCAAGAAAAAACAATTAAACAATAAAACGTCCTTTGGTATAGCATACTTGATTTAGCTTGAAAATTGAACAAACATATTTATATTGATAATAAAGGACTGGTTGTGGGGGCATGTGAAACTATTCTTGGAACGAAGCAGAAATTCAACCAGACAACTTTAAAAAAGTACATTGAAAACTCTCAAATTTCATAAGAAAGATAAAGAGGACAAAAAATGATATTGATACAATGGGTTTATGGCTATAATTATATCATTGGAATCAATCATTACAATTCTGAATGTTGTAATTATGTGGAGTTATCAGTCGTACTTATATTTTATCAATCATACTTATGTCGGAGTTATTATTACTATCTAGATGTTGGACTTATTTATTATCAGTTATTAATTAAATTGGTTTTATCGTGCATGTTTTTTTTAAAATAAAGACGTTTTTTATGGTTTGATGTTGAGAATGATATAGATTGATAGATAAGCCCCATTTTCGGCGTATTATGTCTGGCCAACCTTTACATGAAAAATAGGGATTATTACAGTTAGTATCAAAGCATCCAGGTTCTAGCATCCTTAGGACCTGTGTTGTGCTCATTACGTTCGACGTTGCGTTCCTTCGATGTGTAGAGACCTATGTTTAGGAATTGCTGTATTCTTTGTGATCTGTTACTAATACCAACCTTATTTGCTTTCAGATGGAAAATGGTAGGCAGGGTAGATCACGACGTGTCACCACACAAGTTGCAGAGGAGACGGAGCGACACTGTTTAGGCACATATTCTTCACATTTATCCCCTTAATTTCAGTATTTTTATGATCCCGTGCAGTGTAAGTAGCTTGGATTTGTCTCAAATGTATTCTACTAACCTTTTTTGGCAAGTATTTCTTGTTTTGTGTATTTCTCACGTGTTTTACAGGTATTTCACGCAAGTTAGTTCGAAGGAGAACGCAAAACAGTGAAAGAAACCAAGAAATGAAGAGTTGAAGGGCATTTTCGTAATTTTATAGCCTTAGTCCGGAGGTGGGGCCAACTAGAAAGTTTAAGAGCTCTAAATTACAAGAATAGTGGAAAAAACGGCACCTCAATCCGAGCTACGGTGAAGAAGTTACGATGTTTTGAAGTTGCGGGATAATGAAGAGTCTGGATGTGCGGATTTCTGTCATTAATTATACATTTAATGCAGTGCAACTCTTGGAAAACTTGTTCCACAAGCACTATTGGTTGTCAATTTCGAGATTTTGTGCTATAAAAGCCCATGACCTACATCATTTGAAGGAGATTTGCTAGAGAGAGGCTAGGTTAGGAGTAGGTTAGAAGTGCTAGATTGAATTTTAAAGTTAGATTTTGAGAGCAAATTTTCTATTCCTTCAAGAGTTTTCATGAATCCTATTTTGTAAGAATTTCTGAATCCCAATTTCGTTCTTGTTGCTGAATTCAAGTAATCTCATTTCCATTCTCTTGTTTTATTATTTGCAATTTATTTATAATGTCTTGTAGATCCTTAATGTTGTGTATGAATTTGTTTTTTTTAATCCAATCATGAGTAGCTAAATTCTCAAGGGTTGGGGTACATGAACTCAATCCTAATACAAATTATTTGTATGGAAAATTAGAAAATAAATGAAAATATTGGTTGAATCGTGAATGAAAATCATATATGCATTGTCATATCTTTTAATCTCTCTTGCCCTAGGTACTTGGGATGTTTAAGAATGCTTTGTATGTATAATTTGTCGTTCACCGCCTTATATTGATCTTTGATTTCATATGATGCGGTCTTGAATCTCATATATGTAATGCTTAGTGATGATAAGGACTGGATTTAATCAAGAATTTTGATTTATAATTCTAGTATTCTAAAGGATAATTTGTTAAGGATTGAGGGATTGTACCCTACCCTATTTTCTCCCATTTGTCAGATCTAATTTCTTTTGCACTTTTCAGTTTGTTTTTCTTAAGTAACTTTTTAATAGAAATTTTCCCAATCATCATCTTTTTCATTTTTATTTTAGAAGTAATAAATCAATTAAATTCTATAAAACATTCCCTGTGGATTCGATACCCAGACTTATTACTATACTCCATAAAAGTGTAGCTAAAAGTTTAGGTTTTTTTTTTGTATTGAGGTTGGAAGCCGATAACAACGACTAGCGTATTACACGGACGCTCGGTTTTTCCACTCGATCAGACACCCACAACCACCACCAGCCCTGCTCGGGGTTACTCCAGCAGACATTGTCATAATAGTGATGCAGGCAATCTCTACGGCAATGGCCGTTATGCTACAACACTTTCAACCACCGCACTAACCACCATCACCACCACCTCCATAGCAGGAGGTGCTACCCGTTCAAGTACAAGGTTCGATATGGGAGTGAGCTAGGGATGCCTTCACTAAGAGCCACCCGCCAGAGTTTGCTGGGAGTCCAGATATATTGGTGATCAGTCAGTGGCAGAAGGATATTCAACAAAACTTGAGGACGGTTGAGTGCACGCCAGTGCATATGCAGATGTTAGCCTCATTTCGACTGGTAGGGACAACTTTACAGTGGTAGGAGTCTGTCACCGCATTGGAGGACATGGTGACTATTAATGAGTTTTGAGCCAAGTTTGAGGGAAAGTATTTCCCACCATCTATAAAATCAAAGATGAGGAGGAAGTTTATGGACCTTACGCAAGCAAGTCGTAAGGTAGTGGAATATGAGGAGGACTTTACCACATTATCTTATTTTACACACCGAAGAGAAAAATATGGAGAAGTTTGTGTCAGGGACGACTTGGCACACCAGGCAATCGTTGTTGGGGAATCCGACTTTTACCACCAACACTCAGATGGTGAATGTCGCTTTACTGCATTGTCAGGACCACAGGTCATTACAAAAAAGTAAGGGGGAGAAGAGACTCAGTTCAAAGACGTCGAGCTAACAGGGTGAGCCGAATGGGAACGACAGTCAGGGAACCCAGCAGTTTAAGGGGTCACAGGAAGATGATCAGCATAAAAGATATAGGGGTTCCAATGATCAAAACGAGTAGAGTCGGGCTAGGTCCAACAGCAGATAGGCCATCAGAGTCAGTGGCAGCAGGATAGAAATAAGACTTTTTGCGTATATTGTCTTTGTTGTACAAGCTCCTTCTAATCAAAACCTTGAATTACCTAAAAAATATAATAATCTAAAGTGTAGCGGTAAATAAGGATGTCAATCCACTTCCTAGGGAGTAATCTAGAGACAAATTTACATGTAGTTCAATTTTTTATTTTCTTTTTGTGCTTTTTCACTTTTCTAATTTTTTTTAGCTTTTTCAATATTAAAACAATAGGGTGAGGTGAGGTGAAATAAGACTAAACTAAAGTGTGAGATGAAAACAATTAATTAGAAAGTGACTAAAATGAAAAATAAAGTCTAACACTAAAAACAAGAGATAAAGTGAGGTAAATAATTGTGAGAACAATCAAGGAATGGGATTACACCACAAATTTTTGTTATTCTAATTAATTAATTTAATTATTTGAATTCTCCCAAATTAATATCAAAATTACAAACCAACTCTCGTTGCAAGTGTAATTATAATAGTAATATTTTAGAAAATTAAGTTTAAGACCCCACAACTCTAGAAAAATAGATCTACAATCCTTTTAATTAATCACCCGCTAGGATCGATCAATTAAAATTTATGTAAATCTTAGAAAATAAATTTAGAGTTGAAATTCAAGTTATAATACCCCACTTAAGAAACCCCTATCTCTAGTTCGAATATAAAATGGGTATTATAGCTAGAATTTCGATTTTCTCTCGAAAATCATTTACCCTCTCTCGAGGCGTAAATCTAAGGGTAAGGGATCAAAATTAACATTCAAAGGGACTTTTCAAGTAATTAAACTAATTAAAATAAAATAACATAAAATAAGGGTTTTACCCCACCCCTTGAAAGGGGATTTAGCCTAACATGGTATCAAACATAATAAACAAATATTCAATAGGCATAAAATAAATGAGATGAAAAAAGAACAATCAAACCCCAATCTCTTGATGCTTAATTGATCTTCAATCCATGAGCTGAAATTCACATCCTTTAATTTGAATGATTCAAACACAATTACATCAAGAATCTCACTAAATTTAATCCTTACAACAATTTATTTTCTCCTCACTATCTAAAAATAATAAAATAAAAATTCTAATCTAAAACTACACTAAAATGGTATTTTCTCTCTCTACAAATTCCTATCTCCAAGCTTTTTTCTGAATGGGGTCTTCATCTTCATTTATAGTAGGCACATGGAGCATGGGGGTATAGTTGGAAGAATTAAGATGCAAGAGCATGGGGAGTGTGCACATGGGGGTAAATTGGGTAATGGAAGTGCACATGTGCATGGCAAATGTGTAAGGTAAGGAAGGTATATGGGTGAGGGAATTGAGGGATAAAAATCTGATATGATTTATGTGTATTTTTGAAAATGACTTAAAGTTAGGTAGTTGTGGGTATTTGGGTAAAAAAGGGTTAAGTGGGAATTGGTTTTGGCTTCTTGTTTTACGCAGGTGGTAAAAAATCGTGCAAGGCTTGGGAAGGGGAGAAATGGGTTTTAAGTGGGTTTAAGGGTATATTGGGTAAAATAGGAAAAGGGTGTTTAAATGGCACATGTGAATTTTGTTGGCATTTGGTTTTGTTGGCTTGGGATGGCACGATTTTGGTTTTGAGAAGAAAATGGTTTTTGGTTTGAAAAATGGGTTTGGGTTCCTGCTGCTGGAAACCGAGTAGGGGGATGGGTCGGATGTGGAAGGACGAAGGGGTTGGATCGGATTACGCTTGGCCGGGTTTGGGCGATCGGAGGGAGGTCGCGATAGGAGGGGCTGACCGGAGTCGCTGGTTTGGGCTATGTGGATCGCCTGGTCGACGGGTTATATGGCGCCGGAGACAGTGGCGAGAGGGAGGGGCGCTACGGGTTTAGCTCCGGCGAACGGGGCTCGGTTTAACGCCGGAGATGGAGATCGGCACTGGGGAATGAGGGTTAGGTTGCGATCGGGGACAAGTTGGCAGGATGAGGGCTGCCGAGTTTTTCGGCTGGAGGGAGTTAGGGGAGTGCACCGGCGGGGGTATGACGGGGTTCTGAACTTGCAGGTTCCGGCGTGGGGCGAGAGGAGAGGTGAACGCCGGAGCAGTGGTGACATAAGGCTGGAAATAGTGGAGTTTCAAACCGGGTTGGGGCTGTTGTAAGGTGAAAGGAGATATATGGGTTTTGATAATGGTTAATGGGTTTAGAGGAGAGAGGAGAGAGGATAGAGAGAGGAGAGAGGAGAGAGAGGGTTTGGTGGGAGAAGATGAAGTGGTGAGGATAGGGTATAGGTGGGTGTAGGCTTCTTAAGGTGTGGGAGAGGGTGTAGGATAAGTTATTTGGGTGTGTAGGAAATAGGGTGTGTGTTTAAATTGTGACCCATAAAAGTAACACTAATAAAATAAAATTAATAAAATAAAATAAAAACCTAATAAAATAATAATGACTCGAATAAACTTAATAAAACTAAAAAAATAAAATCTAACTAAAAATAAAACAAACTAAAAAAATAAAAATATCAAAACTAAAAAAAATAAAATCCTAAGCTATTAAAAAATAAAATAATAAAACAAAAGAAATAAAAAATGAAAAATCTAATAAAAACTAAAGTCCTAAAAAATATAAAATCTAATAAACTAAAAATAAACTACTAAAACTAATCCTAATAATATAAGACTAAACTAAAAGCTAATAAAAATAAAAATTAAACTAAATAAAAAAAATAGAAAATAAATGTTAGAAATTCTAAATAACTCTAAAATAAATCCTAAAAATAAAAATGACTCAAACTAAAAATCTAAAAAATAATAAAAAAGTACAAAATCAACACACACGGGTCAGGGAAGGCTAAGATAGGCTAGGTTAGGGTCAGAGAATTGGGTATTTAGCTTCATTTTAACTGCAAATTGCTCCGAAATATAGCTTTTGACACCGCAACTGCAATTAAACCTGCATATTGAACAATTAATCGTATTAGACCCATATTATCGAGAATTAGCAACTAAAGTACGTCTATTCGGGGTATAAAATTTACAATTTTGGGTGCTTAACAGCCAGCAAAGCCAACAACCAAATAGGCATCAGTTTTAGAGAAATTGCTACATTTGTGGAAAGAAAGGACGCTTAGCGAGGGAGTGACCAGGGCTATTGGGTGGCACGGGAGCTGGAGGGACAACGAGGTAACTACGTACCAGAGGGACTGCGTCAACTACTGCTGGTCCCACCAGTGGCGGCAGTGCCAACACTACCAGCGCTACCCGTCCCACCTCAGGGACAACAACCACAATTACAGTATGGATGTGTGTATCATGTCGCTCCTGGAGAGGGACCAACACCATCATCGACAGTGGAGGGTATGTTCCCTATTCTTGAGCTTGTAGAGCATATTTAGTTTGATCCTAGTGTATAATACTCAATTGTTAATTACTACTTTATTAGTGCATCGAGGATAATAAACCTAGCATTTGATATAGTGCTTTATGTTGATTCATCCGTGAGTAGAGAGGCACCTATATGCTCCGTGTGTAGAGGTATAAAGATCGACCCAAGGAGACTTAGGTTGTGGCAGACCTATTTGCATTAGATATGTCGAAGTATTATGTCATCCTAGGGATGGATCGGAAAGCCACTTGCAAGGCTTGTGTTGATATTTGTAGGACCGTTAAATAGTTAATGGTCAAGTGTCGAATGACTGGTTGGACAATGGTTTGGGGTATTATCATGTTTGGGGTCTAGTTATGGTAAAATGGATGGAGATGTAAACTGGGGTTAATACGATGACTTTAGGAAATTTGGTGCACTTACGAGAGAGCGATGCATTGATGCGATTGAGAGGATTTTGAGGAAAGATTTGGGGGCGGACAAATTCTGATTAAAGAGCATCATATTAATGTTGCACTCAGATTGAACTAGATTCATTCGTGTTGTTGAACCGTTAAGTGATTTCGGTGAGAATAATGTGCGAGTGGTTGAACCTAGGAGTAAGGTCACCGTATACAATGAATTTCCAACTCGGGGTATGGACATAGACTAAATTCTAATGATGGCATACTTTAGGGGATTAATAAATGCGATGGTAATCCGATAATGGATTTATTTTAGTAGATAAGGATATGCATAATGAGAAGTAATTGTATTGTAAAAGTTTTGGGTTACTTTGAGAGCTTTATGGCTAGCGACGGCCTTAGTTATGGGACGTTGTATATGATCACGAATAGTGTTACAATAGTTACGTTGTCATGGAAAATGGGCAATAGTAGAATTTATTGGGATGGGTAGATCTTTAGATGCTTAGAAGTGATTAAGAACTCTACTAGATTTAAGGATGGACAGAGGGTGTCCTATCGTATATGTGAAAAGGAACATAATGTTCTTGACATTATTGGAGCGATTAACTTAACGGGGTTTAGTGAAACTCTTGGAAGGATGAGCCTTTTGTTGAAATTGGCACAAATTGAAATTCATGTAGTTAGCATATTGTTTCGTGGTTAGTCTTTGACTAACGGATCTCAATAACTGACTAAGCTATGTAGTAGTGTAGTGGGAGGGGCCCCCTTGTTTGTATTTCTCTTGCGAGACGTCCCATCCATGAAATTTCGCAAGTGTCAAGAGTTGAGGAACGTTGGGTTCTAGGATGTTTTATTAATACGTTATACATGTGTGGACATATAATGTATCGGATGACGTTATATTATATGAGTTAAGGCCAACAAGGCCAAAGAGTGTAGTGATGAGAGAAATTAGTAATGTTTACACCACTAATAGAATAAGTGGGACAATCTATAGACGAATTAAGTCACGGTTCGCAGGATATTCGAGTATATTTTTATCTTATAGATGTGCATGGTATGTGTGGTTAATTTTGGATGTATGTGGGTCATCCATATGTGATGTTTGTGCGTGTGTATATGTGATATGTTGCGTAAAGGCGTCTCGAACACACTATAATAGGCATAGATGAGCCTTTTCCTTTTATCTCGTGAGATACGAGTGTAGACTAAATGAGTATAAACTTTTGATAATTGTGAGGATTAAGTTTTGATGTTATGCTTCAAATAATTCTGAGGACGGAATTCCATTGTTTAGTGGGTGTAATACCCCATATTTGTACAATAAATTAAATCGGTAGAAATTAAATTAATTTAATAGATTTGTGAATATATTACTTAGTTGTAATTGCATGTTTATTTGATTCATTTATGCATGTTTTGTTTACTTGTAGAAAATAAATTGCAGGTTATTTAAATTATTGGTATGCGGTGCTCGATATAATAAAAGTGTGTAAATTGAGTAGTATGTGCACATTACGGGATGATTTGGGAACTCGTTCAGGTGTTTTAGACATTTAAAATTAGGCTTGGGGTACAGGTATACCATTAAAGGAGTTATTGGGCCAATCTAGGTATGATTTCGAGCTTGTTTGGGGGCCTAAATGTGGGGGTTTATGGGTAACTCAGGATTAGTGTTATAAGAGGGTAGTTAACAATTAAGAAATCACATTCCCATCCACCATAACTCAACCCTAGTAGCCTCATAACCATTGGAGAAGTTACCAAGTCTAGATAAGGGAGGAGGATCAAAGATACAATAGAAAGAGATCCCTGATTGTCAAACTAAGGCAATAATTCTCTTGCTAAATTAATTTCCCATATGTTTCTTAATTCAATTATGTATTTCTCATAAAAATTTCTGGGTTAAGTAGATAAATTGATGTTTATATGATTGGAATAAACTTTATGAATATTGAAGAACAAATATGAAATTATAACGTTTAAGGATTAAACTAATTGGTGACAAACTCGAAAATTGAGTATCGTGTTAATTGAGAATATAACCTTAGAACTCATGTTGAAAGAATGATCAATAAAATATAAAATGATTAAGAAATATAGGTTCTTGAATGATTTAAAAGAGAATATTGAATCTTGATACAGGGTTTTAAACCACATATGAATCTTGATATAAATTGGGTGATCTCATGAATTAGATGTTATTCGGGATGAATCGTAAGTAGAAACTGGTTAATTTATGTTTGGGATTGGTTTGGTAATCATATTTGGGGTTTACATGAAGATTAAAACTCCTAAGGTTGAAGGGAAAAGGAAAAATCCCGTCTTAAGTTCATCATGACTGCCCAGCAAATCGAACCGGTTCGCTGGGGGGGGGGGGGGGGGGAGAGTGAACCAGTTCGCTCACCAAAATGATTCGGTCTAGCCAGTGAACCAGTTCGGTTCTGCTGGCTTGCTAATTGTGACAACCCGAGATCCGAGATAAGGGCTGGCCAGCCCGATACTCAAACGTAACAGGAATCATGGATGGATATCATTCTCAGCATCAACAATATAAACTGAGTATACGGGAAAACCACCCAATAAATCAGAAAACGGGTTGCCAAAAAGTGTGAAATTTTAAAAAAATGCAGTTATGAAAATTAAATTTAAACAACCCAAATCTGATATGCAAGTGGAATTCCAAAAAAATATATACTAAAACGAATGTATACAAATGAACCGAATAAGCTGTCGGTCCACAACTACATAGAATACCGCACAACCATTTAATATTGTATGTAATACATTCATTAATCAAATACAAATGTTTAGGCCACACGCCCGAGTACAAGACCCGATCATATCTAGAACACAAAGATGAAAGCGTCTAATTTAACATCCTGTAATAACCCGCAAAATCTTACAGCTCGTCGAAAACAAAGGAATTGGGAACATCAATGCGGGCGTCCTTGCGGTGGAGCACCTGAGTGGATACAATCATATATATACGACAAGGAAAGTAAACCGGTCAGGGCCGGGTTCTATATGATCACCAGAAGAATAAAAAGCATGATAGGTATGAACAGTTATGCAAGAATGATAAGGATGATAAATGTCATTTACATAAAAGAAAGAGAAGCGAATAGCTTAAATTTAAAACCTTAGCTCATTCATCCAATTACCCTATCCTTCTTATATTCCTCATTAGGAATAAAACCATTTATTCGGTTAAATCAAGAAGATATCCTTTCCTTTCACTTATTAACTTTTATAGTTAATTATCTTTCCATTCCTTAATAGGAATATCATTAATATCAAGTGCTCTTTATGGCACATTTATCTCAATCCCGTGCTCTTTATGGCACATATCCATGCTCTTTATGGCATATATCATACGCTCTTTGTGGCGTTTAACAACCATCAAGTCCAACTTGATGAAAATATAGTTATATTCATATACATATAACGATATCTAAGACCGCCCGTCCGGGTTTCCCCACTGTGCGCGCCCCTAAATGACCATCATCTTCCAGGGCCTAACATAAGAAAACCTGGGCACCTATCGAATTCCATCGGGAAAAGGCCATGTGCCTGCGGGGTAGTCAAGACCACACCCGTAATCTCCTACCCATCGCAGAAAAATACATATATATAAAAGCGCTCACATGGCTTAGGACTATATCCACCCTGCATTCATTAGCCAGGGGGCTTCACCTGTTCGAGCGAACTTCCCTTATGATGGTATTTAGAGAGGTGTGTATGAGTAAATTATCATTTACATTTTTAAATCTCATTTTCGTTTTTAATTATCATTACCAAATTTCATTTCCATTATCCAAGTGTTTGGTCCATTTTATTCGAACCCATCTCCATTAAATAATCTGGTTAATTTTATTCGAACCTAATACCTTTGACTAATGTGGTTCATTTTATACGAACCTAATACCTTTTACTAATGTGGTTCATTTTATGCGAACCTAACACCATCGAATATTTCCATTAATATTCCCCAATTTACAAGTCCCGATTAAATCTCCTAATACTCGTAACGATTCTAAAATTCCCCAAAGTTTATATAACTTCGATAAGCCCCTAAAGTCTCCAAGCATGGGCTTCCAAAATCCTAACTTCCAAACTTCAAAAAGTTTGAATTAAAAAAAATAAGTAATGCCTTAACATCACTTTAAACCTCCCTAGAATAAACCCCAGATGAACCCATTTCTAGTCTAGGGTAACGACCAAACTCAACGAATACTCTAGGATTCTAAGTTTACTTCTTTCAAGAAGGTTCCAAGACCCTAAGCTTAAAGAAAAAGATCAAAAATTAAAAAGGAAAATGACTCAAACAGCAGGAACCGAATCGATTCGCCCTTAAAACGAATCGGTTCGGAAGACAAAACCAACATTCTGCATACTACCGAATCGATTCGGCCTTAACCCGAATCGATTCGGGAACCAAGACCTGGGAGACTGCATCTATGCGAATCGATTCGCCCTAGGGGCCGAATCGATTCGCCCCTGCGAAATTTGCCAAAAATGGCTATGGAGTCTTGAACTCAAAATTTATCCAACTCCAAAACCAACCCCAACCGAAATCATTTGCTGCAATTTATACACCCTAAATGCCTCTAACTTCCAACATTCATCATTATTAAACACCCAAATCCATTTCCAAGGGTTTAATACCCATGAATCCAACAAAACCCTAAAATGGTTAAACACAACAAATTCACAACTATCAACACTAATTATTCTACTTAAATAAGATAATAGCAAGTATATAACTTGCCTTGAGATGGAAATCAGATTTGAGGAAGATGAAAGCAACAATCCAAGCTCCAATCTTTCTTTTCTCCAAAGTTCTCTTCCTCTCTCCTTCTCTCTTGTGCAAAACGAAAGAATGGGAATAGGGTAGGGGAAATAAAACGTGGCTTAAGTCTAAAAAGCCCACTTAAGTGACTAATGCGCAATAAAATAATACGCGACTTCACTATTTAAGCTATAACCAGTCAAAAGTGCCCGAAATGCCAAAATACAATATGGCACTTATTTTGACTGTCTCGCACCTACCGGGACTAACTACACCCTCCAAATTATCATTTGGGAATTTTATAACTCATTTTACTTCCGGTTTCATATTAAGCCAAAATGTCATTTTAATCCTTATGACACTATAAATCCCCACATGGATATTTTTACCTACTCATCAGGAAATCCTACAACATTTGAGTAAATATTAACCTTTTCCATATTAAATAAATATTTACTCTACATCCATCATTTCATAATTAATTACTACACATAGTAAATAAATATAAAATAGGCTATCAGAAGAGAGGGTTATTACATACTCCCCCCTTTAAGAGGGAATTTTACCCCCAAAATTCAGGCATACCTCACAAGAAGAGATGCGGATTCTATTCCCGCATACCATCCTCGCTCCTCCATGTCGATTGCTCGACACTGTAATGACTACATTGAACTCAACCCAAAGGTACTACCAGTGATCTCAAACATCTCTCTCCATGCTCTAAAATAGCAACCGACTACTCCTCATAAGAATGGTCAAGTTGCAACTCCATATCTTTAAAAGGGATGTGCCTAAAGGCACCATCGCATCTCTTATACTCCCTTGCATGAGAGATATGGAACAAGTCATGAACTTGCTGCAAGTGTTTCGGTCAAGCGGTTAATAGACTACCGGGCCCACCTTAACAATATTAGGAAAAGGTCCAACGTAACACGGTGCAAGTTCCCCTTTTCTTCCCAAAATGCTTAATGCCTTTCGTAGGCAACACTCGCACCAACACTTGGTCCCCGACCTCCCTTTACACATGCCTTCTCCCCGTATCGGCATAGCTCTTTTTTCGATCTGGGTTTATCCGAATGCGATTTTGAATAAGCTCGATCTTCGAGGAAGTATCCCGGATCATTTTCAAGTTCGAAAAACTTATCATCTCCCACTTCCATCCAACAAGTGGGAGAACTACAAGGCCAAGTATACGGGGCTTTATAAAACGCCATCCCAATAGTGAATCGATACATATCATTATAAGCAAATTCAACTGAAGGGAGGCATTGTTCCCGATACTATTGAAGGCAAGCACACAAACATAAGGAGTATATCCTCCAGCATATGGTTCACCCTTTCGTTCTGGCCATCTGTTTGGGGATAATAAAAGGAGTGCTTAACCTAAATTCGATTCCCGTGGCCTAGAAAATTGCCACAAAAGGGAAATGAACATTCTATTTCTATCGGAAACTAAAATCAAGGGCACCCCATGTAGTCCAACAACCTTTCTATGCTCGTCTACTAGTACTAGTGACGCATATCTTGACACATTTGTCATTTCCCGGATGCATCGAAAACATAGGACCGCGAGATTCCGCCACTACTGCCCTTCTTATCCAGGACAATAAGTCCACCATGGAAACGCACCGCACCCTCAAAACCAATAGAGTAGGATTTTTTTCCCACGGTTAGCAACTTGTATATGCGATTTTAACCACCCCTGTCTCTCCTGCGACATCTTGCAATGAAGTGTTGCTCGCACGAAAGACTAAATTATGTCCAGGAAGTAGAATCTCCCTTCCTATACGGCGATCACCCCCACGATGAACTTCAATCCAAACAGGGGATAATACTTCTCACAAGTTTAAACTTATGAGGCGCATCAACAATAAGTCGATACTCCAGTATTATTACTCCCCATCACGTCAGACACTTGTTAATCGAATCCACTCTCGAGCTTAAAATAGGGGCTCAGGAGTAAGAATCAATTCACCCTTCTTTACGAAAGCTGAGTACCCACGCAACATTCTAACTACGAGAGGCCTCATCTCCTTCGGCCATAACTACCAACTTCTCATTGCTAGGGAACCAATCCCTCTTAGAGTTAACACACCACTTGTTCGTGGTCCACTCCCAGCAGCACTCCTAAACTAACGTCGCATACTAAGGGCCCTATGTACAAACTATTCTAAAGTCTACCTACCTATACTATACCCTATCTAAGTCGTATACACCTAATACTAGATATATCCCTAGTGCCCAAGACCTTTCTAAACTCCCGACATTTTCTCGGTTTCGTGCGTGGGACGTCTCGCCGAAGCGAAATCCAGACAAGGAACCCTCCCGTTACACTACTACCTCGCGTTGTCGATCATCAAGATATAAAGGTCTAAGACACATGTTCGAGACCGAAAAGATTCTAACTCTCAACCCTACTAATAAGATTCTACTTCTATAACTTACAATTATTTACCCCATACATATATACGTCTCATTAAATAGCCTTATCATTAAGGCATAACCCGAAGTCTCAATTCGACTTCGTATCTCAGTCTCCCTCGCATCGATCAAAGGAGAGAACTATATGCAGTGCTTCCATTTCGCACTTTAATAGCCCTTAATCACTCTTCTACGTGATTCTCGGCTAAAGCTTTTCAACCCCTCTCTTACCAATACAATAAAAATAAAATAAAATAAAATGGAACTAACTAAAAGAAGAAAGAACAATATCTCTCCACTTCCAACATCATCGAGGTTCACACGTGGAGCGTCCCGTAAAAGCGGAATCCAAACAAGGAACCCCTCCTATACGCTACTACTCAACTTTGTCGGTCGTGGAGATAAGGCATACAAATCACATCATACCCGACCATGTCAAGGATGAGTAAATCGGCCTCAAAGCACAAAGTACCAAAATAAATTCCTATGGGACCAAGGAATCGAGCGAACCATCACTCGTAGAAACTCAACGCTAGTAAAATTGCTCTCAGCAGATCTTAACAAATCTGAAATCTGAGAAGAGCTCATGAAATAAATGAGCGCATAACACCCGCATCGAATAACATATAACTCACGTACCTCTGAAAAACTTACCCTCAATAACGGGCGGTGCCGGCAGAGCTGGAGGAAGCATAGCCTCCAGACCTCGACCTTTGTTAGTTCGAAACTGAGAAGTGCCTTGGCCCGGGTGACCTCTACCTCCAGGTCCACCCCGACCTGCCTGTTGCAAAGCACCCTGTTCGTGCCTATTATTATTATTGCCACTCGAAATAAACTCTCCAAGATTTCCTACTTGCCTCATTTCAGTAGCTTTCTTGCTACCCTGCCTATATAATCGATGCTCTTGGAAATGGAGTAAGGCTGCATTCATAACCTCACCTAAAGTTTGTAAAGCTGGGTTACCCAGTAAGTGTTGTCGGATTCTCCAGTTTAGACCTCCCATAAACTTCGAGATCTTCCTCTCTTCCGGAGTCACCTCATCCGGTACAAAACTTGCCAACCGGGTGAACTCCTCTACATACTCGACTACAGATCTCTCCTCTTGCACTATATCTTGCAACTTCCTCTTCATCTCCCTCTGAACTGCGGGAGGAAAAATACTTACAATCAAACAAAGCCCAGAACTCAGTGATCGTCATTGTGTCTCTCTGCTCTGGTGTGGTCATCGTCTCCCACCAGTGTAATGCAGATCCAACAAGCTTAAAGGTGGTAATGACTTGTATCTTATCCTCACTACATTCTATCATTCGAAGGCGGCGTTGCATGTCTTTCTTCCATTGATTGGCTTTAATAACCTCATCACCTCCCTCGAATTCCGGAGGATTGCCCTTTAGAAAGGACTCCTTAGCCCTTTCCCACGGAGTAAGTCCTGAAAGAGCTTTAACACCTGGAGCCCGTGGCAATTGTTGGACCACTGCGGTCATGGCGGCATTAACCGCGTGAGTCCCTATGTGGGCTACATGCGCAATGTTAATGGTCCTTTGTGGCGGCAGTGGAGGGCCTACCTCCTCTTCTAGAACCCTATTACGTCTCGCTGAGCGACCTCTCTTAGGCGGCATCTGAGATGGAAAACAACAGTATTAACATACTAGTTAATATAATCTATCTTGCAGAAGATCGCAAACATAAGCAACAAAGAAATCCTAACATTAGGCTCTACATCAAAGAACGCTACGGTAAAATGCGACAAGTCCACACAGATCCTAGTACTCTAGAACCCGATGCTCTGATACCATCTGTGACAACCCGAGATCCGAGATAAGGGCTGGCCAGCCCGATACTCAAACGTAACAAGAATCATGGATGGATATCATTCTCAGCATCAACAATATAAACTGAGTATACAAGAAAACCACCCAATAAATCAGAAAACGGGTTGCCAAAAAGTGTGAAATTTTAAAAAAATGCAGTTATGAAAATTAAATTTAAACAACCCAAATCTGATATGCAAGTGGAATTCCACAAAAATATATACTAAAACGAATGTATACAAATGAACCGAATAGCTGTCGGTCCACAACTACATAGAATACCGCACAACCATTTAATATTGTATGTAATACATTCATTAATCAAATACAAATGTTTGGGCCACACGCCCGAGTACAAGACCCGATCATATCTAGAACACAAAGATGAAAGCGTCTAATTTAACATCCTGTAATAACCCGCTAAATCTTACAGCTCGTCGAAAACAAAGGAATTGGGAACATCAATGTGGGCGTCCTTGCGGTGGAGCACCTGAACGGATACAATCATATATATACGACAAGGAAAGTAAACCGGTCAGGGCCGGGTTCTATATGATCACCAGAAGAATAAAAAGCATGATAGATATGAACAGTTATGTAAGAATGATAAGGATGATAAATGTCATTTGCATAAAAGAAAGAAAAGTGAATAGCTTAAATTTAAAACCTTAGCTCATTCATCCAATTACCCTATCCTTCTTACATTCCTCATTAGGAATAAAACCATTTATTCGGTTAAATCAAGAAGATATCCTTTCCTTTCACTTATTAACTTTTATAGTTAATTATCTTTCCATTCCTTAATAGGAATATCATTAATATCAAGTGCTCTTTATGGCACATTTATCTCAATCCCGTGCTCTTTATGGCACATATCCATGCTCTTTATGGCATATATCATCCGCTCTTTGTGGCGTTTAACAACCATCAAGTCCAACTTGATGAAAATATAGTTATATTCATATACATATAACGATATCTAAGACCGCCCGTTCGGGTTTCCCCACTGTGCGCGCCCCTAAATGACCATCATCTTTCAGGGCCTAACATAAGACAACCTGGGCACCTATCGAATTCCATCGGGAAGCGGCCTTGTGCCTGCGGGGTAGTCAAGACCACACCCGGAATCTCCTACCCATCGCAGAAAAATACATATATATAAAAGCGCTCACATGGCCTAGGACTATATCCACCATGCATTCATTAGCCAGGGGGCTTCACCTGTGTGAGCGAACTTCCCTTATGATGGTATTTAGAGAGGTGTGTATGAGTAAATTATCATTTACATTTTTAAATCTCATTTTCGTTTTTAATTATCATTACCAAATTTCATTTCCATTATCTAAGTGTTTGGTCCATTTTATTCGAACCCATCTCCATTAAATAATCTGGTTCATTTTATTCGAACCTAATACCTTTGACTAATGTGGTTCATTTTATGCGAACCTAATACCTTTGACTAATGTGGTTCATTTTATGCGAACCTAACACCATCGAATATTTCCATTAATATTCCCCAATTTACAAGTCCCGATTAAATCTCCAAATACTCGTAACGATTCTAAAATTCCCCAAAGTTTATATAACTTCGATAAGCCCCTAAAGTCTCCAAGCATGGGCTTCCAAACTCCTAACTTCCAAACTTCAAAAAGTTTGAATTAAAAAAAATAAGTAATGCCTTAACATCACTTTAAACCTCCCCAGAATAAACCCCAGATGAACCCATTTATAGTCTAGGGTAACGACCAAACTCAACGAATACTCTAGGACTCTAAGTTTACTTCTTTCAAGAAGGTTCCAAGATCCTAAGCTTAAAGAAAAAGATCAAAAATTAAAAAGGAAAATGACTCAAACAGCAGGAACCGAATCGATTCGCCCTTAAAACGAATCGGTTCGGAAGAAAAAACCAACATTCTGCATATTGCCGAATCGATTCGGGTACCAAGACCTGGGAGACTGCATCTATGCGAATCGATTCGCCCTAGGGGCCGAATCGATTCGCCCCTGCGAAATTTTCCAAAAATGGCTATGGAGTCTTGAACTCCAAATTTATCCAACTCCAAAACCAACCCCAACCGAAATCATTTGCTGCAATTTATACACCCTAAATGCCTCTAACTTCCAACATTCATCATTATTTAACACCCAAATCCATTTCCAAGTGTTTAATACCCATGAATCCAACAAAACCCTAAAATGGTTAAACACAACAAATTCACAGCTATCAACACTAATTATTCTACTTAAATCAGATAATATCAAGTATATAACTTGCCTTGAGGTGGAAATCAGATTTGAGGAAGATGAAAGCAACAATCCAAGCTCCAATCTTTCTTTTCTCCAAAGTTCTCTTCCTCTCTCCTTCTCTCTTGTGTAAAACGAAAGAATGGGAATAGGGTAGGGGAAATAAAACGTGGCTTAAGTCTAAAAAGCCCACTTAAGTGACTAATGCGCGATAAAATAATACGCGACTCCACTATTTAAGCTATAACCAGTCAAAAGTGCCCGAAATGCCAAAATACAATATGACACTTATTTTGACTGTCTCACACCTACCGGGACTAACTACACCCTCCAAATTATCATTTGGGAATTTTATAACTCATTTTACTTCCGGTTTCATATTAAGCCAAAATGTCATTTTATATCTTATGACACTATAAATCCCCACATGGATATTTTTACCTACTCATCAGGAAATCCTACAACATATGAATAAATATTAACCTTTTCCATATTAAATAAATATTTACTCTACATCCATCATTTCATAATTAATTACTACACATAGTAAATAAATATAAAATAGGCTATCATAAGAGAGGGTTATTACACTAATTTTGCCTCGTACTTATTTTTCGTATCGTTTAAGAATTAGGCATGGGACTTTGGGTCCGAGGATGAGTTTATGTTTCTGAGAATCCAATTTCAGGGTTAGGAAGTGTCGCAGACTAACCAGGGATGAATTCTATGCAAGGGTTGGGCCTGGTTGGCACCGAAAAACTTTTGGGTGATTTTTACGAACTTAGGCGAGTATGCGAGAGGTCATCCAAGTGATTGAATAATTTCTTAAATATGGATTTAATGTCACTATTTTATTAGTTGGGGAAGTTAAGAATTAACTAGATGGTTAATTTTTAAAATAGTAATATTAATTGGAAATTAATGAGACTTCTTAAGGGTAATTATAAGGTTAATTATCTATACCTATTATGTGATAAAATATGTATTTATTTATTTATTTATTTGTGTGAATATACCCATGTTCGTGGAGGATCTATCGATTGAGGTTGCGTATGTCTCGGGACTGGAGCAGGCGTCAGCACAAGTAGGGTATTATTTTAGGTCCTACGTAGCAGAGCCACTTATGAGTAGGTAGGTGTAGGGGCTGGGATCCATTATCACCGTCGGGGGTATGCAATGTGCAATGGTATACTGCATAGGTACCACCCCACTTGTGTGTATTTTGTGATATCCGTTTGGATGAGGGACTCCTCTAAACTTACTGATAGAGCATGAACGAGCACTGAAAATAAATGCCTTTATGTGTCATATAATGCAAGAACGTATAATTATATAAGTTGATTGAGAATTAATCCTGGTAGTCTAATAATGTAGACAATTGATAATCAACCCAACCCTACATATTGCATAATGGGCGTTATGTTACTTCTTGCGGGTAGTATCATAGGGATTTAACTTGGGAACTAGAAGCACATGTGTAGATGATTAGCTTCAGTATATGAATTATGCTAGATGCACTGAATATTACCTTATTGTAATATTTATCAGACTTTTATATTTGGGACTAGGGTTGGTATCCGTATAGTATTACACTTAGATGAGGGGTAAAATACTGCATGTGAGTGCCGATGGATGGTGCATACTTTGAATTAAGTGTATCATTGCCTTTAATTTCGTAAGATAATTCTTGCAACTCTAGGGCGCTGATCCAAATTATAAAAATTATTTTTCTTCCAAGTTTACCTAGACAGGAACTATAGGGTTGATAGGAGATCAGACTTGCAGTCACATTTTTTCATCAGTCATTCAGATCATTTGACTATAGTTTAGGTTGTTATTTTCCTTCCAGTTATTTTTGTTATCCGGAGATTGTATGGTCATACGCCCGAAGTTTATTATTCGATCTTTTTTAGATTAGTCGTACTTATGTTGGAGTTTTTATTACTACCTGGATGTTGGATTTATTTATTATTAATTATTAATTAAACCAGTTTTGTCGTTCATGTTTTAAAATAAAGATGTTTTGTTATGGTTTGATGTTGAGAATGATATAGATTGATATACAAGCCCCATCTTCGACATATTGTGCCTGGCCAAATTTTGCATGGAAAATGGGGGTTGTTACATTAGGCCTTTATCTATAGGTAAGGATGGACCCTTAATCCCAACGGTCATTCTATCTAGACTGTCCATCACGTTACAATGACGAGTTTATATTATTTTCATTTTTATAATAAAATGATTAATTTTATTATCCAAATATGAAATAAACTTTTGGCATTCATGGGCGACCTTTTATTAACCAATCAGACTTTTAGTTTAAAATAATTATGAACCACATAATGACTTATGAATTATTTTATATTTAAAATAATTCTAACATGTTAGTCTTCTATTACTTTTGTTTCCAAATCCCCAAACTACCCTCCCCCATCACTCTCATTCTATCTCCCTCCTCTTCTAGATTCACATCCACCAAATCTTAATTATTTTTTTCTACATCTATTTATAGCTTTTAATGATAAACTTTTGAATATTTTGGTATCTTATTTTAGTGTATTTCTTAGTAAATAAATAAATAATCTTCAATGTGTCTTTTATGCCTATCATTTACTATATTACGTAATATTAATTAGTTCATGCTTATGATTTATAAGGAAAGATTTGTATTTCATACGAACAATTTTGTATAAGAATAATTTTGTATATCATAAGTTTAAATAAAAATTATTTGATTTATTATATAAGCTTCAATTTAATTTTTCAGCTAACAAGCATTTGACAATCTGTTTGATAGTCTAAAAGTTTCCAAATGGATGTCATCATCATCATCATCATCCTTGCCTTAATCCTATCGTATGGGATTGGCCACATGGATTCTCCTTTTCCATTATAATCTATTATATGCAATATTATCATTCAAGTTTAATTACTTAAGGTCTCTCCTAATAATTTCCTCCCACGATAGCTTAGGGCAACCTCTTTCTCTTTTACCCTCTATTTCCAACAATCTTCATCTTGTTATAAGGACATCTACTGGTCTACGCAACACATGTCCATACCACCGAAGTCTACTTTCTCTTAATTTATAGTTAATGGGAGCTACTCCTAACTTTTTTCTCACGTATTGGTTTTTAATTTTGTCCTTTCTAGTAATTTCTATCATCCACCAGAGCATCCTTATCTCACTAACATGGAGAATTTTTTTATATTTTTTCTTTAATGCCCAACACTCCGCTCCATATAGGGTCGTTGGCCTAACAACTAATATATAAAATTTTCCTTTTAATTTATTAGTTATCCTCTTATCACATAACACCCCACTCGCTTGTCTCCATTTCATCCAACCAGTTGATCTTCTACTCGTAACATCCTCATCAATATCCTCATTACTTTGTAACATTTAACCTAGATAACGAAATTTATTAGTTTGGTTTATCACTTTTTCTTCAATCTTTAACATTATGTTACGCGACGCCTAATTATTAAATTTACATTCCATAATTTCGTTTTATTTCTATTGATTTTTAGTCCCTTAGACTTTAAAGCTTTTCTCCAAGTATCTACTCTCATCGCTAAACCTTCCTTTGAAGTGTCTACTAAAACTATATCATCCACAAACAACACACACCATGGGACATCTTCTAGTATGTCCTTAGTAATCTCATCCAAAACTACGACAGATAAATAAGGGCTTAAGGTCGATCCTTGATGTAAACCTACTTTAATCGTGAAGTCATTAGTTTCTCCACATATAGTCCTTACTCTAGTCTTTGTGTTATCATACATATCTTCAATAACTTTAATATAACTCAAATGGATTCTTTTCCTCCTTAAAGCCCACCAAATTATATCCCTAGGTACTCCATCATAAGTCTTTTCTAAACTTATATAGACGATATATAAATTTTTATTCTTACTTCTACATTTCTCCATTAAATGTCTTAATAAGTAAATAACTTCCGTGGTGGATCGCCTTAGCATAAATCTGAATTGATTGTCCAAAATATCTTACTCATTTCTTAATCTTTCTATAACCTTTTTCCATAATTTCATAGTGTGATTCATGAGTTTGATTCCTCTATAATTACCGTAGTTTTGTATATCCCCTTCATTTTTAAACAAAGGTATTATGGTGCTTTTCCTCCACTCATCTGACATGTTTCCTCTCTTAAAATTTTATTAAATAAGTCTCTTAGTCATTCTATCGCTAGACTTCCAAGGGTTCTCCACACCTCTATGGGTATTTTATCCGGGCCAACTGCTTTATTCTTTTATATTTTCCTTATTAATATATCCACTTCTTTTTCAGTAATCGAAAATACTATTCCTATATTCGGTTCAATGTTCTCGACATTGCTTTTCGAATATTTTTCATTCAATAATCCGTGAAAATATTCTTCCCATCTATCTTAAAAAAAATTATCTTTAATTAATATATTTTTATTTGTCTTTAATACACTTAACTGGACCCATATCCCTCGTCAATCTATCTCCATTATTTGCCAATTTATATATTTACTTTTCACCTTCCTTGGTACCTAATTTATTATAAAGATTATCTAGTGCGTTTTGTTGCACATTTCTAATAATATTTTTTACGCCACTTTTTGACTTTTTATACTATTCTAAATCTTCTTGATTTTTACTCTTTTGCCACTTTTTAAAACTTACTCGTTTCTTTTGTATTATCTTTTGCACTTCCTCATTCCACTACCAAGTCTCTTTTTTAATGAATCTTTTTCCTTAAGTCTCACCTAAAACTTGCTTAACTATTTTCTCGACATCATTATTTGTTCTTGACCAAATGTTGTTAACATTATCGTTCCAATTCCACTTCATGTTTAACAGGAACTTCTGTCAAAATTCATTCTCTTTACATCCTTTTAAATCCTTCCATTTTATATTTTGATAACCTAACTTCTCTTTTCTGTACTTAAATCCTTTAATTGCTAAATTTATTACTAATAGGCATTGTTGATTTGTTAAGATTTCACCTGGTATAACTTTACTGTCTATGCATGTGTACAAGTCTCTTTTTTAAAGTAAGCAATAGTCTATTTGACTTTATTCTCTTCACTTTTAAATATTATTAAATGTTCTTCCTTTTTTTTTAAAAATGTGTTTGTTAACGCTAGATCATATGCCTTAGCAAGTTCTAAAAGATAGTTTCCCCTCCTTCATTTCTCTTACCAAAATGACAACGTCCGTTTATCCTTGGATAACCATCCCGTTCTACTCCTACATGTCCATTTAAGTCACTTCCTAAAAATATATTTACATGCGTAGGAATTTGTTGTAATACTTCATCCAATAATTCCCAAAATGATTTCTTTACATTTTCATCTAAAGCTCCTTGGGGCACGCAATCACTTATGATATTCAATATTGTTTTATCTAGGGCAATATTAATTTATATCCAAATTTTATATCTAACTAGATAATCACGAATGTGATTGTTTTCTTACTGTTTAAAAAAAATTTAAATCTTTATTACAAATAAAAGTTCTAAAATATTATTGTAAAACAATCATAAACTGTAAAAAAAATGGTTGGTAACACATCTAACAAAAAAAGTATCACAACAAGGTCCACTTTGAAAATATGGATCTCTGGCCCTGGAGGCAGAAACATCAGTGTTTTTCTCTTTATAGAGAGGTGCTGGAACAAAATCCAAACTTGGCAACCACTGCTCCCCAACTAAATCCAAATGAAGTCATTTTTTCATTTTTTGACGAAATTGGGGAGGAGCTGGAAATGGAAAAAAAAAATCCACCCTGATATACTAACAAAATGAATAGGTTGAGAAGTATTATTAAAGATTTAAACAAAAATTTCATAACATTTATCCAACAAACTTATCCTTGCTAATTACATCATAAATTCCAGAAGCCAACATTTAAGCTCATTAGAATTTCAAGTATAAAAACTCAAAATTTCAGTGTAATATGTGAGCCTTTTCTTTATTTATGTACTAAGAAAAACATTAAAAAAAGTGTCCAGTAAATTCTAAAGATTATCATTAAAATCTAAAAAATAGATTCAGAAGAAAAAAATTAACATTTACATGAGGTGAACCCAAAAGGGGAGGGAGAGAGTTATGGGGAAGGGTTGTTTGGGGACTTGAAAAAAAAAATTCAGAAGGCCAACATTGATAGGTTTTTTGATGTCCTACCTAATTGTGTTAAAAAATTGAAATAAAGTCAAACATCGTATTAACAGATTGGGTTGTCTAAATGGCCCTTTCATTAAATTATTGATTATTATATTTAAGGGGGTTGGAAAAAGGTCCTCATAATTCTCAAAGTGTATAAAAATAGGACACTCCAAATAATTTTATAAATTTAGTCCATGTACTAAAAACACCATGAAAAATGGTGAAATATGGTGCTGCTGGTGAGGAAAAAAAATGAACTCTTAACTCTAAAGGGACCGCACAAATAAATGTTAATGTACCACAAGGGGCTAGATTTATGAACTTAGAAAGCATTGTTCTGAAAATCCAAATGTAGGAAGAAACATGAACTTCACCTTAATTCTCTATATATTTAATCGACTTCCTACATCAAAGGGTATCATCAATCTCTATACCAAGATGTGAATTTAATCCATAATTAACTTTTACTATACATGAATCAACGTTACCCAATCTACCAAGTTTATTGATCCATAAATTAATCTCGCCCAATATGTCAAAGTAATGAACAACCAATGCATGTGTCCATTAATTACATATGAAATTGAGAGCTTAAGTACAAATTACAACCATGGGATGTGAATTATCTAATATACTTAGTATAAGGACAATTATCTCAATTGGTCGTGTTCAATACACACAAAGTGTACTAACACTACAAGTCAAAATTATATTGTTTCCCATAATCAAAAAAATCTGACTAAAATAATTTGCTACAATCGTACAGATAGCGTGTCCAACACCACATTAAATTGTGAACCAAACTTGTATTCTACAATAACAGATGATCTCATCTTCCATGTTCAAGACGAACTCTACACACCATATTATGCATCAATAATAAATAATAATAATAATAATAATAATTTAATACAAACATCGCTTGTTAAATTCTCATTAAATGGACTTAGTGAAATCCACTTATAAACCATGACTTTAAGTTTACAACCCCAATATTTATGAAGGTCACCATTTCCACCATGGAAGGTGACCGGTAACATCATAAGGCAATCGTACTTGAAGAAAGGTTCAATCTTAGACTCCTTCGCACTTGAAATTTGTTCGCTCGCTTAAATGGAATGAGATTTTGATGCTTCAGCATGCTCAAGGGAAAGAAAAATTTAGAAAGGAAGTTAAAAAGAGTCCCCAGAGAAAAGAACAACCGTCGAAGATTGCCAAGTATGAGAGCAAGAAGGACGTAACTAAAAGTTCAAATGAATTACAAACAACATATATAATAGCTATGGGCAAGCAAAAAGCTAAGATTACTGTTCATCGGAAACCCAAATGATGTGTAATCCGAGTAGGCATGAGCGAAACTATGAATACTCGCATTCGATGCAAAAATAGTGTACATCAAATCAAGCCAAAAACGTTTAAAGAAAAATTTCAACCGCGCGCCTTCATTGATCATAAAGTCACGCGAGCGAAGGGGAAAATGTTAGGTCACTCGATATCCTCCGAGCCACCAAGGTAAAAGTTACTCACGCAATAGGTACAACCGACTCAAATGCACCAAGTTCAACTTAGTTCAAGCAAAGGCGATGTTCGAGGAATGTTCGAGGAAGTGCTCCGCGAGAGACATGTGGGATTCATAGTATATTGGAAATGAGACAAGTTAGACATGGTAATTTTTGCGCCAGGAGAAACAACACTATGAACACTCGAGTGTCACTCAATTATACACTCACGAGGAACTAGGCTCGCCCAAGCAATCGTTTCTCACAAAAAATATCTTTTTTATGGGATGGGTCCTACTTGTCACACTCATACTTGATATATCACATTACTAGCATAGCTTAATCCTATGTTCGATTGCTGACAATCAACCACTTGAACATAGTCTCTCCAATACTTGCATGATGCCAACAGGGAATACCAAACAAGTCATCTCCCTCTTTAGTGTGATGCCAGAGAACATTATATGCAATGCAATGGCAGCGCATTAAATGCACATCCCACTAGAAATCCTTAACACACACTTCATAACTCACAAGAGAACAGTCATTGCCAAATCTCTCTCTCTCTCTCTCTCTCTCTCTCTCTCTCTCTCTCTCTCTCCCTCTTTATTACTTCTTGCATTTATCATGAATCCTTGATGAACTCACATGTTTTTGTTTCAACTACATTTGATCATTATTTACTTGTACATCTCACTTAGTGGTTTTATCTACTTCGCTGTGCAGTTGCTCCCTCGGCTCATTTTCTCGCTATCCTTAATATCCCTAGGAACCCTCACAAATTGTTGGCATAGTCACTCGTTACTATATATACTGTAACACTGGCTAGTTACACCTCACGCTCTTCAAGTGACACAAGTTCATTCTCATAAAATTCTTTCACCTTAACCATCCTCTAGTTGTCAAACTGAATTTAAAAGGTACGAAATAAGTTGACAAGAATCATTGAACAAGAAGTTGAAAAGAAGATTTGCACGAGAAGTCCTCCCTAGAGAAAACCAATTCTTCTATCACTCAATCCCCCAGTCTACACGAGAAGGAGGGTATATAATTCAAATGGTCCCTGAATTATAGCTGTTGTTTTGGACTTTTAATTGAGCATGTTAACTAATGTTCCCTTCATTCGCAAGTAGAATATATACAGACTGCGGATAACTTAATTGAGAATATATACGCGCTATTGCGCTTCGTGCGGGGAAAACGTGACATTGCACATTTTTCTTCGCGCGACTCCTAATAAGCATGCCCTTTTGGGTGACGTGGCACATAATCGTGTGCAATTGATGTGCTAACCGGGACTATTTTAAAGCCAGAACTGTGTCGTTTTTGTTGTGCGCTTTTGGGCATTTTATTTGTTTAATAATATTCAGCCTAAAATGTTATTTATTTTATAATTTTCAATTTAGAATGTTATTTATTTTAATCAATTTCAGTTAAAATTCATAATATTTTAGAATTCTCAGTTAAAAAGGTTGCTTATTTACAAAATTTAAGCCTAAAATGTTACTTGTTTTTATAATATTCAAGTTAAAATGTTATTTGTTTTTATAATTTTCATTTTAAAATGTTATTATTTTTAATAAATTTCAGTTTAAAATGTTAATATATAATGATTTTCAGTTTAAAATGTTACTTATTTACAAAATTTCAACTTATAATGCTATTTGATTTATATTTCTGAGTTTAAAATGTTATTTATTTTTATAAATTTTAGTTAAAATGTTAGATTTTATAATTTTTAGTATATGATGGAAATGGGGCCTATTTTAGAGTTTTATCGCATTTTCTTTTATTTTTTTTATTTTCTTTTATTTGTTATATCATTTTATTTTCTTTTTGTTTAGTAGTTAAAGCTAAAAGTAGCAAAAGGCTAGTGAGGGCATTGTTGTAATTAGAATATTAGCTTAGGTCATAAGCTACTCCTTGCCTTTAAATACCCACTTGTAAGCCTCATTTGAGGTAGACTTGAATTTTGGATAGAAGAAGAGTATTTCTCTCTCTAAAAGTGCGTGTTAAATATTTTTAGGAGGATTTTGATGGGTGGTTTACATCAAATTGGTATCAGAGCGGGTATCTCTCTACATTGGTGTTTGGTGAATCGGTGTTTTTTTTATTAAATCATACGCTATCCTTTAATGGCTCCAAGAAATCAAAACAAAAAAAATAGATTCAAGAACTCACCCAAAAGAATGAAAGAGTTTAAGCACAACAAGTAACCCAAAAGTTTGATATCCTCATCCAACTCATCTCCTCCAATATCCAAAACCCTATTCTAGTATTCCCACCACCACCCTTCCCCAACGCTTACCCACCTTCCCTAACCCCTCTGCCCCTCCCCCAGCCCAACCCTCACTGCTGCCCTAAACCTAGTCCCTACACCTGCCGACCACCCCTAACAACCCCCAAACCCTAGCTGACCCCTCCTTCAGTCCCCACGACCACCAAATCCTTACTACCGACCACCCCATCAAACCCCCTACTACTACTGTCCATAGTCCACCCGCACATAAGCAACCCCCTTACAACCACCGACCCTTGAAACCCAACCCTAGCCTCCGATCCAGTTCCCCCGACCCCCGATCTACCCCAGTAGCCTCCTAAACCCCTTCTTTTCATCTCGGTCAGCCTTTCCCCTGCCCCCAGGCAACCCACTCCTAGGGGTTACCCTATTTGTGCCCAAACTCTATTTGGGCTAGCAAATCCAAACCCAAACTCATTTAGATGCCCCAAGACATTGATTTTTGACCCTAGTGGAAACTTTTGGATTTCATTGGGTGAAGAAAGAAAGAAGAAGTTAAAGGCCAAGATTTGTGGGACGTGCACTCCAAAATTTTCTAAAAATTATTTTTGGTCCCCGTAAGTTTTTGGCAAATTTTTGAAATTTCCTCATGAGTCTCCAAATTTTTTTCAATGCTCGAGGAAGATCTTGGTCTTAAGAGGGGGAGAGTGATGGAAATGGGCCCTATTTTAGAGTTTTATCACTTTTTCTTTGATTTTTGTATTTTCTTTTATTTGTTATGTCATTTTATTTTATTTTTGTTAAGTATTTAAAGGTCGAAGTAGGAAAAGGCTTGTAAGGGCATTGTTGTAATTAGAATATTATCTTAAGGCCTAAGCTAATCCTTCTCTTTAAGTACCAACTTGTAAGCGTCATTTGAGGTAGACTTGAATTTTGAAGAGAAGAAGAGTATTTCTCTCTCTAAAAGTGAGTGTTAGATATTTTAGGAGTCTTTTGACGGGTGGTTTACGTCAGTATATAATTTTAATATTTATAATTTTTCAGTTTAAAATGTTACTTATTTACAAATTTCAGGTTAAAATGTTATTTGTTGTATATTTTCAGGTTAAAATGTTTATTATTTTATAAATTTCAGTTTAAAATGTTATTTAATTTTTTTTTATAATAAAAAAAACTGAATCACACGAATTGCTTGCGCGATGCGCGACACGATTTGTGCGACGCGACACCTTGCCCAACCGCAATTTAAAACATTGCTATAAACACAAAAATTCAATTCTAGCCCATGGAGGAGTTCATCTGTTGAGCAACGAATTCTCTATTAACCAAAAGGATTCTCGAACGTAGAAACAATTTCATATTTACATTTACCTTCCTTATTTTTACCTAATGAAGCAACAATGGTCTAAAAATCTCACTTCAAATTAAGGCAGGATAAATCATAATAGTGGGGATAGTTGATCGAACCAGACCAAGTGATGATATAGATTATGATCCTTTGGTCTAAAGCCATATATATTGAATATTGAAAACGGGAAGCATCCCTTACATAAGCAATTAAGCCTCGCAAATGGGTAATCTCTCATTCAAATTTCAAGAACCACTTTTTCCCCCGAGTCAATGATCAAAAGTCAAGTATAAGATGCACAAGAGATAACATGCATATGATGGTTAAATTTAGAGAATATTTGAGGAAAGGGGGTTCATCACTCACCATTGATGCGTAGGAGACATGGTAACAAAAAAGACGTGCTTCTTGATGGGGTCAACATTAGAGGCCACCCAATTTTCCCAAGCCTCCATTGCCAATTCCATGCCTCGCAGTTGATCTATTTCTTCGCAAACCCCATTTTCTTCTGTAATCCATCTGCAAAATAATGGGTTTTGATACAACATGAGATACAGATACTTCACTCCTTCTGAAAACCCTTCTAAGTGAAGTCAAGATCGATCATACTCACAATAGCTTAACAGGGCCCTGTCTCCACCATAGATATGTATTGAAAACCAGTATATCAGCATGTTACCATTCGGATGCATGCCTAAGAACTGAATCAGGATGCATTATTCGCTCATCCAATCTGGGATTGACCGGGTCATCAAAATTAGATTCAACAAGAAGCGGAGCCCAGAGAAATTCCACAGTGGCATTGTACTCCTTTAACAAACACAATTAAACTTAGAACCACGTATGATAAGACTTTTAATAACCATCAAGCTACACCTAAATAAGAGTTTAAGTAGCATAAAATTTTAGGATGATAAAATGAACTATTTCACCATAAACTTACAGCGAACACATTAGATGAATTTTTGGTATACCTTGCCTGTAAAAGTAGTAAGATGAGCTTGTGGTGTCATGGACCTCTTTTCTGCTGGAATCACAGACTGTAACAGACACACCATTGATATCCATTGCCCTCTATTTAAGGAATATCCCATAAACATTAGTATCTTCCCTCTCAACTTCTCCCACATTTCAGTCACATTACATCTATTAATGAGCAATAACACTAATTAGAAAATCCAATTAACAATCAACCAATGCTTTTGTAATAAAATCATCAAAAACATAGTACCTCTTCAAATCACAGTTGTGGGGCTTCCATCTCCAATGTTGGTATCCCAAATCTGTCCTTCCATGCTTGTGGCAAGCCAATTGGTCAGACATGTATGGACAACCCAACTCATTATATAGAGGATGTTAAGTGTTGTCATATACCCATTTTCCAAAAAACACATCAAATTCCTCGCTACTTCTCCTCATGTGATTTGACTCTTGGATGCCCACAAATCTCTCAACTTTCTTACCACTATACTTGACAGTGGTCTCACACTTACTGAATCTATCAAGAACCACTATAACCCAAAATGAAAAGGAAAAAAAAATAGATTAGATTATCAAACAGACCCATAATGTATAATTTCAAGAAACACTATTGAAGTAAACCAGTATAAAAAAAATAAAAAGATTGACTAACCGGGTGTTATGTTTGGGAGGGTATGAGTGAACATAGGTGTCGTGGAAGATTGATGGGGACTGTTGTGATTATTATGATTTTGGAGTTGGTGTGTGTGAATTTGTTGGATGTGGAGTTCATTGTAGAGGATTGAGGAGGCTATGAGGAGGAAAAATAAAAAGATTGCAATGAGAGGGAACTGGGTTTTTTTCTTGAGCCATATCATAATTCCATAGGATTCACTGTTGGTGCAAGATGATTGGAATATCATATACATGATATTCTGTAACAAACCAAAAAATGTCAAACCAAATTGTGAAAGGAAAAATGTCAAATCAAAAAATGTATATACATGTTTTGTAACAAAGTCTATAACAAAGTCATTATATAACAAAAGCTATCCAACTCATTCTGTAACAAAGTCATTCTATACATGTTCTCGGTACAAAAAATCAATTAAGATTCCATGGATGCTTGTCACAAATCCAAAAAAAGGTCAGTAAAAAAACTAACTTGCGTGACGTTGTATGACGCCGCTGTGCTGTGTGACACAGGCTATGAGAGAGAGATAATCGACTACTGTGTGGCCGCTGTGTGATGCCGCTGTGTGGCCGTTGGCTGTGTGATGCCGCTGGCTGGAACTGGACTGAGAGTCAATACGCGAGAGAGAGAACGAGATTTGAGACCTAGGTTTGAGAGAGAAATGGGTGACCTAGGTTTGAGAGAGAAATGGGTGAGCGGCTGATTTGAGAGAGGGAAATGGGTGACCATGGTTTTTTTCTTTTAAGTTTCTTTATATATGTGGTGGGAGTGTTATTAACTAAGTATTATAAGAATATATTAGTAAATTTATTAAACGAGGCGGGCGGGGCGGGGCGAGCATATTTTAATAAAACCCGAACCCTCCCCATTTAATAAACATTTTAAAAAAAAATCCAAACCCGCTCCTATTATTTTAAACGGGTTTTTAACCCGTCCCATTAGGGTCGGGTTGGAAACCTTGCGGGTCGGGTAAAATTATCATCCCTATATGTATGCATTGGGCTTTATTTGATTACGTTTTAATTAATTCGAATAATACGAACCGACAACTAAGCTTGCAATAATTTACCAATGGAAGATTTGGAGCCGACAACTATTAAAAAATAGAAGTTGACCGTCATAAGTCTATTTTGCAAAATTGGGTTCTTTCGTATGACTAAAACACCTCCGCTTATGTATATCATCTTTCTAGTACAGATGAATCTGGTGTGAAAATCCGAATGCAAGAGGTCCGTGCGTTATTTTTTATAAAAATGAAATGCTTTTTTTGGTATTTTTAAAAAAATGTTCAGTATTATTGTCTACCATTTTTTAGATATATTAAAAAAAATCTGAAATAAGTTTTTTTATGAGTCTATGAAATGTTTAAAATTAAAAATAATATATATATATATATATATATATATATATATATATATATATATATATATATATATATATATATATATTAAATCTGCATACGACTCTCGTATTTGGGCTTTCGTACTTGAGCCTTTCTCCCATATAGTATTCTAACTTAAATAGTGTCTAAAATGAAATAGGAATTTATATCCTTGGAGAACCAAAGAATACTGAACCGGTCATTATTATATAAACCAACTAAAGAATATCGATGTGACACCCCTCTTAATAAAATACTGGGCGATCACTCCTATATCAAATTAATTCAGGAGTCTCATATGGATCATTCTTAGCATCATTGTCGGAAATCCATTTTATTACTAATAACCTATTAGGCCGGTGTAAAAAATTTAACTTTGCTACTCTTTTTAACAACTGTAAATAAAACATCCACACAGTTTTGCGGAAATGAAACTGAAATGAAATAAAATAACCGAACACTCGGTCAAAATATACAACCATATCGAATGCTGTGCTAAAAGAATAAATAAATGCAATTGGACCATTGGCTTGAATGTTTATAAAGTACCTCCTATCTAGATTACAAGGATAGAAGCGTCTATCGAGAACCTGCACGCATCCACAGCTGTTGCAGCCGACGTCTGACTCAAAAGAAGTGCCATCCAGGCATCCCTGTGTCTGGACACCTATATAATATATATATATATATATATATATATATAGCAAGAAAGGAAAAGTAGATAAACGAGTCAGAGCTCGAATTTTGAAAATATTTAGCAAGTGCATAAATGCCTTATTTTTAGAAAAAGGTTTTATCTCATATTTAAGTTTGGTATCGTACTCCCATGAGATACCCCTCACCTCTCCACTAATAGTGCACTCCTAGCACATTCCTCTAAACATCCTAGTAAAGCTACCCTGATAAACTAGTCTATCACCCAATCCACTATCAACCCTAGATAGTCCAAGCAATGTACTAAGGGCTAAACTTCACCCCAGTCTCAACGCTATGCCATGTTCGTGCGTGGAGTGTCTCGCAAAGCGAAATCCAAACAAGAAACCCCCCCAATACACTACTACGCGGCACGGTCGATTGTCGAGATTCACCAGTCCCTCAGTATAGAAAGATATATATAGATATATATACCATAAGAATTAATAATATTATAGCACTAAGGATTAAACTTCTCCCTAGTCTCAACACATTGCCATATTCGTGCGTGTGGTGTCTCACAAAGCGAAATCTAAATAAGGAACCCCCCCGATACACTACTACGCGGCAAGGTCGATCGTCGGGATCCATTAGACCCTCGGTACTCGATTCATCCATATATATATATACATTTTACCATAAATCAAGTATTTAACAATACCTTCATTTTTCTCAAAATTTCCCATTTCCCTTTTTATACTCAGGAAATGTAAATATAAAAGCCCATTCATTATCATGAATTGCTTTAACAAATCGTATACTTTTAAAAGCCAGTTTTATTATCATAAAAATGCTTTTCCGTTTTATATCATCCCATTTCCCTTTTTACACTTGGAAAATGTATTCAAAGCCATTTTCATTATCATAAAAATGCTTTGATCATAACATATGCTTCCACATTCCTTCTTCCATCTGGGAGTGTTACCGAAGCCAAAACCTTTATCCCATTTCCCCTTTTATACTCAGGAAATGTAAATGAAAGCCAATTTATTATCATAAATTGCTTTAATAAAACTAAGACCGCCCCTCCGGGTTTCCCCACTGGACGCGCCCCTAAATGGCTATCATCTTCCAGGGCCTATCAAACAAGACAACCTGAGAACCTACCAACGTCGGGAAGGGGCCATATGCCTGCGGGAAAGTCAAGACCACACCCAGAATCTCCTAACCAACGCAGTAAACAATAATCGCTCATATGGCCTGTAGCACTATATCCACCTTGCATTCATTAGCCAGGGGGCATCGCCATACGCACGTAACTTCCCTTATAATAGAGATTTAGGGAGGTGTATAACCATAATTTATTAATTATGAAAATCATTTACCTTTTTCACATTTTGAAAACATTCATATTTTTTTTTCAAAATCCTTTATCTCAAATTATATATATACTTTAATCACATACTATATACATATACCATATATTCCTACTAGAATATACATATATGGCCATATTTTCCAATCTCATCTAGCGATGACCAATAATCCCAAAGATTCTCTCAAAGAATCATAATCATGCATTAATATATGCATGATACTAAACCCAAAGTATTTTCTTACTTTAATAAGTAATATTTACCAAAATCCCATCTACGGATTCATTTGGATATCTCCAATCATACCATTTCTCATTTAGCGAATATATAACTATACTCCCCAAATTTATTCTAATTCACTCATAGGATTCTCCCAACCAAGACCAATATGATTATGCTTTCCTATATGCATAAACCATATAGACCTAAAAGCCTAAAATAATAACTTAGGGATTTCTTTCCCGAATAACCTTAAATTTAGTGGGTCATGGATTTCATTTCCATGAACCTAAGGACCACATCTAGTCCAATTTATCACTTAAAGTCCCCAACATATTTTAGGAACCCTAAACCATTAAATTCTACCATTATTATATTTTCCTCAAAAATATAGTTTAAGGGTCATTCATGTAAAACCCTCACTTAAGCCTCCTAATTTCCCTTAATCAATGGACCATATAGTCCTAAAAGGTCCCTTATGTTATCACATAATTAACCTCAAAGCAAGATGAATTGGAATCTATCCCATCCAAAACATCCTAGAAAAATTTTCATCTTTCAGCAAGGGTCGATCGATCGACCCATGGTTGTCGATCGATCGATCATGGCGGGCAGCTTCTTCTCCGAGAAGCTGTTTCAGCCATGGAAGCTTCCCCCAAGCTTCCATCTCCTCACCCAACCGCCTACAACTCAAACTAAAAACAAATACACTTATAATACGGGTTCTAAACATCCAAGAACCCGAAATCACCCAATAATTTAGGTTAAAACCTAAGTTCCTCCAATTATCCAATTGTAGGGGTTTATTCGTTTTAACTCCCGAAAACCCATTTTATCCACGAATACCCAACCCAAAATCTTTAGGGTTTAATTATACCAAACTACGGTATGAGATATTTATGCAAAAATTGAATAAAGCAAGTAAACACTTGTCTTGTGGATATAATCCGACGACCCTGAGCCGAATCCCGCGGAGGTAGGCCGGAATCTCCCATTTTCTTCCTCCTCTCTCTCTTCCCTCTCTTCTCTCTTCTCTCTTCTTCCTTTCTCTTTTCTCCCTCTCCTTCTCGTTATAAAGAAAGAAAAAGGGTTATACCCCTTAAAACCCAAAAATGAATCGTTTACTCAATTACGAGCCCGTTTAACTCAAAAATTCCTCGAAACTTAGTTTCGACAATCGGACACTCTTTTCCGACTATCTCGAACATTATGAGACTCATGGCGCAGTCGAAATTTCCATCCGAGGTACTTGATCGGAAATCACTATTCTAACCCAATATAACCAAATGTGGATTCTCTAATTAAAATCTGACCTTTTTGTCAATTCGCAATAATTACAACATCCATGGAAAATCATTAAATCCTCGAAAATCCTAAAAATCACTCTTTCGGGAAATTCCTCAAATCTCCAATTTATATTTAATTTTGGAATTTAATTGTCTCCAAAAGGACGAGTTGTTACAATCGAACCAATCATTATTATAAAAATCAAATTTTAGCCTTATGTATTCCTTACACGGCTACCTTGACCGTTCGACTCCCTCTCTCTCTGTACATAAGACCCTCCACATGTTGCCCATCTCTTCATCTCCCTCCCCTATCAATGGTTTCTTTTATGAAGTATTAAACCACCTACGACTCGAGGCTAGCCTGTCAATGAATCGAATTTTATCTGAATCTGAATCAAATCCGATTCGTTTAGCCAGATATGGATTAAAAAATAACATTCAATAACCCAATAAGTAAATGTACCAAATATGGATTTACCTCAGACTCATTTATTATATATATATCTATTTATATTATTACTTTTATTATTAACCTTTAGATCACATTTAACTAAAGCTCTCATTTTTCCCTTCTCATTTAGTTATTGCTAACTTCGCTCCAAAGACGAACAACAAAACAACATTTTATTTTTTTTCACCTCCTCCTCTCCTCAACCTCAACTAGCTATTCTATCCCCACCATAACCCCTCCCTCCCTTGCGGACATCCTCCCTCACGGACCTCCTCTCTCTGCCAAATGTATTATTTCATCTCTCTCTCTCTCTCTCTCTCTCTCTCTCTCTCTCTCACCCTCCTCAATTCATGAACGATTCTTGATTTTGAATCTGAAATTATGTTTTCTTTATGACATATATGTGACAACTCGCATCCCGAATTAAGGGGTGGCCAGCCCGATACTCCGACATATACGGAAATCATGGATGGAAATCATTCTCAGCACCACAACTATAGTAAGAGTATACGGGAAAATCACCCTTCAATTCAGAAAACGGGTTGCCAAAAAAAATTATTTGATTTAAAATTTAAGTTAAGGAAATGATTTAAACAACCCATTTTAAAAGATAGTGGAATTCCGAAGCAACATATATATCATGCAACTAAAACAAATACATACAAGGGGGGGGACCGAATATGCTGTTGGTCCACAGCTACACAAAAGGAATCATAGCAGTTTAATATGTTACGTAATACATTCATTAAACATTTACAAAGTTTGGGCCACTCGCCCGAATGACGGAACCGATCATAACTAGATATAAAAAATGATGGCGTCTAGCAAAACATCCTGTAATATCCGCAAATTCTTACAGCTCCTTAAAAGCAAAGGGGTAGGAATATCAACACGGGCGTCCTTGCGGAGGAGCACCTGGCTGGATACAATAACATGCACAACATAGGAGAATGAATGGGTCAGGGCCCGGTTTTTATATAGTTCCCAGATGAACAAATAGCATGATAGATATGAACAATGATGATCAAATATCTAACAACCTAATCATGAATCATAAATGAGACAATTAAAATGACATGCCTACGAATAAAATTATGCAAGAGAATAAAATTATGCCTAATTAAATTAAAAGCTTCTATCCTCTATTTCCACTTTAATCCGGTTTGAATTCCTTAACAGGAATACAATATCATCATTTTCTTATTTCTTTCAAATTCTTATCCCTTAGCAGGAATATAATTATCATCATACATTTTAGTGGAAATATGTATCGCTCAAGTCCCACTTGAGTTTAGAAAAGTTATACTCTTATACATATAACCATTCTAAGACCGCCCCTCCGAGTTTCCCCACTGGACGTGCCCCTAAATGACTATCATCTTCCAGGGGCTTATCAAACAAGGCAGCCTGAGTACCTAACGCACGTCGGGAAGTGGCCGTATGCCTGCGAGTGAGTCATAACCACACCCAGAATTACCTCACTAGCACAGAAAAAATACATATAATAAACACGCATATGGTCGAGGACTATAGTCTCCCTGCATTCCCTAGTCAGGGGACATCACCTCATGCGCGAGCTTCCCTTATGATAGCATTTAGAGAGGTGTGTTTAAGTAAATTATCATTTACTAAAAAGTCACTTTTCTCTTTTCCATTTCATGAGAGTGTTTCGTTATTTTAGAAACCATGATTACCGAGTATATCATTAATGTAGAGTATAGTGTACGCCCCGAACCATTCTCTAAGGAATCACAATAATTCCCAAGACTTAAGGTCTTATATACCTCAACTTAAGCCCCTACAGTCTCCAAGCATGGGCCTACAACCCCTATTCACCTATTAAGGTGCAGAAAGAGAAGTGATGCCTAAACATCACTTAAGACAACCCCTTCCCCCGGACTTAACCCCAAGTGAAACCCATTCAACTCTAGGGTGACTACCAACTCAACTAGGACTCTAAAAGCCAAGGTTTAATTCATTCAAGAAGAGTCCTAAGTCCCTATGAGAAGAAAAGAATTTAAAACAAAAGTAGATTGTTGGGAGAGAAAACAGGGGACCGGTCGATCGGTCCCAAGACCGCGGTCGACCACGGCTCAAGTTTTAGCCTATAAGAAAAAGCAGAAAGCTCACTTCGGATGAGCTGGTCGATAGGTAGGGGGACCGCGGTCGACCGCGCCCTAAAATATATGCCTTTGAAAGAAAGCAGTGTCCCCTCTTCCGAAGGCCCGGTCGACCGGTCTGAGAACCGCGGTCGACCGGCCATTGCAGACCTAGACCTACTTCTCCTATTTTTCATACAAACCCAAAACCAACTTTCAACCAAAACCAACCAACCTCATTTATTGATACTAATAGATCATAAATGCTTCCATCAACATTTTTCTACCTCAATACACAATCAAATCTCCTCCAAAGATGTTAATACCCAAAAATCCAACCAAAAACCATAACTACATTACACCAAAACTATTACATAACTATCCATACTAAGTATCCATCTTAAACCATATAATAGCAAGTAGAAAACTTGCCTTGGGGCTCCAATTTCAGACTTGGATGAAGAAGAATGCAAGATCAATCCACAAATCTTCAATATCTCCCTTTTCTCCACAAGTTTCTTCCTCTTTCTCTCACTCACTCTAGGGTTAGAAAACACTTAGGGGAAAATAAGAGAAAATGAAAGGCTTAGGAAGACTAAAACGTGGCTTTAAGTTAAAAGTCTCCAATCTTTAAATGTCAATACCGCAATAATATAATTTCTAATATGCAAGATGCCAAAACCAGTCAAAAGTGCCCAAAATCTCAAAATACAATATGGCCCACATTTTGACTGCCTCGCACCTTCCGGAACTAACTACACCCTCCAAATTATCATTTGGAATTTTATAAATCATTTTAAGTTCCGATTCCATTTTAAGCCAAATTGCCATTTTAATTTTCATGACACAATAGAACACCACATGGTATTAGTCACTTACACACATGGAAATTATGCAATTTATTAGTAAATATTAACTTATTTCATCAAATTAATACTTACTCCACATCCGGCATTTTATATATAATTACTCCACACAGTAAATAAATATAATATGGGACTCCCCAAAGTGAGGGTTGTTACATACTCCCCTCCTTATGAGGGAATTTTTCCCCCAAAATTCAAGCGTACCTTGGATAAAAAGATGCGGATACTTATCCCGCATATCATCCTCACGCTCCCAAGTGGATTCCTCGACGCTGTGATGACTCCATTATACTCTAACCAAGGGCACCACTCGAGATCTCAATCTACGTTCCCCATGCTCTAGAATGGCAACGGGTTGTTATTCATAAGAAACATCAGGTTGTAACTTTATGTCCTCGAAAAGAATGTGCCAAAGGGCACCATCACACCTCTTATACTTCTTTAAAGAGGAGACATGGAAGACATCGTGAATTTGTTGCAAAGGTTCCGGTAGGGCAAGTTGATACGCCACTGGACCCACCTTAGCAATCACGGGAAAAGGTCCCACAAATCGCGGCGCAAGCTTCCCTTTCTTTCCAAAACGTTTAACACCTTTCATAGGTGACACTCGCACCAGCACTTGGTCGCCAACCTCCAATTCCACATGTCTTCTTCCCGCATCGGCATAGCTCTTTTGTCTATCTTGGTATATCCGGATACGGTTCCGAATAAGCTCGATCTTTAAAGAAGTATCCCGGATCATTTCAGGTCAGAGGAACTTATTATCTCCCACTTCCAACCAACATGTGGGAGACCTAAAGGGCCTACCATACAAGGATTCATAGGGCGCCATCCCAATAGTGAATTGATATGAATTATTATTAGCAAACTCAACCAAAGGGAGATATTGTTCCCAACTACCTTTAAAATCAAGTATACACATACGAAGCATATCCTCCAACATTTGGTTAACTCTTTCGGTCTGGCCATCTGTTTGAGGATGATAGGAAGTGCTCAATCTCACTTTAGTTCCCAAGGACTCTTGGAAACTTTCCCAAAAGTGGGAAACAAAGATATTATCTCTGTCGGAAATAATGTTCAAAGGCACCCCATGCAGTCTAACAATCTCTTCAATGAACAATCGGGCGTAACGAGCAGTGTTATAATCGGTACGGACAAAAATAAAGTGTGCCGACTTCGTCAAGCGATCAACTATGTCCCATATAGAATCGTGACCCTTTTGTGACGTTGGTAAGCCAGTGATAAAATCCATTGATATGCTCTCCCATTTCCATACCAGAATTTCTAACGGTTGCAACAAACCTGTCGGTCGCTGATGATCAATCTTAACCAACTGACAAGTAGTACATTGAGATACAAACTCAGAAATATCTCTTTTCATACCCGGCCACTAATACTGACGGCGCATATCTTGATACATTTTATCATTACCCGGATGCATCGAAAATTTGGAGCCGTGAGATTCTGCCATCACCGCCCGTCGTAAATCTCCACCTCCGAAACGATAAGCCTTCCATGGAAGCGTAGCCCACCCTCCGAACTTATTGAGTAGGATTATGCTCCCCCAGTCAGTAATCGGCGAATGTGGTCTTGACAACCCTTATCCCTGCCTTGGGCCTCTACGACCTTTGACAGAATCGTAGGAGTAACGGTCATCACGGACATAAACGCCCTAGCAACCGCATCCTTATGACTGAGCTCTTTCCATTTAGCTTCCATACCTCAGCTAGTTCTCCCACGGGTTTTCTACTCAAGGCATCTGCCACCACGTTTGCCCGCCCCGGATTATAATGAATATCAAATTGATAATCTTTCACGAACTCCAACCATCGACGCTGCCGTATATTTAAATCCTTCTGAGAAAATAAATATTGCAACGACTTATGGTCCGTGAAAAGACTGAACTTCTCCCCGAGCAGATAATGCCTCCAAATCTTCAGGGCAAAGACAACTGCGGCTAATTCTAAGTCATGCACCGGATAATTTCTTTCATGAGGCTTGAGCTTTCTGGAAGCATAGGCGATAGCTTGTCGTTCCTGTTGAAGCACACCTCCCAAACCTTGTAAAGATGCATCGGTGAAGACTAGATATTCCAACCCCGGCTTGGGTAAAGCGAGGACTGGAGCCGAAGTTAATCTATCCTTGAGCTCATCGAATGTAGCTTGACCCAAACAAATCTAACCCCTTTCCGGGTCAAATTTATCAAAGGGCTAGCAATCTTAGAAAACCCCTTAATAAATCGGTGGTAATAACCCGCCAAGCCCAGAAAACTACAAATTTTGGTAGGTGTCGTGGGCTGACCCCACTCCCTCACCACAACAACCTTACTCGGATCCACCGATATACCCTGCGAAGTCACAATATGACCCAAAAATTGCACTTCCCGTAACCAAAAACCATATTTCTTAAACTTAGCATACAGTTGATGATCCTTTAATCTTTACAGGACCGACTCCAAATGAATGGCATGGTCATATTCGGTTTGAGAATACACAAGGATGTCATCGATAAATACGATAACAAATTGGTCCAGGAAGTCCCGAAATACCTTATGCACGAGGTCCATAAATACGGCAGGGGCATTAGTTAGTCCAAAAGGCATAACCAAAAATTCATAAGACCCGTACCTCGTCAGAAAAGCAGTCTTGGATACATCCTGCTCCCGTATCCTCAACTGGTGATACCCCATTCTCAAATCTATCTTAGAGAAGTATGTCGCTCCCCTAAGCTGATCGAACAAGTCATCTATACGAGGCAAAGGGTATTCATTCCGGATGGTGACCTTATTCAACTCTCTATAGTCAACAAACAATCGGAGAGAACCATCTCTTTTCTTCACAAATAACACAGGAGCACCCCACGGTGACATACTACGCCTGATAAATCCCTGCTCTAACAACTGCTGAATTTGATCTCTTAGCTCCCTCATTTCCACAGGAGCCATACGATAAGGAGCTCTCGCGATCGGTCGAACTCCCGGTGCTAAGTCAATCACAAACTCGATCTCTCGGCTAGGAGGCAAACCCGGTATCTCCCAAAAAATGTCCTCAAAATATCGAACAACTGGAATAGAATCCAAGGGAACAACTACATCCCGAGAAGTCTCTTCCGTAATACAATACAAATAAGTACCAGAATCACCCTCTAAACGAGGCAAAACCACCAGGAACATATCTTGTCTGGGAACGGCGAAGACTATGCTCTTCCCGTAACAATTAACTATAGCATGATACTTAACAAGCCAATCCATACCCAAAATCACATCATACCCGACCATGTCTAGGACGAGTAAGTCGGCCTCAAAACACAAATTTCCAAGAGTGATCCCTATACGTTTGCAAATAAGGAAAATGAGTGAACCATCACCCATAGAGGACTCAACGCTAGTAAAAGTGCTCTCGGCATATTTTATCAACTCTGTGGACTGAGCAAAGCTTCTAGAAATAAACGAATGTGTCGCACCCGTATCAAACAAAACGCGACCCAAGTGTCCCTGAATAAGGAACGTACCCTCTATAGCTGGTGGCGCTGGCTGAATAAGAGGAAGCATAGAATCCTGAATGTGATAAACTCTCCCATAATGTAGTTGACCCTGCTGTAGAGGGACAACTGGATTTGGTGCCTGTAGCAGAAACTGAACATAAGGCTGCTGAGGAACCCGAGGAGGTTATCCCCCAATCACTTGAGGACTATCTTTCTTATGATGACCCGCTTCCCCACATTGGAAGCACTTCCCCACCATACTTTCCTGACCTCGACCTCTATTATTTTTGAACTGCCCGAACCCTTGGCCCGGATGGCCCCTACCTCCCTGACCACCCCGACCCGCTTGCTGTTGCGTGGCACCCTGACCTTGCCTATTAGCATTACCACTAACATTAAACCCGCCAAAGTGCTGTCCTTTCAACCCGTCCCCTTGCTGGGGATCCCTTTCTCGTTGCTTAGTATTCGTAGGTTGGGACGAAGGAAAAGCTCCTCCTCCATTCCCACTCACTCCTGGCTTCCCTACTTGCCCCATTCCTATAGCTTTCTTGCTATTCTGTATAAACAACCGATGCTCCTGGCAGTGGAGCAATGCAGCATTCATCACCTCACCAAAAGTTTGTAAAGCTGGATTACCCATCAAATTCTGCCGGATTCTCCAGTTTAGACCTCCCATGAATTTTGAGACTTTCCTTTCCTCCTGAGTCACCTCTTCCGGCACAAAACTTGCTAACCGGGTAAACTCCTCTTCGTATTCGGCAACTGATCGTTCTCCCTGAACTAAGTTCTGAAGTCTCCTCCTCATCTCCCTTTGAATCGTGGGAGGAAAATACTTTTGGTCATACAAGACCCAGAACTCAGTGATCGACATAGTGTCTCTTTGTTCTGGAGTAGTCATCGACTCCCACCAATGTAACGCGGCCCCAAAAAGTTTGAAAGTAGCAAGGAATTGTTTCTTTTCCTCACTACAATCCACCATTCATAAATGGCGTTGCATATCTTTCTTCCATTGATTTGCTCGAACAACATCAGAACCTCCATCAAACTCCGGGGGATGGCCGTTTAAAAAGGACTCCCTGACTCTTTCCCACGGAGAAGGTCTCGTAGGTGCTTGAGCATCCTGTGCCCGCTGTTGAGCTTGTGGTATCTATTGAGCTACTGCGGTCATGGCAGCATTAACCGCATGGGCCACAATGTTAGCTACATCCGCAGCATTAAAAGTTCCATGGGGCGGCGGAGGACTAACATCCTCTTCTACGACTTTATTGCGTCTCGCAGGGCGACCTCTCTTAGGCGGCATCTGAGATGAAGGAACAATAGAGTTAGAATACTATTCACAACAACCTATTTCACAGAGAGTGCAATAATAAGCAACAAAATAGTCCTATCATTAGGCTCTATATCAAAGAACGCTACGGTAGAACGTGACAAGTCCACATAGGTCCTAGTACTCTAGAACCCAGTGCTCTGATACCATCTGTGACAACCCGCATCCCGAATTAAGGGGTGGCCAGCCCGATACTCCGACATATACGGAAATCATGGATAGAAATCATTCTCAGCGCCACAACTATAATAAGAGTATACGGGAAAACCACCCTTCAATTCAGAAAACGGGTTGCCAAAACAAATTATTTGATTTAAAATTTAAGTTAAGGAAATGATTTAAACAACCCATTTTAAAAGATACTGGAATTCCGAAGCAACATATATATCATGCAACTAAAACAAATACATACAGGGGGGGGGGACCGAATATGCTGTCGGTCCACAGCTACACAAAATGAATCATAGCAGTTTAATATGTTACGTAATACATTCATTAAACAATTACAAAGTTTGGGCCACTCGCCCGAATGACGGACCCGATCATAACTAGATATAAAAAATGACAGCGTCTAGCAAAGCATCCTGTAATATCCGCAAATTCTTACAGCTCCTTAAAAGCAAAGGGGTAGGAATATCAACACGAGCGTCCTTGCGGAGGAGCACCTGGCCGGATACAATAACATGCACAATATAGGAGAATGAATGGGTCAGGGCCCGATTTTTATATAGTTCCCAGATGAACAAATAGCATGATAGATATGAACAATGATGATCAAATATCTAACAACCTAATCATGAATCATAAATGAGACAATTAAAATGACATGCCTACGAATAAAATTATGCAAGAGAATAAAATTATGCCTAATTAAATTAAAAGCTTCTATCCTCTATTTCCACTTTAATCCGGTTTGAATTCCTTAACAGGAATACTATATCATCATTTTCTTGTTTCTTTCAAATTCTTATGCCTTAGCAAAATATAATTATCATCATACATTTTAGTGGAAATATGTATCGCTCAAGTCCAACTTGAGTTTAGAAAAGTTATACTCTTATACATATAACGATTCTAAGACCGCCCCTCCGAGTTTCCCCACTGGGCGCGCCCCTAAATGACTATCATCTTCCAGGGGCCTATCAAACAAGGCAGCCTGAGTACCTAACGCACGTCGGGAAGTGGCCGTATGCCTGCGAGTGAGTCATAACCACACCCAGAATTACCTCACTAGCGCAGAAAAAATACATATAATAAACCCGCATATGGCCGAGGACTATAGTCTCCCTGCATTCCCTAGTCAGGGGACATCACCTCATGCGCGAGCTTCACTTATGATAGCATTTAGAGAGGTGTGTTTAAGTAAATTATCATTTACTAAAAAGTCACTTTTCTCTTTTCCATTTCATGAGAGTGTTTCGTTATTTTAGAAACCATGATTACCGAGTATATCATTAATGAAGAGTATAGTGTACGCCCCGAACTATTCTCTAAGGAATCACAATAATTACCAAGACTTAAGGTCTTATATACCTCAACTTAAGCCTCTACAGTCTCCAAGCATGGGCCTACAACCCCTATTCACCTATTAAGGTGCAGAAAGAGAAGTGATGCCTAAACATCACTTAAGACAACCCCTTCCCCCGGACTTAACCCCAAGTGAAACCCATTCAACTCTAGGGTGACTACCAACTCAACTAGGACTCTAAAAGCCAAGGTTTACTTCATTCAAGAAGAGTCCTAATTCCCTATGAGAAGAAAAGAATTTAAAACAAAAGTAGAAAGTTGGGAGAGAAAACAGGGGACCGGTCGATCGGTCCCAAGACCGCGGTCGACCGCGTCTCAAGTTTTAGCCTATAAGAAAAAGCAGAAATCTCACTTCGGACGAGCCGGTCGACCGGTAGGGGGACCGCGGTGGACCGCGCCCTAAAATATATGCCTTTGAAAGAAAGTAGTGTGCCCTCTTCTGAAGGCCCGATCGACTGGTCTGAGAACCGCAATCGATCGGCCATTGCAGACCTAGACCTATTTCTCCTATTTTTCATACAAACCCAAAACCAACTTTCAACCAAAACCAACCAACCTCATTTATTGATACTAATAGATCATAAATGCTTCCATCAACATTTTTCTACCTCAATACACAATCAAATCTCCTCCAAAGATGTTAATACCCAAAAATCCAACCAAAAACCATAACTACATTACACCAAAACTATTACATAACTATCCATACTAAGTATCCATCTTAAACCATATAATAGCAAGTAGAAAACTTGCCTTGGGGCTACAATTTCAGACTTGGATGAAGAAGAATGCAAGATCAATCCACAAATCTTCAATATCTCTCTTTTCTCCACAAGTTTCTTCCTCTTTCTCTCACTCACTCTAGGGTTAGAAAACACTTAGGGGAAAATAAGAGAAAATGAAAGGCTTAGGAAGACTAAAACGTGGCTTTAAGTTAAAAGTCTCCAATCTTTAAATGTCAATACCGCAATAATATAATTTCTAATATGCAAGATACCAAAACCAGTCAAAAGTGCCCAAAATCTCAAAATACAATATGGACCATATTTTGACTGTCTCGCACCTTCCGGAACTAACTACACCCTCCAAATTATCATTTGGAATTTTATAAATCATTTTAAGTTCCGATTCCATTTTAAGCCAAATTGCCATTTTAATTTTCATGACACAATAGAACACCACATGTTATTAGTCACTTACACACATGGTAATTATGCAATTTATTAGTAAATATTAACTTATTTCATCAAATTAATACTTACTCCACATCCGGCATTTTATATATAATTACTCCACACAGTAAATAAATATAATATGGGCTCCCAAAAGCGAGGGTTGTTGCAATATAAAAATACAAAATGATACATAGCTCATCGGTATTTACTATTTTCAATAAAAAATCCTTCTCAAATTCGATTATAGCAACAATTATGAGTGTGTGTGTGTGTATATATATAGCCATTTTTAGGGCTTTTTTTTGGGTATAGCAGATTTAGTTTATGATATTTTGTAGCCATTTTTGTTTATTCTTTTAGGGGGTTGTATAATAGATTTGTGTAACAAATTATATTAGTTTATTTTATGCGATTTATGACAGATTATATATATATGTGTGTGTGTGTGTGTGCGCGCGCGCGCGCACGGGCGCGTTTGTGTGTTTAATATAATTAGTTGCTTGTAATCTTTTAACTGATTATTTAGGGTTTTTATTCATTTGGGGTTTTCTTATTTTTGTTTAACAAATTATTCTTTTTATAATTAATGCGATGTTTATTTTTATTTGACAGAATGTCATTTTTGGATCCTTATCAAGTTTTCAGTGGTGCCGGAGTGAGTTGTGGCGTTGAGGGCGATAAAACATATTGAAAGTTGATAGTCAACAATATTACAACAATGAAACTCAACCAGCGAAAATTCAATTTAGTACGTGGTTGTTTAAAGAGTTTTTATGATGCCACACGCAAATTTAGTGGTACAAATTTTCCAACAACAAATGTTTTTTCTCTGATATTTGTATAATTTAATTAATGTTGATGAATTTGGAGGAAAGTGAACATGAATGCCTTCGTTTGATGGTTACCCCAGTGAAAGAAAAGTTTGAAAAATATCAGGAAGAGTGTTGAACTCATAGTAAAGAAGAAAAATAAAGGACTAAAATGAAGTAAGTAGCTATTTGATTTGAGTAATTACTTTTTTATTTTTATATTTTCTTTTTAAGGATTAGTGTTAATTGATTTTATTAAGGAAAAGAAGGATTATGAAGTGCGACTTGGAAGTTTTATGGAACGTTTTATAAATTGGAACTTCTTTAATTTATTTTAGGGTGTTGAAATTGAAATTTGGAAGTTTTTATTACGTTTATGTTTTTGGAACAATATTGGATTAAGCTTGTAATATGCTTGTGTTTGTTTGGATGGTTGAACTTTGAAACTTTGGAATATGTTTGTGTTCATTTAGTATTCTATTTTTGGAACATTCATTTAAAAATTGCAAAACTGAGAATGCCCCTATAGAGATCTATGCTTAGGCAGGGATGGTTTGAGCAAAAAAAGTATATTTTTAGATTTTTTTTTTATTTTAACGATAACAAATTTAAACAAATTAAACCTAATTAAACTTTGCACCAATTAAAATCATTTTGTTCTGAAAAACTGATTTACGAAATTTGTACTTTTTAACCTTAAATATTCATTTAGGTTATAAGTAGATAAACTAAGTAAATCATACACAACACGCCGATGTACAGAAAAAACCACAAAGGAAAAAATCTCGAACGGCCAAACCAGACATATCACTATGATAAGGTTTTACAAAGACTAGACAATAGACTTACTCAATGACTCATTTCCCTCGTAAGCCTTGACGTTATTTTATTTTCAATCTCTCCTCCAGAGTGCAACGTGGGAGTCCACCCACGTAAGTTGTCATAACTCACGAATCCACGCTTGCCTTGGTATCCATCGATGAGGCTTAACAATTGTCTACGGATTGATACACGAAATCCACCTCTTCTTCATTGCAGCACTAGCAACACGGCGTCCACCTTGTGTAAACAACAAGTACGGAGTCCACCACACAAAACACTTTTTCAATCCAAGATGATGAGAAACAAACTTTGGTGCCCAAATGAAAGATCTTGAAGCGTATGAATACATAAATTTGGATCTTTAAATTCAAAGGGTGAAACTTGGGTTTTGTAACTTTGGTAAATAGGTAGGAAATCGATTTTCACTAAAAAAAAATCAAAAATCTGAGTCCAACATGCCTTTAATAGTAAAAATACAAATTTTGAGGCGGAGAACTCGTTCAAACGAGAAGCTCTTTTCATTCTAAGGAAATCCAAGTTCGTTTGAACAAACAGGTTTTCTCATTCTAATGAGTTCAATTCTGTTAAATGCAGAGTTGTCATTCGATGTTTGTTAGATATTCGTTCCAACAAAAATCCCAGTTCGTTCTAACGATAACTGAAACTCGTTCAAATGAAAACTCCATCTCGTTCTAATGAAGTTTGTCTTCATTCCAATGACTTTAAAAACCAAAAATATATATTTTTTTTAAAAACATTTTAAAAATAGTTCCAAACGATTTCTCTAAAAAAAGCACCCTTAAAATATATCCAAGGACCATATTCAAAATGCATAAATACCTTATGATATCCTCAGGAAACGTGAAGACAAAATTGGTACGGTAAACAAGGCACGGTGTGTATCCAACTATTGATACCAAATATTATGCTATTACGTGGACCAATCAAAAATAGATATGTGTTATCCGTTGTGGCATTAGTCCTAGTCAGTAAGGCCTATTTATCAGAGTGAATCCAATAATGCTGACCAATAGTGTAAAATGTCGACCAACATACAAAAGAAGCCCAACCAACACCAGGAAGATCAAGCAACAGGGGTTATCCAACGCCATCAGTTGTATACATTATGAACGTTGTACATATGCAAATGTCTATGTTATAAAGGCATTTCATCTTTTAACATTCCACTTCTTGTACACCCTTAGGGGCTATAAATACATTATAATCCCTACAACCAGGGGTGATTAAACAAGAGACAACTAATAAACACAAATATACACCAGTGGACGTAAGCTTTTCCTTTTCAGCCGAACCACTTTAAAAATCTTTTGTGTCTCTTATTTACTTATTTATCAGTGATAAAATAGTTAGAGATAGTCTAGTTTTTTGCATCAACAGATTGATGCCGTCTAATGGAAATTGTTTATAATCGTTTTCATCTATTCATTCATTCAAATTAATGATATTCCTGAATCAAGCCTCAGAAACGATGGCATTCCGCCTATTTTCCTTTTGCTCCACCAATGCCCAATGATTTGACGGATATTCTCGCCAGTCTTGCCAGAGGACAAGAGCCTATACAAGATACCAAGAGGCAATTAGCACCGACCTTTTAAGCCAGGTCACCTTCCTTACTTGCTCGTGGAAATATGCCACCTCCTCCTCCTCCAAGACGCAGTAGATATAGCCAATTTAGGACTACTAGAGATACCTCTTATCTCCTAGGAGAAAGTTCTTCTTTCAGAACATCGGAGCCCTATGATGATCAGTCTTTTATTCCTGAAAGATTGAGTGCCTTAGAAAGGCTTAGCCGGGTATATCCTTTTGACAATTTGGGACCCAGGGGGAACATAAATGTTCCCAGGGCATTATTAAGGAATACTCGACGACCAACCGATCAAAGGGAAGGCTCATCCCAATCTATATCAGATGCCCGATGAACTGGTGAAAAATGCCACTTAAGACGTTTAATATAAAGATAAACAATTAAAATGTCTCTTAACTGTTTGTTGAAGAAACTCTTTTAATCAAAACAAAACTAAACACAAGACGTGTTTTAAAAAGTTTATCAAAATAGTTTGAATGAGTGTGAATAAGTTATTTCAGATCTAGAGTAAATCAGTTTGGAAAAAATAAAACTTAAACTATTACATCAGCACAATGAAGAAAAAGGTGATGAGAAAATGAAGAAGAACACAAGTAATTTTTAACGTGGTAAAATCCCACCCAATTGAAGAAACATCCACGGTGACCTCTATGTCACAAAACGAAAATCCATTAAAATCAAAGTAACAAATTACAAGCTATTTAACAATCAAACCAAACAAACACACCTAAACTAAGTTCAGAATCATTACCAACTCCTCTGAATTAAATCTGACTTTTCTGAAGGTTGTTGGTGTTGATGTTATCTCAAGCTTTCATAACTTTACTTGATTCCAGCCTATATGTCGACTCAAACAAGTTTCAAGATCATATAACCAACACTTTAAGTGGGGTAGAGTGAAAGTGTAGGGGTGATGTGCTTTCTACATATGCATGCAACACACTCACACTTAATACAGACAAAATGATTTAATAAATTACAAGATCACTAGATATGGAAGAAATTCCAAAATCAATTTAGTCAAAACAAAAAAAGACTTTTAGACCTTTCAAAATATCCGCAGATCAAGAGAGAATATTGTTCTGAAATATCCAAGATCCTAACACTTTTGAGTTTGAAAATATTATCTAGAAAGTGCAAATCCCAATCAAGATCTCAAAACTAGGTCTTAGCCTGATAGTTTGAGTAAAATGAAATCAGAAGAAATATTGTTGGTATAGGGCTTACAAACTTGATATCAGTTTTAAAATAACTAACAAAAATGATTTATTGAAAAAAGAAATCAAAACAGAAATCTATCTACGTGATTTGTATCATTAAGATGAGATCTCAGGTTTCTATAAAGAAGAAACTGAAAAACTCAACATGATTAAGTGGGAAAGATGATTAAGAATAAGAGAGGATAATTTCTTAACACACGAACTAAACACTCAGGTTTAAAATCATAGAAAAGTGTTTCTGGATTTAGGGTTTGACGAAGTTAGGTTAGGGTTTCTTTTCTCTCTCTCTTTTTTTCTATCAAACTAGGAACTTTCAAAAGTGTGACACCTTGCCTAATAAAATACCGGGTGATCAGTCCTATACCAAATTAAAACAGGAATCCCAGTTGGATCATCCTTAGCATCACTGTCAAAAACCTTTTTAAAACTTACTAACCACCTAGTATTCCAAAAGCTAGTGCCAAATTTTAACTTTTTGATTAAACAAAACAATATATGCGGAATTAAATATAAACCATTCACACAACTGAATGAAAATAAATTGAATCATTAATTAAACAATTTTCCGAATAAACCCTCGGCCACCAAAATGAAATCCAATATAAACATCCAACACCTGAATAAGTACATCTGAAAATTGCACTAAGAAGTATGGGCGACAAGCCCTAAATAAAACTGGAACTGATGAATGATTCCGACTCTAGGAATGAATAAGCGATGCGTCTAATCCAAATTCCTGCTAGCATACACATATGCAGCAGCTCTATGTCCATGGAAAAGAATATCAATCCTGGTGTCCCTGTGGCTGCACACCTAAAAGGTTTTGAAAATAGTTTTATAGCAAGGGTTAGAACCCAAAATATTTTAAAATATTTAGCAAGTGAATTAACTGCAGTAATTTAAAATGCAAGAATGCGCTTCATATTTAAGTTAGTGTCAAACTCCCTTGTGGACATTCTCACCCCTCCACTAATGTGCACACATATCGGTTACCTTAACCCCACCTAGTTGCACTATCCCGTCCAACTAGTACCGGTATAACCTCCCCATGCCATACCACTCTAACCCGAGTATAATGATTCTTGAATTATAAGTTATATCACAATTAACTTAATTAATTTCTCTAAAATGGTAGCATATAACCGTGTCACAAGTTATATAAAGTAAATTTATCACACCCTGTATTATTACCCGCATATAATATTTACTATCATTTTATACATACCTTTACCACAACATCCACACATATAATATACGTATATCCATCCCTTCGAGTATACCCTCGCCGGATGATTCCCTCTAAAATGCTATCTCACTAGGTGTGCTCACAAAACCTAGTTTCCCCAAGTTGCAATCGCTCACCAACTTGGCCCTAAATATAAACGTAGTGGAGGCAGTCATATTCCTTCCCTAAAAGTGAGATAAATCCCTCACCCATATATACCGGACGCTATGACCTGGGGATATACTCGCCCTACTCCTCAAGCTAGGGGATTCACCCACACCGCGCAACTTCCCTTGATAGCACTAGAGTATATAAATTAAATAAATATCTAGTTACTGATATTTAATATCACACACAATATATACACGTATATATATATACTATCACTATACCGTATGTACTCAAAATCCCGTACACTGCCTGTAATTTCCTGAGTCTGTGGCCCGACTCATCACAATTAATTTTCTCACTTAATAATTTATCATCTTCCCGAGTCTATGGTTCGACTCTAATACATTTAATTCACACTTCAATTTATATAATTCTTTCTCCGAGTCTATGGTCCGACTCTAATTAAATTAATTACACACCCATTAATTTAATACCTCCCCGAGTCTATCGCCTGACTCTAATTAAATTAATTAACACACTTATTAATTTAACACTACCCCGAGTCTATCATTCGACTCACTTAAATTAATTAACACACTTATTAATTTAATACCTCCCCGAGTCTACAATCCTACTCTAATTAAATTAATTAACACACCCATTAATTTAATACCTCCACGCGTCTATCGTTCGACTCTAATTAAATTAATTAACACACATATTAATTTAATAACTCCCCGAGTCTATCGTCCGACTCTAATTAAATTAATTAACACACTTATTAATTTAATACCTACCCGAGTCTACAATTCGACTCTAATTAAATTAATTATCACACCCATTAATTTAATACCTACTCGACTCTACAATCCGACTCTAATTAAATTAATTATCACGCCTATTAATTGAATACCTTTCCGAGTCTGTGGTCCGACCCTCCTTTAATTAATTTACACGTTAATTAATTAACAGAAATCCGAGTCTGTGACCCGACTCTAATATAATTAATTTACACATTAATTAATTTAATAAGTTGGTATCACCCAACTATTATTCCCGAACTCGCTCACTTGGCCTATGCCTTAATACTTCCCGAGTCTATGTTCCGACTCCAAATTAATTTACTCTCTCAATAATTAATTTAATACTTTGATGTCACTTAACCAACATACCCGGACTCATTTACTTGGTCCATTTTTACACCTCATAATTTCATTCCCACATTTTCACCCACAATGCGTCACACATTCATCTCCATAAATTTCCTCATTATATTTACCTATAATTACCAACATACCCGGACTCGCCCACTTGGTCCATAATTAAATTGAATATGTTTCACCCAAAATTCACACCTTAAGTCTCAACTCTTAACTTAGATTGTACATTCCTAATAGCTATCTTTTGAGCGCCTAGCTATTGACTTCTCAATAATTTTTTTTTCACCAATTAAAATTATACCCAACATCAAAAGAAAACCAGGCAAAGCATCAACCTGCCCGACCTGCCAAGGTTTTCCCATCGTCGATCGATTGATGGCCCCTGATCGATCGATCGATCCTTTCGTGGAAGTTCTCCTTCCCCGCTGAATTCCACCATTAACGAAATTTCAAGGTTTGTAAACCTTAATTTCAACCTCTAATCAAGTCATCCCACCACATAAACATATTGGATTTTGATCTTATACATCAGATACACTTTCTAGTATATGAATTTCTCAACTTATTTCACAATTTCGGAAATGGGTTTTTCCATAAATCTCCATTAACTTTGTTCTACAATTCCAACTTCCAGATTCAAATTCCACCATTTTATATTCTGGTTTCTCATTTAAATCAGATATCTATACTCAGAGATATACAACACAACTAATTCTTACTTTGAATCTCATTCAATAGTTCCATGAACAAAAACTCCATTTTGTACACATTTATCCCCAAAACAGATTTTGATTTACACATCACTATGTATGAATTGATTATCATCAATTTAGAAATCACAACAGTTAACCACTTGCCTGGATTGTTCGTAGGGTCTGATTCCGTTGGTGTAGAGATTGGTTGATGAAGAACACCCCAAATTAGCCCCTTAATTTGGCTCCAAAAGATCCGCCCCAATTGACTTCTTGATTAGCTTCCTCTAATCCTCTCCCAAACCCTAGGTTTTGATTTTCTATCTGCCGTTCTTAGTCCCTCAATTAGGTTAAAAACACTAAATCCCATTTTTAGCCTAATGGGCCTAATTAAAATAGCCCAAATCACCCCGTGTTGGCCCGGCTATGCCCAAAAATACCCCGAGACCTGATTACTACCCCCGGGTACTCTTTTCTGACTAGCTCGACCCATCCGGACTCAATCGCGCCCTCAGAATTGTCACCTGAAATACTTTTTGACATTATCTAATTTTGACCTCAAAATGCGACACACGAGATTTCGAACAATTAAACTTAAAAGTCGCCAATTATAAATAATTCGGCTCACTCAAATAAATTATCCAACTCATGAATTTAAGTTTTTCCAATTTAAATATTTTTATAACTCCCAAAAATAATTAAATATTTAATCCTCAAAATTACGGGGTGTTACATACTCCCCCCTTGCAAAGGAATTTCGCCCTCGAAATTAAGATAAGCCTAGTGTTCCAAGCTTCAAATATTACTTTCTAGTCATGCGTCTCTAAGCTCGTTATTTCTATCTCTCCCGTTTCTAACTATAAGTTACACAGTTTAGCATTTTAATTAACCAAGGCGGCCATACACCCTGTACCCGTACTTAACCACACAAAATTTGTCTTAATTAATCCGGGTGCCCATACACGCTATTCCCGTGCTTTACAGCACGAAAGTTACCCGACTATGCTAGTCGTAACCCGTAATATAAATTCCATCCCGTAGTCATATCACACACACACACACATACACACACACACACACACACACACACACACACACACACACATATATATATATATACTGCTCGGGGTACCCAACCCATGTACTAACGACTAAACATCTCCCCACTTCCAACGTTGCGCTAAGTTTTATGCGTGGGACGTCTCGCAAAGCGAAATCCAAACAAGGAACCCCCCGATACACTACTACCTAACATTGTCGGTCATCGAGATTCGTTAAACCCTCAGTCCATAGCACGTACCCCTAAATACTTATCTTTTAACACAACAGTATATACGCCTACCCTTATGCTACCAAAGACAACATAAAATACCGCGCCCTTACTATCACTAGTCCTTGTGCAAAATACACCCCGAGCTATCTCTCTTTGCTCGAAAATAAATCTAACCACCCTGATTCACTTCAGTAAACACCCCTACTTGCCAGGATAAAATGTGAGAACACAAGACCTCGCTTTGTGTATATCGCACCACACAATATAACATGTATACACACATATACATAGGCTAAACGCCCTCTCAGGTGATACCTAGTACCAAACATATCCTGGTGTCGCGAACACCAAAACTTACCCCCACTATTCATAATAGTTCAAACCCATCGCTATCCAGCCGATATTTAGAAAATATTATCAACCCCACTCCCATAATTCTCGAAAGTAGTAACTCCTTATATAATTCAAACCTTCACTCAGTGTACACCTCCACTCTCCCATGAAGAACACCAAAGAAACTCCGCTACCCCACGAAAACTTTATCCACATACTATGGCTGCTACAACCAACGCACCCACTAAATTTGACTCACCCGTAAACTCTAGTGAAAATAAGTCTTATATTGTGACATCCTCCTTGTCACTCAAAAATATACCCCATGCCCATAAGGTAAATTTTTTACCTCCATACTCCAGCTACAACGGCTGATCCTCGGGTTCCGGAGCATCTTCTCCTTGCCTGAATGCGCCCATGACTTGCTGTAGTGGCTGCACATCCAGGACCTCATCCTGTAGTTGACCCCTGCCTCGCTTAAGATAATATCTCTTCATGTGTCTCTCTTTCTCCACAAACGAAACACCTTATAATACATTCACCCTGCCACTGGTTCTTTCCATGCCGACCTCGTTGGAATTTCTGTCCATCCTGCCGATAGCCCCCAGTTCTAAATTGTTTGGCATGATTTCCCTACTAAAAATCCTGTCCCTGATCTTCCCCCAGTCTGCTGCTGGGATACCCCACTGGTACTGTTCCCTCCAGCTTTATCCGACTGGTTAGTTTCCACTCCCCTCTTGCTTCCTTTCACGTAGAAGCGATCTTCCTGACCGTGCCGGAGTGCTGCGTTAACGACATCAGTGTAAGCTACTAATGCATATTTACTAATTAAATGTTGTCTGATTCTCTAGACTAACCCATCTTTAAACCTTTCTTTCTTTCTCCTTTCCTCACTTACCTCATCCGGTACCAAATTTGCCAATGAGTAAATTCTTCCCCATAATCGGCCACGGAATGGTCCCCCTGAGTCACCTCTTTAAATGTTCTCCTCATTTCGGTCTCAATCGCTGGAGGAAAATACGTGCGGTCGAACCGCACCCAAAACTTTGCAATAGCTAGTGTATCCCTTTCGTCAACTGTGGTGATCGACTCCCACCACTGTAACGCTGCTCCCACTGAACTAAAAGAGGCTAGCATTTGCTTTCACACCTCATCGCAATCTCCCATGCATAGGTGACGCTGGATATCTCTCTTCCTTAACACGCTAGCACTACATCTGAACCCCCTCGCAACTCTGGTGGGTGCCCACACTTAAAAAAAAATTCTCATACTTGCTGCCACCCCGACGGCCCCGGGCGGCTTGAACATCTGGTGTCATTAACACTTGTGGCTGATCCCGTGGAAACTACCATGCCATTACGACAGCCGTTGCTTCAATTTCCTGCGCCACCAATTCAGTTACCTGCGTTGCCGAAATCATCCCTCGCAGTTGCTGCGGTAACTCTTGCTCCTGACGAGCCTCTCTAGTCTCATCTACCCCTGCTGCCCTAGCTGCTCTCTCTTCTGTGCGGCATCTGGAATGAGAATCGAATCGTATGAGTTCACCCTCAAATAAAATAAATGGCAGAAGAACGTAAATGCGCATACGTATAAGAATACAATAATCCTATGATAGGGATCTATATCAAAGATTGCTAAAACGAAACGTGAAAAGCCGCACATATCCTAAGGACACTAGAACCTGATGCTCTGATACCATCTGTGACACCTCGCCTAATAAAATACCGGGTGATCAGTCCTATACCAAATTAAAATAGGAATCCCAGTTGGATCATCCTTAGCATCACTCTCGAAAACCTTTTTAAAACTTACTAACCACCTAGTATTCCAAAAGCTGGTGCCAAATTTTAACTTTTTGATTAAACAAACAGTACATGCGGAATTAAATATAAACCATTCACACAACTGAATGAAAATAAACTGAATCATTAATTACACAATTTGCCGAATAAACCCTCGGCCACCAAAATGAAATCCAATACAAACATCCAACACCTGAATAAGTACATCTGAAAACTGTACTGAGAAGTATGGGCGACAAGCCCTAAATAAAACTAGAACCGATGAATGATTTCTACTCTAGGAATGAATAAGCGATGCGTCTAATCCAAATTACTGCTAGCATCCACATATGCAGCATCTCTATGTCCCTGGAATAGAATATCAATCCTGGCGTCCTTGTGGCTGCACACCTAAAAGGTTTTGAAAATAGTTTTATAGCAAGGGTTAGAACCCAAAATATTTTAAAATATTTAGCAAGTGAATTAACTGCAGTAATTTAAAATGCATGAATACGCTTCATATTTAAGTTAGTGTCGTACTCCCTTGTGGACATTCTCACCCCTCCACTAATGTGCACACCTAACGGTTACCTTAACCCCACCTAGTTTCACTATCCCGTCCAACTAGTCTCGGTATAACCTCCCCTCCATACTACTCTAACCCGAGTATAATGATTCTTGAATTATAAGTTATATCACAATTAACTTAATAATTTCCTCTTAAATAGTAGCATATAACCGTGTCACAAGTTATATAAAGTAAATACATCACACACTGTATTATTACCCGCATATAATATTTACTACCATTTTATACGTACCTTTACCACAACATCCACACATATAATATACGTATATCCATCCCTTCGAGTATACCCTCGCCGGATGATTCCCTCTAAAATTCTATCTCACTAGGTGTGCTCACAAAACCTAGTTTCCCCAAGTTGCAATCGCTCACCAACTTGGCCCAAAATATAAACGTAGTGGAGGCGATCATATTCCTTATATGAAAGTGAGATAAATCCCTCACCCATATATACCGGACGCTATGACCTGGGGATATACTCGCCCTACTCCTCAAGCTAGGGGATTCACCCACACCACGCAACCTCCCTTGATAGCACTAGAGTATATAAATTAAATAAATATCTAGTCACTGATATTTAATATCACACACAATATATACACGTATATATATATATATATATATATATATACTATCACTACACCGTATATATATAATATAAACCTCGGCTTTACCGTGTACTCAAAATCCCGTACACTGCCTGTAATTTCCTGAGTCTGTATCCCGACTCATCACAATTAATTTTCTCACTTAATAATTTATCATCTTCCCGAGTCTATGGTTCGACTCTAATACATTTAATTCACACTTCAATTTATATAATACTTTCCCCGAGTCTATGGTCCGACTCTAATTAAATTAATTAACACACCCATTAATTTAATACCTCCCCGAGTCTATCGCCCGACTCTAATTAAATTAATTAACACACTTATTAATTTAACACTGCCCCGAGTCTATCGTCCGACTCAATTAAATTAATTAACACACTTATTAATTTAATACCTCCCCGAGTCTACAATCCGACTCTAATTAAATTAATTAACACATACATTAATTTAATACCTCCCCGAGTCTATCGTTCGACTCTAGTTAAATTAATTAACACACATATTAATTTAATAACTCCCCGAGTCTATCGCCCGACTCTAATTAAATTAATTAACACACTTATTAATTTAATACCTACCCGAGTCTACAATCCGACTCTAATTAAATTAATTATCACACCCATTAATTTAATACCTACCTGAGTCTACAATCCGACTCTAATTAAATTAATTATCACGCCTATTAATTTAATACCTTTCCGAGTCTGTGGTCAGACCCTCCTTTAATTAATTTACACATTAATTAATTAACACAAATCCGAGTCTGGGCCCCGACTCTAATATAATTAATTTACACATTAATTACTTTAATAGCTTGGTATCACCCAAGTATTATTCCTAGACTCGCTCACTTGGCCTATGCCTTAATACTTCCCGAGTCTATGTTCCGACTCCAAATTAATTTACTCTCTCAGTAATTAATTTAATACTTTAGTGTCACTTAACCAACATACCCGGACTCAATTACTTAGTCCATTTTTACACCTCATAATTTCAATCCCACATTTTCACCCACAATGCGTCACATATTTATCTCCATAAATTTCTTCATTATATTTGCCTATAATTACCAACATACCCGGACTCGCCCAGTTGGTCCATAATTAAATTGAATATGTTTCACACAAAATTCACACCTTAAGTCTCAACTCTTAACTTAGATTGTACATTCCTAATAGCTATCTTTTGAGCGCCTAGCTATTGACTTCTCAATAATTTTTTTTTCACCAATTAAAATTATACCCAACATCAAAATAAAACCAGGCAAAGCATCAACCTGCCCGACCTGCCAAGGTTTTCCCATCGTCGATTGATTGATGGCCCCCGATCGATCGATCGATCCTTTCTTGGCAGTTCTCCTTCCCCGCTGAATTCCACCATTAACGAAACTTCAAGGTTTGTAAACCTTAATTTCAACCTCTAATAAAGTCATCCCACCACATAAACATATTGGATTTTGATCTTATACATCAGATACACTTTCTAGTATATGAATTTCTCAACTTATTTCACAATTTCGGAAATGGGTTTTTCCATAAATCTCCATTAACTTTGTTCTACAATTCCAACTTCCAGATTCAAATTCCACCATTTTATATTCCGGTTTCTTATTTAAATCAGATATCTATACTCAGAGATATACAACACAACTAATTCTTACTTTGAATCTCATTCAATAGTTCCATGAACAAAAACCCCATTTTGTACCCATTTATCCCCAAAACGGATTTTGATTTACACATCACTATGATATGAATTGATTATCATCAATTTAGAAATCACAACAATTAACCACTTGCCTGGATTGTTCGTAGGGTCTGATTCCGTTGGTGTAGAGATTGGTTGATGAAGAACACCCCAAATTAGCCCCTTAATTTGGCTCCAAAAGATCCCCCAATTGACTTCTTGATTAGCTTCCTCTAATCCTCTCCCAAAACCTAGGTTTTGGATTTTCTATCTGCCGTTCTTAGTCCCTCAATTAGGTTAAAAACACTAAATCCCGTTTTTAGCCTAATGGGCCTAATTAAAATAGCCCAAATCACCCCGTGTGGGCCCGACTATGCCCAAAAATACCCCGAGACCCGATTACTACCCCCGGCTACTCTTTTCTGACTAACTCAACCCATCCGGACTCAATCGTGCCCTCAAATTTGCCATCTGAAATAATTTTTGACATTGTCAAATTTTGACCTCAAAGTACGACACGAGATTTCGAAAAATTAAACTTAAAAGTCGCCAATTATAAATAATTCGACTCACTCAAATAAATTCTCCAACTCATGAATTTAAGTTTTTCCAATTTAAATATTTTTATAACTCCTAAAAATAAATAAATATTTAATCCTCAAAATTACGGGGTGTTACAAAAAGTCTCTAAATGCCTCACCTAGGGGTCTTATTTATACTGGCGTTCGAAGGATCAGGAACGAAGCCACAAACCGAGGGCTAAGATTAAAAGGATTTAAACCCTGGCAAATCCAAGGGTTCACAAATAGCGGTGCAAAGCTCAACTCTGATTAGTTAAAACCATCGCACGTAGATTAGTTCCAAACGCGCATAACGTTGATCAAGACAAACCAATGGTCTATATTAAGTCACGGGTATATGAGTGAGAATAAACACAAATCAAGCCGTTGCTAGAGCAACACATGTAGGCTCAAGATCAAGTCTAAAACGCGTGTTTTTTATTTCTAAAAAATCCAAGTTTCACCCACAAAAGTTTATGTCGCTTTTGGATTCTACCCAAGATAAAAGAAATATTTTCAAATCAACCCCAAAGCTTTAATAAGTTCCAAATTTTAATTTCCAAAAATTATTTAAAAATTTTAGAAAATATTATTTAAATTCCCAAAAATATTTACAAATCAAATTAGGGGATTTAACTCACACAAGGTCATAATGGGAATGAAATACAACATGTATGGAGTCCTAGTGTGTGGTGTATGTGAAATACAATCAAGAACTTGTAGAGGAATATCAAAGTTGATGAGAGAGTTCTGAGGCTTTTTGGTTTAACTAGGGATGGACACAATTTTATCACTATTTCCAAACAATATAAGCTCCTATATGATGCAGACTCAAATGAGTCAAAGATATAGGGTGCTTCAATCCCCCCCTTGAAAATATGAGACAAAATCTCCTTTGAGTCAACAAGGACTCGTAGGGATACCAAAAAACAAATAAGAGAATCCTATTCCTATAAAAATCTATCTACTCAATCTCCTAGAAATAAAAATTACACAACTCAACTATGTACAAACCATTACCTTATCAAAATCTGATGTAATAAGCAGGTATTGAAATCTGCAAAAAGATACCTAAGATCAAGTTCAGTAGATAAGAATATACAATAGTGTCCAAGTGGACTCAAAATTTCTCTCCCATTTTGTCTCAAATGGACAAAGGCAAACAAGAATAAAATAAGAGAGTTATAAATAGGTAGATATACAAATTATTCAGCTAAAACCATACCAATTTATTTGCGTAAAGATGCAAAATGCTTAAAGTCTAAAGGTTTTGTAAACAAATCAGCCAATTGTAGATCGGTAGGTAGGTAATTAATCTCTAGTTCTTTTGATTCAACTAATTCTCATATGAAGTGATATCGAATTTTAATGTGTTTGGTGCAATAATGTTGAATTGATCGCACTTTGGTTATCGCAATAGCGATGGAGTTTTTCTTCTTTTATACCATAATCTCTTAGCGTTAGTTGCAGCCATAATAACTGGGACCAACAACTTCCTGCTGCAATATATTCAGATTCTATAGTAGATAAGGAGGTGCAGTTCTATTTTTTGCTGTTCCAACCAACCAAGTTGTTACCGATATAGTAACATGCGCCTGAAGTACTTTTACTGTCGTCGAAACACCCAGCCCAATCAACGTCAGTGTATCCAACTATAGTGCTCGATGTGTCATTAGTGTACCACCACCCTAAATTGTTAGTTCCTTTTATGTATTTAATTATTCCTTTTTACACATAACAGATGGCTCTCTTTGGGATTATTCTGATAATGGGCGCACACACACATCGAACATGATATCTGGGCGCGAGGTAGTTAGGTAGATCAAGCTTCCTATCATACTACGATATAAGTTAGAGTTAATGGATTTACCATTTTAATCTTTGGAGAGTTTGACCGAGGCACTCATAGGCATTCTAGCTTCCTTAGTCGTATCTAAGCCAAACTTTTTTATAATCTCTAAAGCATATTTAGATTACGAAATAAATATACCTTATGAGTTTTGTTTAACTTGAAGACCTAAGAAAAATTGTAACTCCCCCATAAGCGACATTTGGAATTCTTTGTGCATAATGTCTGAGAAAGACTTGATGATATTGCCAACATATACTTGAACAATGGTAATGTTGTTGTCAAAATGTTTGACAAATAAGGGTTCGTTATTTCCTTCTCTCCTAAATCCATTATCTAAAAGAAAGGTGGACATACGCTCATACCAAGCTCTAGGAGCTTATTTTAACCCATAAAGAGCTTTCTTAAGACAATAAACATGATTAGGATGATGTGGGTCAATAAACCTTTTGGGTTGTTCTACATAGGTCTCCTCAGTTAAAATACCATTCAGAAAGGCTGACTTTACATCCATTTGGTAAAGTATGAAATGTAAATGACACGCTATAGAAAAAAGTAAACGAACAGATTTGAGTCGAGTAACAGGAGCAAACGTTTCCTCAAAATCTATTCCTTCAATCTGAGAGTAGCCCTGGGTAAATAATCTAGCTTTATTTCTAATAATCATCCCTGACTCATCAGTTTTGTTTTTAAAAATCCAATGTGTGCCAATAACCCTTCTATTTTTAGGTCTGGGTATAAGATACCAAACATCATGAATGACAAATTGAAGAAGTTCTTCTTGCATTACAATAATCCACAATGGGTCATTCAAGGCTTCATTTACATTTTTGGGTTCAATAAGAGACGCAAAACATGCAAAATGAGCAATGTTACGAAGTTGGGATCTTGTACAAACAGGTTCTATAAGATTACCAACAACGTTATCTATGGGATGGTCTTTAGAAACCCAGTTAGGTACTTTAGAGGTCTCTGTTGGTAAAGACTCAGTTATTTTAGGAGAATTATAATTTAAAAAGCTTTCAGACTCTTCTACAATAGCTGGTCTTGTAATTTTACTTTCTACTGAAGTGTCATTCACAATCACATTAATGAATTTCATCATGGTCTTAGTACGCAAGTTGTAAATACGGTAGGCTCTACTGTCAGGTGAATATCCTAAAAATATAGCTTTATCTCCTCTTGTTTCAAACTTAGATAAGTGTTCTCTGTCTTTACAAACATAACACATACTTACAAATGTCCTAAGATATTTAAGATTTGGCTTCTTGCCATACCAAAGTTCATAGGGGGTCTGTTTAGAATTCTTCCTAAGATAGACTCTATTGATAATGTGACATGAAGTACGAACTGACTCAACCCAAAAGTATTTAAGTAAGTCTTTGGCATGTATTAAAACTCTTGCCATTTCCTGAATAGTCCTATTTTTATGTTCGGCTATCCCATTTCGCTGGGGTGTCTTGGGAGCACTAAACTCGTGTTTGTAACCATTATAATCACAATATTAAATGACACCTGAATCTATTAATTCTCCTCATCTATCACTCCGAATTCTATCTACTTAGGAATACTTTTTATTTTCTATACGAAGTAAGATTTTTAAAAATGCTAAAAAAATTTCAGACTTCTATTTTAGAAAAGTAACCCAAGTGAATCTCATGTAGTCGTCAACCATAACTAGAATGTAACTATTGTCACAAAGACTAATAGTACGAGAATGACCCATTAGGACCATATAGATAAGTTCTAAGGGTTTAGAGGACATAATATCTTTAACCTTTTTATGAGATGCCTTAACTATTTTGCCTTCTTGGCAAGGACCACATACTATGTTTGAAATAGGTTTTCTTTTAGGAATACCTATAACTATTTCCTAAGAGGACAATTTACTAAGGATGTCATAATTTATGTGACCCAATCTGTTATGCCATAATTCATTGTTATCAATTCTGACGATGTTACAGACCTCTGTACTAGGATTAAGTGTGTAACAGTTATCTGGAGTACGGAGTCCTATAATTATGCATTCACCATGTTCATTTAAAATTTTGCAATTGTTCTTTGAAAAGGTGACAGTATGATTTGAGTCACAAAATTGTGAAATACTTCGAAGATTAGCCTTAAGACCTTTTACTAATAAAACATCTTCAAGAATAAGTAATCCTTCTTCTTGGAGTGTTCCTTTGCCTATGATCTGGGCTGAAACACCATCTCCAAACAAGACTTTGCCTCCAGAGAAGTTAGTTTTGTTGAGAGTTTGGATTCATCCTCGGTTTTTGCTGGATTTGCCTCTATCCCCCTCTGGTTTATGATAAATCCTAAGAATTTTCTCGCTCCTACGCTGAACATGCACTTTGCAGGGTTAAGCTTCATCCTGTATCTATCCATCGTGTTATGAGTTTGCCCGAGGTCAGCCACATGAGTGTCGGCCTTGAGTCTTTTAGTAAGAATATCATCAACATAGACTTTTATCATCTTCCCAATTTGATCCTCAAACATCTTGTTGACAAGCCTCTGATAGGTACCTCTAGCATTCTTTAAACCAAAGGGAATATGTAGCAGTAGGTCCCCATATTGGTTATGGCCTTCTCCTCATCGGCCGGGTGCATGGATATTTGGTTATAGACCGAGTAGGCATCCATGAAACTCATCAACTCATGGCCTACTGTAGCATCAACCATCTAATCGATTATGGGCAAAGGGAATATCTCTTTGGGTAAGCCTTGTTTGGATCAGTAAAGTCCACACACATTATCCAATTTTCATATATTTAGGGATGATAACTACGTTAGCCAGCCAATCAGGATATATCAAATCTCTCATGAAGTTAGGTTTTTCTAGCTTTACTTCTTCTCGGATAACCTCGTATTTCTCTCGAGAATAAATTCTTCTTTTTTGTCGTACCGACCTAGCATCGTCGGCCGTATTCAGTTTATGATAAAAAAGTTCAAGATCTATGCCCGACATATCCTTGTGACTCCATGCGAAGATACTCTGCCTCTCTCTCAAGAGCTTGATCAGCTCTTCCTTAATATCTCCTCTAAGGGCTTTTCTGATTTGGATGATTTTTTCTGGCTCATCCTCATTGAGGACAATGGATTCTACCTCTTCTGTGTCCTCCCCTTTCTTCAGTTTGGTCTCATCCCTGGGATTTAAGGTATCCATAGTGTAGGTTATAGTTGATTTCTTATGATCTTCCCTCTCCTCGATTGAGTTGTATTAGCATTCATGTGCCAACTCTTGATCACCTTAGAGTTCCTTTACCCCATAAGGGGTCGAGAATTTTATCAATCAATGTACAGTGGATGGCACGACCTCAAATTCCTTAAGGGCCACTCTTCCCATGATAATGTTATAAGCCGAGTATACACTTTCATCCATCACAAAGAAACTAACCTTATTTATTACCCTCTTAGGACAAACATATCCCATTCTTACGTCCATTTTGTATATTCCCAATGGGTGCACCTTCTAACTGCTGAACCCTATAAGAGGATGATGATAAGGGACGACCGTCTTTTTGCTGAGTCCCAAACCTTTGAAATAAGGCCAGAACATAACATCTATCGAACTTCCCCCGTCGACCAATATCCTCGGTACGTCATACCCATGCACTCTAGTTGTAATTTCTAAAGGGTCATCCCGAGGGGCTAGAATTCCATTGAGGTCAAGTCTTGAAAAACCCATAATTAAGGTATCCATATCTACCTTCTTTCTCTTCTCTGAATTTGTGCTTACTTTAGCCGAGTTAATAGCTTCGACCTTGGGGAGGGCCTTAGCCTCGACCACATGCACCTTACGGTTAGCCACTTCTTCACCACCCCCTGCTAGGCCTCCATAGATCATCTTCACATAGAACAAGATCATGTGGAGTCGACCTTTTGGATCATTGTCCTTTGGTGGCAGGTCTGGGTCATCATCATCATCGTCATTCGAGGCATTATCCTTTTTCCCTGGGATATTTTCCCTGCACTTATCGGCCCTTATTTTTTGAGGTCATCTCGTCCTCTCTTTGGGCCATCACTGCACATATATTTTTGTAGCTTCCCAGCCTTAATCATCTTCCCAATCTTATCATTCAGTGCAAAACACTTATTAGTTAAGTGCCCGTGATCTTGGTGAAATTCACACTATAAACTTTTAGTCCTTTTGTGATTGGGGAGCTTTCATCTTTTCAGGTCATCTTAGGGCTTGATTATTCTTGATCTCATTCAAAATGTGCTCGCAGCTGACTGTGAGAGGAGTATACTTGATAAACTTATCATCAGCCGATCTCTTCTTTCCATCTTTATTCTTCTTCTAAAACTTGCTCCCACTGTTAGTACCCTTCTCATCCTCATACTTAGATTCCATATCTTCCTCAACATTCATGACCTTGTTGGTCATCTCCAATAGCTCATCCATATACTTTGGTGAGTCCTCATCCAGCTTCCAAAGTAATTTACCTTTCTACAAGCCTCCTATTAACGTTGTCATCGCAATGATTTCCTCACAATCCTCCACTTCCAACTTCTCTTTATTAAGCCTCGTAATGTACTCCTTGAGACTCTCATTCTTCCCTTGCTTAACGTACAGTAAGTGAGTAGTCTTCTTTTGGGGTCTCTCCCCGAAGAAGAAGTTGTGGATGAATCATTCTGCGAGTTGCTTAAAATTTTCAATGGACTTCTTAGGGAGTGAAGCGAACCATATATGGGTAGCTGCAGTCAAAAATTCTTGAGAATGCACAACATTCATCTCATCTGAGACAGAGTAGATGTCTGCACTCAACTGTTACATCTCTATATGGTGCACAGGATTGGTACTCCCATCATACTTTGGAGTAACCACCAGCGACTTGAATTTGGCAGGGGTTGCAAAGTTGACTATTTTTTCTAACAAAGGAGATCCATATGAGTATCCCCTCTGCAAGGGGTCACGACTCTTAAGGATGTCTCAAATATTATTTTGTAGCTTTTAAATTGAGTTATTCCAATGCCTCTCGGCCGCTTCAATAACATCGGCCTGGCCAATGTTATCCCCTACTACCTCAACCGTCTGAACTGAGGATTCCCCTATTGCTGACCTACGTGGGCTATTTACCTCTCACTAGCCCTCATCTTAGCCACACGGGGGTCGATCGTCTGCCCAACCCTCCTTGAGCCAGCATTGCTCCTTGACCCAGATAACCTTTCTCTCAGATCAGCAACTGGGTTTAGCCTTTCAAAGGTCGACCCTCTACTTAATCTATCAAAAGATGAACCCTGTGGTTTGGCATCATGACTCGCCCTCCTAATATGACCTCGACTTCCTTAGATGGGGCATACTGTATTCCTAGATATTTCGCATGGCTCCTAGCAATCATCCTGAGAATCTTCAGCCATATAATCATCATTACGGTCCTTCGGGAAGGGTTGGTCTTGCTTACCTAAGCGTAAGCACCTTGGTTCAGCGACATCCCTCCACCATTGAAGAGGATTTAGATCCTTGTGAAGTACCTTGAGTGGTCTCCTGGCCCCCTGATAATGCTCCCCAGCCATCGGAATAATCATCTATGGAAGGGCTCCCACTGGCTTGACTACCACGTCTTGGCTGAAGGCAGCCAGCTACTCTTGTATTGCCTATTGGATTGTCACCAAGGATTTTAATGTTGTTGCTACTTCAGCCATTTATGACTGAGAAGGTGCGTTGCTGGAACTAGGACCACCAATTGGTGGTGGTGGTGGAAATTCTGATGCCATGTATTAAACCTTACAGATGAGTTATAGTTGAAGATTAAAAGCCTTATACCTTAACAGGAACTCTTTTAATAGTGAAACAACTCCATAGGAGAGGATGACTGGTTCACAATCAGAGACCCCGATGAGTACACGTTAGAAAAGGGAAGTGATGAAGCTACTCGTTCCCACAAATGATGCCAAACTGATGATATTAGAAATGATATCACCATGTCATAGATGTATGTAGCTCAAATAGGTATACAATAATGATACCAGAAGTGGTATCACCAGATCATGGATGTATGAAGCTCAAATAAGTATACAACAATGGCAATAATCACACAACAAATCAACAAAGAAGGAGATGAGGTGAAGAGGATGAACACCTGGATTTAAGTGGTTTGGTCAAAGCCAACGTCCACTCTATGTGTGTGTGTGTGAGTGAAATCCACTAGTAAGTATGGCTCTAATGGCCTGGTTACAACAGAAGTTTCTTTCTCTCTCTCTCCCTCTCTCTCTCTTCTGTATATAAATGAGTAGAGTTTTAGCTAGGATTTTAAGTAATTGATCCTTTACAATTAAGAAGATGAAAGGTATATATAATGTGTAGGGTGTATAATGTACCCCCAAGCATGTTGTGTGCATGAATGTATTGCTCTTAGCCAATCTGGTGTCGACATATAGCCCTGTAACATGTAGGTCATGATGACTAAATATTCCCTCACGTGAGGGGATACTCTGGTAGTAACGATTTCGCCCATGTGTGATATGTGTCCTACGGGCACTACTCCACATGTTCCCCAAACCACGCATTATAATGATGTCACCCCGACCTATATATATGAGCCGAGGCTGAGGCTGAGGCTGAGGCTGAGGCTGGTGATCCAGGAGTTGGCGATATCATTGATGATGTAAGGATAGATCGAGTCGGCCATAGTCTTGCATTCGAAGTGGACGAGGTCAAGGCTTCGGACCAGGCTAAGGAACCGCACTTATCAATTACAGGGTAGCTGGTGTTCAGCTTATCAGGGAGGTCGAGGCCGATGGTTGTCTCAGGTACGACCCTGGGGTGAGGTAGGACTTAGCTTAACTATCATGTCATCATAGGCTGAGTATACTGTCGACTGGGGTGAGGGTATATTATGGCATATCACTGATCATCCTGTTTGCTTCTAAAATGTAACTTCAGAGAGGTATTTTCTTACAAGCTTGGCCATGGTCCCCTTCCACTTCAGATTTGGAGCCATATTTTTTTCATCAATCTCTAATATGGCTCGCGTGACCTCCAGTCGTGAGTGTTCGGGGATTCCAACTTAATCGAAGAACCAAATAAACTTTGATGATCACACCACTGCTGCGTATTCAATCCAAGGATCAGTATGATCCTCCTCAAGCTCATACACTTCCCTTATATCTCTGTAAGAAGCTTCATTAAATGCTATCACGACATTTTCCACCCCTAAAGAGAAAGCTTTAATTTACCTGCTTAAGCTCTCGATAGGGTTTTCTTTATCTTTTTCTCCTTTTGTCTCATCTTTTAGCTTCAGCTAAGCCATATCGAAGGTATATTTTTTTCGTAGATTCCTCAAAATATTTCTTGAGGAGCCATTGCTCCCTCAATAGTTGATCGACCTCTCAATCAAAGGCGTTGGCCATGTGTGCTCCATGAATTGGCAAAGGATTATCATTCACATTGCCTTTGGGAAATTGGATGTCCCCCTTCTTGACATGATGGTCGATCAACCTTCTTAGCGAGAAATATACCCTAGATGGGTGATTCATCTTATTATGAAATATACAAAAATTTATATGAGGGCAAGGCCACTCAAGTAACCTTACTGGTATTAAATGTTAATGACTGACAATAAATTCTAAAGTAATGTGTCATTAATGCCAAAGATATTGCATTAAATGTTTGAGATATTTTGTTTTGGCAGGAAACTTCCTCACCAATCAAAAGCATGGTGGCATTAATGAGCGTGTTATGTGGCAGTTCATAAGAGGTCGTTTGATAGAGAATTTAACCTCTCTCATGCCCTGCTTGAAATGGTCCCTCGAGGGTACTGAACGTCCTCGCGCATATTACAAAGTTAACTTTTACAAATAATCATAAATATAAGATGAGGTACATCATATTTCTTATTACAAATATTATCATCCGAATAGCCTTGATATCTGTAGGAGGTCCCTCGAGCAGCCTCTATCTTCACTATTTCGTTAGCCTTTCACTAAGTACAAAGACGTCTCGGCTAATCAATCTTGAGTGTAGACTCCCCCTACACTTTTATTATTAAAATCATGTTTATGACATTTCTTTTAAATAAATGATCATCAAGTTCAATTTTAAATATGAATCATGTTTGTAAGAATGCCTTATATGTTTTTAAATGTATTGTATGAATGTTGGTCAATTGGACTTAATAGGAATTTTGGTTTGCTGGGTTTAACCTGATCACAAAAGATCGAAATTCCAGTTATAATATAATTCAATAGTTCACAACCTAAATAAGGAGTTGACATTCTATTAGTAAAGATGCATGTATAATCTTAGTATTTATCTTTACTACAGGAATATATTTTATGGTTTAGGAATTCATGTGATAATTCAAAGAGGATTGTACCGGTAAATAGGTAATCTATTGAATATGACCAAATGTGAGATTCAAGTCTTGATGATGACTAGATAAGAATTGCACAAACTCATAAGTTTTCATAGGGTGCATAGATTCTTAATACCGAGGATTATGAGGATTGAAATATTCACGTAATTATTATTTTAATTGTTGTGGGTGAGATTCAATTTATTGGGTTAATAAATCTTAGCACATTGGGCAATCATTGTGTGTATGTTTGAGACCATTTTTAGAAGAATAACATATGGGAGATAGCGTGGATTGTGATACCAACTTGATAAAGTTATAAGTTTTTATTCTAACAGTAAACCTGGCCAGTGGATATATATATTTTGGAAGATTATAAAATAATTTAATTTTGAGATCAAGGAGTAAATAAGACGTAAGTGAAAATCGATTAGCGGTGAATTGAATTTCACCACGAGGGTATTGTATACTTTACATTGGGAATCAAATAATGTGTTATCCTACTTTAAAAACAAGGCCTTACTATTTGAGTAATTCTGATATAATTAAATTAGAGTGAAATTGTAATTATTTAGTAGAATTAACTACTATTAAACAAAAAAGAAATATGTTGCGGGTTGTAATATGGAATTTTTATATTTTTATTTGGAAGACAAGTTAATTATTAGCCTCAGGTCCACGGTATTGTCCTTTTACCAAGTAGCAAGTCCAAACTACCTTGTGAAGTGATATTTATCTGCGGGAGATTAAATTACCTCACCTTAAACTAGAAATTTTTGATCTTTCAATTATGTTCTCCGAAAAATCCAAGAAACGAATTTCCTACATAATTGAATAGGTGACGTCTTTTGGTCCCACAATTAATGACACTGACTCCGATGGGGAGAATATCATTAGTTGCATTCAGCTGTATATCATCAGTTCGTCCGTTGAAATTAAATCAGCGCTTGTAGAACTTCCCCAATGGGGGGCCTAACTCTCTCACATTTAATTCCAATGAACTATCACTTAAGAATTTTAAAAATATTGTGATACCAAGATTAATTCCCTCTAACGGGGAAGAAAGGCAACTACTAACACAAGGAATTAATCATGTCACATTTTTAGTATACTGATGGAGACTATAGGGTTTAAGTTGAAACCCCTCTCACACTTATATTTTAAACTTGAGTATAATTTGAAAAACAATTCATTCAATTATAAATGCTCGAATTAAATCCATGGTAATTCCCAATTTACGCGCACAAATCAAATTTCCCAATCTCACTATTTAAATTTTTAGAAAATAAAACCATTTTAAAATTGAAGTAAAACTCGAATATCATAATTTAATTTATAACTTAAATTAATTATAGAATTAAATTAAATTTATAAAATAATAAATAAAAGTAGATTTTTTAAGAAAAATTGTGATCTAGGACAGTCTCAAAATTAAAACCACGTTGTCCATAAAATTGGATGTCCTTAATATATTAATAAATCGGCACACTAAATTTTTCAATAATTAATTAAGAGATATAATCAAATATAATCACATGCAATTTGATATTAAAAAAGACAAAAATTCCTTTCCAACATGGTCCAAACTTCTTCCTTGAGTAAAGTCCCAAAAGGTCAAAACTTCATTGTAGAAGAGTTTATCCCGCATAAGATACTAGAAGTAGCAGAGTCCAGATCAAAACCAAATAGAAACCAACTTCCTTGATCCTCCTCGATGCCACCTCGCGATCGCACGAGGCTAAGTCGCGGTTGAAACAACCCATATATTTTAAACACTTAGGTTGATGAAGTATTGTTATTAATTTATACAAATTATCTCTATAATTATTTACCATTCTTAGCATGAGATGAAAAAACAAGTAAAGATATACAAAGTAGAGTGGGTTAATTTAAATCCCAATGAAACATAAAAATGGAATGAACCATCACCATCTAATATTAAATAAACCATTAAATGTCTCAATAAAATTCCAACAAGGTAACAAAAACATAAATTCCTACCATCACAAGCCAAAATAAAATATCACTGTCTCCTTCCACAAAAGATAAAACTAGATATATGCTCCAACTCAAAAATGAAGTAAAGAGTCCTCACATCTCTCATATAAAAAGATAAATAAAAATGATAATATCTCAACAACCTACATCCTTTAGAAAGTTATGAAACTATAATAAGAACTCGGTACTCCAAAATAGGAAAGCTAATAGGGGCGATTGTGAGCAACTAAAATATGAGTTCAACAGAGATGGGCCAGGCGCATCACAAGCTAATAAAGCCACGCAACCTAAAGTAGGTATTTAAGTAAATAATAAATTTATAGTTATTATTTTACACAATTCCCAAAGTATGAACTTTCCTCACTATTCATTAATTAACCATATTTAATGGATGAGGACAAAAGCCCCCAGATTTATTACTATGTGGGTAGAAAAGCCCTACCTCAGTAGCAAATAAAAATAAGAGAACAAAATAGAAAATATAGAGGAAAAACTAAAGACAACTTAAAAGAATCTAATGGAGGGGATGCCTAAAACATCCAATTTGAAACAACCTCTAGAAATTTTAGGAAGCTCTATAACAGAGAAGTAAGTGAAATGGCTAGAATTTTGAGCTCCATGATTTGCAAGATTGTTTGCTACACTATTTGCCTCTCTCCAACAATGAATGAACTCCATTTGAATATCAATACCTTTAATTCCACTGAGGACATCTATTAAAGACCAATAAGGTTTGAGAATTTTATCTTTAAGAATATCTATCACCATTTTAGAGTCCGATTCCACGAAAATGTGATTGATTTTATTCTTCTGACAGATTTGAAGGCCTTTTAAGATAACTAGACATTCATTTATTAACCATTAAAATTAATTAACCATTAAAATTATATCATAATACATTTATCATTCTTTTAATTAATTAATTAAAAAACTCATATCCCAGTCCCCGTCAAGGTACCAGCCCCAAGACGCGCACACACAAAATAAATAACTCTAATAAACAAATAAAAACCCATAATCACAATTGTATACACCCCATTATAATCCCCCCATACACCTCCACAGGGTTCAAACAAATTCCCTTTGAATCCCGACCCCTTGGTCCTCCTTAAACCTCTAATCGGAGACTAAAAGGACATTTCGGAGCTCCATTTGACTTTTCTTAACTCTCAAACTCAAAATTCTCTCACACATTTTCATATGTCTATCAAATATACTTCCAATGGTTTCGACCATGCATGAATCAAACTTACAGTTTGCATTTTACATCCATTTTACTAAGAAACCCTAGTCAGAAAATGACAGGACACTTTTTAAGCTCTGTTTGACTTTGGTCAACTCTCAGACACGAGAGTATACCAACACATTTTCATATAGATCTGAATACTCTTTTGAAAGGTCCTAGTCGTGCACGAATTAGATTTGTGATTTGCATTTGATGGTCATTTTACCAGAAAAAACATTTCAACCTACCTATAGGCAGACCACCGCCTACTTGTTATCAGGTGAAACTTTGTTCAGCCGCCAAGTTTGGCAGCACTACCGGTAGTGATTCCAGTATACATATCGATCGACACTCACCCCCAAGGTCATCCTAGTTATCTTGACCTTTTAGGATTCCCTATTTAAAGAAATCCTGACCTCATCATTCAAAAAATCTCCACTTTCATAATTCATGCAACAACCTTATTATATCACTCCCCAAAACAAATCTCTTACATTTCCTTACACCACCCCTCACCTCACCATTTTCCACCACTTACCACCACTCCACCACCACCACCACCACTTAAAAGTCAGATTACACAATTTCCAAAAATTAGAATCCAAATCACTTTGAAAGTCTAAACCCTCTTCATCATACTTTATCAATTTATTGTCATTTCACATATCTCATTACTTTTAGCATTTTATATTTAATTCTTATTTGCCCATCATTAATTACACTTTCTATTATTTATATATCCACAAATCTTTTTTCATAAGTTCAAAAAATCTAAAAAAGAGGGTTTATCTTATAAACCCCAAATTAGAATTTTCTCACATTGTTATACTTCCACCACATTTCACACATTTTTTTTATATAAACTAAAATGAGAAACTCTAATTTTAATGTATTGGTTAGACCCCACATTGTTCCTATTTCGAACTATATGGACTTTTATGTCGATCTCTAATACGTAGGAGTCCTGAAGTTATTTTGGGAATTGAGCCCTCTTTTATTTATCTCATTTTATTCATATCCTTATATATCATTACCCCCATAGTCAGTTTATATATTTTTACTTATTTTCTCACTTTTTAGAAATCTCGTCGATATATGTATTCACTTGTTCATAGTGAGTCACGATTCGGTGCATCGCTCATTGTATATATATTTTTTACTCATTTGGTTACTTTTTCGCGATCCCGTTGATATTCATATTTACTTTCTCATAGAGAGTCACGATGCGATGCATCGATCATAAGTTAGCCACTTTTATTCATTTTTAGCGGTCCCGTTGACATTCATATTCACTCTTTTATAGTGCGTCACTATCCGGGTGTATCCCTCATATTCTAGCTATCTTTATATTTTCTATCTTTTCTTATAAGTTTTACTCCTTAGAATGGTTCGTTCCCATCAATTCTATGATCTCGACATGATTATTTCGCTCCTCACACACTGCTCACATGCACACACATTTTCACACCACACACATTATACACATGATTACACATTTAAGGAGAAACATAACATTTTATTGCCCATAAGAGACTGAAAAGGAAAATGGGTGCCATCTCTTTGGTGATGGTTATTTCTTTTGACTATTTTAATTATAATAGGCTGAGAACTCAAATCTCTACACATTCACACATTATTACATCATTGACGATAGCCTCTCTAGGTCCTTTGCATCCCCTAAATGTTACGTGAGCCACGAGAGGAGATTTCCCCTCCTCCTCGCTTCGAGGATGGTATGGTTACAGTGGCGAGTATACTGGGGACTAATTTTTTTAGAGGACTAGACTCACACACATATGTTATATATTCCATGATGATGTTACACTATCCATGCATATTCTTTCTCCGTAATACTTACCTTCTTATCACGTGTCTATACCATCATTTCCATCACATGCTTTATCCACGTGTGTATATCCCATGTTTCATGTTCACTTGAATATATTTTCCATGTTTCACTTCACTTGTCCATATTTTCACATGCTCCATGTCACTTGTATATATCCAAGCTTATTCCCACTTTGTATATATCCACATGTTTCATATATCACATGCTTCGCGTCACATTTCTATATCATATGCTCCATGTATAAATTTCACATCACTTGCATATATATTTATGCTTTCCTCGCTTATACAGATTCCTATCTTACTCCCATTTTGTATATATCTCTATATTTTACATCACTTGTGCACATTCTCAGGCTGGACGGTGGAATCAATGCCGACGAGGGGCTGGAGTAAAAAATCGAAGGTCGACAAGTCATAGTAGTGGCGTCTGTGTCTTCTTCGATCACCACTGGGTTGTCCGACCCTGGGAAGATGTCATCCATCTTGATTTGTGGTTTCTTGCACATAAACAGTTTTTGGCGCCGAAATTGGAGTGGTGTTCTGAATTAGAGGTAAGTCGAGACTGTTTGATGCTGGAAAGAGGTCGGAAGGCCTAATTGGTGTCGAACGACCTTCATTAAGGCAGGTCAGCTGCCTCGGGCTTCGGTGTTGGGTAGTTAATGCGTCGATTGATGTTGGAGATTGATTCCGACCCATCAGATGGGTTTCGAGATGCTGTGGGCTTCTTATATGGTATCCCATGAACTAGGAAGGGCATCTGATCATCGTGTGGGTATTTGGCCTTGGATTCGTGACATTTTGGGTTAGGGACAGGCTGGAAGGGATCAATGGTGCTTGTTAATAGGTTTATGGGCATAATCGATCCTTTGGATATTGATTTGGGGTCGTTCGGACAGTGCCACCTTCTTTGGCGGCCTCGAGTGGGGCAGAGGGTGGTTGGATGGTGGTTCTTGATGTGGTGGTGAGTGAAATAGGGTTAGGGTTTTGATTTTTTTTTGGTAGAGGTGTAAATGGGTTGAGGAAACATGGGTGGGATTATTTTAGTGGTTAGGGCTAACAGTGGTGGGTGGCTCAAGGTGTCTTTAGGGGTGGTGGCGGGGATAGGTCGAAATGTGGAGGAGGTGAGGGTAGTTGTGCGAGGTGATAGGGTGGATTGTTTGTGGAGGAATACGCGCATCGATTTCATCCATCTGGGCCATCAATCGGTTAATAGCCTACATGATATGATTGTTAGAAGTTTCCATGAGGTTTGCACCTTTCTTGAACCCATCTTGACGTTGTTTACAAGTTTTTATTTTTTTACAACAACGAGTAGAACCGACTAGGTTTTGATACCAATTGACAAAAATGATGCAAAATGGGAACAAGAAAAGAGGACTCTCGTCTCCACTCTCTTTGATCAATATCTCATAAAATGGAAGAATGCCTCAAATGAGGCTACAAGATGGGTATTTATAGGAGAAAGGTAGCTTAGGCTCCAAGATGAAAAAGTAATTACAATTATGTCCCTATTAGCCTTTGCTACTTCCTCCCTATAATACTAAACAAACAACTAACAAAAGAAAATACATCAAATAAAGGAAATAAAAAAAATAACAAAAATACTATAAAATCCTAAAATGATGAAAATATCCCCAATTCTTCATTCACATCAGATAATACATTCATTTTTATATAGACAATTCAATTCTACATTTGCCATCCTCCTGAACTTTAATGTCCACAGTAGTGATGGTAAAAATACAGTCTTTGAATGCACCTGTACTCTAATTCTCCAGTCCTTCCTTAAAATGCAGATGTTGGACATTGTTTTCATAATTACCACTGGTTCCTAAATAATTTCATAATCCAAGTTAATCACCACTAATTTGTATGCAACCTAAGCAATTCAAAACTGAATCGGAAATCAAAGTCCTATTTGAATGCTATTTGAATTCCTTGACTATTATGCAGAAAATGTGTTTAATACTGTGAATAACACGGATTCACCAGGTTCACATGATACGCATACAATATAAGACCCACCAGGTTCACATGATACGCATCCCAATTAAGACCTTAACCGAAGGCAATTCTTAAAAGCACCTGTTTACCACCCTAATAATTCGACTTCCCAGTAAATTTGTTTTATTTTAAAATAAAAAATTATTTTTTAGCAAGAGTAAATCATATTTACATTTTCAAAATTATATTATGCACATAATCACTAAATTCTAATATGATATGCATGAGTGTTTAAAACGTGTTAAGTGTAATATGTGCACAACTTTGTGTTTATCTTTACACAAATATAATCGTTGAGTGAGCCTGGAGTCTTGAGAATTCTTAGACAGATGAGTATCCTTACATGATGTACCAAAAAGAGTGGTCTCAAACTAAAAATATGTTTTGACATAATATCCAAACTAGTTGAAATGCCTAAATAATATAGACCCAAGTAAATCTACTATTTAGGATGTTTCAGATTATATAATAAATTATGGGCCTAAGTGTAAGCTAGACTTACAAGATAAAAAGGAACATCATATTACCAATATTTCTAGACCATATGTACAGGATAAAATACAACATTATTTCAATAATACATTATCTAACGGTAGTAGGATCATTACTGATGATCAAAATACACGTGTCACTCATACTGGATAGTAAGTGCTGCCACGTCGTAGTGGGAGAGTCAGGAGTTATCCTGAATGGTTACTGTTATGGGTAATCATTTTGATGAAATCCCATGCAAACACCAATTGGGTCCCGTGAACTATAACGAGGAATTCCAAGACAAGGCCTATTGCTTTGACTTATGACTACGAATACCAAATGGAGATTTGATGAATTCGAATCAAGTTTTGGGACTTGTATACTTGCTTATGGGGTAAATCTCATTATGTGTAAGTGGACCTACAAGAAGTTAAAAGATGGATGGATGGGAGGGTTCCAAGGCTTAAAAAATGGTTTACTCATAAAGAAATGGATTGATTATGAGTAAACCTTCTCGCTAGCCATGCTAAAATTTATCGAGATTCTTTTAACGTCAAGACTACGTTCTGGAACTATTGTCTTTATAAGTACACAATTTTTTACCCTGACACGATCGTGACAACAAAAAGAAATTAAAACCTTAACCAACACAAAGTTGTTTCAGTCGTTCCAACAAAACTCTCTCTCTCTCTCTCTCTCAAATGATTCAGGTGATTTCTCTTTCTCTCTCTCTAATACCCATTTATTGTTATTCTCAAATCAACTTATTATTGTTCTCAAATAAAATAGGCCCATTTATTGTTGTTCTCATATTGATTTCAAGGTTCCAATTGATTTCAAGGGGAAGTTCTAATTGATTTCAAGGTTCCAAACAATTTCAAGGGATTCCAAGGGGCGATTCTAATCGATTTCAACGTTCCAATCAATTTCAAGGGATTTCAAGGGGCGGTTCTAATTGATTTCAATGTTCCAATCAATTTCAAGGGACTAAATCGGATTAGTAAATGGGATGGATATGAAATATAATACTTCCATCTTCTTAGAATATTACTTCATTTTGTCTAGTAAAATAATAAGATATTTTAGTGTTATTAATTTGATATGTTTAATCTTTAATCCTATATGGCTTGTGAAGGGATTTTGATCTCATAATTACTCTTACAATTATACCTAATTATTTTTGAATTAATATCAAAACAATTTTGATTTAGTTCAAATCCTAATATATTCATATTTAGTTTAGAGTTTAATGAGCATGCAATCCAAATTCATTTCAAGAAGTAGTAATTCATGTTTTGGAGGTTGCAATTCCTTTAGTATTAAAATATTTATCGAAACTATTTTGCACCCCCCACTAAATTCATACAGGATTTATAATGTAACTAAATTCATTTGAGGAACCCAGGCTTGGAATCGCGGGGGGGGGGGGGGGGGGGGGGCAGTTTTGTCCGTAAAATCGTGGAGACTGGTGTCATATTTGTAAGAAAAATGAAACTAGAAAACCAACACAATGTCACATTTAATAAATGCGCAAGCACAAAATGAGGCCTAGAATTACTGAAAGATGAAATGTGTTTCTTTGTGTCATTCTTAATGTAAAACCTTTACTGAAAAATAAATTTTATGAAAAAAAATTATGCGCCCACCTAAACCTAAGTACATGAACTACATGAACCATTAGTCTACAATTACTAAAAGATGAAATGTGTTTGTCACGATCGTGTCACGGTTAAAGATCTGGACAAAAAAAATAAAATATAACCCTATCGATTCAAGTGACCAATCGATTTGTTATCTCTCTCTAAAATATAACACTATTGATTCAGGCGACCGGATCAATTTGTTCGCTCTCTCTATCTAAATTATAAATATGTTATATTTGTTACCCATAATAGGGTTCTTGAATTTTTCACACTTTTGTTTATACTAATCTATGAACCATTGGTCTAGAATTGCTGAAAGTTGTCATAATATTTTACCCTAACATGACCGTGACAACATAAACAAAATATATCCCTATCGATTTAGGTGACCAGATCAATTTGTTCTCTCTCTAAAATATAACCGTATCGATTTAGGCGACCAAATCGATCATTCTCTCTCTTTGAAATATAATCCTATTGATTTAGGCAAACAAGTCGATTTCTTCTCTCTCTCTAAAATATAAATATGTTATATTTCTTTAAAATATAATCCTATCGATTTCTTGTATTTTTCACACTTTTGTTTATACTAATCTATTAATATATGCTTCTTACCCATAATAGGTGATTTATTTATAGTAACTGTAATGGGATATCCTCTATACAAAGAGTGGGTGGGCGAGATAAATAGACCAGGGGATGAGTTTCGTAGAGGTGCTAATGAATTTATGAAATTTGCAAAGAGATATCATAATGATGAAGAGTTACTGTGTTTGTGTGTTAGGTTTAGGAATTGTAAGGTGTTTGAGTGGAAAATAACTGAACTACATCTATTAAGATGGGGTATGCAAGATAGTTATCGATTGTAAATTTTTCACGAGGAATTGCAACAATCATCAAGTAGGTTAGATGTACAAGGCCAGGTGGACAATATAGATCATAATATGCTATAGGATTCAGTTAATAATGCGCATAGAGTTCATGAAGTGGAAGAAAATGAGGGCACTAACGATGTACAAGGTCCATGTACTCATAAAGATATTAGGATAAACCTTGATAATGACTATAAAAAATTGAAATTTAAGGAGACCTAACCGTTATACACTAGCTTTGACAAATATCAAATAACTTGGCATTCCATGGTTGGTTTGCATAGTTTGAAGACTAATATTGTTTGTCTGGAAATAGCATGACAAAAATTCTGAATTGGGTGAAGGGATTTCTACCTGAGCAGAATACGCTTACAAATAGCTATCCTAAGAGGAAGAAAAAATTGAAAGGTTTGGGAATGGTGTATAAATCAATTCATGGTTGTATGTATGGATGCATACTATATTGAAAGGAGTATGAAAATCTTGATAGGTGTTCGATATGCGAGGAACCTAGATTTGTGCAATCTACTGGCAAGGAAGGAACAAGCTCAAAAGTGCCTCAAAAAGTCTTGATAAAATTTTATTTTGTGTTTAGATTGAAGCAATTATTCATTGTACCATGGATAGTGGAGGCAATGACTTGTCATGCTAGGGCAGAAGTAGGGGATAATCTCACGCGTCATCCTATTTGTTCTATAGCTTGGAAGAGGATTAATTATGAGTATCTCGATTTTGCTTGAGAACAACGTAATATTCGTTTGGCAATATCAACAGATGGATTCAATCCATTTGAAAATCTAAGCATAATTAGAGTGTATGGCCAGTGATCTTAGCATCACTCAACCTCCATCATTCATAGTGTATGCGACCAAAATATTCGATGTTGTCTTTATTGATACCTAGGCCAAAGGCACCAAGTGAAGAAATCAATGTCTACTTTGATCATTTGGTAGAATAATTAAATGAGTTATGGGAAGAGGGTGTGCAAGCATTCGAATTTTTAAAAAATTGAAGATTTTACATTGGAAGCTATGTTGATTTGGGCAATTCATGATTTTTAGCTTATGGAACATTATCCAGTTGTGTAGTACATTGTTATTTGGGGTGTCTTTTTTGTGGAGAGGAGATTGAATCTATGCATCTTAGTGCTAGCGAAAAAATATATACCATTCCCATATGAGTTTTTTATGCTTGATCATAGTCTTAGATTTGAGAAAGGTTCCAATTTTTTATCAGATAAGGTTGAACATAGGCTACCTCCGAGAAAACTTTTAGGTTTAGAAATTGAGAGTAAATCTTCTAATTGTGGAACTAATATGCCAATTAAGATTCCTAATTTGAATAATATCAAGCATAAGAAGATCTAAGCTGGGGATGAAACTGAGATAAGAAAGGAATGGCCTATGAGGTCAATTTTATTTAACTTGCATTATTGGAAGAGTAACTCGATAAGTCGTGTATTGGATGTGATGTATGCGGAGAAGAGAATCACTGAATATATTGTGGACACATGCCTTGGGGGAGTCGTTCAAAGGATGGAGAAAATGCACGAAAATACATTAAATCGTTGAAACTTAAGCCACAACTATTATTAAAAGAAGATAGTAGCGGAAGGAAAATAATTCCCCTTGGTGCATTTACTTTAATGAGTGAGGAAAGAAAGGTACTTTTAGACATAATATATAATTTGAAAGTTCCCTCTAATTTTTCATTCAACTTGCAAAGGATTGTTAATTATGCTACCAATGATTTACTTAAGTGAAAGTCTCAAAATTGGCATGTGATCATGCAATTAATTCCTTTGTTGTTTAAGAACTGTTTCTCTAAGCATAAGGATTTATAGAGGGCCATTATGCAAATTAGCATCTGCTTCATACGTTTATGTCAGAAGGTAGTCAATAAAAAACACATAGTTATCGCAAAAGTATCTATAGCCAAAATGATTTGTGTATTGGAGAAGTACTTCCCCCATCATTTTTTGACATAAGTATTCATTTGTTGGTACACTTATGCGACGAGCACTTCTTTGCAGCCCAGTTAGATATCAATGGATGTACCCGTTTGAAAGGTTGATAAATGCTTTCAAAGATTATGTCAAGAATACATGATACATTAAAAAAATTATTGTAGAGGAATAAATCACCGTGGAATCATTAATCTACGCTCGGGAATATATGCCCAAACCAAAGTAGTGTAGAAAACTGTAACGAGTTTGTCGATGTGGGTGGTCAAGTGATGGGCATGCGAGTGAAATTAGCAAATTTACAACATGAAAAACTAGCTCGTTATCTATTTGAAACTTATGAAGATGTCGAAGAATGGGAAAAGTAAATTTATATTATCTTAACTTTTATACTTGATTAATTTCGTAATACTTTCATCACGGTCAATGCAGGAAATATGATGTGTGTGGGAACAATAAAAGACGAAGAATAATGGCACAATCAGATGAAATTTTTTGGCTATGGGTGTCACACGAGGTAATTATAATGAGAATGACTTTTATTAAATGACATATAACAAAAAAAGCTTTAAAACTAACCTAATTAATTTATCTATAATCTCAGCTCTTAAAGATGGTGTTGCGACGTCAAGGCTTGCTCGTCTAGCCAATGGACCCTTGTTCATGGTACATGAGAAAAGTATCGATTGAACAATTATGTATTCCGTGCAAAGGTGTACAAGGAAAATACAAATGTACATAACTTGGGCATTTCATATAAGGCTCTTCCTTATTTTCGAGCGAGCGCGAAAGATAAAAACCTCGTTGAAGCTAAAATGACTTAATATCGTGTCATTCGAAATATATTGAGCGAGCGCGAGGTTATGTTTTACTCTAATTGGGTAAGAGTTAAGGATAACAATGCTTGTAAAGTTGATCCTAGTAGGAATTTGATCGTTGTTGACTAGTCCAAGTTGAAAAGAAACGAGAATGTGAGCGATGAGCAATTTATTTGTGCTTTTCAAAAGGTCAAGCAAGTGTTTTACTCTGATTATATCAACAACGAGCCGTGGTTAATTATTCTACACGCGCCAAAGCCTATAACTAGTAACATGAATGACTCGACTGCTCCTACCGAATATCAATCCATTTTAGATGATAACCCGAATTTGAAATATTTTTTAGATTTGTAATAAGTATTCCAATTCTTTGAAACAATTCTTAGTTTAGTTTATGATATGAATTTATATTCTTTTAATGTCATTAATTTGTATTCTTCTAGTTCTTTGTTATTATCGAATGGTAGTTTAATGCTTTATTCATTTGAATTTGATCAGTTTTTGGGATTTGAACAAATCTTGGTTAGTTGGTTAGTGAATATGTTAATTTGGATTTTAATTAGCTTGAGAATTATTTCAATGTCCATGACATAACCTGAATAGGAAATAATTTTTAGATTATAACTATTCCACTTATTTAAGATGAATCTTACTTTGATTTATATATGGATTTGTATTTTTCTAATTTCGTTAATTTGGTTTCGTAAGTATGTCAAACTAATTCATTATTTATATTTCTAATTCATTTTCTCATATATATATTTCTACTAATAACAATTTTTGCAGGAAATGTCTTTATCAGGGTGTTAATGAAGCGGGGGCGGGGAAGGCTCGTCCAGTACTAAGCCCCAAAGTGTTGCAATTTAAGAATCTTAGTGCAGAACAAGACGATCTTACAATCTAGGGCCTTAAAATTTCTCAATAAGATTATTGGCTTTGGGTAAACTGACGGGAGGAAGGTGCCCTACGAGCTTAAGATGGCCATTTGGGGGGCATTACAGGTACTTGCTTGACTGAATAATATTTATACTTTATTTTATAATTAAACTACTAATAACTCACTTTCTTTTTGTTTTATATTTTTTTAATAGGAACAATTCGACTTGCCCCCACAAGCACGCGACTCCACATTGGAACAACTAAGAGATCAATGAAAAATATGAAAAGAAAAATATGTGTGCACGATATTTTGGTTGGGACCGAGAGTCCGTCTTACGACGTAGAGACATGATAGCCGAGAAGGAGCCAATCTGATTGTCAAGCTGGCAACAGTTTGTTAATAATAAGATATCAGATAGTCAATTGTCCTCTTTTGAATCGAGGAGGGAAAGTCAAGCCAAGAAGGTTGACTTGCACTATTTTGAGCGTATGTATTACGCCGAGGTGGAGCATAGGATGACAAGTTTTGGATGTTATTTCATTTTAGATTTATTTTATTCTATTTGGTGATAATTATATACTAATTAACTCATTTTGAACTATTTTATTTTAGGAGACGGAGAGTGGTCCTGGGGGTAATTTATATAGGCTTGATGCCTTTGTGGCAATTCAAATGAAGAAAGGTAAAGACAAGGAGTTGAATCCGATTGTGACCGCCACTACTGTAAGTTATAATTTTAATTACACTTTTAAAATAAAAATTAATAATCACATACTTTTTATTAATTCATACAATCATGTACTTTCTTACTATTTCAGAAAAACTCAAAGAAGTCCATAGTTCATAGAGTGATGCTGACAAGGCATCTCTGAGTACAGACGCACATAGCCAAGTTCTTGGGCGGGATCACAAGGGCCATTCTCAGGGGGTGAGCTCTCAGATGGGGAAGTCGGGGCTCACTAAAATTGCGTCGAGCAACACTAGGCTAGCACACAATGTGGACGAGTTGCAAACCAACAACACTTAGAAGTTTGAGAACCTCGAGAAAACATTGAATAAAATGTTTCCGTCTGTCAAGCATGCTCTTCAAGTTTAGGGAAGGGAAAGGAGAAAGTGGTGGATGAGGGGGCCACTGCTCCATATTTTTTACCTTCATTCTCACCAACACCCCACTCGTCTTCATATGAAATATTCGCCACCCTCACCCATACCCCCTCGTCCCAACTAGGCCATTTACAATTGGTTAGGATAAAGTTATTTAGTAGACCGACGGGGTGGAAACAGAATAGTCAGGGGGTCCATAACCCCTCGTCCCAATTAGGCCATTTACAATTGGTTGGGATAAATTTATTTAGTAGAATTACGAGGTGGCGACGGAATATTCAGGGGGTAAGGGACCCAAATATATGCCCAAGTTCTTCAGTGCTTAACCATCCATTGCAGCCACACGAGGCTCGAGTTCACGTCTCAAAAGTGTTGGTGGGAAAAGATAATGAAGTCGTGTGGTTGAACAAACAGTGCGTCCTATGAACTATTGAGTGTTGTGTCAATTATTATGTAGCATGACCTAGATTTCTCCTTCAGGTTGAAAATGAATGAACAATATGTAACAATTTGATTATTATTTGTTTAGTGTTTGATTATCAAGAATATTAAATGTTGTTTAGTGTTTAATAATGAATGAATATTGTATGGCCTAGTTTCTTATTATATTTGTTTAGTGTTTGATTATTAAGGTTTTTGAATGTTAGTTGTCATTATTTATTGAGAAAATATGTCATCTATTTGCTATTACAGGTGATAATATACTACTGAGCAATATCAGTGGCCATATTGCCTAGTAGTTTTTTTATATTATTGCCCAGATTTGCCAAGGACTTTGGCCGTGATAAGGATAACTTGTCACGGACTTTGATCGTGACATGTCTGTGATAAGTATAGTTGTCAAGGACATGTCAAGGTCAAAGTCCTATACAAGTTATCTTTATCATGACCTTGTCACAATTTTTGACCGTGACACGTCTATGATAAGGTAAAACTTATCATGAACTTTGGCCACAATATGTTCGTGGCAATTATGTTATCACCTCTTGCCATGTCACGGTCTTGTCAATGTTTTTGACCGCGACACATCCATGACAAGGTCAAACTTGTCATGAACTTTGACTGTGACATGTCTGTGACAAATTTGTTATCACCACTGGCCATGTCACTATATTTGACCATGACAAGGTTGACTTGTCAAGATTTTTTTATCGTGATAAGTGTCCAGTTTTGGTGTAGTGTAATCAAGTTTTGATTTTAATCAAAGCTTGAATTGTACTTGTTTGTATAATTGGCATGACAAAAATGTGGTGGTATTTCTAAGGACAATTTGTGTAGGGAACAAGGTGGGAGTATTGTCTTACATAAGAGTGTGGTTGTCCATGCAGTTCGATATAAAGTTATTACGATAAGATAATAACATCCTTATGATCATGCTTTTGGTAGATCATATAAAAGGATGTTGGGCTTATTCAAATTCACTTATACCGATGTTATATTTATAAAATTAGTATCGAGATTCAATGAAAATATTTTCTTTTCAAGTTTGGAATCACTATATTTGGTAATCAGAGGAAACACTAGATTGGTTAGAAAGTATGAGGTATATACCTAATTCTCTGGCAGTGGCCAACCTTATGTATGTTATGCCTTTGGCATGGTTAGCAAATTTTAGTCTACGAATGTTATACCTTTGAGATGGTTTCATCCAGATAAGGATTCCAAGTTTTCTACCTTAAAATATGTGTTTACCCCAGGAAGTTAAGCTGTAAGTTATATGAGTTAAGTAATCTTAGATTGCTTACTCCACCTAGGAGTCCAAAGTGGTTGCCAATTTAGAGGCAATTAAATAGGCTATATGGATCAGTTATTTCCAAAGTAGCTTGGGTGAGGTTCATTCAAGTGAGATTGCCTATAATACTTTCTAGTGTTCATAGCGGTACGATTTCAAGTTCGAAAGAATCTATAACCCATAAAAGGGTTAAGCAGATTGAGAGTAGGTTTCACATAGTTGGAGAGATCAAACAAGGAAGGTGATAAGATTATGATCACGATTGTATAAAATAACACCTGGTTTATCCTTCCACATATAGGAAGAAAAATGTCACGTATATGAATTCAGACTTGGATACATGGCTTTCAGAATAATTGGGATATTGGTGGGGTTTTATCCTTAAAATCATGTATGAAGTTTACTTTTCAGTAAATGTGTGTCAGTTCATTTTGAAATAAGAATTATGGTTATGAGAATGAATTATATTTATCCTTTAAATATATTATAGACATGTCGATCGATTGTACTCAGTAGGAATTTCAAAAAGTTGGGTCTGACTTGATCATAGGAGATTAGAATTTTGGGTCTAGTGCTATTAAACTGTTCACAACCTAGATCGGGAGTTGACATCCTATCGAAAAGGTTGCAATATAATCCTAGTGTTTTTTTTAAACTAGGGGAATCTATTTCATGGTCTAAGAACTTCTATGATAGTTATAAGGAGGATTGTGACCGGTACATTTGGGAATATATTAAATAAGACCAACCATGAGATTTTAAGTCTAAGGATTGTCTTTATTAGACTTAGGTAGTCTCATAGCATTTGCAAAGGGTGAATATATTCTCAATCATTAGAATTATGATGATTGAAATGCTTGCACGATTTTTGTTTTGACTGTAATGAATGCGAATCAGTTTTATATTGGGTCAATAGATCCCACAGATTAGGCAATCATTGTGTGAGTAGGTCTGGGGTCATAATTTGGAGTAATTCGGGTCCAGAGAATATCTTGCATTGTGATACCCCCTTGATAGACTTATATATTTTGTTTTCACCAGTTAAATCCGTCTAATGGATTATTTTATAATCAAGTGGAGTAGAAAATAAGTTATGTCTGAAAATAAGTTATGTCTGAAAATTAGGGAATTGATCAAATCTTGGTTTAAATTTAGTAACCACAAATTGATTTGATCAATATATATTGAAATCGTAATGTGGGAAATCATATTATATACCATGACCAACTTTACAAATAAGACCTCTTTATATCCGAGTGATTTTAGAGATTAAATTAGAGTGCATCGTGATTATTTAATGGAGTTAATCATGACTAAATATAAAAAAATAATTATGGTAAACATAATTGAGATTTTTGAGTTTTGTTTGGAAGCCAATTTAATTATTTGTCTTTAGTCCCTAGTATAGTCCATTGCCCAACTAGTAGGCTCAAAACTCTCTGGGATCCGGTGAAGAAGAAAATAAGTTAAGTCTAAAAATCAGGGAATTGATCAGATGTTGGTTTAAATTTATTAACCTCAAATTGATTTTATCAACATATATCGAAAGCTTAACGTGGGAAATCATGTTATATACCATGACCAACTTTACAAATAAGACAACTTCTGGGGAGAGACAAGTATTTATGGGGAGAGGTTTGAACGTTGAGAGACAAGTATTTATGGGGAGTGGTTTGAACGTTAGCACATGGGTTGGGTACCCGGACGGTAGATATATAGGTATATATATATATATATATATATATATATATATATGTGATATGACTACGGGTTCAAAATTATATTACGGGTTACGACTAGCATAGTCGGGTAACTTTCGTGCGGTAGAGCGCGGGGATAGGGTGTATGGGCACCCGGGTGAATTAAGGCAAAATTTTGTGCGGTTAAGCACGGGTATAGGGTGTATGGGCGCCCTGGTAAAGTTAAATGCATACTTGTGTAACGTATGGTTAGAATCGGATGGGATAGATATAGTGGGCTTGGAGGAACTTGACTAGTGAGTAATATGTGAATACTGGAACACTAGGTTTATCTTAATTTCGAGGAGGAAATTCCTTTGTAAGGGGGGAAGTATGTAACACCCCGTATTTTTGTATAGTTAATATTTAATTAATTCGGAAATTTTAAATTACTGGTGTGTTGTAATTTTAATTGAATTAATTATGGTAATATATATATTTAAATATTAATCGGGGAGTGAATGGTTAATGTTTAGGGAAATTTATTTACTAAGTGAATAGTAATAATTTAATTACGTCATTTCAAGTATTAATGACGAGGTATACACTTATCACAGCCGGGAGTCGGTATAGACTAAATGGGGTGTGAGATAAGGATTTTTATAAATTAATTCGGATGTCAATTCTGATTGCACGGTTGAGTCCGGATGGGTCGAGATAGTCAGAAAAGAGTACCCGGGGTTAGTAATTGGGTCTCGGGATATTTTTGGGCGTAGCCGGGCCCACACGGGGTGAGTTGGGCCACTTTAATTAAGCCCATTAGGTGAAAAACGGGATTAAGGGTTTTTAACCTAATGGGGAGATTAGGAAATCAGCAGCCATCACAATTCTAAGCCTAGGGCTTGAGAGGGAAATTGGAGAAAGCTTAGCAAGAGCATTTGGAGCTTTTTGGAGCCAAATTGAGGGTCAACAACAACGGATCAGACACTACAAACACTTTGAGGCAAGTGGTTAACTGTTTTGATTCATAAAGCATGATAATCAATTCATATCATAGTGATGTGTGTATGAAAATTCGTTTTTGGGTGTAAATGGGTACAAAATGGGGTTTTTGTTTTTGAAATACTTGAATGAGATTCAAAGTAAGATTTAGATGGGTGATTAATATCTGAATATGTATATATGATTTGAACGAGAAATCCAGAACATAAAAGAGTGGAAATCGAATCTGGAAATTGGGATTCAAAACAGACAATTGAATTTTATGGAGAAAGACCCATTTCGAAAATTATGAGATAATTAGAGAAGTTGATTATCTTAATGGTCTCTATGACGAATAGGACGTGGATTAACCATGTGTAGATGATGGGATGATGTAATTAGAGGTTTAAATTATGGTTTAAAAACCTTGAAGTTCGTTAATGGTGGAAAAACAGTGGGGAAGAAGATCTGTAACGAAGGGGTCGATCGATCGATCGGGGGCATCGATCGATCGATGATGGGAAATTCTGGGAAGTTCGGCCAGTTTGTTATATAAAGGGAAAATTATTAAAAATTAAGTTTCATACATTAATAAGTGATAAATAATTATGAAACAAATATTACTAGTAATTATGGGAAAGAGGAATTGGGACTAGGATGAATTTATGTGGGACATTTAATGGATAAATTTGAGAGACTTTATTCCAAAATAGTGAGGTACGGATCAAGTGAGTGAATCCGGGTATATTGGTAAAGCGACTCAAGGTAGTGAATTAAGTTTGGAGATAAACTAAGTAATTTAGAGTCGGGATATAGACTCGGGAAATATTAAGATACGGACCAAGTAAGTGAGTCCGGGGAAAATGGTTGGGTGACACCAAGTTATTAAATTAATAAATGCGTTAATTAATTTAGTTAGAGTCGGATTGTAGACTCGGGTAGTATTAAATTAATAAGTGTATTAATTAATTATATTAGAGTCGGACCACAGACTCGGATTTTTGTTGATTAATTAATTAGTAAATTAATTTAATTAGAGTCGGACGATAGACTCGGGGCGGCATTAAATTAATAAGTATGTTAATTAATTTAATTAGAGTTGGATGATAGACTCGGGGAGGTATTAAATTAATATGTGTGTCAATTAATTTAATTAGGGCCGGGTGATAGACTCGGGGAAAGTATTATATTAATTTAGGTGTGAATTAATTATATTAGAGTCGGACCATAGACTCGGGAAGAGGATAAATTATTAAGTGAGAAAATTAACAACACTGAGTCGGGCCACAGACCCATGAAATTTCAGGCAGTGTACGGGACTTGGAGTACACAGTAGAGCCGGGGTTTATATTATATATATACGGTGTAGTGATAGTATATATATATATATATATATATATATATATATATATATATATATATATATATATATATATATATATATATATATATATATATATGTGTGTGTGTGTGTGTGTGTGTGTGTGTATATATTGTGTGTGATATTAAATTACAGGCAGTGTACGGGATTTTGAGTACACGGTAAAGCCGGGGTTTATATTATATATATACGGTGTCGTGATAGTATATATATACGTGTATTTATTGTGCGTGATACTAAATATCAGTGATTAGATATTTATTAAATTTATATACTCTAATGCTATCAAGGGAGGTTGCGCGATGTGGGTGAATCCCCTAGCTTGAGGAGTAGGGCGAGTATATCCCCAGGTCATAGCGTCCGGTATATATGGGTGAGGGATTTATATCACTTTCAGGGAAGGAATATGACCGCCTCCACTTCATTTATATTTTGGTCCAAGTTGGTGAGCGATTCTAACTTGGGAAAACTAGGTTTTGTTAGCACACCTAGTGAGATATCATGTTAGAGTGAATTATCCGGTGAGGGTATACTCGGAAGGATGGATACGCGTATGATATATGTGTGGATGTTAGTAAAGGTACGTATAATATGGTAGTAAATATTATATGTAGGTGATAATACAGTGCGTGATGTATTTACCTTATATAACGCGGGTTACAGTTATATGCTGTTAATTAATGAGAAATTAATTAAGTTAATCATTTGTGGGAATAATATAGTGTGTGATGTATGTACTTTATATAACTTGTGACACGGTTATATGCTATTAATTAGGAGGAATTAATTAAGTTAAATTGTGAAATAACTTATAATTCAAGAATCATTATACTCGGGTTAGAGTAGTATGGCAAGGGAAGGTTATACCAGAACTAGTTGGATGGGGTAGTACAACTAGGTGGGGTTAAGATAACCGTTAGGTGTGCACAATAATGGAGGGGTGAGAATGTCCACAAGGGAGTGCGACACTAACTTAAATATGAAGCGCAATCATGCATTTTAAATTACTGCAGTTAATTCACTTGCTAAATATTTTCAAAATGTTTTGGGTTCTAACCCTTGCTATAAAACTATTTTCAAAACCTTTTAGGTGTCCAGCCACAGGGATGCCAGGATTGATATTCTATTCCAGGGACACGGAGCTGCGGCATTTGTGGATGCTAGCAGGAGTTTGAATTAGACGCATCATTCATTCATTCCTAGAGTAGGAATCTTGTATCAGTTTCAGTTTTATTTAGGGCTTGTCGCCCAGACTTCTCGGTACAGTTTTCAGGTGTAATTTATTCAGGTGTTGAATATTTGTATTGGATTATTTATTTGGTGGCCGGTGATTTATTCGGAAAGTTGTGTAATTATTATTCTATTTACTTTCATTCAGTTGTGTGAATGGTTTATATTTTAATTCCGCATGTATTGTTTTGGTTTAATTAAAAAGTTAAAATTGGCACCAACTTTTGGAATACTAGGTGGTTAGTAAGTTTTAAAAAGTTTTCGACAGTGATGCTAAGGATGATCCAACTGGGATTCCTATTTTAATTTGGTATAGGACTGATCACCCGGTATTTTATTAGGCGGGGTGTCACAGATGGTATCAGAGCATCAGGTTCTAGTGTCCTTAGGATCTGTGCGGCTTTTCACGTTTCAGCTTAGCAATCTTTGATATAGAGCCCTATAATAGGATTGTTGTATTCTCATACGTATGCGCATATACGTTCTTCTGCGAAATTTATATTTGAGAGTGAACTCATACCAATTCGGTTCTCATTCCTGATGATGCCAGGAGAGAGCAGCTAGGGCAGCAGGGGGAGATGAGACGAGGGAGGCTCGTTAAGGGCAAGAGCTACCACAGTAACAGCCAAAGATGATTTTGGCAGCATAGGTCATTGAAATAGTGGCACAGGCAGTTTGAACAACGGTGGTCGCAACGACAAGATACTTTCCACGGGATCAGCCACAAGTGTTAGTGGCGCCGGATGTTCAGACTCACGCGGGGTCGTCGGGGTGGAAACAAGAATGAGAGGTTATTTTAGCGGGAACCCACTAGAGTTGCGAAAGGGGTTCAGGTGTAGTACTAGCGTGTCAAGGAAGAGAGGATCCAGCGTCACCTACGCATAGGAGATTGCGATGGGGTGCGAAAGTAAATGCTAACCACTTGTAGTTAGTGGGAGCGATGTTACAGTGGTGGGAGTCGATCACCACAGTTGAGGAAAGGGACACACTAGCTACTGCAGAGTTTTGGGTGCGGTTCAACCGCATGTATTTTTTTCCTTCAGCGGTTGAGACCGAAATGAGGTGAAAATTTTATGAGGTGACTCAAAGGGAGACCGTTCAGTGGCCGATTACGAGGAAGAATTCACTCGTTGGCAAAATTTTGTACCGGATGAGGTAAGCGAGGAAAAGAGAAAGAAAGCAAAGTTTATGGATGGGTTAGTCTGGAGAATCAGACAACATCTAATTGATAATTTCGCATTAGTAGATTATACTGATTTCATTAACGCAACACTCCGGCACTGTCGGGAATATCGCTTCCACGCGAAAGGAAACGGGAAGGGAGTGGGGATTAGCCAGTTGGATGAGGCAGAAGGGAATAATACCAGTGGGGTATCCCAGCAGCAGACTGGGGGAGATCAGGGGCAGGATTTTCGGCAAGGAAATCATGCCAAACGATATAGAACTGGAGGCTATTGGCGGGATGGCCAGGAAGTCCAACAAAGTTGGCATGGAAGGGATCAGTGGCAGGGTGAACATATTAGAAAGTGTTTCGTTTGTGGGAAAAGTGAGACACATGAAGAGATATTGCCTTAAGCGAGGCAGGGGTCAACCACAGGACGAGGTCCTGGATGTACAGCCACTAAAGCAAATCACGGGTGCATTCGGGCAGGGCAAAGCTGCTCCGAAAATAGAGAACCAGCCGTTGCAGCTGGAGTATAGAAGTAATTATTTTACCCTAGGGGAGTGGGGTATATTGCTGAGTGACAAAGAGGATGTCACAGTATAAGACTTATTTTTCACTAGAGTTCGCAGGTGAGTCGGATTTAGTGGGTGCGTTCGCGGTAGCAGCCATAGCATGTGGGTAAACTTTTCGTAGGGTAGCGGAGTTCCTTAGTGTTCTTCATGGGAAAGTGGAGGCGTACACTGAGTGATTGGTTGAATTATGCGAGGAATTACTACTTTCGAGAATTATGGGAGTAGGGTTGATAATACTTTTTAAACATCGGCTGGATAGCGATGGAATTTAACTATTGTGGTTAGTGGAGTTAAATTTTGGTGTCCACGACACCAGGGTATGGTTGGTACTAGGTATCACCGGAGAGGGCGTATAGCCTATATATATGTGGGTATATATGTTGTATTACGTGGTGCAATAGCACATAGTGAGGTTTTGTGTTCTCACATTTTTATCCCGGTAAATGGGGATGTTTACTGAAGTGAATCACGGTGGTTAAATTGATTTTCGAGCAAAGAGAGATAGCTCGGGGTATATTTTGCGCAAGGACTAGTGGTAGTAAGGGCGCGGTATTTCATGTTGTCTCCGGTAGCATAAGGGTAAGCGTATATACTTTTGCGTTGAGAGACAAGTATTTATGGGGAGAGGTTTGAACGTTAGCACATGGGTTGGGTACCCGGACGGTAGATATATAGGTATATATATATATATATATATATATATATATATATATATATATATATATATATATATATATGTGATATGACTACGGGTTCGAAATTATATTACGGGTTACGACTAGCATAGTCGGGTAACTTTCGTGCGGTAGAGCGCGGGGATAGGGTGTATGGGCACCCGGGTGAATTAAGGCAAAATTTTGTGCGGTTAAGCACGGGTATAGGGTGTATGGGCGCCCTGGTAAAGTTAAATGCATACTTGTGTAACGTATGGTTAGAATCGGATGGGATAGATATAGTGGGCTTGGAGGAACTTGACTAGTGAGTAATATGTGAATACTGGAACACTAGGTTTATCTTAATTTCGAGGAGGAAATTCCTTTCTAAGGGGGGAAGTATGTAACACCCCGTATTTTTGTATAGTTAATATTTAATTAATTCGGAAATTTTAAATTACTGGTGTGTTGTAATTTTAATTGAATTAATTATGGCAATATATATATTTAAATATTAATCGGGGAGTGAATGGTTAATGTTTAGGGAAATTTATTTACTAAGTGAATAGTAATAATTTAATTACGTCATTTCAAGTATTAATGACGAGGTATACACTTATCACAGCCGGGAGTCGGTATAGACTAAATGGGGTGTGAGATAAGGATTTTTATAAATTAATTCGGATGTCAATTCTGATTGCGCGGTTGAGTCCGGATGGGTCGAGATAGTCAGAAAAGAGTACCCGGGGTTAGTAATTGGGTCTCGGGATATTTTTGGGCGTAGCCGGGCCCACACGGGGTGAGTTGGGCCACTTTAATTAAGCCCATTAGGTGAAAAACGGGATTAAGGGTTTTTAACCTAATGGGGAGATTAGGAAATCAGCAGCCATCACAATTCTAAGCCTAGGGCTTGAGAGGGAAATTGGAGAAAGCTTAGCAAGAGCATTTGGAGCTTTTTGGAGCCAAATTGAGGGTCAACAACAACGGATCAGACACTACAAACACTTTGAGGCAAGTGGTTAACTGTTTTGATTCATAAAGCATGATAATCAATTCATATCATAGTGATGTGTGTATGAAAATTCGTTTTTGGGTGTAAATGGGTACAAAATGGGGTTTTTGTTTTTGAAATACTTGAATGAGATTCAAAGTAAGATTTAGATGGGTGATTAATATCTGAATATGTATATATGATTTGAACGAGAAATCCAGAACATAAAAGAGTGGAAATCGAATCTGGAAATTGGGATTCAAAACAGACAATTGAATTTTATGGAGAAAGACCCATTTCGAAAATTATGAGATAATTAGAGAAGTTGATTATCTTAATGGTCTCTATGACGAATAGGACGTGGATTAACCATGTGTAGATGATGGGATGATGTAATTAGAGGTTTAAATTATGGTTTAAAAACCTTGAAGTTCGTTAATGGTGGAAAAACAGTGGGGAAGAAGATCTGTAACGAAGGGGTCGATCGATCGATCGGGGGCATCGATCGATCGATGATGGGAAATTCTGGGAAGTTCGGCCAGTTTGTTATATAAAGGGAAAATTATTAAAAATTAAGTTTCATACATTAATAAGTGATAAATAATTATGAAACAAATATTACTAGTAATTATGGGAAAGAGGAATTGGGACTAGGATGAATTTATGTGGGACATTTAATGGATAAATTTGAGAGACTTTATTCCAAAATAGTGAGGTACGGATCAAGTGAGTGAATCCGGGTATATTGGTAAAGAGACTCAAGGTAGTGAATTAAGTTTGGAGATAAACTAAGTAATTTAGAGTCGGGATATAGACTCGGGAAATATTAAGATACGGACCAAGTAAGTGAGTCCGGGGAAAATGGTTGGGTGACACCAAGTTATTAAATTAATAAATGCGTTAATTAATTTAGTTAGAGTCGGATTGTAGACTCGGGTAGTATTAAATTAATAAGTGTATTAATTAATTATATTAGAGTCGGACACAGACTCGGATTTTTGTTGATTAATTAATTAGTAAATTAATTTAATTAGAGTCGGACGATAGACTCGGGGCGGCATTAAATTAATAAGTATGTTAATTAATTTAATTAGAGTTGGATGATAGACTCGGGGAGGTATTAAATTAATATGTGTGTCAATTAATTTAATTAGGGTCGGGTGATAGACTCGGGGAAAGTATTATATTAATTTAGGTGTGAATTAATTATATTAGAGTCGGACCATAGACTCGGGAAGAGGATAAATTATTAAGTGAGAAAATTAACAACACTGAGTCGGGCCACAGACCCATGAAATTTCAGGCAGTGTACGGGACTTGGAGTACACAGTAGAGCCGGGGTTTACATTATATATATACGGTGTAGTGATAGTATATATATATATATATATATATATATATATATATATATATATATATATATATATATGTGTGTGTGTGTGTGTGTATATTGTGTGTGATATTAAATTACAGGCAGTGTACGGGATTTTGAGTACACGGTAAAGCCGGGGTTTATATTATATATATACGGTGTCGTGATAGTATATATATACGTGTATTTATTGTGCATGATACTAAATATCAGTGATTAGATATTTATTAAATTTATATACTCTAATGCTATCAAGGGAGGTTGCGCGATGTGGGTGAATCCCCTAGCTTGAGGAGTAGGGCGAGTATATCCCCAGGTCATAGCATCCGGTATATATGGGTGAGGGATTTATATCACTTTCAGGGAAGGAATATGACCGCCTCCACTTCGTTTATATTTTGGTCCAAGCTGGTGAGCGATTCTAACTTGGGGAAACTAGGTTTTGTTAGCACACCTAGTGAGATAGCATTTTAGAGTGAATCATCCGGTGAGGGTATACTCGGAAGGATGGATACGCGTATGATATATGTGTGGATGTTAGTAAAGGTACGTATAATATGGTAGTAAATATTATATGTAGGTGATAATATAGTGCGTGATGTATTTACCTTATATAACGCGGGTTACAATTATATGCTGTTAATTAATGAGAAATTAATTAAGTTAATCATTTGTGGGAATAATATAGTGTGTGATGTATGTACTTTATATAACTTGTGACACGGTTATATGCTATTAATTAGGAGGAATTAATTAAGTTAAATTGTGAAATAACTTATAATTCAAGAATCATTATACTCGGGTTAGAGTAGTATGGCAAGGGAAGGTTATACCAGAACTAGTTGGATGGGGTAGTACAACTAGGTGGGGTTAAGATAACCGTTAGGTGTGCACAATAGTGGAGGGGTGAGAATGTCCACAAGGGAGTGAGACACTAACTTAAATATGAAGCGCAATCATGCATTTTAAATTACTGCAGTTAATTCACTTGCTAAATATTTTCAAAATGTTTTGGGTTCTAACCCTTGCTATAAAACTATTTTCAAAACCTTTTAGGTGTCCAGCCACAGGGACGCCAGGATTGATATTCTATTCCAGGGACACGGAGATACGGCATTTGTGGATGCTAGAAGGAGTTTGAATTAGACGCATCATTCATTCATTCCTAGAGTAGGAATCTTGTATCAGTTTCAGTTTTATTTAGGGCTTGTCGCCCAGACTTCTCGGTACAGTTTTCAGGTGTACTTTATTCAGGTGTTGAATATTTGTATTGGATTATTTATTTGGTGGCCGGTGATTTATTCGGCAAGTTGTGTAATTATTATTCTATTTACTTTCATTCAGTTGTGTGAATGGTTTATATTTTAATTCCGCATGTATTGATTTGGTTTAATTAAAAAGTTAAAATTGGCACCAACTTTTGGAATACTAGGTGGTTAGTAAGTTTTAAAAAGTTTTCGACAGTGATGCTAAGGATGATCCAACTGGGATTCCTGTTTTAATTTGGTATAGGACTGATCACCCGGTATTTTATTAGGCGGGGTGTCACAAATATATGATATGTGGTTTTCAAAATCACTCTCAAATCTCACAAATCATGAATCAAGTACATATCCAAGTTTTTCTCTTAAATTTGTATAAATCAAGTGAAATTCATAATTAAAAGGTGTTTTTCTGATCACTTGCCTAAAAAAAACCTCTCTATATGTGAAAGTACTCAGGAAAGAGATGTCTAAAAACGGGAGGGAAAAACTCTTATTTATGGAATTTTTTTTAAAATAAAGCAATGTCGCGTGCATGGTGAAAAAATTTAAGGCGTTTTGTGAAAAACTCTTATATCTTTTGTGAAAAAATTAGCCCTGAAACAAATCTTATATATTTTCACAAAAATGATTTTCTACCACAAAATATACAAATGTTTATATGTGTGTATTAGCCCTGAAGCTATTCAATCAAAATTATTACAAAAAGGATATAGTCTTCCTTCTTCAAAATTTTATTACAATAGGTCTGAGATAGAGAAGTCGTATGATCTTCAATTTGAATATCCATAGATTCTAATGAACAAGCCTCTGGCAATCTATCGTGTAACTATGAATCAAGCATTTTGGCTCGATTTTGTGCAAGACGGAAGTGCTTTGACACATAAATAATGAACTTTATTATATTAATAAATGTTTACATTTTCAAAACGGAGTATTGTTCCACATTCATAATTTGATTGATTTTCATGATATTACTGGACTTGCGACCCCATTTGAGAAAACTCAAGTGCAGCCACAATGAGAAGATTTACTTTTAATTTCTGAACCTATAAGTTTCTCGGCAGTAGCCTATGTTCAACCCCGCCCAATAAAAAATTGGAGCCTTTCTCCAATCTGAAACTATGATCGGGGGGGAGGGGGGGTAAAAACCTCCTATGGCAATGGTATACGTTTTTTCAGCTAACGAGGAGACGAAGAGATTCAGTTTCCTCTTAATAAATAGGACACCCCAAATAATCATGTACTACACAACCGGATAATGTCCCATAAGCTGAAAAATCATGAATTGCCCATATCAACATAACTTTTAGTGTAAACTCTTCTTTTCTAAAAGAGTCAAATGCTTTCACACCCTCTTCCCAAAGCTCTTCTTCTGCCAAAGGATCCAGGTAGACATCGATGTCATCACTTGGTGCCTTTGTCCCAAGTATCCACAAAGACAACATCGAAAATTCAGGTCTCATGCACTGTGAAGGAGGGAGGTTAAGTGGGGCTAGGATCACTGGCCATACACTCTAATTGGTGCTTAAATTTCCAAATGGATTGAAACCATATGTTGATATTGCCAAATGAATGTTATGCTGTTCTCGGGAAAAATCGAGATACTCATAACTCATCCTCCTCCAAGCTCTAGAATCAATAGGACGTCGCATGAGATTATCCCCTACTTCTGCCCTTGCATGCTAGGACATTCCCCCCGCTATCCATGGTACAGTGAAAAACGACTTTAATCTAGGCCCAATGAGAAAATATTTCAACACTTTTTGAGGCACTTTTGAGCTTATGCCTTCCTTGCCAGTAGATTGGACATATCTAGGTTTATCTCATACTGGACACCGATCGATATTTTCATACTCCTTTTGATATAGTATGCATTCATACACATAATCATGAATCGATTTATACTTCATTCCCAAACCTTTCAAACTGTTCTTCATAACATGATAGTTATTTGGAAGAATATTCTCCTTGGGTAGCAAACCCTTCACCCAATTCAGAATTCCTGTCACGCTAGTGCCAGACAAACTGTCTTGGGTCTTGAAACTATACAAACCAACCATGGCATGTAAAGTGGCTTGATCTTTCTCACAGCCAGAGTATAACGGTTGGGTCGCCTTAAATTTTAAACTTTGGTAGTCATCGTCAAGGTTTATCCTGATATCTTCATGAGCACCTGAACCTTGTACATCGTTAGTGACCTCATTATCTTCCACTTCATGAACTCCGTACACATCATCAACTAAATCCTATAACATATTTATAATCTACATTGGCCCCTTGTACATCTATCCAACTTGTTGAAGGTTGTTGTGGAGGTTTCTCGGTGACAAAAGGAACTTTTGATTCCCCGTGAAAACTCCAAAATTGATAACTATCTTGCATACCCCATCTTAACAAATGTAGTTCAACTGTTTTCCATGCAAACACCTTGTCATTCTTACACCTAGCAAATGGACACATAAAATCTTCATCATTGTTGATACCAAATTTAGTCTGCTGATGTGGATCAATTATGTGGAGACACGTGTCAATCTACATGGCACCCGCAAACATTTCTTGAACAACACATTGACTCCGAGGAGCTTAATCTCCCCGACCAACCCAGGCGCTCCGAGAAATAAGTGTTCTTCGAGGAACTTCATTGTACCGAGAAACTCATGCATGCCGAGCTACTTAGGCGGTCCGAGCATCTTAGCGTATAGAGCACTCATATCAGGATAATCAAGAGGATGTCTGCATATTAAATGCTTATTATTATCATACAGATGTACATGTCTACTAGAGAACAGCGCATTGTCCTTTCATTTGTACAGCCTCAAGGCTATGAATACTTTGTAACCTCCTCATCAAAGAGGGCTCAGAATTTCTTGGTAAAATCCATTATCGAGAATTCTAAAGCAAACAGTCAGCAATAACAAAAACAGTGGACGTAGGCCATTCTTTCAAGGCTGAACCACTTTAAAAATCTTTTGTCGTGTTTATTTTATCTATGATTGATTAATTAGAGATAATCTAATTTTTTACATCAATAGAGTGGCGCCTGTGACACCCCACCTAATTAAATACCGGGCGATCACTCCTTTATTAAATTAATTCAAGGTGAACAGTTGGTTCATTCTCAGCATCACTGTCGAAAAATAACTTTTCCAATTTAAACACCCTAATTAATTAAGCTAAGTGTCAAAACCATTTTATAACATTACTTTCCAAATTTTATTTTTTAAAGAAAGATTATTTATTCATTAACAGCATTTCCAATAAGTACGAATCATACCATAAATATCCTAGAACATGAACCAATTAATTTAAACATTCAACATCCCAAATAATCCCAACAGTTAATACTTAAAGTAAAACATCCCTTATGAATAAATCCCATAGCAACAGTACTTGAAATAACTGAAATACAAATGTCCCAATAAAACAGATAAATAGTGGAAAGGGCGACACATGCCCCAATATCTGAGAATGATAGGAATGGAATCAAGTAAATGAAATCGTCTAAGCGAGTGGCATGCAACTCCCACCTAAGCTGCAACACGATTCTTCCAAGGGATCCTAAGAAAGACGCCCCTGTGGCTGGGCACCTGTAATATATACATATATATACAAGAGAGAAAGAGAAAGAGAAACGGGTCAGAGCCCGATAGTGTGTATGATTTAAAATTAGTTTAGCAAGTATTTAAATTGATACAGGCCAATGCAACAACATATTAGTGCGACACTCTCTTGAGAAATTCTCACCTCTCTTCTAATGTGCACACCTATCGCACTAACCTTCCCATTGGTTATCTAGTAATATTACGCACTAACTTCCTCCGATGATTTAACTTACCTTATGTTATTCACAAGATTTAAAACTGAACAACACAATTATTTAAAACGTAAGATTTCAATTTGTAGTCAAAGTTCTCATTTTAACCTTATTAATCAATAAAGTTTTCCAGTGTCACATTATACTTTCTCAAAACAAGTATTTACAATTTGAGTCATCAACTGTGTCCTACTTACCAAATCACAGTAGGCAATTCCAAATTCCAAAAATTCCATATATATATTAACTACTCGTATGATATATATATATATATATATATATATATATATATATTATAACAGCACCCCAAATAAAAACTATGGTGTGGGCATACTCTACTATCCAAACCCCGTATCACTCATATCAAGGGGAATACAAATTCGGAATCACTCTCGAATTGTATTAACGCATACACAAATAATATTGAGGCGAAGTATATATTCCAAGTCTCTAAGAGGATGGCACATACCTGCTTCTCTTAGGACCGTCTGAACTATCCATTCGATAGCCTGTACCAAGGATATCTATCTCCTTGGGTACGAATCAATATCCCCCCGAAGGCAACACATGATAAGATCGTCCCAACGCGGTAGCGTGGGTATGATTTTCACACATAGATAGCATATGCATACACAATCATATAACTATACTAATATTACCATATCAATATTAGGTATATCCTAACTTCCATAGTTACGACATTTATCCTTGTTTTCACATTATTAGTATCGCGTATAAGGGTTTGTCTCTAACCTTAATTCGAAGGATTCTTCCCACTTATTACGTAACTCTCATGGACTCTATCCTCCCAAGTATAAAATTCAGTAGGTATCCTTTTTATGTTCCAACTTAACTCTCTTACGCATCTCTCCCTTTAACACATAAATTCATCGACCCTTAAGTCCTTATCCCAAAAATATAATTCTCGACTCATATTAAAAGTTCCAAAATTTATCCATATGTCCTACTGGTCTTCCCTATCTCCCAAAGCACTTTATTAAGGATGTCCAAGAATTATTTCACATTAAATTGAATTTCAACTAATTAATAAGGGGAAACATGAGTCTGCCAGGAGGAGTCGATCGATCGAGGTCTGGGGCTCGATCGATCGAACCTTCGATCGATCGAAGCTCTGGGCTCGATCGATCGATCAAACAGGTATGCGAAATCTGCAATTCTGCAGTTACGGGTTTCATCTTCTAATCTCAACAAATTCTATATTTTCCAATCCCAATCATCCCAAAAACTATACCACTAACATTATATCATCCTACTAGGTATTTCCAACGTAAAGCATGTGGATTTCTATCATTAAACATGGATTAACAGCCCAAAAATTTATATAATTATCAAGAACCCTAGAAATCTCTTAAACATGGTTCTAATATGATTTTTCCCAGAATTTCCTTCTTGTAAACATCATAATTTCGTGGTTAAGTCCTCTACATGATAAGGGTTTCCAGACTTTTCAATTAAACCATAACTACATGAATTTTCCTATCTCAAATTGGGTTTTTCTTCCCTATAATTCATTCTTAATCATCCCTAAACTAATATGAAAGATGCATCAACGAAATAAGAAAGATAAACACTTGCCTGGGATTTTCAGAAGTCTGGTTTGGTGTCGAATTTGGTGTGGTTGCGTTTCCCGTCTCGCGATCTACGCGTTGGTGGTGACGGCGGTGCAAACGGGTGAGTTTTGAGCCTTGGAATGCCTTGAGAGCTCTCTCCTCTCTGCTCCAATGTCCGTTCAAAGGTTCTGAGTTTTATAACCCTAAATGACTAACCTAAATGGCTGACATAGGTTATTCATTTTCGTGGGTTTAATTACCCAAAAATGCAAAATGACTAAAATGCCCTCCCGGGTTACTAATTAGGCCTAAAAACGCCCCGAGACCCAAATCAAACCCCCGGGTACACTTTTCTGACTATCTCGACCCTTACGAACGCGTTGGCGCACTCAAAATGACCATACGAACAAGTTATAAATTATTCACTTTTATTTATCACTATTTAGTCCCGACGCGACACGGGCGCGTCCCCACTCAAATTTCCAAAATTGTCATTTTATTCACTCGTGACATTCAGTATAACCAATATTATATATTACTTTGCTCATTAGTAATACTTAACAAATTTCATATAATTACTAACTCTCGTCACGTTAATAATTATAACATAATTAATTTCCGAATTTTTATTAAACAATTATTTCACAATAAATTTAATAAATCCCCAAATTAATATAGTATAAAAATACGGGGTATTACATACTTCTCCCCTAATAACGGAATTTCGTCCCGAAATTCGAAAAATAAGGTATACCTGGTAAGAACAAATCTGGATATCTCTCGCGCATATCTGCCTCGCGCTCCCAAGTGGATTCCTCCACATTATGATGCTCCCACTGGACCCGTACAAGTGGAACTATCTTCGACCTCACTCTCCTCTCACTATATTCTAGGATAGCCACCGGTCTCTCCTCGTAAGAGCTGTCAGGATGTAAGTCTATCTCATCTATCGCGATGTGAGTATGGGCCATATCATCCCGAAGATACCGTCTCAACGACGAGATGTGGAATACATCGTGAATGCGATGTAAATGCTCTAGCAGTCCCAATCTGTATGCTACCGGCCCAATCCTCTCGATAATGGGAAATGGTCCCACGTACCTCGGGGCCAATTTTCCTTTCTTCCCGAACCTCATCACTCCTTTCATAGGAGATACACGCAGTAACACTTGGTCCCCCATATTAAACTCCCGGAAGAATCGTTTCGCATCGGCGTAGATCTTTTGCCTGTCATGGGCTACCCGAATGCGACTCCTGATCATCTCAATCCTTGCGGAGGTCTCCTGAATCACCTCTGGTCCTAGCAACTTGTTATCCCCCACCTCGAGCCAACAAGATGGGGAACGACAAGGCCTTCCATACAAAGCCTCAAATGGAGCCATGCAAATCGTGAACTGATAAGAGTTATTATAAGCAAACTCTACCGGTGGAAGATGTGGCTCCCAACTTCCTCCAAAATCAAGAACACACATGCGTAGCATATCCTCCAACATCTGATTAGTACGCTCTGTCTGTCCATCTGTCTGTGGGTGATAAGCTGAACTCAACCTCAACTCAGTACCCATAGCCTCCTGAAAGGTTTCCCAAAAACGTGATAAGAAAATTTTGTCTCTATCTGACACAATGTTCAGGGGCATCCCGTGTAATCTGACGACCTCAGCAATGAACAACTGAGCATATTGACCCGTGGTATAATCTGTCCGCACCGGTAGAAAATGATCCACCTTGGTCAAATGGTCTACAATCACCCAGATAGAGTCGTGGCCCCGCTGTGATGTAGGCAACCCTATAATAAAATCCATGGAAATACTCTCCCACTTCCACGCGGGTACTTCCAATGGCCGAAGCAATCCTGACGATTTCTGATGGTCCACCTTTACCAGCTGGCAGGTAGAACACTTGGACATGAACTCTGCTATGTCCTTCTTCATCCCACTCCACTAGTATTGTCTCCTCATATCCTGGTACATCTTATCTCCTCCAGGATGTACTGCAAGTCGGGACCCGTGAGATTGGGTCATCACTGCATGACGCAATTTTGCCCCTTCTGGAACCACCAATCTCCCATTAAACCTCAGACCCCCATCATAACTAATAGAATAGGACTCAACACCTTCATCTAAAAGTCGTACAATCTGCTCTTGGCAAAACGGGTCTGTGGTCTGTGCCGGTATCACCCTCGTAACAATCTCGGGTGTCACTGTCATAATATATATAAAGGAATGGGCTACTGCGTCCTGGTGGCCTACCTCCTTCCTCTTAGCTTTCCAGACGTTCGTTACCTCGTCTACCGGTCTACGGCTCAACGCATCAGCAGCTACGTTGGCCTCCCCCGGATGATATTGTATGTCGAACTGATAGTCTTTCACAAACTCTAACCATCTGCGCTGACGCATATTTAGCTCTCGCTGAGTGAACAGGTACTGCAGTGACTTGTGGTCTGTGAACAAACGGAATTTCTCGCCCAATAAATAGTGCCTCCAAATTCTCAATGCAAAGACGACCGCAGCTAACTCCAGATCGTGGGTGGGGTAATTCTTCTCATGCGGCTTAAGCTTACGGGAAGCAAAAGCTATAGCCTTCTCCTCCTGCTGAAGTACTCCCCCAAGTCCCCGTAAAGACGCATCGGTGTAAATCAGGTACTCCACACCCGGCTTCGGTAAAGCAAGAACTGGTGCTGAGGTAAGCTTGTCTTTCAGCTCGTCGAAAGCCAAATGACAAGCATCATCCCAGACATACGGTACCCCTTTGTGAGTCAGATTCGTCAATGGACCCGCTATTTTGGAGAATCCCCGAATGAATCTCCTGTAGTAACCGGCTAACCCCAAGAAACTTCGCACTTCCGTCGGTGTCGTGGGCTGTCCCCACTCCCTCACCACTGATACTTTACTTGGGTCAACTGCTATCCCCTGCTCAGAAACAACATAACTCAAGAACTGTACTTCTCGTAACCAGAATTCGTACTTCTCGTACTTAGCATACAATTGATGCTCTCGTACTTAGCATACAACTAAGCATTCGGAGAAATACCCGGTTACCTTCTAGGTGAATGTTATTCTTAGAGGAATCTCGATCCAGACACACCGATTCATATCGTACTGAGAGATCTCATGATCCTTCTTATCAGCCTGGATGGACTTCATCGGTACGAGCTACAGACACTCAACAAAACATCACTCTATCTCCAGAAAGGACAAGTGCTCTTGAAAGGCTGAGTAGAGTCTCTCCTTTTGATCGTTTGGGTCCTAGAAGGACTAGAAGTCCCCCTAGGATTGTGCCGAGGAACTCTCAACGACCATCTGATTTAAAGGAAGGCTCTTCCCAATCACGACCAGCTGCTCGTCATGAAAGATCCCAAGAGGCAAATTCAACGCGATCAGTTGCTCGAACCAATAGGATCGAGGAAGTAAATGATGCATGGAAGGGCTCAATTCAAAGGTTGGAGGATAGATTAGGGGAGATGGCCAAAACCAAGAATCCTCTACAAAGGACTTTTGTCCAAGGAACACCATTCGTACAAGAGATTGTGGACTTTCCCACACCGTTAAAATTTAAAGCCCCAGTAGTAACACCAAAGTACGATGGAAAAACTGATCCCGTTCTCCACATAGAGCAATACCAAGTTGCTACCGATATCTATGCAGTTCCAGATGAGATGAGATGCAGGGAATTTTCAGGAACTCTTACCGGATCTGCTCAAATATGGTACAATAGTCTTCCTCGGGGGAAGATTGCGACTTTCTTTCAACTGGCCGAGCTCTTTTTTGGAAATTTCTATTTTGAAGCAAAACCTGTTAAACGAGTAGCACACTTGTTAAGTGTTAGACAAAGGCAGGTGAAAGCACTAGGGATTACATTACTCGTTTCAATAATGAGAAACTGGAAGTAATTAACTATGAGGAGAAAACTGCGATTACTGCTTTGATGAGTGGACTGTTGCCCAATAAATTGTACTACACTTGGGCCAAAGATCCGCCCAGGACCATGTCAGAACTAATGGCAAAAGCAGTCAAAATCATGAATGCCGAGGAAGCTATGGCTGCGAAGAAGAACATGGACACTAAGGAGACCAAAGTTGAGGCCGATAAGGTTGAGAAAAAGGAGCAGAAGAACAATGGTGGCAACAAGCAATCAAAAGCAAAGCAAGCATTGGAACAATTGAAGAAATTTGGAAATTATACTCCTTTGAAAGTAGATATAAACCACATTTTGGAAGACATCAAGAACAGCGGGGAGCTAAACTGGCTTGAAAAAATGAAGACAGCTCCTAACAAGAGGAATAAGTCCAAATATTGCGAGTTCCATAAGGACCATGGTCACATGACCAAAAACTGTATAGCTCTCCAGAATGAAATTGAAGCACTCATTAGACGAGGAAAATTGACCAAATATGTTGATCGTCAAAACAGTGGTCGAACCAGAGAACATGGAAGGCAGAGGTCTAAATCTCATCTTCAAGCAAAATAAGATAAGAAAATAGATCATGAAGATGATCTAGAAGATGACCCCGATCTCCCCAAAAGACCAAGACAACCAGAACGTATGGTATTTTCAATTCGTTTTGGATCATTTGATTGCAATGTTATTACAGGTGGAGATGCAGGAGGTGGAGACCTTATTGCAGAGAGGAAAGCTTACCTCAATGAGGCTCAAGATTATTCATACATTCAACGAATAAATCTAACTGAAGATGATCGCCCAAGGAAAGTGAACAAAGATAAACTGGTCATCGATTTCTCTAAGAATGACCTCGCAGGTGTGCTATATCCTCATAATGATCCATTGGTGATCAAAATGAGGATGAAGGAAGTAATGATCTCAAGAGTACTGGTGGATAATGGCAGCTCAGCGAACATCATGTTCTACTCGTGCTTTGACAGCTTAGATCTAAAGTTGTCTCAGTTGGAGCCTTATCACCGGCCCCTCCTTGGTTTTACTGGCGAGAAAATTTTTCCACTTGGGACGATCAAGTTGGATATATTCATCGGTACATGGCCTGCTTGTCGAACAGAAAGAGTGCACTTTTTTGTGATGGATAAGAATGTCCAATCATCTTACAATATCATCATGGGAAGGGTAGATTTGAAGAAGTTCGAAGCAGTACCATCTACTGTACATCAATGCCTAAAATTTCTAACCAATTTTAGAGTAGGAATTGTGAAGGGTGACCAAAAGGTAGCTCGAGAATGCTACTATTCGTCTGCCGAGTAAGAAGAACTGGAGGAATCTAAGAAAAAGACTACTACCTATCAAGTGGATGAAAGTGAAGAGATTGAAACATTAGATCCTAGAGACGAGTCGAAGCTCGTAAAAGGCCAGGTGGTGGAAGCAACTAAAAATGATATTTTGGACGATGAACACCCGGAACGAACAACTCAAATCGGCTCATTGTTGGATGCCTCACTAAAACAGGAATTGATAGCCTTCCTAAAAAGTAGAAAACAAAATTTCACATGGAGCCACGACGACATGCCAGGGATAGACCCAGCCTTCTTATGTCACGAGCTCAATGTGAACAAGGAAATCAAGCCAATAAAGCAACGACGAAGAGTGTTCAGTCCTGAAAAGAACCAAGCTATACCAGAAGAGGTCGAGAAGCTTCAGAAAGCCTGCTTTATTGAAGATGTCAAATATCCTGATTGGCTAGCTAATGTGGTGATGGTAAAAAAGAAGAATAACAAGTGGAGGATGTGTGTAGACTTCACCGACCTCAACAAGGCATGCCCAAAGGATCATTTTCCTTTTCCCCGAATTGATCAATTAGTGGATGCTACCTGAGGACATGAGCTGTTGAGCTTCATGGATGCTTATTCTGGTTACAACCAGATTAAAATGAAACCTGAAGACAGGGAGAGTACCTCTTTTATCACCCTAGGGGAGCTTATTGTTATAATGTTATGCCTTTTGGATTGAAAAATGCAGGTGCAACATATCAGCGGCTGATGAACAAGGTGTTTATAGAGCAAATCAGTTACAATATGGAAGTTTATGTCAATGATATGCTGACGAAGAGCAAGAAAGCTGCTGATCATCTAATTAATTTAGGCCAGACCTTTGATCAATTAGATAAATATCAAATGAAGTTGAACCCTACCAAATGCACATTCGGAGTACGAGAAGGCATGTTTCTCGGGTATATTATTAATCAACTAGGTATTGAAGCGAACCTAGAAAAGATCAAGGATCTATTGGGGCTACGATCTCCAACAATGAAGAAGGAAGTCCAGAGTCTCATAGGGCGAGTTGCAACACTTAATAGATTTATGTCACGAGCAACTGATAGATGTATCCCATTATTCAAAGCACTCTGAAAAACATTTGAATGGAATGATGAATGCGAGAGGGCCTTTCAAGAGTTGAAGAAATACCTGGGAGCACCTCCACTGTTATCCAGACCAGTGATGAGAGAAAGATTGTACTTGTATCTGGTAGTTTCGAAGAATGTAGTTAGCTCGGCATTGATAAGAATGGAGGATGGAGTGAAAAAACCAATTTATTACACTAGCAAGGCTTTCCGAGGAGCAGAGATCAGATATCCAAGACTAGAAAAGTTAGCACTAACGTTGATCGAAGCGAGTAGAAGAATGAGGCCGTACTTCCAAGCACATACCACAGTCTTGTATACCGATATGCCGTTGAGGCAAGCTCTTCATAAACCAAAAAAATCAGGGAGATTAATGTACTGGGCAGTAGAACTTGGTGAATATGACATAGTTTATGAGCCTAGATTGTCGCTAAAAGGGCAAGTAGTAGCAGATTTTATCGCAGAATTCACCTATCCTGACACCTCCTAAGAGAAAAAGTTGAATATCGACCAGCCTACGGATGTTACAGGATCATCAAATTTAAACCCCGACCAACTTAAGTCGGTCGACGAGCAAGAGGAGATGGTTGACGAGCAGCAAGAAGTGCTAGAGGAGGATATAAAGAAGCAACAAATATTCCATCGAGGAACTTTATCCGATCAAAAATTTGAGGATAAAGTACCTATATGGAATCTATATGTGGATGGCTCATCTTGCACTACAGGCTGTGGGGCAGGGATTGTTTTAAACAGCCCAAATGAGATCGATGTGGGGTATGCTCTGCGCTTTCAATTCAAGGCTTCTAATAATGAGGCTGAATATGAAGCTATGATTGAAGGTCTTAGTTTAGCAAAAACCATGGGGGCAGAGCAGGTCATTATATTCAGTGACTCACAGTTGATCGTAAATCAAATGCTGGGGGTGTACGCCACAAAAGGAGAATTAATGATCAAGTATCTTGCGAAAGCAATGGATATTCTATTGAGCTTTAACACAGTGCAGTTAATTAGAACACCAAGATTGGAGAATGCAAGAGCAGATGCCTTAGCTCGGTTAGCCTCAGCCACACGCACCGAGCTATGAAGAACAATCCCAATAGAAATTTTGGCTAGCAGGAGCATTGACAAAGATATGATAATGAGCTTCATTACCCTTGATTTAGGACCATCTTGGATGGATCCCATCAGGGACTATATTGAGGAGGGAACATTACCAACTGATAAACTTGCAGCCAAGAAGCTAAAATTTAAAGTTGCTCGTTATGTATTGACTAATGGCATTTTATACAGACGAGGAATTATAGCAGGTTTGCAAAGATGTGTCCACCCCTCCGAGGTGAAAAATTTGATTGAAGAGGTCCATGAAGGGTCTTGTGGAGCCCATGTAGCAAGTCGGGCACTCTTGCAAAGAATGACAACGCAAGGGTATTATTGGCCGATGATGAGAGCTGATTGTGTATCTTATGCCAAGAAATGTGATAAATGTCAATGTTTCTCCTCTATCCGAAGAACTCCCAAGCATTACTAACACCCATCATGTCTCCTTGGCCATTCTCCATATGGGGAATAAACTTGGTCGGGCCGCTTCCAACAACCCGAGGAAGATTTAAATACCTCGTGGTCACTGTGGATTATTTTACTAAATGGGTAGAAGCTGAGCCTCTTATTGATATAACGTATGATAAGGTGTATCAATTTATTTGGAAGAATATCATTTTTAGATATGGTCTTCCCCATGCATTCATCACAGACCATGGAACTCAATTCGACAACGAGGAGTTCGCTGCATATTATCATCAGTCAAACATATTGAAGACCCACTCTGCACCAGGCCATCCTAGAGCAATGGACAAACTGAGGTGACGAACAAAAATCTACTGAACGGTTTAAAGAAAAGACTGGATGATGCGAAGGCAAATTGGATCAACGAGCTACATTCTGTGCTGTGGGCTTATCGTACTACACCGCGAGCAGCAATAGGAGAATCTCCATACATGCTGGCATTTGGAAGTGAAGCTGTTATACCTGCCGAGTTGGGTCTCCCCATGCACAGGGTGCTGAATTTCAATTCTCCTATCAGTGACTTGATGAGGCGATTAGATCTAGATATGCTCGAGGAAGTTAGAGAAGAAGCATCAATTAGGAATGCTGCATACCAACAACGAACGACTATGTTTTACAACAAGAGGGTAAAGAAGTGCGATCTGAAGGAAGGAGACCATGTGCTAAAGAAAGTAATTCAAAAGCACAATAAACTGGAAGCTAACTGGCATGGACCCTACAGAGTAACAGAGGTTGTTCGACCAGGAACATACATGATTGAAACCGTGGAGGGAGAAGAATTTAAGAATGCATGGAATGCAGAGCATCTACGCAAATATTATCAATAGTTAGGGATTTCTATGTAAATGAAGTTTTCTTCAGTATGAATAAAGTGTTGAATGTTTTACCCAGTTCTCCCTTTTTGTTGAATTTTTTTCAGAGTATTAGTGCTACACACTATGCATCAAGTTCAGAATCAATCTTCTCCAACTCCGGTTGGTCGGGAACAAATCTCCTCCAACTCCGATTGGTCGGGAACAAATCTCTTCCAACTCCGGTTGGTCGATAAAATCCAACTCCGGTTGGTCGATAAATCTCCTCCAACTCCGGTTGGTCGGGAATAAATATCTTCCAACTCCGGTTGGTCGGGAATAAATATCTTCCATCTCCGGTTGGTCGGGAATAAATCTCTTCCAACTCCGGTTGGTCGGGAACCAAATCCAACCCCAGTTGGTCGATAAAATCCAACTCCGGTTGGTCGATAAATCTCTTCTAACTCCTGGTGGTCGGGAATAAATATCTTCCATCTCCGATTGGTCGGGAATAAATCTCTTCCAACTTCGGTTGGTCGGGAATCAATCTCTACCAACTTCGGTTGGTCGGCAAATCAATTTACAATCAACTTCGGTTGGTTAAACTAAGCAGGATCATGGGATGTAAGTGGTTTCATTGCTTAGAATCAAAGAGTGATAAGTCACTATAATAAAAAATAAAAAAGAATGGCATATCAAAATACCACCAACTCTAAGTTGGTCGGGAAGAAAAATATCGCCAACTCCAGTTGGTCGACAAATAATTATCACCAACTCCAGTTGGTCAACAATGAATTTTCACCAACTCCGGTTGGTCGGCAATTTAAAATAACACATGACATTTTTTGTCTTTTTACAGATATACATACACATTCATCAGTGAATAAAAGAGATGTTTTATAAAATATTTCCAAGACAATGACAATCAAGATTGTAGAGAAAACTAAAAGTTTCTTCATTAAAATCAGAACAAATTACATAAAGTATAAAATACATATTACACGAGAGATAATTACATCAAAGACCCTACTCTATTGGTTTCTTTCCCTTTGCTTTTGACACAGGTTCTACTCCAGCAGGAAGATCGTCTAAGGCATAAGGAGAGTTTATGAAATTCACATCTTGGAGCATTCAAACATTCATCACTGATGGCCGATGAAGCAAATGCTCTAGGCGAGATATGTCAAAATTTGAATGGAGGCTGTAATCGCCGAGGTACTTTGAGATCAAGCACTGAGGAATTGCCCAAGCAGGAATCCCACTCATGTCGAGCTTAAAAGGAGGCACTGCAATTCAAGCAACCCAGGATCATAATAATCCCATAAGTAGTGACCCCGCTCCAATTTTAGCACACCCAGTGCATTTAGCCATCCTTGCTTGTACCCCTCGTTGTTTGACTGCTGGATCCGGTCATTTAGATGGTAGAGGGATTCATTGTAACCAGCCATCCAAAACTCTATGGGATGTTTATGGAATTGGTAAGTTAGCCTCTCCAGCTACTCATGACGATTCTTCACTAGATTTTCTTTATTTTCCAAGGCAGAGCTTTGTGAAGAAAGTTGCTCGTTGAGGTTCAGAATCTTCTTGGACATCTCTGCTAATGCTTGATTCTTCTCCATCAACTAGAATGCCTGATTCTCCAAGGCTGATTGAGTTCTTTGCTCTTCAATTGAAATTCGAGCAGCTCTTGCTCGTCTCCGAGTAGACGAGGAGGGTCTAGTCCTTTTTAAAGTTTCCAACTCATCTCTTAAGTTGGCATTCTCCACCTCCAAGAAAGAGAAACCTTCATCATTAATAGGGACCAAGGCTCCCGAGGAAGATGCAGCAAATTTTAGTTGGGATATCTCTTCTTGCAAAACATTATTTTCCTTCTCCAACAGTTTAGCGATCGTCCTGTGTTCTTCAACCTCAAGTTTCAGAATGCTCTCTTTCTTCTCATAAGCAGCGATAAATTTATCATATCCTTTGTCAGCATTTAGTTGCTGATATTTTTTCTCATACCCGTGATGCAAAAGGGTACAAGACTCCTTATATTGTTGTCGAAGTTCCTCGATGGTACCCTGGAGATCTTCAATCATCTCGTAATATGCCACATTATTGGAAACTGGACGGTCGAGCAAGCACTTTAGATATTGGTAGGCTTCGACTGCTCGTTCAGAAGTATCTGGACCAAGGATGTCGATGATTTGAGCTTCATTCAGATCTGCATGACTAGCTTTGAAGTAATCATTGCATTTTTTCAACAACTCTATATCATGAGCTAATAATAGCTCCATCCTGGCCATAAACTAACAAAGAGAAGCCATAAACAGAATCAATAACAATAAAGACAAGGCAAGAAGAAGAAAGTCAATATGAACAACCAAAAGTTCGAATTTTTATTCATCAAAAGGTAAATACAAAGCTCCAATTTACATTCAAGAGAAATAACAAAATTAAAACTCGAGCAACTTTACACCTTCTCCTTGTGTTTTGTAACTTCCTCAGAAAGTTGGGATGAGGAGGTTGGTTGCTCGGAAGATAATGGCAGCTGCTCGGCTGAGGTACTGGTGACTGGAGTTGCTCGTATAAAGTTTGAACAACTGGAACAGGAGGAACCTGATCTCCAATCATCAGGGAGGATTCCTCAGAGACAGCTTTGTCCTCTTCTTCTTCCCCAGGAGAGGGAGGAGGGCCATAAACGTGTTGCTGGAATAATTCTGAATTCTCAACAATTTTCATCTCTTTCAAAGCAGCAACCCATCCATCCCCGAAGTACTTGAGGTTGGCGTACTCCATTTGCGAGGTCATGGCAGCCAGGCCCTTGTTCCAGCCTTTATCCCAACCAGCAGTAAACGATTTCTTAACAACCTTTTTCCTTTTCTCTTTCTTCAAGGAGGTCCTTTCCCTAAGGAGCTCCTCGACAGATTTTAACTTCCCTTCCACCTCCACCTTTTAACGTTCAACATCCTGAAGTCTAACAACTTCCTCTCCAGACACTTTGAGCTTAGCCTCCAACTCCTTGTTGCTCTTCTCAAAGACCTTGTTGCTCTGCTCGAAATCTTTCAACTTCTTCTCCAACCCCTTGGAGGCCTCCATAACTTTCTCTCTCTCTTACTCAATAGGCTTGAGTTGCTTCTCCCAAGCCACTTTATCCTCTTCATATTTTTGATGAGAGTCCTTTAAAGGCTGAGTTAGACCAACAAAAGCTTCCTCCACACCTCTCGAGGAGCTCGAAGCTTTAATAGCCTCATCCTTCTTCAGAATGCTGTTAAAACATGTTACCAACTGAAAAATGAAATAATTTTGAGTCAATACAAGGACATAGAAGTGAAAAATGAAAACTTAGACTAGTAATACTTACTGAGGCAATATGTTGAGCAACCAATGCAGTGACCCTATCACGAGGAAGAGTGTCTTCAATACCTTGGATTTCTGGGATAATTCAAGACTTAACCGACCCCATGGCAGAGCTCGAAGGAATAAAAGTGGGAATACCACTTTCAGCAATTAAAGGCTGAGAGATAGGTTCAACCAGTTTATCCGAAGAACTTTTCTTTGACTTCTTCGGAGGAGCAGGAATATTTTCAACCAAAGAAGTCTTGGTTGGTGATATGATAATGACCTCACTAGGAGGAGAAATAACTACAGCTTTAGTCAGAGCCACAGGGGGCTTCACTACACCAAAACACTCTTTTAGTAACAGACTAATTTTGTGATTAGTAACCGTCTTATACCATTACTATTTCTCACAATAAATTACTGTTAGTAATTTAATGTATGTGTTACTAATTTTAGTTTAATATTTTAGCAGTTTATTAAAAAAATAAAAAACGGGAGTTTTCCCTCCCAACCAAAAGAAATGGCCCCAACTCCTACCGTCAAAATAGAAAATCCCCCACAGTTCACCTAGGGTTTCTTGTACCCACCCAAACGAAAATGCTTAAGACACTCTTTTCAAGATCTGTGAACCTTTGTGAGAATGTTTCTTATCATTAATTCAATCTTTGCGAACCTTTTCCAGGTAGCCTTACTTTATTCTCTTTTTTTATCTTTAAAAAGCCCTAATTTCTTATTTTTGCTTCAATCTCTGTTTGTACTCCTTTTTTAACTCATGATATGTTCATTTGTTGGGATGGTAATACATTTCTTTTTTTCTTGATGCAACAGGAATCCATTCAGTTTTGGCTTGAAAAACTAAAATCGAAAACAACCTAGTGCTTAAAGAGAAGTTTCTCGCGTTTGAGGTTTAATCTCGATTCCATAGTATTGTACATGGTGATGGAAATGAGGTATATGAAAGCTTTATATGGTCAAACTAGGGCTTGAGGTTTAATTTCTCTTTGTAAGAACCATATGATTCACAATCATATACCTAGAACACAAATTGTATCTCACATGCCGATTTTGATTAATTGTAAAATATACATACATACATACATACACACACACACACACACACACACACACACACACACACACATATATATATATCAATTTCTTATGAAATTATGTTATGAACTTTGGATTATGACATGAATTTTCTTACCGAGTAATAGCTCATTATTTGTTTGTGAAATTTGTTGACTGACTAATAGCTCGACCCTCGATTGTTCAAATTGATGAGAATTCCATACACACTTTTTCTGTTCAAGAAGAAAATCTTCCTCAGAGGGTCCTAATTCTATCTCTAATATATATATATATATATATGTATCTATGTTTATATGTATGTATATCTGTATCTATGTTTATATGTATGTATTTATGTATATATGTTGGTTTAGTTAGACAAATTTGGTAGCCTCCGTTAGGTGTTTGTATTTACATGTTGATATATATTTTTTTAATTCTTGAAATCTGGCTTGTTTACTATTTTTTTTCATTGTTTTTTCTATTCTGTTAGTAAAAATGTTAAAGAAACATGACCTAAAGTGTTTATGTATGGTAAAAATGAATAATGTATATAATAAATAATGAAAGAAATATTTTTTACATAGACATAGTAGTTTGATTGTGTACCATATTGTTTCTTGAAAGCCTGTGGATTGAGTATTATGCATGGTTTCATACGTGAGATAATCTATCTATTTTGTGTTATACATATCTTGTTTATTAATATATATGGATATAGTGGTTCGATTGTGTTGTTTATTGAGTATTGAAAGCCCGTGGATAGAGTATTGTGCACATAATCGTATGATGAAGTGCAAAACGTAAAAAGATGTAGGAAAAAGTGAATAATTTACTCTTGGAAGGCGCCCTTCAATTCCCACATTTATTGTGGACGATAGGTATTGGATGGAAGAAATTTTATATGGGCCACCTACATGCTCTCGTAAAGAAACAGGGACCGCTCCAAATGATGTGGTATACTCGTCTCTTCTCTCTCACCTTGTCCATTGTCTATTTCAACCACTGTGTAATTTTCTTATTTCTTTTCATTTAGATGAATGTGTTTGGTGGCTGACTCTTTTTAAAGTTGCATCTTTGATAGAGAATGTAATTGTTTCTACTTTGGACATGAAGAAACTACATAATGTTTTTGTAGTTTAAAAGATGTAAAAAATTCTATACGATGCAATTGCTGACACCGAGAATAGTAAATTTCAAATTAAGTTTTTGTGTTTGTGCCATATAAGGGAGTGACAATAAATTAAATTTAAAAGAGAGCCAGATGATGTTAACGTATAGTGTCTTTTGTATATCATATTTGTTTTTCATCGTTTTTTCATTATGTTAACACTTCCTACAAGTAACCATGATAATGTGCCACATATATTTAGAAGATAAGTTCTATAATATTGACTTTGTGTGATAAATGCTCATTTTTTAAAATAAAAATGATTTTTTTGATGCATTGGGTAGGGGGAAGGGGATCGAACTCACGACCTCCCTAGTGGAGGAATGATTTTCGCCCACTAGGCTATCCCCCCCTCTTTTTTGTTATAGTTAATCTTTTACGCCCCTTATTTTGCTGTAGTTCCTCACATTGAAAAGAAAAATTGTTCTAGTCTCGAAATAATGTGATGCTTTCTTCATCTTTTGCATTACTTTTTCATGCTCTTGTTTCTCCAATTTAATTCTGCTTTCATTCTAAAACCATGTATTTTAGGTTGTTTGGCACAATGTTTCTTCTTATTATCAAGGTAAGAGAGCAATGGAATAGTTATAGGATCAACTAGTTATAGCATTACTGGCCTAATTTTAAGTAATTGTGTTATCCAGAATAGAATCACTCAGAATAGAATCACTCAAACTTCTCTATAAGACTCCTTGTTTGGGGAATTTGATTCCTAGAAAAATATGAATTTGTGGGCACATTTTGATGGAAACTTGATTTTCTTTACACACACACGCATGCACATATGTCTGCTTTAGATAAGTGATTCTCTGTAAGGTGTACCTTTTAAATGCAGTGGAGGCTTCTCCCCACATGCATTTGGAAAAATAAGTCCATATGTTGTTCATTTAAGTCCAAGTTTCATGTTTATTTATTCTGCTTTTACTTCAACATTTTTTAGGCAAATGAACTTTTTTTAGGCAAGTTTTAGGATACTTAAGGGTTACGAACGACTGGGAAGAACAAGCGATATTGCTCGGGTTTTCTGATGCGCTTGCATTTTTAGGAAAGAGATGTTAGTGAAGAGTCTGGTTGGAAACTTGTTCATGGGGATGTTTTTCATCCTTCGCACCATATGGTATTACTTTCAGTTGTTGTTGGTATAGGTTCTTAAATGGCATTATTGGTTCTTCTTGTCATCCTGGTTGCAATTATTGGAATGTTGTACATTGGGTATGTGGTAGAGAAGTAATTTGAAATACTTTGATATATTTTTATCCTTAAGTAGCACTTATTTTTGATGTGATTGTCTAATATTATTTATTGCACTGTGTATGGATCATTAAATTGTAGGTTACGATTCATGTTACTCCTCGTTCTTTATCTATCTTACTCTGTTCAAATTTTGTTTTGTTTTGTTATCTTTTTTCTTCTTATTGTTGTTGTTCACATCAGTCTGTTTATGCACGGGACTATGGATCTCCTGGAGCATAGACTTGTATTGGTCTTGTCATTCACAGTTATTTTGAGCTATTTGAGTAGCATTCTCAGAATTTAAGATTTGTTTAATTGAAATTGTGCTCATGTCTTCAGGATTTTCTTTGTATTGGCTTTAATGATTACCTGTAACGCTATTTTTGTGCTTCAGGGGAGGAGTGATTGTCATAACTTATATACTCTGTTATGCTTTCACATCATTCATTGATGGTTATGTAAGTGAAGATATGTACTCACGCCATGGGGGTATTCTCTATGTTTTAATTTTGTATGATTTTTGGGTCTCTTGTTTTATGCATGGTGCTCTATTGAACTCTTTGGAATCAATACTGCGCTTGCATATTTATCTTTACATAATTATTAAGATGCAACTTTTATGTCCTCTTTGCAGGGAAAAGATGGATAAAGTCAATGATCCTCACTGCATCACTTTTTCCATTTTGTGCTTTGGGATTGGTTTCGTTCTGAACACAATTGCTATATTTTATGGGTCTCTAGTAGCTAATCCATTCGGTACAATGGTGGTTGTTTTTATCATTTGGGCTTTTCTCTCTTTCCCTGTGGCTCTTCTTGGTACAGTTATTGGAGGAAATTGTTGTGGTGCTCCGAACAATCTGTGTCGAATGAAGACCATTCCTGGTCTAATTCCTGAGAAGACGTGGTACCTCACACCTTCTTTAGTCTCAATGATGGGAGGATTGTTACCCTTTGGAAGCATATTCATTGAGCTGTATTTTGTCTTCACATCATTCTGGAATTACAAGGCATTGGCAAAGTTTGGTAGTAGTTTCTTCTGTTTCAATAACCGAGTGAAACAAACTAATCCAATCAGAACGTGGTTGGGCAATCATGCCAAAGACCCATACTGGACATCCGCATCAGTTTTATTTCAAGTAATGAAAATTCAGAGTACAAAATACACATGTCATTCACCATGTATTAAAAAATAATTCAACATATACCGTGTCAGCATTTGCATGGTCATGGGGTCCCCCGGGGTGGTTCATCCCCAGTAAAATTTAAGTTCTAGTGATGTTAGTTCTATATTTGACTTGGTATTTGATGTTAGTTCTTTGATGCGCATGTTCCAATGATGAATGAAGCTCATGGCGTCAGCACCCTCACCTTGATGAAATATTTACAAGGTAAGCACAAGAGACTGAGATGGTTCTCGATTCATTAATAACTTTTTAATAGAGGCAACAAGACATGGTTCTTGAAATAAAACTGATGCGGATTACCCAACCACGTCAATTGAATAGAGGCAACAAGAAACATTTCTATATTCATTAATAACTTCTTAAAACTATCTTGGGATCATATTTTAAATGTAGTTAACTCGAAGTTGATATTTTTCTTGTCTTTTTGTAGGTTCCCGGAGTTTTGTGTGTGTTGCAAGAAGCAGGAGAGGCTGAGATGGTTCTTCAAATCGGTGAGAGTTTGTTGAGAGAGAGGCTGCCCAAATCATTCAAGTAAGATGTAGTTTTTGCAATGGCGCTTGCATATGTCGACATGTCCAAAGATGCTATGGCCGTGTCACTTTTGGATTACATTAAAGGTTGCGAAGTGCTTGAAAGGGTATTGAAGTTGTTGAAGGTCAATGCTGAAAACTTATTTACTGTACTTGTATGTTTATTTGATGCCATTTGTAGAATTTCGTCTTAGTAGTTACGTGATAAATTACTAATAATGCTAACATGGGAAAATGGATTGATTCATCTGAATTTAAAGCTATTCTAAATGTTGTAGTATCTTTTTTTAACTTCTTTATCATTATCTAATGATTTGGGGATTATCGATGAAATTAGTTAAAAAGAGAGTAAAAAAATAAATACTGCTATAATGTCCCACAACATTGAGCAATGGGCATTTGCTTTTTGTTAATTTTCTTTTATTCACATAATCTGTGATTTGTCAACTGATGCAAAATTAAATTTATTCAATTTCTGGATTGTCAAACACTTGATATGCTTGAAATTGGTTTGATGATGCATGTATGCTTATCTTTTACTTATAGCTCACCTGAAATTGGATTAACCTTTTCTTCTAGTTTTCATTTTAATATGGTATACAAACTATTTGTTCTGTTGCTATGTAATGGTATCAATCTTGATTATAAGCTTTTATAAAGAAAGTAAGATTTTTTAGACATCTAACGAGCCAATTATTTTTTCATGCATGTTGAGGCTCTAAAGAAGAAGGATAAGAAAACAAACATACATGTAACTGAGTTGGTTTATGGAGGAATAATACCTGTAGATGTACAGAAAGAAGTTGAGAAGGAGTTTGAAATGGCATTGCAAGATGTTATGGAAGAAACAAAAGACAGAAGGAATGTTGTTGAGGCCTATGTTTATGACATGAAGAACAAGGTACACTATACCCTATGAAGCACCCTGCCAGGTACTAAATGTTTTACTTGATTAGACTTCTTATAGAATTATCTAGGAATATAGGTTCATCTATTTGAATAGTTCTTAATTTTGATTTCCTTGTGAATACAAGGGTGGGTTTGTGTTCTAGTCTTGGTAACTATTCAGTTTCTTTATAGTATATGTTATGCTTCTATGATGATTAAAATGAAATTAACCCTTAAGTGCATTCTTTGACTGAACAATTAAGCTGACTGTTGATACCAAAATTAATATGCTGATGTGGACGAATAATACGAAGACACGTGTCAATCTACGTGGCACGATAGCAGCGAGGAAGATCATTTCCCGACCAACCATGCTTCTTTCCGAGCAATGAGGATACACCGAGGAACTCTAGCACATCGAGGAACTCAAGCGCACCGAGATACTCTAGTGTACCGAGGTACTCTAGTTCTCCGAGGAACTCCTGATCAGCGAGCAGCTATGGCGGTCCGAGCTGCACCTCGGTCGTACCATTAATTGCCAGATAATCAACAGCTCAGATATTCATTGAATGCTTATATTCTTGACGCACACGCTGCATTAAATGTATTACCCTTTCACATGTATATCATTTAATGTATCGAACCTTTCATGTACAGCCTCAAGGCTATAAATACCTTGTATCAAACCCATTCAAGGGGACCGGAATTTCTTGAGAGAACTTGTAATCAAGAATTCCACAAACACTCAGCAATAACATAGCAGTGGACGTAGGCTTTATTCTTAGCCGAACCACTTTAAAAATCTTTGTCTTATTTATTTATCTGTGATTGAATAATTAGAGCAATCTAGTTTTTTACATCAACAGATTGGCGCCGTCTGTGGGAAGCGACTGTTACTATCGTTTTTCTCAAAAATCATTTGTTATCAATGGCAGATAATCCAGAATCCAGTAATCGAAATGCTGTAAATGCTGGAAATCCTCCGAATCCATCTGCAACTTCAGATCTGGCTGGAATCATGACAAATCTGGCTCAAGGACAAACTGCCATGCAAGAATCTATGAGGCAACTCATTCAAACTCTTCAAGGCGGTGCACCTACCTATTCAGGACAACGGAGTGATCATGGGCAATCAAGATCCAGGCGTACTGCATCATATCGCAATGGGGAATCTAATGATTCTTCTTATCAACCTGGGCGAACTTCATCGATACGGGCTACGGATACAAATCAACCTATATCTCTCTCTCCGGAGAGAACCAGCGCTTTGGAAAGATTAAGCAGGGCGTCTCCTTTCAGTCGATTAGGACCAAGGAGGAATATGAGTCCACCTAGAGCTCCATCGAGAAGTTTTCGGCCACCATCAGGTTTGAGAGAAGGATCAGCACAATCACGACCAACTACTCGTCGAGATAAATCTCAGGAGGCTACATCAGAGCGATCAATTGCTCAGACTAAGCGGCATGAGGAAGGAAATGAAGCATGGAAAGGGTCTATTCAGCGGTTGGAGGATAGATTAGGAGAAATGGCTAAGGCAAGAAACCCCTTACAGAGAACTTTTGTTCAAGGGACACCTTTTGTGCAAGCCATTGTGGATTTTCCTACACCATCGAAATTCAAAGCACCTGTAGTGACTCCTAAGTACGATGGAAAAACAGATCCTGTACTTCATATAGAACAATATCAAGCTGCCGCCGACATATATGCCGTCCCCGACGAGATGAGGTGCAGAGCTTTCTCGGGAACTCTTACCGGATCTGCACAGATACGGTATAACAATCTTCCTCGGGGTAAGATTTCAACTTTTATTCAATTAGCCGAGTTGTTCATTGGCAATTTTTGTTTTGGGGCGAAGCCAGTAAAGCGAGTAGCACATTTGTTAAGTGTTAGACAAAAATCGGGTGAAAGTACTAGAGATTACATAACTCGTTTTAATAACGAAAAGTTAGAAGTCGTAGATTACGAAGAAAAGACAGCAATCACTGCTTTGATGAGTGGTTTGCTACCTAATAAGCTGTACTACACCTTGGCCAAAGATCCACCTAAAACTATGTCCGAGTTGATGGCAAAAGCAGCCGAAATTATGAATGCCGAGGAGGCTATGGCTGCGAAGAAGAATATGGATAAAGAAGTAAAAGTGGAGGTCGACAAGTCTAAGAAGAAAGATCAGAAAGGTAATGGTGGTGACAAGCATTACAGGAATAATAGGACAACGTTGGAAGTCCTAAAGAAGTACGATAATTATACTCCATTGAAAATGGGTATTAATCATGTTCTGGAAGAAATCAAGAATAACGAGGAAATCAAGTGGCCAGAGAAACTGAAGACAAATCCCGATCTGAGGAATAAGGCCAAATATTGCGAGTTTCATAAAGATCATGGCCATATGACCAAAAATTGTATAGCCCTTCAGAACGAGATCGAAACACTCATCCGAAGAGGAAAATTGTCAAAGTATGTAGATCGCAGGAGTGAGAGGAAGAATGATGATAGAACTAGAGAAAGATCTAGATCTCCTCGTCGTGCAGAGGGGAAAAAGAGGAGGGACCACGAAGATGATCCAGATGATGACCCTGATCTTCCCAAAAAGCCAAGACAGCCTGAACGAGAGGTATTTTCCATTCGTTTTGGGTCATTTGATTGTAATGTTATTACAGGAGGAGATGCAGGAGGAGGAGACCTTACTGCAGAAAGAAAAGCTTACCTCGGAGAGGCTCAAGCTTGTTCATATATTCAGCGAATAAATCTGGCCGAGGATGATCGTCCGAGGAAGGTAAATAAAGAGAAGCTAGTGATTGGTTTTTCAAAAAACGACCTGGCAGGTGTTCTTTATCCTCATGATGATCCTTTGGTGATTAAAATGAGGATGAAGGATGTGGTCATTTCAAGGGTGTTAGTAGACAATGGTAGTTCGGCAGACATCATGTACTATTCATGCTTTGATAGCTTGAATTTAAAATTATCTCAGTTGGAACCTTATCACAGACCCCTTCTGGGTTTTGCTGGCGAGAAAGTTTTTCCACTTGGGACGATCAAGTTGGATATACTCATTGGGACTTGGCCTGCCTGTCGAACAGAAAGAATACGCTTCTTTATGATGGATAAGAATGTGCAGTCAGCCTACAACATCATCATGGGAAGAGTTGGATTAAAGAAGTTCGAGGCAGTTCCATCTACAGTACATCAGTGTTTGAAATTCCCAACAAATTTTGGAGTCGGAATTATGAAAGGTGATCAAAAAGTAGCTCGGGAATGCTATTATTCGTCTGCCGAGCAAGAGGAACTTGAAGAGTCAAGGAAAAAGACTACTACTTACCAAGTGGAGGAAGGTACAGAAATTGAAACTCTTGACCCTAGGGATGAATCTCAACTCGTAAAAGGGCAGGTGGTGGAATCTACAGAAAATGTTATTCTGGACGACGAGCATCCTGAACGAGTAACCCAGATAGGATCGTCGTTGGATGTTTCAATAAAACAGGAGTTGATAACTTTCTTGAGAGACAGGAAGAATACTTTTGCTTGGAGCCATGAAGACATGCCAGGAATAAATCCAAACTTCTTATGTCACGAACTCAATGTGAATAAGGAGATCAAGCCTGTGAAGCAAAGAAGAAGAGTGTTCAGTCCCGAGAAGAACCAGGCCATACAAGAGGAGGTCGAGAAACTTCAGAAAGCCCAATTCATTGAAGATGTGAAATATCCAGATTGGTTGGCCAATGTGGTGATGGTAAAGAAGAAGAACAACAAATGGAGAATGTGTGTTGATTTTACTGATCTCAACAAGGCATGCCCAAAAGATCATTTTCCATTGCCCAGAATTGATCAACTAGTGGACGCTACCTCAGGACATGAGCTACTCAGCTTTATGGATGCATATTCTGGCTACAATCAGATCAAAATGAAGCCTGAAGACAGGGAAAGTACTTCCTTTATTACCCCAAGGGGAACTTATTGTTATAATGTTATGCCTTTTGGTTTAAAAAATGCAGGTGCAACATATCAGCGACTGATGAACAGGGTTTTTGCCGAACAAATCAGTTGCAATATGGAAGTCTATGTCGACGACATGCTCACCAAAAGCAAGAGAGCTACTGATCATCTAGTTGACTTAGGCCAGACCTTTGATCAACTGGATAAATACCAAATGAAGCTCAACCCAACGAAGTGTACCTTTGGAGTACGAGAAGGAATGTTTCTCGGATACATCGTCAATCAACGAGGTATTGAGGCAAATCCAGAAAAGATCAAAGCTCTTTTAGGGCTGCGATCCCCAACGACGAGGAAAGAAGTACAGAGTCTTACAGGACGAGTTGCAGCGCTCAACGGATTTGTATCCCGAGCAACTGATAAATGCCTCCCATTCTTCAAAACACTGCGAAAAAGTTTTGAGTGGACTGACGAATGTGAAAAGGCTTTTCAAGACTTGAAGAAGTATTTGGGAACCCCACCATTGTTGTCTAGGCCAATAACTGGAGAGAATCTGTACTTGTATTTGGCAGTATCAGAAAATGCGGTTAGTTCAGCATTGATCAGATTGGAGAATGGAGTTCAGAAACCTATCTATTACACAAGTAAATCTTTCCGAGGTGCCGAAATCAGGTACCCAAAGCTAGAAAAATTGGCACTGGCACTAATTGAAGCAAGTAGAAGAATGAGGCCATACTTCCAGGCCCATACAATCATTGTGTATACCGACATGCCATTAAGACAAGCCCTTCACAAGCCAGAAAAGTGAGGAAGATTGATGTATTGGGCAATAGAACTCGGTGAATATGACATTGTGTATGAACCCAGATCATCATTGAAGGGGCAAGCTGTAGCAGATTTTATAGCAGAGTTCACATACCCTGATACCCCCGAGGAACAAAAGGTACTTGCTGACCTACCTGTGGACGATACAGAATCAACAGACACAGATCCAGACCAACCAAGGTTGGTAAAAGGACTTGTGAATGTAGAAAAATCATCATACCCAGACCAACTACGATTGGTAAAAGGGCGCGAACAGCTGACCGACGAGGAACGAAGGATACCCGGGGATGATGAAAGAAAACAGATGATAGTTTACCGAGTAACTCTAACAAATAAGAAATTTGAAGACGAGTTACCTACATGGAGACTATATGTAGATGGATCATCTTGCACAGCTGGTTGTGGAGCAGGGATTGTTTTAAACACCCCAGATGATATTGACATGGAGTATGCCTTGAGATTCCAATTCAAAGCTTCCAATAATGAGGCTGAATATGAGGCTATGATAGCAGGTTTTCATTTGGCGAAAGTTATGGAGGCACGACAAGTAATTGTTTTCAGTGATTCTCAATTAATTGTGAATCAAATGATGGGAATATATGCAGTGAAGGGAGAGTTAATGGTGAAGTACCATGCAAAGGTGATGGAGTTATTGACAGAATTTGATGCTATTCAATTGGTGAGGATACCGAGAATGGAGAATGTTAGAGCAGACGCATTGGCCCGACTAGCGTCAGCTACGCGCACCGAGCTGCGAAGAACAATACCAATTGAAGTATTAGAAAGTCGGAGCATAGAAGAAGATCTGACGGTGAAGATTATTACCCTTGATTTAGGACCATCTTGGATGGATCCTATCAGAGCATACATTGAAGAAGGAGAATTGCCGGAGGACAAACTAGCTGCCAAGAAATTGAAGTATAAAGTTGCTCGGTATGTGTTAACTAATGGTGTTTTGTATAGACGAGGAATTATGGCAGGTTTGCAGAGATGTGTGCATCCATCAGAAGTCAAAGAATTGATTGAAGAAATTCATGAAGGATCTTGTGGAGCTCATGTAGCAGGTCGGACGCTGTTGCAAAGGGTAATGACACAGGGATATTACTGGCCGACGATGAGGGCTGATTGTATAGCCTATGCTAAGAAGTGTGACAAGTGCCAACGTTTTTCCTCCATCCGAAGAACTCCACAAGCATTGTTGACACCCATAACTTCACCTTGGCCATTTTCCATGTGGGGGGTTGATCTGGTTGGACCACTGCCAACGACCCGAGGAAGGTTCAAGTATCTCGTCGTGGCAGTAGATTATTTTACTAAGTGGGTGGAAGCTGAACCACTAATTGATATGACGTACGAGAAGGTATATCAGTTTATTTGGAAAAACATCATTTGTCGATATGGTCTCCCCCATGCTTTCATTACAGACCATGGAACACAATTCGATAATGAAGAATTTGCTGCTTATTGTCATCAGTCAAACATTTTGAAGTATCATTCAGCACCAGGCCATCCCCAGAGCAATGGACAGACTGAAGTGACGAACAGAACATTACTAAATGGTTTGAAGAAAAGGTTAAGTGAAGCTAAAGCAAATTGGATTAATGAGCTCCAATCCGTACTATGGGCTTACCGAACAACTACCCGAGCAACAACTGGAGAATCACCATATATGTTGGCATTTAGAAGTGAAGCTGTGATACATGCCGAGTTGGGTCTCCCAACTCATAAAGTGCTGAATTTCAACTCCCCGATCCGCGATGTGATGAGAAGACTGGATTTGGATATGCTCGAGGAGGTTAGAGAAGAGGCAGCCATTAGAAATGCTGCTTACCAACAACGTACAGCTCTGTTTTACAACAAAAGGGTGAAGAAATGTGACCTAAAAGAAGGGGATTATGTGCTAAAGAAAGTCATTCAGAAGCAAAATAAGTTGGAAGCGAACTGGCATGTACCTTACCGAGTTACAGAGGTTGTTCGTCCAGGAACTTACAGAATAGCAACTCTAGAAGGAGAAGAATTTAAGAATGCGTGGAATGCTGAACACCTACGCAAGTATTATCAGTAATGTAAAATGTAAAGCTTTTCCTTCAGTATGAATAAAACGAGGATGTTTCACCATTTTCTTTCCGTTGAAAGTTTTTCGGGGAATACTAGTGTAATACACTACAAAAAATGCTCTAAGGAGCTAAAAAAGTGCTCTAAGGAGCCAAAAGCTCTAAGGAGCCAAAACTCCTTTGGTTAGGAGGCGCTCTAAGGAGCAAAAAGTGCTCTAAGGAGCCAAAAAATGCTCTAAGGAACTAAAAAGTGCTCTAAGGAGCCAAAAACTCCTTTGGTTAGGAGGCGCTCTAAGGAGCAAAAAGTGCTCTAAGGAGACAAAAAATGCTCTAAGGAGTTAAAAAGTGCTCTAAGGAGCCAAAAACTCCTTTGGTTAGGAGGCGCTCTAAGGAGCAAAAAGTGCTCTAAGGAGCCAAAAAATGCTCTAAGGAGCTAAAAAGTGCTCTAAGGAGCCAAAAGCTCTAAGGAGCCAAAACTCCTTTGGTTAGGAGGTGCTCTAAGGAGCCAAAAGCTCTAAGGAGCCAAAAAGTTCGAAAGAACCATTACAACTCCTTTGGTTAGGAGGTGTACACCAGCATGATCAACTACGGTTGGTAAACTAAAAATATATTCTCACATTACAACTTATGTTGGTCGAAAGATAACATTATTACAAAAAGTTCTTTAAAGAACAAAATATTCCAAAATACACCAAGTATAGTTGGTCGGGGATAAAGACCCAATAACTGTAGTTGGTCGACAATGACAAATTATTGACCTTAGTTGGTCGGACGCGTTTTTATATTCGAAATTGAACCAAGTGTAGCTGGTCGGGGATAAAAACCCATCAACTGTAGTTGGTCGACAGACATTGTTTATCCACCTTGGTTGGTTGGAAACAGTTTGAACAATGTATATTCATTACTTTATTATTAAGTGATTGATAAACCTTGATACTTGTAAATCTTTATTATTAAGTTGGTTGATGAACAGCACGATATTGTTATCTTTTTAACAAATACATAGATACATATGCACAAATATAAAGGTGTTTGATAAACACAAGACAATAGCGAATTTGGCGAACAGAAAATGAAAGTCTTTTCATTAAAAATCTAGAATAAATTACAAGTTACGTAAATGTACTAACTGTTACATTGAAAACCTATTCTATTGGTTTCTTTCCTTTATTTTTTGAAACAGGCTCCTCGCCAGCAGGAGGATCCTCTAGGCAAAGAGGAGAATTAATGAAATTAACATCCCTGAGCATTCTAACGTTCATCACAGAAGGTGTATCCAAGAGATGCTCAGGACGAGACAATTCAACCTGAGAATGAAGGCTGTAATCACCAAGGTACTTTGAAATCAAGCTACGAGGAATGGAACGAGCTGGGATCCATGCCATGTCCAATTTGAAAGGTGGTACAGGCAAGTCTAATAATGATGGAGCATGATAATCCCATAAATAATGCCCTTGCTCCAATTTTAACACACCCAGTGCGTTCAACCATCCTTGCTTGTAACCCTCATTGTTGGCATGTTCAATACGAGCATCCAGGTGAACAAGGGCTTCATTGTATCCTGCCATCCAGAATTCCCTTGGCTGTTTATGGAATTGGAAGGTTAATCTATCCAATTGTTCATGAAGGCTTTTGGAAAAAATATCCTTATTATGCAGAGCAGATTTCATCATTGTAAGTTGATCTTCCAAGGATAGATTCTTCTTGGACATTTCTGATAGGGCCCGATCTTTGACGCTTAACTGGAATGCTTGAGTTTCCAAAGTAGATTGGGTACGAGCCTCTTCACCGTTGCGACTAATAACTCTTGATCGGCTCCGAGAAGCAACTGAAGAACTTTGCTCCTCGATAATTCTTCCTCGTCCCCGAGAACCTCTTCCTCGTCCACGAGCGTTCCCAGAAACAGCAGATCTTCTTAAATCATCCAGCTCTTGCCTTAATTTGGCATTTTTGACCTCTAAGAAAGAGAAACCTTCATCAGTAACGGGCACTAGAGCAGTGGAAGATGATGCTGCAGATTCATATTGAGCCAACTTTTTCTGTAAATTGTTATTTTCTTGTTCCAGGATCTCGGCAATCTGCCTGCAAGCTTCAACTTCACCTTTTAAGGTCCTTTCCCTAATATCATATCCAGCAATGATCTTCTTATGGCCTGTTTCAGAAGAGAGTTGCTGGTATCTATTTTCATAATCCTCGTGCAACGAGGCCATTGCTGCATTGTATTGATTTTGAAGATCGTCTATGGAACCATGAAGTTCCTCGATCAGTTCGTAATACGCCACATTATTGGCCACAGATCTATCAAGCAAATCCTTCAGATACCGGTAAGCCTCAACTGCTTGTTCTGAGGCATCGTGACCAAAGATGTCGACAATCTCTGATACACTTAGGTCTGTATGACCAGCTTTATAATATCCATTGCATTGTCGCATCAACTCAGTATCAGGAGCAGATATCAATTCCATTCTGGCCAAAAACTAATAACGAAGAGAAAGCAGCAGTTAAATAAAAGCAAACAGAGGATCAACAATGAAGAGAAGCAAAGATGTGTTTTATTAGATCATCAAAAGATTACATTGTTAGATTACAAGAATTGAAATATAGAAATGATACCGAACAACTTCACACCTTTTCCTTGTCCCCCAAGACTTTCTCGGGAGGCTGGGACGAGGAGCTCGGTTGCTCGGTGGTATCAACAGGTTGATCAGCAGGAATCTTCTCGGCAGGAGGAGGCATAGAAGAAACGTCCTCGACTACAGAGGGTTGAGAAGCAGAGACTGGGTCACCCATATCCATAGAAGACTCATCTGAGGCAGGATCATCTTCTTCTTCTTCCACAATTGGTGGAGGAGGACCAGGGAGATGTTGTTGGAATAGCTCAGAATCGTCTTGAACCTTCAGCTCTTGCAGAGCAGCTACCCAGCCATCGTGGAAGTATTTCAACTTCCCATATTGGACTTGGGATGTCATTACAGCTATCCCTCTCTCCCATCCTTTCTCCCAACCAGCACTGAAATGTTTCTTGATTGCGACTTTTCTCCTCAACTTCTCCGAGGAGAGCTTCACCTCCAATTCCTCTTTTTTGACCTTGATGTCTCGCAGGGTAGATAACTCTTCCTCTGCCTTTTTCAGCTGGCCATCATATTCCTGATGTTTAACCTCTAAACCTTTAACTTTCTCCTCCAAATTCTTGGAGGTTTCAGCCATTTTCACCTTCTCAGCTTCAGCCACAGCTAATTTCTTCTCCCAAACAGTTTTTTCGTCAACATACTGTTGACGAGATTCCTTTAAAGACTGGGTCAAACCCAACAGAGCATCCTCTATGCCTGACGAGGAGCTTGAAGCTTTAATAGCTTCATCCTTCTTCACAATGTTATTAAAATAGTTCACCAACTGAAAGATGAGAAAAATAGCAAAGTCAATACGAAATACAAGCTTTCAGAGAAAGAAAGAAAAATCAGAAGTATAAGAAATTTACTGAAGCAAGGTGACGAGCAGCTAAGGATGTCAGCATATCCCTAGGAATTCTCTCATCAATACCATGGACCTCGGGTACGACCGAGCTCATTGCAGAACTTGGAAGAGTGATGTTTGGAACATTAGTACCACCAGCAGGTAAGGAGGAGGCAGTTTCAGACGGAGTAACTGAGGATGATTTCCTCAATCTCTTCAACGGGCGATCAGAGCCTTCAACCAAAGAGGTCTTGGTCGGGGAAATTGTAATTACATCTACAGGAGCACTTTTCTTGCTCGGAACCACTGGGGGCTTCTCGGAAGCTTTAGAAGACCCAGCATCCACTTTTTTAGTCCCCTCTGGGGCATCAGTTTTACTTTTCTTGGCCCCAGCAACAGAAGTAACATCATCAAAGAGAGCAGGAGGAGCTCTTTTCTTACCCATCTTTTGACTTAAAGGAAGATGAGAATCTGAAGATGAACCTTCTGGAGTTGAAGCTGGTTCAACAGGGCGAGCAGTATAAGAGGTTGTGTAACTCTTATACTGTAGCAGATATGAGGCAGACCTGATGTGTTCGTCTGCAATATTCTTGTGCAAACCCCAGATAAGTTTCAGATGCTTGATATTAACCTCTGATTCTTTTGGAGTTCTTCTTTTGCTATCAACTGCAAATAAATACATATTGAGATATCAGTCATACATTTTGTCAAACATGATGAAAGCATAATTTCATAAGTAAAATAAAATGAAAAATAAACCTATCCCATTGCCATATGGGGGACATCTGGGACCGTTGTATACTTCATTTCCAGCTAAAGGGGCATATTGCCAATTTTTTATAACCAACCCATGTTCAAAATAATCTCTATTTGAGTCAGGGAGGTTAACTACAAGAGCCCTATTCAGAAACCTAGTTTTTAAATAATAAATATTATCTAGAGTGGCCCACTTATAGCAATACATAATCTCAGGGATCCCAATACGAGTCCCATGAGTTAGATTTAATTTGTGTACCCCATTAATTATTCTCCATGAATTGGGGGCTATTTTTGCAGGGACAAGATCAAAATATTGACAAAACTCAAGACACAATGGATTTGGTGGAAAGGAAAAACCACATTCAGCAATAAAAAGACTGGGGAACCAATGTCCCTCTGGCAATCGGAAGTAATATAAAGGCTCAGAAAGAACCTCTAGAGTTACCCATGAAGGAATGGAAAAATCAGAACGAAATTTCTCAACAGACTCCACAATATAAACCATACTGAATAAAAGAGAAGAAAGGAAAAAGATCTTACAGGAAGAAAGGAGGTCTGCTGACAACTAACGAAGGAAAAGATGAACGCACAAGAGAGAAGGAGAGAATAGAAAGCTTGAAGGCAGAAAATTGGAAAACGTAGAAGACGGTATGGTTACCAAAGAAGTTTAAATACTTTGCATTGGGAAGCAGCGAAAGAAATGATTACCAAAAAGAAACTACTGAACTTCCGGCGGCTAAAAGGACAAAAACTGCACGGAGACCGAAGCGCTTATAAAAAATTCAAAAGAAAGGCGGAAGCCGCGAAATGAGAAGGAGATTTGAACACAATGTTCCTGAAACCCAGGAAAGTCATTTAATATTGCCATATACCGAGAAACAATGTTCCATACTCCTCAAAGTTCGAAATATGAAACATTGGGGGCTTCTGTTGATACCAAAATTAATATGCTGATGTGGACGAATAATACGAAGACACGTGTCAATCTACGTGGCACAATAGCAGCGAGGAAGATCATTTCCCGACCAACCATGCTTCTTTCCAAGCAACGAGGATACACCGAGGAACTCTAGCACATCGAGGAACTCAAGCGCACCGAGATACTCTAGTGTACCGAGGTACTCTAGTTCTCCGAGGAACTCCTGATCAGCGAGCAGCTATGGCGGTCCGAGCTGCACCTCGGTCGTACCATTAATTGCCAGATAATCAACAGTTCAGATATTCATTGAATGCTTATATTCTTGACGCACACGCTGCATTAAATATATTACCCTTTCACATGTATATCATTTAATGTATCGAACCTTTCATGTACAGCCTTAAGGCTATAAATACCTTGTATCAAACCCATTCAAGGGGACCGGAATTTCTTGAGAGAACTTGTAATCAAGAATTCCACAAACACTCAGCAATAACATAACAGTGGACGTAGGCTTTATTCCTAGCCGAACCACTTTAAAAATCTTTGTCTTATTTATTTATCTGTGATTGAATAATTAGAGCAATCTAGTTTTTTACATCAACACTGACATATGGAGATCTAATGCATATACTGATATTTTGAATTTTAAATTTTCGAGTTCATCAATGTATAACAACATTAATATGCATAATTCCAATTGTAGTACTTATTTCATGCTTAGGATATATCACAGTAAACCCTTAAAAAAGTATTCTACTAGGGATGGCAAGTATGGTTCTTTGACTTTTAAAAGAATTTGTCCAATTTGGTATAATTTAGAAGATAATTCAAAAGTGATAGATCATTAATTAGTGTAGAAGCCCTCTTCTAATGGTAAATTTTCTTTTGCATTTGCTTATGATTTAATAAGAAAGTGTAAACTTTCTTCTTATTCTTTTAAGGCTACTTGGGATGCCAAAATTCCTCCCAAAATGTCAGTGTATTCTTGGAAGCTTGTCACTAAGAGTGCACCGATAGATGAATCTTTACGATGTGTGGGAATTAAATTAGCCTCTAGATGTAGCTGTTGTAAAGCTGATACAGAGACAGTTAAGCAACTTTTCATCCAAGGTCTAGTAGCTAAGCAAGTGTGGAATTTTTTCTGTAATTGAATGGACTATCTCATTATAGATAATTTCGTTCATGGTATTCTAATCCATTGGTGGATTCAATCAGGTCACTCTCAGTTATCTAGATGGCTTTTCAAAGTCATTCCAGTTACTATAACGTGGGAGATTTGGATTGGTCGAAATAAGGGGCTTTTTGAAGGTAAAAATATGTTCTCTAATAATATTATCTCTAATGTTATTAACAAAATTTCTGAAATGCTCAATGTTATTCCTTTTTTAGTGATGGTAAGGATGTTAATCTAAACATTCTGAACACTTTCAATCTCAAGAAATATTTAGTCTGCACTGTCCCTGATCAGATTGGTATGTGGCAGAAACTGTCAGCTGGTAGTTTCAAAATCAACTCTAAAGGTTTGATTGATAATAATGGTAATATGATGATGGGGATATTCTTAAAGACAACAATGGTAGGATGATTTAGGCTCTTTTCAACTATGATAGTGGAGATATTCATTTCAGGGGCAGTGGTTTTAGCAATTAAGAGAGCTCTAGAATATAGTCTTAGTAGAGGTGATAGAAACATTGCAGTGGAAATTAGTTCAAGGCCAATTTTGGATGGTATAACAAACAATTTCAGTTACTGTCATTGGAAGCATAAAAGTCATGTCAAGGAAATTCAAGAATTGAGCATCAATCTTCAAGTCAAATTCAGTCTTTGTTCTCATAAAGTCAATTATGTTGCTGAACTCTTCTCTATGGAAGCTAATAGTCTTAATAGAAATATCCAATTCAATAATGCTACTAGTATTTATAGAAGGATTAGAGGAGCAATATTTTTAGATTCATTAAATTTTCCATATGTTTAAATTCTGGTCCATGGTTTTTACTCAAAGATCTCTTTTTCAAGGTATGCTCATGGTTTACTGAAAATTTCAAAATCAATGGCAATTGGGTTGGTTCCTCAATTGTCTTTTTCTTGTTTCAATTCAAATTATAATTCATTGGGGTGTTATATAACTAATTAATTTTTTTACTAAATTAATTTTATATGACTAAGCGTTGATATTATAACTAATATGATCGTTTTATTTTTTTTGACAGAATGTCATTTTTGGATCCTCATCAAGTTTCCAGTGTTGCAGGTTGAGGCATTGATGGCGATGATGAGAGAACGAAGATTGATAATAAACAACAACACACTTCTTTTTCTTATATTTCATTTGATTGGTTATAATATAAAAATATTTCATTTGGGGATGATTGTGTTAGGATGTTATATTGGATGCTTTTATTAAAATAATGTAACTTTCAGGACGATTGTATTATGATGTTTCATTTGTTTGGTTTAAGTTTCTTTTGTAAATAAAGAGTGGAGGCATATAAATGTAAATGTTGAATATAATGACCTTGTTTTTGTGGACTATTTTTGTGTATGTTCTTAGGATTTAAATAGTGTGATAAGAATAATTGAATTTGTTTAAATTCAGGATATTGGATCTTAAATAATATATTTTTTTAAATATGTATTAATATTAGTAACAGAATTTTGCCGTTACTAATTCTACATTTTACTGTTACTATTAGTAATAAAACTTTACTGTTACTAATTTTGAATTTACCATTACTATTAGTAACAGAATTTTCCGTTACTAATTTTGAATTTTATCGTTACTATTAGTAACATGATTTTCCGTTACTAATTCTGAATTTTACCGTTACTATTAGTAACATAAGTTTCCGTTACTAGCTTCGTGCCCCATGCCTTTTTTCTAACGGAAAATTGTGTTACTAATATTTTTAGTAACGGTAAAATTGTGTTACTAATGGCGTGTTTTGGTGTAGTGCTTCTCAGCAACTTTCTTGACAGAAACTGGAGGGGGTACATCAATGTTTCTCGTTCCCTCCTCTGGAACATCCTGCTTATGTTTCTTTGCCTCCACATTGGCAGAGTCTGATTTGTCAAAGAAGGCAGGAGCTTTTCTTCTCTTCATTATATTATTGAGGGGAATATTCAATTCAGGGGAGGAACCTTCAGAAGCTGGTACTTGGTCGATGTCAACCACCACTGGACGAGCAGTAAAGGATGACGTATAGCTCTTGTACTGCAACAAATAAGAGGCTGATCTAATATGTTCGTCAGCAACGGTTTTGTGTAAACTCCAGATAAGTTTCAAATGCCTTAAATTTACATCAGCTTCTTTGGGAGACTTTATTTTGCTGTCAACTGCAAATAATCAAAAATTAAATGTCAATGACACATTCTATCAAACACAAAGAAAACATAATTTCAAAAATAAAAATAAAAACAACCCATCCCATTGCCATAAGGAGGACATCTAGGACCATGATATACATCATCTCCATTTAATTGCGGATGTTGCCAATTTTTCATTACCACTCCATGTTCAAAATAATCCCTGTTGGCATTAGGAAGATTGAAAAGTAACGCCCTATTCAAAAACCTAGTTTTTAAATAAAAAGTACTATCACTAACGACTTATCTGTAACAGTACATTATCTCTGGAATCCCTAAACGGGTTCCATGAAGTTGATTTAACCTATGAATTCCATTGACTATTCTCCAAGTATTTGGCACTATTTTTGCAGGAACAACATCAAAATACTGACAGACCTCCAAACATAAAGGATTTGGAGGAAAAAAAAAGCCACATTCGGCCACAATGAGACTGGGGAACCAATGTCCCTCAGCCAAAGAAAAATAGTCAGAAGGTTCAGAAAGTTCTTCCAATATGACCCACGAAGGAATTAAAAATTCAGAGTGAAATTTATCAAGCGACTCAACAAGGTAAACCATGATGAACAAAGAAAATAAAAGAGAAGGAAGAAGATCTTACAGGAAAAGAGTGAATCAGTTGACAACGAACAATGGAAGAAACGAACGCACAAGATAGAGAAGAAGTGAAGAGTTCTAAGATACAGATTTGAAAAAGTAAAAGACGATCGGATTTTTTGTAGCGCTTAAATACTTTACCTCGGGAATGGAGAAAAACAATAATTACCAGGACGGACGATTGCGTATCCGGCGGCTAAAAAGAAGAAAAGGGCACAAAAAACAAAGCAGTTATGGAAATTCAAAATACTTTAAAAGCCTGATACTATGCACTCAAAAAAGGAGTTATATACAATGAAAGTTTGTCTAAAATCCATAAAAACTAAAAGTCTAGGCAGCAGAATGTTCCATACTTTTCTTCAACATCAAACTACGAAACATTGGGGGCTTCTGTTGATACCAAATTTAGTCTGCTGATGTGGATCAATTATGTGGAGACACGTGTCAATCTACATGGCACCCACACACATTTCTTGAACAACACATTGACTCCGAGGAGCTCAATCTCCCCGACCAACCCAGGAGCTCCGAGCAACAAGTGT